>OV884011.1:69579656-70779656 GCA_930367205.1 Acanthosoma haemorrhoidale
TACCATCGGTACATTCTATACAATGTATGAATTCTGTTTTATGAAGTTATATAATTAATACAAGTACAATGATACACAATGTACTTGACTGCTTTGATGGGGCTCATCTTTTTGATCAAAAAAACTTAAAACTAACTTACATACTAATTCTTAACCTAAATTTTCCCTGACAGTCTGTTGTTCATTATTCCGTACGAGCTGACAGGGTTTCAGCCTCATCTGAGTACAGAACATCCGCTTGTGAGGGTACAGTACCCTCGGTATCAACAAGACCACAGCAACTGCTATGATCTCGTTTCTGCAGGAACTGCTTTCCAGTAACCCACGGGAAACTGTGTCGACGGCTTTGCGACTGGGAATGCCTAGAGCAGCTATACACGATGTCGTTTCCTTCTTGAAGGACAAATCGGTGAGGTTACGGGTGGGTGATTGCCTCGCTGACCTATTCCTTCAGACTTGTGGAGTTCCTCAAGGAGCGGTTTTGTCTCCGGTTCTTTTACACATCTGAAATCGTTGGGACAAATTATAAGCAACGGTAATCGCTTTTGCCGACGACAACAGCATGGATGCAAAAAGAGAACTTACACAGGCTGAGTGAGTTTGCAACGTAATCAGTGACAGCCTGGGTAAGTTAAACATTCATTCTGCTATCTGGGTATAACAATGGATAGGCATCTCTATTTCTCTACTCATTTTCGTAGTAAACTATTAACAGTACGACAGAGGTCTTACCGGCTTTCGCACTTGCTAACTTCACCCAATCTGTCGCTGCGTCAAAAACTGATGAGCTATATATGTATCCTCCAGCCAGCTCTGCTGTAGTGTGCCCCGCTATTTACCTACTTGACTGACACTACAGCCACAAGTCTCCATCCAACGTTTCCAGAATGGGATCATGTGAAATGTGGCCCGACATACCTCTCTCGATAGGTTAAAGAACGCCGACCTGCACCCGTTGCTTGATGTGCCGTCGTTGAATGAGTTCATCCGCCGGAGACACATCAAGTTTTTCGACGTGTTGCAAGCACCTCACAAATCCAGTATTTAACACTATGTCTCCACCACCCCTCCCGAATCGATGGCAACAGACTGTCGGGGAAAATTTAGGTTAAGAATTAGTATGCAAGTTAGTTTTAAGTTTTTTTGATCAAAAAGATAAGCCTACCACCTTATAGAGTACTCAAAGAAGTCAAGTACATTATGTATCATTGTACTTGTATTAATTATATAACTTCATAAAATATAAAATGTGATATGTGAATAGAACCCTGCTCTCTCTCTACTCTTAGTAGTAGTGGTCTTTAGGACCTTCCAAAACTTACGGAAATCGCCATGTAAGCAGTTCGTGCCACGTTGCCGTCATCAAATTCCTCATCAAGCCACGAATTTGTGTTGTAAGAGAGTTTACAACTTTCTTGGCTTGACGATTCCTTGTTATATACCAGTTATATCATGGAATTGTTGTTCTCTCGGGTCTAGGCAGAACTCTTTCAATAAGACCAGTCAACTTTAACGACAGCTGATTCATGGCGCCTAACATGTTGAACATGGCGTCCATATTTGAAGTGGGTGGAGCCAAGGGCGCGGGAAACTCTTCTGTAATCAAGTGCTGCCCAGAGAATATGAAGCCGTTTGTCTTGGAGATGGGGGTGCTGGAGCGTATCTAGTGGCCCTAGGTGGTGCAATGGTGTTGTGCTGGGCCTGGCGTCAAACCTACATTTCCTGCATAGGTTTGATTCTGTAGGGACATTGTTGAAACAAGGCAACATGCCCCCCCCTCCCCCACAGTTAGCACAGCGTAGGGGCACCGCCTGGTCACGTGGGCATTCTTTTGTTTCGGGAGGCTGGCTACACCTCACACATATCGGGATTTCAAACAATGTCGCCTAGTATGGCCATATTCTTGGCAATTTAGGCACATGGGGCTACCTCGTCCTTCGTTGTATGTGCTTACTCTGAAGAGCACATTGTTTAAGTTTATCTGCAGTGAGAGTGGCGTCCCCTATTACAAGAACCGGTTCAATTTTAGTTTAGGTCGCTTTTTCTGAGTCTGTAGACCGAGATTATGCCACCAGCAGGAATAATGTTGTTTTGGGTTTCTTCAATGGGGTGAATTAGGTCGAATCTGCGTGATAGAAAATTTGTATTGGGTTTTGTACCCCTCGGGGCGTATGTGCGGAAAGGTATTTTAGCTTCTTTATGAGCGGCGACTGTTGAGATCAGGTCTTGCTCCGTGCAACAAAACACTTTTGTGTCCTGTTACCCTTGTACTACACGGTATTCCGAAATTTTATGTAGGCAGATCAGAGGCACTAGTTTCCCCATCTCTCAACTGACGCTTAACGTTTTTATTATTGAAACATAAAAAACATAGGTAGATATTTTCTGGGCCGAGAAGAGGGGAACTTCCATTTATTCATGGTGAAGAACTTGACAATACACCATTGATAAATCACAAGTACGTAATTTTTTCAAGTCAGCTTTAAGTCTTGAAAGAGCGATTTGTATTCTGGTTATAATGGTATCTTTACACATCGTTCAAACTAATCTCTTCAAAGGTCATTAAATTAGTTGGATCACCATTATAGTTTGGAAGCTGTCTATAGTCAAGTAATAATCTGTATCTAAATTCATGAGCGAACCTGTCCTTGATACTTACTCTCAATAAAAAGTTTCATTGAAGTACTCATTTATGATCTTAAGCTTTTTTTTTTGTTTTGAGGAAGTCTTCCTGTGATCTTCTTATACTGTGGTATGTAACCTGGGTAGATGCATTTAAATTCACCTTCATGAAGATGATTTCAAATTCTGTTATATCTCTACTCTTCATTGCTTGTCAGCTTGCTTCTAAGTTATCAGTATAGGTCATGATGAAGAATGACACCAATTTACGACTATAAAGAACCTTTCACCACGTCTGCTTCTGGTTTAATACACAACCATCTTCTATTTTAACTTATAAGTTAATGCCGGTATTAAAGCCTGATTGGGTGCCAAATGAAGAATCGCAGCTAATAACTGAGAAGTGCCTTTTTTAGAAACTTATTGGACTAATTTACATGAAAGAGACACAAGATTAATACCTAAATTTGGTACTACTGAGATATAAGGTGATAATGGAAATTTGCTCAATGGAGGATGGAAATATGTATTCCATAGGATACAAGATGCTGTCTGAAGTGTAATTTCCTCATTCCTCCCAATATATTTTTTTATTGGCTGTTAATTATTAATAATTCAGTACTTAATATCAGAATTTGTATCCGAAAATCTTCCTCAAAAATATTTATTATTATTATACGTCTAATTCATAAAATATTTATTTCTCTCATTTATATAAATCTCCACAATTACAAAATTGCTGTACATTTTTTTTATTGTTGGCTAAGCAGATTGTGGGTTATTTAAAATAATAAATGAAACTCATCCGATGTCTGCTCACTAATATCACAATAAAAAATTATCATTCAAAAACAAGTGTCCTAGTCTCAGGGCTATGGAAAGATGACAATTAAAGTGCCGAAAATGTTTCTATAATTGCTAAAATAGACATCAGATAAGTTTCATTGATATAATGTCCATTTCTATGCCATAGGTTAATTTTTAAGTGCCAGAAAAAAAGTTCCCACAACGGTTTTCTGAGACTAATATTTACATCGTATTTTCATTGAAGTTGCCAATCCTTTGATGAGATCTTATGATTTCTGTTTTTAATACCGAATTGAAGTTTCAAGCTACCAATTTTCCCAAAGTAACATGATCTATTTTATTGGGCATGTCAAGGAAGAAGTATTGTAAGACTAGCCTTGGAATCAGTGTAGTTTTTCAGCTGGTATGGACTTGGCCTGGGCTCTTCTAGGATGAACTGACAGAGAAAGAAGTAAATGAATGAAGAATTTCTACTTTAGTGGCAATATATGATAAAGTGAATTCGGAAATAAAATGACTGGATTTTAATGTATGGAAATCTTTGGTCTAGGGTTTCGTAATTTTATATTATTTAACCAATTAATCAAATTTGCAATCTTCAAAAGCCATTAAGCTGCAAAACAAAAATTCACTTAAATTGTAAAATGATAATTGGTTAGTGTAACTGTTTAATAGTATATTTATATTCAATACCCTTTCTTTTGGGTTTATGCCTTAGGACTGTACTGGCAAAAGTGTAAGCCATTTTTTAATAGGTCATCTATTTGATGGGCAGGTGGCATAAAAACAATTACCAGAGAATGCTTCATTTTTATGCCAATTCAGAAATTTAAACTCTAACATAAATCACACATAAAATTTGCTCTATTTTTATAATACATTATCTGAATTTCTTGTAATTCAAATACTTTTATTCATTAATGAATGGATTCAAATAAAAATAATAAAAGCCCCAAAATCATAAGCCAGTAAGAGTTAGCAGCCTATGCAAGTTGACAATCATGTCCTTTCACTGATCAAATCCGCAAAAATGACCCTTTGTTCTAAGGTAAAGAGAAGTCCAGCACTGAGCTGATCACCTGTCGGTAGTCAAAGAATAAGAGTTCATGGAATAATAGGCATTGGTTTATTGATTTGTTGTTTTCAGGTAAAATAAAATATTAACAAATGAAAGGTGAGCATATTATATTTTAAAACATATAATTAAAAAATAGTTATATGTTTATGTAATAGTAACAATAATTAATATTCAAATAATTATTTTAAATACTTAAAAATTAAATAACTTTTTTTAAAAGTTAAAATCAGGACTCTATGCCTATGCCAAGATGGCGGAAATATCGTTCCTTGTTCCAGTTGATAAATTCTCCACCTTCCGTTGTGGAGTGAACACAGTGCACGGCTGTGCCGTCTGGGTATGCCACTCCGGGAAGCAACTAAAATTTATTCAATTGTAACTGTTAAATATATAAGGATTCTGTTAATACATTAAATAAATAAAGGTTATATTAAGGCTAAAGTTGTCAAAAAATAGCTAAATTCTTGAGTTGTAACATGATAAATTAAAGAGAATATTCATCCAGTAGGTTATTTAAGAGATAGATAATATCTATGATCAATATGTCTGTCTGTTCTAGTCTAGTTTTCAAGAAACAAATCCTTTGCTTGATCTAGAAATTTTACATGGAGATTCTACTCGAGCACATACATTCATTTAAAATATAAAGTAACAAAAAATCTGAAGAAGAAATATAGTTAAAATTAAAAGCTTACTGTGGGAGTTACAAGGAAGTATTGAGCCGTATCACAAGTGGAAATAGAGTTCATTATAAGGTGGTAAACTCTCTTCTCATTAATCTCATCCATTCCCTAAACAAAAACATTAATAAAATATATAAATAAAGTTAAAATCAATATAATGATTAAAATAAAAACCTGGTTAATCTCGTCAACACATCGGAACGGGACCTTGCTGATGGTTTGCAGTGACAGAAGAAAGACAGCGGTAGTGAGAGCCCTCTCCCCGCCACTCTGGGTGTGAGAGTCCAAGGCCTGCAGTTCACACTCGTTCCGGAACTTCACCTGGATCATTAGTCCGTAGTTCTCAAAATGCATCTGAGTCAAAACGAACAATTTTCATTTATTATAATTAATAATTATTTAAATTTAAATAAAATAAGTGAAATTCAAATTAAATGATTTAACTGAACAGTGTCAGAGATACAGTTTAGATTATATTTTGTTTGAAAGTGATGTGTAAATTAAAATTTAACATGCTTAATATTAAACAATCAAGTGTGAATCTAGCATTTTTTTGACTTTAGGCTAAATAGAGAAGGCTCATGAAATATCCACCTCGCACCCTGCCAAGAAAAGTGACAGAACTAAAAAAATGGCAATTTTGAAGTTAGATCATTTAAAAATATGCATGAAAAGCCTCACATCTCTATCTTGCAGTTTATCCACCTGAGGGGTCAAACAAAAAAAAAAACAGTTTTTAGAAAAGCAAGAAAAGTGAAATCACTCAAAGACCTCACATTCGACAAGACCAGCGAGCTACACATTACTATTCCATAAAATATAATAGATTTGACCGTCATAAATACTTATCTGAAATTCAAAAGAAGCTTATACTATTTCAATATAAGTTTTATGTTGATTTTTCTCAAATGCTGCATTTTTGAGCTGTGTCACTTTTCTTGTCTGGGGGAGGGGGGGGGGAAATAAATAAAATATGACACTAAGTCTATAACTAAATTGCACTCTTAATATCAAGAGGTCCTTAAATTATTTTTTTTATTTGGGGTGTTTTAAGCTCAGAAGGTCATAGGATAAAAGAATGATTATTACAACAAAGAAAAAAAGAAATGGAAAGTACAAAGCTAAAGAATAACAGAACTAAAATTTACAACAAAAAATAAAGAGGCTTTCACTTGTTTAAAGTTAAGATTAAAAAAAATAAATAAAGTTGACTATGTACAGAACTAAAATTTTCAATGAATAATAATATGTCTTTTCACTTGCTTAAAGTTGCGAATTGAAAAAATAAAGTTGAAGAATTATAGATCTAAATTTTAAAATAAAACAATCAAAACAGTATCTTTTCACTTGTTTAAAGTTAAGATTTAAAAATAAAATAATGTTGAAGAAATACTGAACGAAAATTTACAGTGAATAATAAAATGTATTTTCATTTGTAACCACTGTCAGATATGGTAGTGCCTGATCTTAAAGCCCACTAATTCCTGTGGATGGGGATTTAGAAGAGCCTTCCCAGCCACCTGCTTCCAGCCAGTGTAGATGACTAACACTGCTGCTGAAAACCGTTAAACCAACGCTAACGGCTCTCTCAGAAAAACACTTATACCTCAGGTAAAAATTAAGACTTTCAAACAAATCTTTTCCATAGTTTATGTTTATACAGATTATCAAAAATAAAAAAAAATTTAACTAGCCAAAAAATATTTAATAAAAAAAGTTTTAAACCCCTCCCTTTTAAATTCTGTTCCCTAAAATTAACGAAATGTCATCTACTTCTCTATTCCTAAACATAAATATCATAAAAAGAACTGGTTAACTAAAACAAAACCCACTAAAAACTGAGACACAGAGCCAACCTGCACTTCACAACTCGAGCACGACCTTGAAATATTTTTTTTAACCTAGTACCAGCATTGAAATTGAAATCAGTGACAGTGAGCAGTATATTTGTTAGCAATTTATGATATTTTAAAATGTACAATTAAATATTTGATTATGAAGTTTATAAAAATATAATTTCTTATTAATCACATGATGTAGTTTACATATTTTCCTTATTTCTTTTTATATCAAATTTCAGTACACCAGATATAGTACTGACAAATATTAAACTAATTATATTAAAGTTCTAAAACTTGAAATAATAATATAATAGGCAGTCTATTGATCCAATAACACTTACAGGAGAAGTTCCCTGGTTAAGTTGCACGTTGCCAGCACACCCCATTGCAGCGAAGAAGGCTCCAAATTTGTCATTTATCTCATTAATGAGTTCTTGCAGTTTGGGTAGCCAAGTTGCGAGAAGGTCATTGGCCTTGTTGAGGATCCCTGTCTGGTTTGCCTGCAGTTGCATCATCTCCTTTTCCAGGTGTTCTAAATGTCTCAGGCTCGCTTCATACTCTTCAATAACCTTAAAATTATAAATCAATAATAAATATGAGGAACAATAAAATTTCCAAATTGTATAATGCAATGCATTCATTTACAAAGAGGATAGTTGTGTACTAGGCCAACACTACTGGTCAGTAGGTCATACTAACACAGCTTTTAACATCAATATGATGGAGAATTTTTTAACATAACTGTGCTGAATAAGTCTAATATCAACCTACCGACATATCAAATATAAAATCATTATATTCTCATTCTCTTCTTTATGGTTTTGAAGGTAAAGGAAACAAGAAATCATGATGTGCTTTCGGTAAATATTAAGGTATGATATTAGTTTCTTTACCAAGTACAGTTTGATATGAAGAGATCTAAGAGGGCTTTTTTTTGGCCTAAGACAAATAAATCTGGGGGATTGAGACCGACCAACTGCTGCCCTCCTGAGCAATATTCACAAGAATGAACGGAAAAGATTGATTAATACTAAAAATAATTGGACGTGTTTAAACAAATAGTTCTAAATGTCTTTTATTTCAACCCCGATTAAAAGTAAGTACTGGTACATTATAGCTTTGTTCTAAATATTTTGCTCACTAGTACATAAACAAACCCATGAGCAGTGCACCACACGAAGAACCATATTGTGGTTTTGGCTCGATCAACAGAGCTTATATTTACAAGTTTTTCACAGGTCATGACGAGATTAACAACAAATGTGCAGAATATTGAATCTATGCATATTTTGAAAGGTTCATTAAACATTACCATAAATACATTAGGTCTTTTATCCATACAAGATTGTTTTAAAGTTCTTTCTGAGCAACTGTTAACCTAAAGAACTTAAAAAATAATTTACAACTAGATTTCAGGATGTTCTTACTTAACATGATCATTTCAGATTGGGTACTAAAACCTATCTTGAACTTACAAACAGCATAACTATTACTGCAGGAAGAGTTGATAGAATTGTCAACAATGAAAAGTTAAAATTGAAATAAAAAAAAAAATGGATATAAAGGATTTTGGCTTCAAAGGCAAATTCCAGTATTAAATCCAGCTCTGGCTGCATCAAAAAAGTTTTTCATTGCATATTTAGCCAAAAGAGTAATTAGCATAGTCAACAATAAGTAACAAAGAAAAGAAACAGATTTTCAATAGTGGGACACACTGCTTTTAAGATTGCTGATGACATTTCAAGAACAGGAGTATTTTTTTTCCAAAAGGATGATGGTGTGCCAATAAAGAAAATCAATCTTTATTGCTACAAATGCAAAAGGGATTACTATAAACCAACACCACTCCCTCAAGCAAGTGTTTAAGATTTCGATCATGAGTACATTAATAGTGCCTTCTAAACAAGACACCTTTGCAAGCTGTTTGAATGAGCAGTGAGCTAAGTACAAGTTTCCTGAAAAGTCAGAATCAAGTCTAAGTTAGAGGAAGCTAAAGAAACCTAATACCGCAAGATGCAGCATTTCATTATATTTGTAAATGACTCTGGAATAATGGAGAAGACATGGGGATTATATATTAGGAGAAAAGAGGGAGAGCCTGGCCCCCACCCCAAGCTTACAATAAAGAAGACTCAAAGACACCATCAACAAATCTCCATACTCAACAAGACAATTTAATTTATGTTGTCAATTTGTCTTCTTATTAAATCGAAGCTTATTGTTAAATTTTATTTCTATTCACAGTCACATTAAATTTCCTTTATGTAAATATCAATCCAATATTATTATCAATATGATCCAAAGATATCTCAGGGAAATAAGGTTTTAGATCCTAGATAATGTACTGCCTAAGTCAATAAACCACAAAGTACCTTGGGTTGCACCCAGCAATAAGTTTCAACTCCCAGCATTGATACCTGTCAAAGAAAAATGTTTCACATGATCCAAAAACAAACCAAATGTAGGTCATGTGAGAGATTTTTCACCAACAGGTAGAAAACAGAACAAACTGTTAGATGTTGCATATCACACAATATTAAAATGAATCTTATATTATTAATCCTTAGAACACATCAATGAAGGAAGTACCTCACTGACTCATGTTCTGTGTTAGAGGGTCACAAAAGTATGATGAGAATCATGAGTTAATATTCAATTCACAAAAATGTATTCACGTGCCCAAAATACATAATGGAACAGGAGAATGACATAAAAACTTCAACCCCGTTTAGTCAAGCAAGCCAAGCAACGAACACTATCCATAACATAAAAGATATCAAGGTCATCAATGATTTATAAACCGAAGAGTCGTCGCCAATAACCAATGCGGTTGACACAACAAACAAAACAAAAACAACGTTAAATACAAAAAATAAATAGTACAGTACATTTTAATCATTTAATTTTTGCCAGTCTTTAAACGATTATCATATGATAATTAGTATCATAACCATCCTCACAAATGAAGAACCCCCTCTACAAAACAGTCACAGACCATTTCTGCCTACTTTTAATCTAACCTATCTACATTTTTGGGGTTCATCTAAAAAATATAGAACTATCCAAAGAACATAACTCACATTAGCTGTGACCGACCCTTGAAGACACTTGGCCATTGCCTCCCCTTCATGAAGCTGCTCCTGAAGAAGCCCTTTATCTCCAGGCAGTTTGGCAAACAGCGGCATGTATTTCTCTACAAAGCCAGGATCATTGGCGTCAAAACCATCTGTCATCTGCTTTGCTTTTGCATGGATCGTCTTCAGTTCTAATTTAATGTTTATGCAGTCTGTTTTTACTTTTTCAGCTTCATCCTGCAATCAGAATTGGTAATACAATACATGTCCCCTACATTAAAATCAAAAATTCTCAGATTATTAAAAGAGTCAACAAAAGGCTATCATTGTTAACAAAAATTTAAATTGAAGAAAGAACTGAAGTCAAATTAGATAGATGACATACATCATTTCAGATAAAACTTAAACCCTGAGATTAAATGTGGAAATTTGCTGGTTGTGATATTTAATCAATGAAATAAAAGACACCTCATATGTCTTCCCACAGCTGGTATAGTTCTATATATGAGAGCTTTGGGCAACAGACACTTATCATCAAGCACTAATTATACTTCCTAATTTGGCAGTATTTATCTAGTTTATTTTAAAATATATCACTTTTTATTAAACATAATTTCATAGGTTAATACTAACATTACGTAAAAGTCCCCTCTTACAGTAAACACCAAATTACCTATAAAGTAATTTAAGAACAATATGTATAGTATAAGTGCAACTCACTCTAGCAGCTATGACAGCAGCTTCGAATTCTTTAGATTCGCTCTCCTTCTTCTTCACAAGTGCTCCGATCCGTTGCTGGTCCATATCCAACAATTCACACGCCGATTTAGATTTCATGTATCCCGAAATAACTAGTACTGTTTGAGCTTCATTGGAGATCATTTCTTTTATACAGGCCTGTAATTGAGAGAATAAAAACAATCAAATAACAAGTAATATGTATTTTTAAAATTTTGATTTGATACAAAGATTTATCCTTTAGTCATTGAGAATATAACTTCATCTATGAAGTCCTTCATATCCTTTTTTTGTTTTCTTTAATGTTTGACAATGAAGCATTTTTTTGACAAATGATTAACTTCTCAGTTCATTTTTTGAACATCTAGTCAGCACACAGTTTAACATTAAAATAGCAAAAAAAAAAAAAAAGTAGATAAGTTAGATTAAAAGTGGGCAGACAAAATGGCCTGTGACTTTAATAAAATAAAAAAAGGAGATAATTTTGAACTTAAAAGTATTTAAACAGGGAATAGGTACTCATGCCGAAGCACTTCCGTGTAGCACCTATTCCAGACTGTGTTTGTGGGGCGAGGAACAAAAAATAACCTTGGAGTTTTAACGCTATATGGGACTACTACTGATGCAAAGTAAATCCACTGATAACTATTTACTATTATTAGAGCTAAGCTATTAATTAATGGTCAATTCTGAAACATAGTTTCTGACAGTAGGACAAAATTCATTTATAACTTTTAGGTGGATAACATAATATTGATTGTAAACATTGTATTAAACCTGGTGACAGAAGGGAGAAGACTAGATGCAATGATTTGAAACTAACCTTCAACTTCTGCATACTATTTAAAACTAAAAGAAGCCATTTTTTAGAAAAAAATATGTATAAATAGGAGTGGGACCCATAGGAGAATAATTTAAAAAACTAGATTTTTATGGAAGTCCTCGAGCATGAAAACATTGTTGACTTTAAAAATGACATATTAAATCCTTATTTGACCCTGTTGTTTATATAGACTAAGGCTTTATTCAATTATTTACCCTAATCGACTTTATATTTCATTTACTATTGTGTATTGCAACAAGAATGTCCCGAAGGAAACCCCCTCTTTATCGATTTCTGAAGTTTTATTGAATTATTTTTACTAGCATACATTCACAAAGCAGTTTCTCTAACAAGCCCCATTAATTGATTCAGTACATGTAAATATTAAAAAAAAAAAAAAAGGTTAAAAAAAACCCACCTAAAATATTATACATATTCAGGTATTTGGTAAAGCAACAAATGCTACCACAAACCTGATCTAATAAATGTGTTACTAACTGAGCAGATACACTTTAAACCTTTGAACACTTTCAACATTCCGCTATTATTATCCTTGTTGATTAAATCATGTGAACAGAAATAACTACTATAAGAATGACATGGTGCTCCAATGGACATAATTTCCTTTAAATGCCTAAATTTAATTGACAAACCTACACAATTGTGTTACAAGGCATTATGAAAGGTGGAAGTGATCATTAGGGAAGGCAATTGGTTGGAAGGTTCAAAATTAGACTTACCAACATTGTGTATTTCATATTCAGCTAAACCCTAAAACAGTTTCTGCCCTCAGAGGCTGAATATGTCCCACTATTCCTTCATAAACAATAGCAATTATTAGAGGAAGTGTGTGGGTTCAAGAAGAAAATTACAGGAACTTTTTTTTTTTTTAGATTGCTTAATTTAATATTTTAATGTTCTATTTTATAGATCATGGAAATAAAAAATAAAATTGTTTATTATTTAAAAAAAATAGTTCTGATCGGTGACAGTTGGAAACACTGAATGGTAGAGCAGGATGGGTGTAGCAGTTGTAAAAGTTTGGGCAGGAGCAGTTCAACCCGCAATGTACTCATATAATTATATGATTAATTAATGAGCATGGTAAAGACCTTTAATTCGGTACCCTACACAATACACTAGGATAAAAATTTTTTTTTCATAACACAGCAAAGTAATTAATGATTATGAACAGTTATTATTTTTATTTCTAGCATCATCGGTTTTTCAAATGGAACTATCAGACAAAATATCATGGCTTTAAAAAAAAAACCACCAGTTGAATTAAAATACAGTTTGAATGACTTTGCTTAATTACAGTTCAAAGATACGAAAGAAAAATTATACATTAATTATCAGGCTAATGGGATCTTTTTTTAGATACCCTTCTCAATATGATAGGAAAACACTTGATTTTGAATTAATGAGCACTTAAATATGTTTTAAGGGGTTGAAAATGTTTCTGATGGCATTTCTTTATAAAATTTTATGTTTGTAGGTCAAACATGGGACCCAATCGCCAGGACACAGACACACAGGTTAAAATATAAGGGGTTTCTGATTTCGAAATAAATCAATGAAATCCTAAAAAAGATCGAGTGTGAAAGGGGTAGCCAAAGAAATTTGTTCAGTGGAAGATGAAGGGGGGTGCTGCATATAAATATGGCAGCACTTTGATTCAAAAACTTCATTCCTAGCAATACTAGTCTTCAAGTCAGTCCTCGGTCAGGTTACCATTTGCCAACGATGATGAATTAGTCAAGAGAGTAAGAGAGAATTCGTATGTAACACACAAGGATTCCACAGTAAATATATAAATTTTACCAACTAATTAATTTGTGGATAGAAATAAGCTTAAGAAACTAAGAATCTAGTAATAAATTGTAGTTGCCTATCTACTTTTCTTGAGAATCACATGGCCAACACTGTAGATCATACATACACATCAGAACAAGATGATTAGAGTGACAGCTTTAAATAAAATAAAATACCTTATACCTCTATACTGTGATTTGCTTTAGCCTCTTCAGCAATGGGGTCTATTTTCTGTATCATCATTTCTTCTAGTTCTCTCCTCTTCACCCTCAAACGTACGTTAGACGACTTAAGATATTCCAACTGCCGAGAGAAATCACGCTTCTTATTCCTGGCTGAGTTTATTTCCACGTCAAAGGACTGTCGTATTTCAGCCATCTCATTAAGTTGTCCTTCAATCCCTTTGAATTCCTCCTCCTTCTTCAACAACCTGAGTAAATGTAATTTTTTTTCAAAAATTTAAAATATTGACTTCTCTTAACTATTTTAAGTCGTGAGTACATTACAGATTTCAAGTTATACTCACTTAATAAATAATAAATATGTATATTGTAATGATTCTTATTATTATTTATTAGACTGAATTATGAATGACTGCTGAGATGTATTGAATTAGTAGAATGTTTTGTTTTGACCCAAGGCAAAGGACCTTGATTATAAAATGCAGGTTTATCTTATAGAAACCCATAACCCAATGGAAAAGCCTGGCTTGCTGGGCAGATTCATGTATTTGTTATTTTTATCTTCAATTGTAATAGTGAAACATATGAAGAGTAACTTTATGTAGGCACTAAAAATCATCAGGTTTGTGATGAGGCACATTCTAATTTAAAATGAACTGTTATTCATTATGAAGTTTACCTCTTAATAAATAAAATATTAACAAATATATTGTGAATAGTAGGAATCACATCAATATATAGTGCACAATCTCTAATCAAAACAACTGAATGTTATTTGAAATAATAATTAATAATTTCACTTTAGTAATAATGAGACTAGGAAATCAGACACAATAAACAGAATAGTTATCATTAGAAAATGGCAGAATGAGCTGTTGAAAACACTCATGTGTGTAATTAAATATACTGATTTGTGGGCAGATATTGCTGTTAATAAATGGAAATAATCATTCGTGATTGTTATCAGGTTAGAGGGAATCAGTGTAAGCACCACTCACTCTTGATTGCAGGCCATAATCAGTTCCTTGTTGAGGGTGAATGTTAGAAAGCGAGCACTACCAACTTCTCCGACTGTCTGCATTTTCTCCCCAGTATACTTGGAAGTATTCACACGATGGAATGATGATTCTTAAAAACACATTTAATAACAATAAATATTGTAATGATCTTTAGGGTTCATACAAAATAATTAATAAATAAGTAATATTTAAATGCATATATTATTGGAAAGACATAATATTGTAAAGATTCAGGAGGCCATTGCAAGAAACAATAATTTTGGGTCCTGGAGTGTTCTAGAGAGGAAGTGTCAGTGGACAGCCTCCAATGAGAGGGTTTATTGAATCAGTGCTCAGTTGTTATGAGGACATTGTGATGGTCAGTTCGCCTGGGTACAAAGACATATTCAGTTGTTAGTAGTAAATTACAACGTTGGTGATGGCAATAAATTATTAATTGGAAGCTGAGAGTCAGTCCAGATTGGTGTTTGATAAAAGAAAACAAAGGGAGTTACAGTATAAAAGAAATAATATTTAAGACCTCAGGCAAGTCAAGAATTACTTAATCAACATAGTACCGAAGAGAGAAAACATGTAACAAAAACAAAATTTTAACAAAGTCTTTATTTATTATATTATGTAAGTTAGTATTTATTTAAATAATTTATCTTATGTTCAAATGGAAGGTACGAACCCAGGACCAACGAGAGCAGTTGTGGGCTCTGTGGCTGAGGAAATCCAGGCCCCCTATACATTCCCGTGTTACAAAACTTTTTGTTAATTTTTATGTAAGTACTATTGACAGAGGGTTAACTGGAAATAAACGTTAAGATTCACTTTAAATTCTTTATCAGATTTTTAAAGCGTTAAATTCACATGGTGTTAAATAGTATATAAAGCTAGCTAACAATACAATACTACAACTCAAAATTATGCAAATAATAAAAAACTGTCTAAAATCTAGTTGAAGTATTGTCGAGAACAAAAAAACAACTCAATTAGCGTTTATTGAAGACCTGAAAGAACCGTGACAAAACTTGAGCATAACTATAATATAAAAATTTTTGTCCTCAGAACCCGGGGCTCTGCCCTCCCCTCTTGACAGCTCTGGAGAAACCCAACCCACCTGAGATATTAAGCTTCAAATTATTAAATTAATTTATTTTTGTCAAATGTATATTTTTTATTTATTTAATTTATAAATGTAAAAATTAGTAGGTACAATAAATTTATTTGACCCAATACATTATTATTTTACAAAAAAAATAAAAAAAGAATATATATATAGCCTATTAGTCTCCAAAATAATTTATATTTTACTATATAGTGCGGACTGACGTTTCACCATTATATCTGGCATTTCATAGGTCAAAAAAAGATTTATTTATAAATTTTCATAATATATTGCTTAAATTATCTAGTTTTTCATTTGTTCTTAAAAACACTGTTTCACATACCAAATTTCTAACAAATCAAAGTCAAAAGAAAAAACTCCCTCTTGTTCATATGCGTGAGTTTTAAATTGTAGGTGTGGTAATTAAAAAAAAAAAAAACTAATTAATTTTGTTAGTTCAAATCTTTTAGAGAGACAGCTCCAAGCATATTAGGTTACGTGGAGTGGCTCCACCAATGATGAACCATCCCTAAGTATTATATGATAAAATATGGATTATTTTGGAGACTAATTGGGCAGCATCTTTTTTCATCTGCTTATCTTACACCAGAAGTCTCAACAAATAATTAACTAACATGGAAAAATAATAATAAAATAAATAAAACTTAAAAGCTTGATACATTCTTGGTTTGAGACTAGTTTAGTGTTCTCCCCCCCCCTCCCCCCCAGGGGTTGGAGAGTCCTGAGGACAAACCTCATACAGGGTTTCCCCACAAGGACATGAAGCGTGCTCAAGGGGGTAAGTGGGCTGTGGTGCGTGTATTCCGGTGCAAAGGGAATGTTGCACCGGCCAATGCACCTTAGTGTTATTCTCTTAAGGTCTTTAAAAAAAACAAAACAATAAAACAAAAATTTTCTACACTATACATTATTTATTTTTTCCTTACTTGCTAGTTTTATTTTTATAGTTTAGTGTTTCTAAAACGTACTATGCCCATGAACCCTATCTTATAACATAAACTTGACTATGAACCCCCAAGTGAGGCTCGTACCAGGACTAAATCCTCATTCTACTAAATAGGAAGACTTGAAAGCAATAAACAGCAGTTTCTGTACAGTCACATATAATGCAGGATATAAAACTGGTATGTTATTGTAACCAGAATTTATGGTATTATTATTCAAACAGTGCTTTCAGCTCCTCATTTGTGGATAATTCATTAACCTGCTCCTGCATTAGTACGGATTGAGCCACAAATCATTGTCTTTACTTTCCGGGAATTACATCACTGAATCAAAGAGTGCATAAAATCGATCCAAACATGCACTTTTAGATGACCAATGAACTCCAAAGTTAAGTAGTAATGTTCATCATTTTCCAAATAATCTCTCATTTAATAGGACAGGCCAGGTCAAATGACCTGTTTAGAGAGATTAAACTGTTTATAAATATAGATATATTTTTATTTGTTATATAACCTTTAGACATTGTATATTTTGATTGAAAAAGTCATAAAATAGTGAAAAGTTATAAAAAAAATGTTTCCTTGCATTTACTACAAGCAGGCAAGTCACCTAGAAGAACTGGCAAGTCATTTGACCCTTGACATTTTCTTTTTTTCAAAAAGCATTTAGTCTATAGGAGTTAAAACTATTTCTTTTAAATCTATAATTGACTTTTGTTATGAATTCTACATAACTCAAGGGAAATTCAGACAATGCATGCAGTCATGCTTTTTTAACTTTAATCCCCTATTACCAGAAATTTATCTAGAAATTTTCTATTGGATTTAATATGGAGAAATGCTAATCTCATCTCTTTTTCCTTTTAGTTTGGTACAGTGAACATAAATATGAGTAAAAATACGTGTAAAACTTTGGGAAAAGCTCTCAGAGAAATGGATGAAGAAGCATCCCAAGATGAAATTGTTTCTGAAGAAGTAGGATATAAATCAACTATCCACAAGATCTTCTTCTTGTTCCTCCAATTCCGATTCAGAAACAAATGAGGAGGACAATCAACACTATTATTATTATTTCAACCTCAACTATTAAAATATCTCATTTATTATACTTTTGAAAGAAATAATAATAAAAGCAAATAAAAAAGGAATTGAGGATAAAGGATTCATATTTAATCACAGAAGCAACACAGATAAAGTAATATAGTCTGGAAATGGAATAAATAGTTTCGATCGCTTCTCATTGACCCATAATTAGAGTTGATATTCAGGTACGAAAAGATCGTAATCGAATAAATTAAAAAGTAGAGGGCTCCGTATAGTTCCTTTAGGAATGCCTCTATTGCGGGCAATTAATAATAAAAAGTCATTAAAATTGTGTTTGCAACCACAGTTTCACAAAGAGGTATTATACTTGGCATGAAAGTTTTACTTGATGTCACGGAGATGCTAAAAATAAAATCATTATGAAAAATAATGAAGTGTAAATTATTAATCAATTATTTACTTGGTAACTAAACAACTAATACTTCCCTATCATATTAAGTAGGATATGAAATTAAAGATCATGATGTCATGATTAATGATATGTGTTATGGCTTTAGCTGACTATTATTAAAAAACTCATTAAACTGTTAAAAGAAAACCTTTAATGGAGAGATGGATACTCTTGGCTTTTTTTTATTGTATAAAAGATTAATTCAGTTTATTTTCAAGGTTCTTGTGATACTAAAAGGGCCCATTAATAGGACAAAAGCTAGGCAGCTATATCTCAATCTTTATGTTAGTTTAAAAGACCGAATTTGCTGCACCTTCATTAAAGTAATTAATCATTTTCACCCATGAGATTTAGTGAATCCTGATCAGAACCAACTCACTAAGAATAGGGAAACCAGCTGTCACTAGGTAGTAACCAGACAAGCCAACAACTAAGCCTTCCACTTTTTTATTGGCTAAAACTTTGTTGAAATATGACATAAGTGACCTACCAGTAAAAAATGCTCTGATATCGCTCGGGACTTGGTCAAGATATTCTTCCACCATGTTAGAGCCCAACGGAATGTTGTGCAGGTTGTATGAGTTGCATAAATACTTCAAGATTACATCAGGTCCTTCGATCAGGTCTACAAGGTACTTTTGAAATCCCAATGGTCTAAGAAAAAAATAAAAGTAAATAACTGATTCTAAAAAATACATTATTTATGTTATTTAAGCAGACAATTATATATTATATAATGATCTTAATAATTACTTTTTACTGATTGATTTCCTAAGTTTTATTGAATTATTTTTATATATTGGCACGGTACATGGAAATTTGTCACAACTGTTTTGTATACATATTTAAAAAGAAATTGTTATTAATTTGATTTCATTTTTTGAAATTATAGACTTTAATTATTTTTAAATTGCACATCAGGATCTTTAATTTAATATCCTACACAATATGCAAAGACGCAAATTATTTTTTCATGAAAAGCAGTAAATGGATTTATATTTATGACAATTAGTATTTTTTATAGGATTACATTCATTTATAACATTATTAGTGCATTATATGGAACTACCATGCAAAATATCATGCCTCTAAAAAAATCATTGAATTAAAGCTGCTAACACAATATTAATAATTTCTTGTAATTAAAGTTAAAAAATTACATATTATTAATCAGGGCAATAATATATTTAATTTTATGCCTTACTCAATATGAAAGGAAAATATTTGTTTTGTAATTACAATAAACAATCAATTTTGACATGTAATTTACTATGGGGGGAATTTTATTTTTCGCACCAGGGGAGAATTAAGTAAAACTAACACCTAAATTCTCACTTCCCTACATAAAACACATGACTGTTTTAATTAAGTAAAGTAATAAATGATTATGAACAGTTATTATTTTTTGTTGGATTTAAATTGCAAACACCATTTTAATACAGTTGGCTTTGTTTAATTATAGTTCAAAAATAAAAAAACAATTATATATTATTAATCAGGGTGATGGGATCTTTAATTTGACACCCTACAATGACAGGGTGTTATTTTTTAAATTACCCTGTAATTATTTAATTATGACACATCCTAATTTACCATGGAGCAATTTATTTTTAGAACCATCATGGTATTAAATGAAAACAATGTTCATCTATTTTAATCATGAATTAATTAATTAATAACCCTCAATTATGTATTAATAGAGTTTAATATTTTTCCAATAATCAAGTTATTGGATCAAATTGAACAATGATTTAGAATTTCTTGTTCATGAGGGGACACACAATCACTAAGACAAACACATGTGGCAACATAAGGGTTTCATATTTAAAAAAAAAAATCTTAAAAAACAAAATTTATATAATATTAATCAAGGCAGCAAGATCTTTAATACTCCAAGGGTCCCCCCTACCCTGTGTCCACAACACCATGACTGTTTTATGTGTTCCCCTGCTGTACAACCACGATAAAAAAACTTTTTTGATGAAATCTTATGTAAATATTTAGTAATTAACTTATATTTGTTTGAACATAAATATTCAGATATTTCTTCTATCAATCTTCAACACACTGTGGTGAACAGCCAAAAAAAAGATGGACGAACCACTCCACTATAGTTAACATAACAAACAGCTGAGAATACCCAGTAGTGAAAAATAGTCAGTGCAATTTGTGCTGTATAAAAATACATATGGATTCAATGTATTTAGTTCATTATTTATTCCTATTTACAGGCCCAAGTTTTGTAAAGTTAAGTTTTCTGCACCACAAAAGGTTGACAATGTTTTGAAACGGACCTCTGGAAAAAATAATTGGTGTCCACCAGTCTAGATGATTGTTTACAAGTATCATCTTATATCTTATGGTCCTTATCATGAAGCAATGGCAAATGAAGAAATGCAATACGTAACAATACAGCATTGACTTATTATTATTATATTTTATAGCAAAGAATCTTTATACCACTACCACCAAACCTTTGAATGCATTATTAAATAACTATTGTAATGTTATTTTTAAGAATGATTATTTTATTATATAAAATATTAAATAATATAAAAGAAATTATTAAACGCTTACATCCAGAAGAAGTTCATGTAACAGCAGAAAGTATGTCAGTAATTCAAACAGCTGAGAGGAACGTTGGGACTGGAGTTGTTTATAGTTACTTGAGAAGGAGTTGTTTAGAGATGCTATAAATGAGAGGTTGGCAGTTCTTGAATTGGTTTAAGAGAGATGTTGATGACGATTCTAAGCTTTTGCAAATGGTCAAACATATTTTATGAGATGGGCCCTCATACCTCATATGAATTTCTTACTTCTACGTTTAAACTCATACCTCTTATTTCTACGTATTAACTGGTAGCATCGCATTCCATCATACCTCATACCTTTGGTGATTGTATGTGGACTAAATTATCAACCCCAGACATATTTCCTTTTAATTTTACTCTTTCTATTAAATAATAACTCATTATCAATCTGTATTAAGGATTGAATTCATCATAAAGCTAGTGGGTGGGTAAGTAATGGTCAGCCGGCAATATAATGTCCTTGGGAGCATAGGTAACTTTACGACAGTAAAGCCTAGACCCCAACTTTATATATAGTACCTCTTAAATTACAAAAATATTACAGACAATTTTTTTTTATTACCGATTAATTAAGAAACCTTAATTATGTGTAATGGAGGTGAAAATAGTTTACACGATGTCAGATGATCAAAATTTTATGTTTATACGTCAGTGACACTCAGTGAAAACTTATTTTAGAAAAAAAAATCAATGAAACCATAAAAATTAAATAATAGAAATATGGAATCTGCGAAAGTTTATTGGATTTAAAAAAAAAATAGATCTTTTCCAAATTCCTTGTAAATTATACTATTTCAATATCTTAGCACTTTCAAGAGAGATAATGAACCAGACAAGTAAATGAGCATACTAACTGTAGCTTGGACATTGCAACCCTCGGCTTAAATGTTTCTTGAAGGCTGTAGTTGAGGGGAGTCGATGTGATGGCATTGATCTTTAACTTCTTTCCATCTCGCAAGATCTTTAGCAGTTTGGTCATGTCCTGAGCACAAGCAGTAATTGATAATACACAATAATGATAAATTTACAAAAAATTTAAAACAATAATTATGTTTTGGACTTCAATCAACCCATCCCTCTTATGGGTGGTTTTTCGTTAGTAAGGGATTTAAAAAAAATTAATAAATTTAACTGAAAGGCACGTTTAAAACACTAATATAGTATTTATACCATATAGAAACCAAGAGCTCTAGTTGTAACTGAGCTTGAAGATTGAAAAGAATCAAGTGTGTAATTAGAGCCAAATTAGTCTCAGAAATATGAATTTATGAAATTTCCTTTGTTGGTTTTATAACTTTAATATTTTAGACTAAGAAATACAATGAACTCCCTATTTTTAAGCAACAGTGTTCTTTTTATACAATTATGTTTAAAACTCTTTAAAAAAACAACTTTAAATTAAAATATTTAATGGAACTCATACTAACCTTAGGATCTTCACATACAAAAGCAATTAAATCCTTGTTCGAAATTATGTGCTCGAAATATCTGGCATGATTTGTATTTGGAACATTCACCTTAAAATAAAAAAATAAAAACAACAAAAGAACAAAAAAGAAAGATTTTTACATACTCTATATAAAAAAGATAAACAATTACTGTAAATATAATAGTATTTAGTGATAAAATCTATTATAATGGTCTGAAACAAAGTAGACATGTCAAATTTCTACCTTAGTGTTCAAGCATATACACAGTCATGGTACCAATCATCACAGAATATAACATAAAGTTATACCAATAAACAATTTTTTCAATTCAAGAACATCCTTTGTAAGGGATTTCAAAAAAAATAATAAGTTTAACTGAAAGGTACGTTTAAATCACTAATATAGTGTTTATACCATATAGAAACCAAGAGCACTAGTTGTAACTGAGCTTGAAGATTGAAAAGATTCAAGCTCAGTAATTAGAGCCAAATTAGTCTCACAAATTATTTATTGAGAAGAATTGTGATAAAATAAAATAAACAGGGAAAAGTTGAACCTAGGAAGTTAAGAGGCCATTGGTGGGCCTCTGCTACATCTTCCAAATTAGCCAACAAGCTCAACTTCTTCTCGGTGACACTGTTAAGCTGTGTCAGTTTGTGCTGAAGGCCTAAACAAAAAAAAATGTTCCACCGAATAATTCATCCAAAACTATTGATTATTTTTTAAGATACCAAAATAAATATGGATGCAGTCCTCTTATGGAATTGTTGACAGCGGTTCTATATAACTCCGGGTCATCAGTTTAATATCAGTTAATGGTCCAATGCAATTTTTTGGAGCGAAATAGAATAATTTTTAACATCTAATGAATTTTCAAATTTGATTGAACCTATGTATTTTTTTATTTATATTCAAAATACAAACAGTTAATTTAGATAACAGAATGGATGAGGAATAAGTTAGAAGAGAGAAAAAGTAGGCCGTTCAGTTCAGCTGGTTCACATCACTTTTCGGAAAAAACCTTTGGAGTAAAATCAACACAAAAGTCACCATGTGGGGAGAAAAAAGGATCCTTTGATCATCAATGAGAGATGATAGTGAAGAGGCTTGTTTTTGGACCAGGTATCTGAGAGGTTTGTTACATAGGGCAAGAAAAGCATAGGTTTTTCCAAGGTCAGGTTCTATATAACTCTGGGTCATCAGTTTAATATCAAGTGAATGCTCCAACGGTTGAATTAGTCAGGATAGAAGTCCATTTAATTATAATGGAGTTTTGAACTAAGTAGGAAGGTTATAATATGTAAAAATAAATAATTTACTTGTAAGGTTTATAATTGCTGATGTGAGTGTATATGACGACGTCATGTCATAGTAGGGAAAAATAGTACAGCATCCTGTATTAATCGCTCTATGGTTAAGATCAAATGTTTTAAAAGAATTCGAGGGAGAATAAAATTAATTGTAATATTTTTTTTTCCAGTGGCTACCATTATGGACCCTTAGTTCTTAAGACTATACAAGAGCCCATAGTAGCCATGACTAATTTCGGCACCATATTTTTACTCAGGGGTTGGCTATCTACAGATTGTCACCTTTGTTCAACATTAACTCCATCCATTAAGAGATAATTTTTTATTCCAAATTAAAATCAATTCCCTGACCAGGATTCCAATTCACATCGCCAGTCTAGGCATGGGCCAAGCTACCCAACCTCCTGGCTTACCATACCTAAATATCATGTTTCTTCAATACAATATCCTAGACCAAAATAAAATAATTAAAATGTTTTAATAACCTCCAAGAAGATAGGAGCATACACTTTCTTTTGGAACTGATCCTGATTCTGTAACACCCATTTGTGGGCCTCTGCTACATCTTCGAAATTACCCAACAAGCTCAACTTCTTCTCAGTGACACTGTTAAGCTGCGTCAGTTTGTGCTGAAGGCCTAAACAAAAAAAAAATGTTCCACCGAATAATTCATCCAAAAATATTGACTATTTTTTAAGATAACAAAATAAATATGGATGCAGACCTCTTATGGAATTGTTGACAGCGGATGACTTATCCTGCAAATCTCTTTCCTGGTTTCTAGCCTGTCCAACTTTGCTCAACGTCAGATCTATTTCTAAATCGGCTTTTTTAATATTGTTCAAAATTTCAGTTTCTGGAATAACAAACATAAAAATGTCTTCATGTTACCAGAATATTAATAATTAATTTAAAATATCTTGTTCCCAATTACAAAGCAAGTATTCACTGGAATGCAGATAACAAAAAAATAAATATATAATAATATGTAACCGTGGATTTGAGGCAGGCTACTCTCGATCTCCTTAATTTGTTGCTGAAACTCTACAATAGCCAATCCTTTTTGAGCTTCAGCATCCAGCTTAGATTTCAAATCCCCCTTTATCTTCACAATTTTCTCTTTGGATCGGTGATAGTTACGAAGAAGATCTTGCAAGTTCTGCCTGATATTGTTGTTATTTTGAATCTGAAAAGAGAATAACAATAAAGATTTAGTATCAAAATTATAAACACATGGAGTTATTGTTACAAGTAATGCTGAAAAGTTCAATTAAAAGAAAAAGGTATGAATATACAATAAAACCAGAATATTACCTCATTTTTTGATTTCTTCTTAGAATTTTCATGTTCTGATTCAGCGTCTTTAATATTTTGCAGCAGAGGCTGTAAACTCTTCTTCAAATCTTCGAACTGCTTTTTTGCTGCTTCGTAGGTGACTTGCATCTAACAAACAATAAACTTATGTTATATAAAAATATTGATTACAGTTGAATCCTGATTAACTAGGGTGATAATGAGAATGAGTGCCACAATTAGAGCAAAATCTCGATTAATCTAGGTAGGTAAGAATACTTAGGAAGTTTATATTGAAATTGATTAAAACAAACTACTGAGTTAGTAATTCGCATATGTGAAAGTTTTTTGTTTTACACAAAAAAAGTATACAATCATTATAATATCAAGCGATAGCATGAAAGTGTTTTTCTCTTCACTTTTTTGTTTAGATAATTAGCCCACCCTCAGTAAGGAGCATGAGTTTTCATCATTCCTTTAGATGCATGTGTTATAATGTGCAAGTCATTTTCAATACATTTTTCAACAGTTTATAACATATTTTTTTATAGGATAGGTATAAAAAATACACAAATACTGAAATAAAACATTGCAATTTACTTTAAATAAGTCCATAATACAAAACTTACAGTATTACTAGATAAAAGTTTAAAATCATTTCATACATATTTCATCAAAACATATTTTGATTCCTAAATTTGAGAGATTTCTGGCTTTCACATATTGTTTAATAATTATAATTAAACTTGATGAAAGTTATTGCATCTTCAATCATTTAATGCTCTATAATGAAAAAATGTCAATATGAAAAAATTGTGTTTTTCCATACCTAACCTACGTCATTGAGAGTTTTAAGTGCTGGGAAATCATAGATAATGCATGCAAAGTAATATAAATAAAGGGAAAAAATGACCTAAGTCATATTTAAACCTTTCAAAACAGTTTTTTCACCTCCTGTAAAGTTGGGTTTTTACAGATAGACAATTTCCAATATAGATCATCGATACATTGTTGTGATATTTTAATGTTATGATTTTTGATGGTGTTTTTGAGATAAACTCGAAATTAGCGAGCGTTGATGAACAATATACGACTCGTATACCACGATTCACGAATGTTAAACACTATTTGTTGCGTTGAATCTATCATTAATATGTATAATATAAATATTTCATTTTATTAACTTCAAAACAAGCAAAGTATAAATATCCGAAACAACCAAAGATATATTTGTATATCAATTTTTAAATCAATGTGTGTAAATAAACAATTATTCCTTTTGCCAGAAGTTTTCTATATTTTATTAACAGAACCTTAAAGATAAAGCAAATATAAATAAATTATATAAAAGATATAATAATTATCATAATAATATCTTTTAAATTATCGACACTCATCCACTGATTAGACTTGATGCAGCATCTTCTTGTGGATCGGTCACGGACTTGACCATATTCAGCACAACATCCTTTACTAGTTTTTTGATCCTTTGAAATTTCTTGGCATTATAGGTAATTCTAAAAGCAACTTAGCTCGTTCCGAGTCTTTGAATTCGGAGTGATTGCACTTCTTTAATTTGAGGGATTATATGCAACCACCTTAATTGTTCCAAAAACAAAGTAAGTATGATTTTATTTAATAGATATTGGCTGTAAAAATAACCATTGCATCTATAACATTAAATCATAAAAAATAACCATGGGAAAATGTTCTGGAACTATTGGCGACTTTTTTTGGCAAAGCGGATCAATGATATCTACACCAAACTTTGTTTAGTTGTAAAATGTTACTACTGATGGTCTACCATTTTCTTATATTACAACATTATGACATATTCTCAAAATCAACAAAACCGCAGGGTCTTTTCTCAAAATACAGAGATGAATCCACAAGTCTTTGCTTGTTTGGCAAAAACTCTGATGGGATTTTTTTTTCTGTTTCTTCTTAATGTACAAACATAAGTTAAATTATAGTCTGAAAAACCCTTAAGGAAGAGATATATATAGGCCTTCTCTTATAATGTTCCTGTTGGTGCCACAACTGCCTCTACAAACCAAAATACAATGTCACTCACAGAACTACTTTTCTCACTTGTCTTCTAACTGAAACGTCTCTAAATTCAAGTTATAAAATGTTAGGCTATCTACAAGAGCATGTTTATCCGATATTTAGCAGCAGGTTTCGAGGGGATGTACTGCCTGCAAGGACATTTTCCTCAGAAGGCTACATCTGATTGACAGTTGATATTGTGTGGGTGAATAGTTTATAAGAAAATTATTTAAAATCAGCTCAAAAATTCCTCCAATTGGGACAAATTTGTCAAGCTTTTTGCAATTTTCCCTAGTTTGAATATCATCAAAATGTAAGGTTCTAATAAAAAACCTGAACCTTTTCTCACTCATTGTAAGATACCAACCCACTACCCTTTATTCCACAGTTGAGTTCTGTTTTTTCTTGAGCATCTTTGAGAGCCAATTAGGTAGAGAAATCCAATGAATGCTCTTAATTCAATTGGGTGAATTAGTCTCTCATTTCTATTCCTGTGGAATTTTGATGTAACTGACTCAATATAAATATTAGTAGTTGATGAAATAATTTGTGTGACATTACCATAAAAAAACCAACTGAAACAGTTAAGAGGGCCAGTAGACAAAAGTTGAGGTGTTGAGACCGGATAATAGAAGAGATCGGTATTGAAGGAAACTCAACTCGCCACTCCACTCAATATTGAAGAATATACATGTTATTGTATTAGGTAATTATTGTTCTAAATATATAAACTCACTAGACAATTCTATAATATTTTATTCTAAATATTTCTATATAAAACATTTTAAATTAAAAATTTATGCACTAGGACCCTATTGAACCTCGAGATCATAATAATTAAAAAATAAACAATTAATCTTTATAATATTTATTTATGAACGTCATTTTACTCGTAAAAATTTATAAATTTTGTAAATTTTACGAATTTTTGAACTTAAATTATAATTTTGAAAAAAAAGAAGGGGGGAAATGCATTTGAAATATCTATAAAAATAATCCAATGTACATACTTAAGGATGATTCGATACATGTAAAGTATCGACACTTTTTATTAGATACCAAGTAGGTATAGTTAGAAAAGTACAATTATACAAAAAAGTGTACATAGGTTTAACCTTTTGACAATTTTTAGGTAAAGATACTCAAGACTACTTACAATTACAAAAACACCTGTTGCTTGTAACAGTGCTACCTGGGAAGACATGATGTTTTCCCATCCCTCTACAAACAAGCCAGGGAATTTTGGTAACAACAGCCTCTTCCGCCCCATGTGAAAGATTAGTTTTTAGGGCAGGAAAAACTATTTCCATGAGAAGGAACAAATTGTCATGTTCAGACTTGGAAAAACCTTTTTTTTTTGGGTCATTAAAAAAAAGTGAGTTTTTTAGTTGGATTTTGTTGCCTTTGTTTCAAATATTAATATAGTTCTGTTTATTTTTAGGTTTTAGTATTTTTAAGTATTAGTATTTTAAATAAGTATAATAAAATACAAAAAATTTATACAGTTAAAACCTACTACAATTGTTTTAAAACTACGATACATATTAAAAAACAAGGTAAGTATCGTAGTTTTAAAACAAACGCAGTAGGTTTTAACTGTACACATTTTTTGAATTTTACTATACCATATTTAGTATTTTATTTTTTTGTATTAACATAACGAGTAAAAAATTAAAACAGATGTTACGATTCTTGTTTATAAAACCATTTACCATTTGTAACACATGTTACGATACATGACATGTTGATATAAATTTCAAGCTCACATTAATGAAAAGAGTACAATCATGTAAAAATTTGGATACCTTGTGGTATTGAATCACCCCTCATCATAACTGCAAATTCATTGGAAGTCAAATATATTGTTGTGATATTTTGATGTTGTGATTTATGATGGTGCTTTTGATAATAAACTCAAAATTAGCGGACATAAATGAACGGTGGATCACGATTCATGAATGTTTAAACACTATTCGTTGCGTTGTATCTACCATTAATATTTATAGTATACATAATATCAATAATTAAATATAAATATTTAATTTATTAACTTCAAAACAAGAAAAGTAATCATATATGAGACAAAGAGGATTGGACAACCAAAGAGGTCAAGAGTCAAGAAGGCAGCGGAAAGGTACGACGAGAGAACAACGCTAAGGCAGGTCACTCTTTCACTGACGGCCCGACTGAGAAGACCAAGGAAGAGGCCGGCTTTCATTTCACTTTCACCCGGCACGAGAACAAAGGACGCTCAAGACAAAAAAGACGCTATCTGAACCACGCGACGGCACAGAGACACTACAAGGACGCGACGAAGAAGACAAAGGAAGAATGCACCAAAGGACGCAACAACCAGAAAAGCTGGCCAGCTGCGTTTAGTAATAAGGTACAAATTTAAATTTAGTTTTAATAATGTTATTTTATTCAATTTTTAAATCAATTTCTGTAAATAAACAATTATTCCTTTTGCCAGAAGTTTCCTAATTTTATTAACAGAACCTTAAAGATAAAGATAAAGTTAAATATAAAGATTAAAAAATAAAATATAAATTATATAAAAAATATATAATTAAAATATATGATAATAAATATTTTAATAATATATTTAATATGGGAAAAAAATGAATGAAATGTTATTAGGCCTGTAGGGAACAATAGTAACCCAAATCTATGAAAGGACCGACAGACGGTGAGTATTGAAAGATAGGGTTATAATCGAAAAATGGAGTTATAGAGGGGTAGGATGAGTCTGCTACGAAGCGATTTACCTTTTTAATGTGAAAATTATACAACTTATATATATATATATATATATATATATATATTTTTTTTTTTTCTGTTAGCAATAACTAGAGAATACTGGAAATGGATTACTCACATCTTACTTTTCTTATGCCGCCCCCGGTGATTTGATTTCATAGAATATGCCACAACCCAGATAATGAGGAGTCTAATAATATGTTTAGAACTGTATCATTTAAATTTTAAAAAATAGATGAATAGCAAATAAATAAAGTTACACCTTTTTTCTTTGTTCATTCTTCTCCTCGTACAGAACCCACTGCATTTTCTTTTTTATTAACAATATCCTTTCCAACATATCCTGTTTTTCTTTGTAACATTTTACATCAGCTTCCATCCTGAACAAAAAATTGTGATCTTAAGCCATTTAGTACAACAATAATGTAATAAAATTCCAGCCTTCATACCAACAATAAAATTTTGTTCAGACCCTAACTTCATTAGAGGTCTACATATCATTATGCTGAGTGAATGCTGTGCTTTCCAAATCAACCTGCTGGTTATTTAGAGGTTACCACTTGGATCTAGTGGATGGAAAATAATTCCAATGTCTTCCACAAAGTAGTAATACAAACAAAATTTATATTTGTACATATACAATTCATAATATGGTGTTTAAAAAAATAACCTTTTATTTTTCTGCTTCTCGTCATCATATTTAAACAGTAACTCAGCTAACATTTCCTCTTTCTTAACAATTGACGTTCTAACGGATTTCAAATGCTCAAATTGGTCATATAACTTTTGATCTGCAGTGCAACATAATAATTAATAATCATTTTTCATTCAATAGTTAAATAGAATAAGAAGCTAAGAAACTTAAACCTAAAGTAAAAGTGAAAAGGAAGCATACAGGAGATAATTTAGCTTGATACTGAATGAAAATATTATAACATTGCTTAAAAATATGTTAGGTACATATATAAATATGAGGGATCTCTAATAAGGCAGCCTGACATAAATATACCTGTAGCCAATAATTATTACAAAGTTCACATAGCTCTGGAAAAAGTTCATGCATTTTTAATACAATTGACACTTAGCCACTCATGGATAACCACAAATTTTCATTCTTGCTTCAACACAGGAATAAAAAAATATCAAGAAATGCTAAAACAAATATAGGTAGAGCAACCCTCTTTTAAATAAGAATCTAAGACTATTACAACTATTCTGGTATCCCATTGACATTAAGTTACCAATAGACTTCTGAGTATTTTCCAATAACTGCTTTTGATCCATTTTAGCGAAATCTTGAACTCTGTCCTGAGGTAATATTTGGCACAAATTGTTAATTTGAATGTTAAATTCCTGAGACAAAGTCTCAACCTGAAATTTTAAAACCAATACTTTAAATTGCAATTTTGAAATTGTAAATAGTTCACAATATAATTATTGTATACTTATTTCAGGTTACCAAGATTATGTCATTCCTCCTATTAATTTTACATCAATATAAATTTATTAACAGAGCGAGATTTGGCATATGAATGTTAGGCTATAGTTTAGTTAAAGTAATGTAGTAAACAGTAACAAAGAAAAACCTGGACTGAAAGACACTTAAGTTAAAAATATCAACAGTGAGGCTCTTCTGTAACATACAGTGGTTGGAAGCAGAAATATTGACATTAAATTAAAACTTTTATACCTTTTTAAGAGTTGAAGGTTTTCCTTGAAGAAACCATGAGGAGGAATTTGATGTGATATGTCTCGAAATCAAATAATTTTCCCCATCAGGATTGAATAACTCCAAATCAATTACAGCTTTATCACATCCATGTTTAATATAATCTGCTACCTAATTTACAAAAAAACTGAATAATCTTTACAGTTTTATTTAGAAAGTTGTCCTGACAAGGCATTAACCCGACTTACATTAGGAGATCTTCCAATTACATTGGGTTTACCACCTAGCCCTAAAACAATTGCACACACAAAGGTTGACTTCCCTGCTCCATTAGGCCCAATGATTAGATTCAATTTATTTTTCGGTGTCATCTCAATGTCATCAAAGGTCCTATAAAAAGTTGAGAACACAACAAACTCATCATAATTGCAATAAAACATATGATAACTTTACTTACAAGAAATCCTGCAAGTGTATTCGAACTATCATCCCTTTGGTGAACATCATCATGGTATAGTACTGGGAAAAAATTATTAAAAAAATATGTGGTTAGTTGATGTCTCCCATTCCGACGTGATCAATATTACATAAGTTTGAGGATGTCAATAAACTCTGAGAATCAGCATATTAAAATGTATGGGTTAGGCGGGAACACAGTTCATAATCAGTGCTATTCCAAATACAAATAAAAGTGTCTGCATTGATTTCTTACTAAAAATGTGTTCAACGGTTCAGGTAATTTAATTTTTAAATACTTTATGTATAAAACACTTTTTAGACTGGTCAATTGTAACACCAAGCAAATACAATTCAAATTTTGTTGTTTTCGTTAGCCAAGATGTGTCGTTCATGAACAAATTAATTACCAAGTGAATTTGAACTACATCATTGTAGGACCAATAATGAACTAAATGAATAATTTGATTGTTTATGCAGTTTTTATCGTCAAACGATTTAAAAAATGGAGTAAACTTAATGAACATGTAGATCATTATATGACCTCACTTGGACATCTTAGATCACAACCAAAAGTCATTACTTTGTCCATAAATCAAAGGATTGATTCGTTCAATTTTAGCGAACGCCCGATTGTTCGTTTATCTATGTGATTTTGTCTTCAAGATCAATAAACGAAACTTGCATGTGTGAATTGTGCGATAATTTTAGACTTTATTCGGTAACGTTGGGAGTCGGCATGGTGCTTAGTTTTTTTTTTCTTAACCCCTAATTCTTATTTATTAAAAATTAAATTGTATATACAATAATAATATATATTGAGCTCGAGTGGGCTGCTTTTATTGCATGTTATACATTGTAAGCAGTATCGGATTACGGTTGAAAAGTTTATACAACGAAAAGGGACCTAGTGATGGGGTTCACCTTTGGATTACATTGAAAGGGGCCAAAAACTACCCTACGGCTAACTTACGAACTAACCTAAGCCTAAACTTAAGTATTTCCGCTTTGACTCCTGCCTGCGCTGGGGAAACGGAGGTGGGATATCGTGTTGAACACGGGGTTGGTAAGATATTGAAGTGAGTCACCGTAGGCAGTTCAAAGTCCTCTTGCAGTTCGCTATTCCTCCACTGCTGGAATGGAATATGTCGGACCTGTCGTGATGTTCATAAGTATCCCGTTTTGTAATTGAAGGGTTTGCTGCAAAAAGGAGGTGTCGGGATATTGGTTGAACAATTGTCGGAGGTGAACAATTGTCAGAAAAGGTGAACAATTGTCGGAGGTCAACAATTGTTGGATTGCTGTAGTTAATAACATGGACCGTGTTCCATGTAGGCGTTAATATCTGACTCCATTTATCGATAGGAATGTGTCCCGACAAGACACAGTGTTCAGGATGAGGTTCAGAGGTTCATAAAGAATAAGACCAGTTTTCAGAGTTCGGGCGAGAGATCGGCAGCGTAATAAGTACAAGTCGTCAGAGGTCTGCTATAGGCTGTGTGGCAAGTGCCGTCGTAGAGTAGCGGAAGGCTGAGTAGGCATATCGCGACGGTGATAGCGGCTATCGGTATGTAGAAACTAGAAAAGAATGAAGAGTGGGCCTACCAGGGGCCAAGTGCCCCCGGTGTCAAGTTACTCGGAAGACTAAGAGACAGAGTGGGAGTGAAGAGTGAAATTTACTGATATAAATATGATAACCCCCTCCCTCGTGGAAGGCTGGGTCTGTCTGCCCGGAGTAAGTTTTACGATACACAGATAGTCACTTCCTTTTAGTTTTATGACCGTTGGGGTACAAGGGTGTGTTTTATATGGCTGCTAGGGCCTCACCCACTTGGGTTATTTGACCGCCTATAGGTGGTCTGTTCTATTATCCCATGGGTCCAAAAGAGTTCCTAAGCTGTTCCTAGCATGATTTATTGACCGTGGGAACGTGACTGAAGGTCTATTTTATTAGGGGCAGGTGTGCTTGGCCTAGGTTTTATGGTGGGGCCCTCTGGGCTACTTGTCTACGAGTTCCGACCTCTCTACGATTTATTACCAGAAGTTTAAACAGATTTGCATTTATATTATAATACATTATGAACCAGAGTGTAGGGTAATTTACATATATAGTTAGCGGTCGCTATAGGAGGTAGCTCCAAAAGCGCTGCTCCCACAAAGGTATAAAGTATTCTTGAAAGTCAGTTAAATAGGGACGAGTAGAGGAAACACTCTTCAATTTTTGTACTCTTTAGTTGTACATATTTTTTTCTGTTCGCTCGAAAAATTCGTTATTTAAGTTTTGTTTTGAGTGTTTTTATGGAGAAGAGGGGTAAGATCACCTTTGTTGGTCTTGTTTCTCTACTCCCTGTCCCCACAGCAGCTGCACCCCCTCCACAGTCCCCATCAGTCCAGCGCCAGATGTGCCTTTCGTTGTCAGTGACCTTGTCTGATTTGACCGTCTGTCAACGCCTTTTTTCATTATTTACACGATCAGTATAACTGTTAATTATTATAATTCATTACTTTGCCTGCACTTCAGTATTTAGTACATTAGTACCCCAATTCATGTTCTCTCTTCACATCAACCAACTTACTGGTCTACTGCCACCTTCAAACTCTCCTGTCAACCGCCTATATTTTGGCGCACCGTGGTAATATGACATTACAAACGTACATGTTTCAACTGATTCGTGATAAAAAGGGAGCCAGAATGAGATGGCACCAATACTAGATACCCCCTGACAAAGAAACTTACAACAAATACGTTCACAAATTTAACTCCTGAACACCGATTTGAGTTTAGACCGCAGTATTCCATCAATGCCACAAGGTGGCCTGTGAAATCTTTTGAAGTTTTGAAACATATCATTTTTGCACTGGAGCCTTTCGTGATGTCCAGAGGACCTTCGATTGTGTATGGCATCACAAAAGTATAAATGTGGTTTCCTTGCCACTATTATCTTATTTTAAAGTCATTCATCGAAGACGGATTTTATCATGGTTATAGTTACACTAAATATGGAACCACTACAAATCTCTGACATCATTGAACCGATTTGGAAGTACATACTTGAACTATGGAGATCAGCTACCAAATCACATTAAGAAAATACAGACCAGCAATCTATTATACTCAGGAACAATTCTTCTGAATTATTTCGAAGAATGCATTGCGGATAACGACATCATATCGCTGGAGCAAACAGGATTTTAGGGACGCCTTAGCACAGTCCATGTTTTTTTGAAACTACAGTCATAAGCTATCCAAGATAGTCATAATTGACAAGAACGTAGTTACGGGTATTATCTCACTAGACTGGATGCTAATTCGTTTGGGATACTGCGCTGGATGCGTTGTGGCCGAGAATGCCCGGAGGAGCTCTACGCGATGCTGGTTAATTTCCTGAACCACCGATCGCTGTGGTTGGTGGTAGGTAATCCCCTATCTGAAACCGTGTCTCTACCTTAAGGAGGCATGTTGCTCCCTGTCTTATTTTTTTTTTTTTTGGTAACAACAATTTTTATTAAGATAAAATTACAATCTGCCTTATTAGGCAATAAGTAATTGAGATAAATGCTCTCATTCATACCATATTTACAATTCATCATTCACTCGCTCATTCATATAATATTTACAAACAGCCCAGAGGCCCCCCAAGTCCACATGGTTGTCACCTCCCCCACGCTCCTAGGTCAGCCACGTCACTGGATAAGAGCCAGAGGAGGCTGACCAAGAGCGCGAGAGCCACAGACGCTCAGGACATGATTAGAGAAACTGGCCATTGCCAGGACTCCCACCATCACTTAATTATAGCAGGTCACGAGGCCACTGCCGTTTTAGTCTCCGAGGAGGATTATAGGGATGAGTGATGCAGTAGGACTGTGCAAGGAAACTAGGGTGGTTGGATAGGTTACTATGGAATTTTGTGAACTTGGAAGGGATGAGTTTAAGAATATAGGGTATATTCAGATTATTGTGAAGGGTTTTGTTGCTGACGTAATCAGGGTCATTTACTATTGTTCTCAGGACTTTTGATTGAAAGGATTGGATGCGCTTAATGTTCGATTTTTTTGCTGTCACCCGTAGCTCTATTTCGTTATTATGTCCAGATTGGCTTAAGTATAACTTTGTAAATGAGTAGTTTATTTTCTATTGAGAGATGGAATGTCCTTCGAAATAGACTGTACAGTTGTCCAAAGCGTCTGTTTAGTTCTTGTCTTTTTAACCTCGTGTGTGGGTTCCATGTCAGTCTTTTGTCGAGATGGAAGCCTAAATACCGTACTGCCTCAGACACAGGGAGAGGAATCGAATTTAAAAAGACTAGCGGACAGGACTTGCGGCAGAGGGTGAGGTTATGTGGAAACATTTTCCTTCATTGGCCTTGATTCACCTTGGTTGCACCAATACTCGATCTCATCAAGGTGTTTTTGAAGGTTTTAGGATGCTATATCAGGGTCTGAATGGGTTGACAGGACTGCAGTGTCACTGCGAATGTTGTTAGTGGTGGAGGAGACATCAGCGGTGTATAGATTATAGAGGATGGGGCCCAGGACACTGCCCTGTGGAACTCCTACTTTTATGGGATAGTAGTTAGAATATTCTAAACCACTGCGGACTTGGAAGAAGCGGTTTGATAGGACTGTAGGATTAGGAATAGGGTCTGCGGTAAATATCCTCTGAGATTGTAAAGCAAACCTGCGTGCCAGACCCTGCCAAAAGCTTGAGCTATATCAAGAAAGTCAGCAGTGTAATACTGTTTAGATTCAAGGGCTGAGGAGATGTGATCATCAACGCGAAGGCCTTGTTGAGCAGTGGAATGTCGTTGGCGGAAACCAAACTGGTGAGTAGGATAAAGGTTATTGAATTCAATAATTGGAAGTAGGCGTTTTAATAGGATTTTTTCAAATATTTTTGAGAGTATAGGGAGTAGGCTAATTGGACGGTAAGATGAGGCGTCATTGGGTGGTTTGCCGAATAGGACTATAATGGAGTGTTTCCAGAGGAGAGGAAAATGCGTCGTTCGGGTAATCCAATTATAAATGTAGGTTAGGAAGATTATGGCTTTAAGAGGAAGTTGTTGGAGGATTCGAGGAGTAAGGAGATCATCTGCTGGAGATTTTCGGTGAGGTAGTTTTTTCAGAAGATATTTGACCTCAGAGGGGTTAACGGCTTTTGGTGGAAGTGAGAGAGGGATATGTGAAGTGAGGAAATCTTCAACAGTTGAGCAATGAGTGTTGTTTTAAGGAGTAAGGTGAGGAGTGAAAGTACGGGAAAGATGCAGTGTGAATCCTTTCGGGCGGAGAGGGCTCTCGCCATCCGAAGCAGCCCAGGACCCATCATCACGACGGAGTGGGTGTGAAACAGGATGCTATTTTAGGATTTTCTTAGTTAGATTCCACAAGGAGTTATCCCTGGTAGACAGAGAGGAGAGATAGGAATTAAATGAACCGGATGCCTCCCAGACCGACCTCTGGATCAGAGTAGTGAAGGGATACACTGCATCATCTAGGTCTTGGGATGTTTTCAGAGGTACTTTGAGGTCTACAGAGTCTGTAAGAATCTGGCGAAAGTGGTCCTGTCGGGTCCCGATACTTATTTTCGTTTATTTTTTGCGAGTTTTTAAATTCATGGGATCAATTAAAACCTGTGAACAATTTACCATATAGCACACTGATTTAAATGGAAAAAGGTTTTTTTTCTCTTACTAACGTAATTCAAAAACCATTAATTTTATTTTATTAATTATATGCCAGATGTTTTGTTCTTATTATTTTACTTAATGAATTTATTAAAATAAAAATTCAAGATTGTACTATTTTGTTTATATCGAGATGTATATATATATATATATATATATATATATATATATATATATATATATATATATATATATATATATATATATAAGGCAATTATTGAAGGTGGGGTGAATAAACTGAAATCAGTTTCTCTGTAAACAAAGTTAGCAATTTTATTCACTATATATCACATTATAACAATTATTAATATTGATTTACACAATCTTACCTGTAAACAAAGAAACGACAATTACAGCTTATAACTATCACCTCTTTATTTACATGTTCTGTTACCTAACATAACCTTATCTATATGCTGGCTGCTCCATCTGGTGGCAGCCAGTAGAAGCAGCGTGGCAAATTCAAATTAAAGAGAGACCACTTTCATTACATCTCCCCTCTCGAAGATGAAAATTCTTTGAAAATTTTCAGTCTGGCAATATCGGAAGTAATTTTGTTATGTGAAAGAATCCAGTTTCTTGCTTTCCTCTTCCGGTTTTTATTTTATATATTGAATTTGATATCTTCTCTGTTATTTCAATGGGACCAATTTTTAATTCATCTAGTTTTTTCCTGTTCAATTTGTTGCCATTCTCTATATATACTGTATCTCCTGTGTTAAATTCCCAATGTTTTCTTGTTATATTCATGAGACTTTTTTGTTCTTTCTAAGACTAATTTACTGTCATTCATCCAGTTTTCTTTATTGTTTCCTTTTTTTAATTCTTCAGGTAAAATGCTTGTATCTGTGCCATCTAATAAATAATTGGCTGGAAAACCAGTTACTGTATGTTCTGTTTCATTATATTTATCCACACATTCTTTAGCGACTGTTGTCCAGGCTCTTTTCTTCCATTTTTCGTTCATTTTACATCTGATTTTATTGACTAGAGTTTGATTTAGTCGCTCATTTAAACCATTGGAAAAGGGTGCATTAACTGCTGTAAATATAAATCGAACCTCCTTTTCCCTTAGGAAATCTTTGAATTCTCTTGAGTTGATTCCTGGGTATTGATCTGTAAGTATTATTCCTATTTTGTCTGTTTCCAGTACATTATTTACTAACTTGATGAAGTCAGTGGCACTTTGAGTTTTTGATGTTGAAATAAATGCATATCTTGTGAAGTGGTCAATAAGCAGGTGGAGGATCTTTTTGTTGATCGTTGTCCTCCAAAACCTCCAATGTCGATTGACATTATTACGAATGGTTTTGTTGCTGGCCCTAGTTGTGACATTAGCCCATATTTTTCTTGCCCTCTGGATTTGTTTTTAACACATATTTCACAGTTTTTACATACTTCTTTTATTTTTGCTGTATAATAAGGGCATACCCTATTCATCATTTGTTTAATTCCTATATGGCACCATTCAGAATGTATTTCTTTAATGAATTCTAAACTTAAGTTTAGATAAAATTACCTTTTCTTTATTTCTTACTTTTTTATAGAACACTCCATCTTTTTCTATTAATTTTGTTTTGGTGTTTTGTAATATTCTATTTTCCTCTTGATCTTATTTTTATTATTTTTTGTTCCGGCATTTGTGCACCACGGCCTCAGTGAGACCTATTGTGCGCCGTCCATGTCCCCTGTCCTATATATGTGACAGGCCCACGGCCCTTGCAAATCTGAGGATACCGAATGGATCGATCAGTTCACATAGTTTGGGGTCTACAATGCGATCACTACCAAAGTGAAGGTATCGCCTTCTAGCTAGGTTATCACAGTCACATATTATATGACGTGCCGTTTCTCCCTCTTTCTTGCAGAATCTGCAGATTGGTGATCCAACTATCCCCAAATTAAAGAGGTGTTTGTTTAACCGACAGTGACCTGTATAGAGTCCTGTCACACTTTTGAGTGTCCACCTGTCCATTGATAGAAGTGCTGAGCTTCTTTTCTTACAGGGTCCATCAAGAAACAGTTTTGAGTGTTCCTGTTTCTTAGTTTCTCTCCAAGAGAGTCTTGCCCTGTCCTCTAAAGCTAATTTTATACGCCTTTTAGCGTAGCTGAGGCTGATACCACATATGGGTTCAGGTGCAAGAGGTGTCTGTTCTGAGCCCACCCTTGCAAGGCCATCTGCCTTCTCATTGCCTGTGATGCCTGTGTGTCCTGGCACCCAGTCGATTCTAACCTTATTGGCTAGCGAGAGTGTGTTTAGGTTGTTTTTGCACTCCTCAACCAAATAAGATCTGGTCGTATAGCTTCTCAGGGCGCCAATTGCAGCCTGGCTATCCGTGAAAATTGTGATCAGTCTGTTTCTTACACCCTCCCCAATTAAGGTTTGGGTACAGACATTGATCGCCATCACTTCGGCCTGAAAGACCGAGGTGTGTCTACCTAAAGGAATAGAAATCCCAGATTCTGGTTTATCTTTCCTCCATATGCCGGCCCCTGATCCGTTTTCTGTTAGTGAGCCGTCTGTATAGCAATTAATCCCATTACACAGTTTATGTGGTTTGGTCTTTGTGTTTACCACACAGTATAAGACGTCTGTGTGTTTCTTAACTTGTAGGTCAGAGTGCATTGACAGCACCTCGTCCTCATCAATTCTTCTGAACAAGTTCCCATGCCCCATGTGAGTCATGACTTTGGATCTTGTTCCTGATTTCGCAAGTCTGTAAGCCACGTTCAAGGCTTGCGCTTCTACTTCTATGTGCAGTGGATTCAAGTTCAATAATACTTCCATTGCAGCAGTATGAGTTGTACTCATGGCACCAGTAATCATGAGACATGAGAGCCTCTGTAATTTGCCAAGCAAAGTTTTATTTTTACTAATGCTACCTCTGTGCCACCACACCATAGAGGCATAGAGCACCATTGGTCTCACTGCTGCGGTATATAGCCAGAATAACATTCTGGGTTGTAGTCCCCAGGTCCTACCCACAGCCCTTTTACATGCATAGAGGCATCGAAGTGCCTTCATAGTAGTATTCCTGATGTGTTTGGACCAGTCCAATTTACTATCCAGAGTAACCCCTAGATGCTTTACCTCACTACAAATGCTTACCTGTGTCCCCCCTATATAGGGTGGTCTAACTATAGCATTTCTTTTGTTAGTGAAGATACAGAGATTTATCTTCTGGGGATTGATTCCTAAACCATTCTTTTCACACCAATCCCTCAAAAGATCCATCGATGCGGAAAGCAACTCAGAAATGGTTTCTGAGAACTTGCCCCCTATGAGCACAGCAATGTCATCAGCATATCCCTGTGCGTAGAACCCTGCAGAGTTTAGGTTTGTTAACAATGAGTCAACGACCAAACACCACAGTAATGGAGATAACACCCCTCCCTGTGGACATCCTCCCACTGGCTTCATCCACAGTTTGGTTTGTCCCAATTGTGATTGTAAAATCCTATTCTCTAGTGTCGGGAAAACCTCTTGTGCACGTCGGGGGTCACCAGATGTCGGGATATTGGTTGAACAATTGTCGGAGGTGCACAATTGTCGGAAAAGGTGAACAACTGTCTGAGGTCAACAATTGTCGGATTGTTGTAGTTAATAACATGGACCATGTTCCATGTAGGCGTTAATATCTGACTCCATATATGATTAGGAATGTGTCCCGACAAGACACTGTGTTCAGGATGAGGTTCAGAGGTTCATAAAGAATAAGACCAGTTTTAGAGTTCGGGCGAGAGATCGGCAGCGTAATAAGTACAAGTCGTCAGGGGTCTGCTATAGGCTGTGAGGCGAAGTGCCGTCGTATAGTAGCGGAAGGCTGAGTAGGCATATCGCAACGGTGGTAGCGGCTATCGGTATGTCGAAACTAGAAGAGAATGAAGAGTGGGCCTACCAGGGGCCAAGTGCCCCCGGTGTCGAGTTGTGCGGCTATGAAGCTTGAGAGACCGAGTGGGCTGAAGAGTGAAATTTACTGATATAAATATGATAACCCCCTCCCTCGTGGAAGGCCGGTTTGTCTGCCCGCAGTAAGTTTTACGATACACAGGTAGTCACTTCCTTTTAGTTTATTGACCGTTGGGGTACGAGGGTGTGTTTTATAAGGCTGCTAGGGCCTCACCCCCTTGGGTTATTTGACCACCTATAGCAAGGTTATTATCCCATGGGTCCCAAAAGGGTTCCTAGCATGATTTATTGACCGTGGGAACGTGACTGAAGGTCTATTTTAATAGGGGTAAGTGTCCTTTGCCCAGGTTTTATGGTACCAGGTGGCTAATTCTCTTGGTTTATTGCCGCACCCTTTTAGCACTTGTCTACGACTTCCGACCTCTCTATGATTTATTACCAGAAGTTACATAATGAAGTTACATGACATTTTCTATTATAATACATTAATTATGAACCAGAGTGTAGGGTAATTTACATATATAGTTAGCAGTCGCTATATCTAGCATGGTGTTTATCCAGCTAGAGGCTAAGGAACTAATCCCCTTTCTTTCTAAGGCCGATGCCATAGTGTTATAGGGTGTGCGATCAAAGGCACCTTCTATATCAACAAAGATGCCTACCATTATTTCTTTGTGAACTAGGGATCTCTCAATCCTGGAAACCAGGTGGTGGAGAGCAATTTCACAGGATTTTCCTGCCTGGTAAGCGAATTGAGCGCTATGGAGCGGTCGTTCTACCAGTATTCCATCCCTAATATGTCTGTCTATGACCTTTTCCAAGGTCTTCATCAGAAAAGAAGTCAGACATATTGGTCTGTAAGACTTGGGTTCGTCATAGGACTCTTTCCCAGGTTTTGGTATGTAACACACTTTTGCCATCCTCCAGCTTACTGGAATATAGCTCAGTGCCAAGCTTCCCTTTAACAAGGTAAGTATAAGGGGCCTAATTACTGGTAGGCCTTTTTGTAGCAAGGCTGGGAAAATCCCATCAATACCAGGTGATTTGAAGGGAGCAAAAGAATTGATTGCCCACTCCACTCTTGCAGAATTGACAATTTTATTTGCTTCTGCCCAGTTACCCTTGCAACTAGTGTGTTCACAGTTGGTAGGGTCATTATTAATCGTATCCATCAGTCCGCAGCCAGGAAAATGCGCGCGCGCCAGGGCACCGAGGGTTCCCTCCTCAGAATCCGTATAGCCCCCTCCCACCCTGACGGAGCCCAATACTCCCCTGTCAGACTGCTTGGATAAGATCCTATTTACTCTAAACATGGAAGTTGTATCGTTTATTTCGCTACAAAATTTCTTCCACGCCCTTCTTTTAGCCTTTCTGACTTCTTTGTTATAATCAGTGAGTGCACGTTTATAAGTGTCCCATCTGCCTGATCTTTTGGCCGCGTTAAAGAGTTTACGTGTAAGAGCTCTTAACTTGCCAAGTTTATTGTTCCACCAGGGACAGTTCCTGTTGGATCTAACATTACATACAGTGTTATTATCAGTGTATGACTTAATTATTGCCTCAGTCAATGTTGAGTTTAAATGTTCCAAATGCCAGTTGCTACTCACCACTCTAGGACAGCATTTGACCTCCTCCTCAAGCTGTGTATAGTAGGTTTCCCAGTTTGTAAGTTTGGGATTCCTATACACAGCTTCGGACGTGATGTTACCACTTAGATCAAATCTAATGTATCTATGATCTGAGCATGACTCTTCTTCAGAGACGTGCCAGCCTTTAACCCTTAGGCTTATAGTGCGTGTGCTAAGGGTTATGTCAATGACCTCAGATCTGATTCTATTGTTAAAAGTGGCAATATTGCCTCTGTTTAGAATGTCTAGGTCATTACTAGTTATGTACTCTACTAAACACTCACCTCTCTGGTTGTTGTTCTTGCTCCCCCAGAGCTGATGGTGAGCGTTCGCGTCAAGCGATGCTATAAGCTCGCCCCTTAGGCCAGTCCCTTCCGTTAGCTTACTAAGTGCCTCGGTCGGGACTTCTTCTTCATATGGGAGGTAGACAGATGCAATCGTCAACCTCCCACCTTGATTTCCCTCGTTAAGGGCCATTTGAGCTGCTGCTAAATCTCTAGAACAATATTGCCATAGAGGCAGCATTTTAAGACTGCTCTTATGCAGGATACAGGCTCTGGCACGCGCGGGTACAGAAATAATCTCATACCCATTCCTCTTGATCTTTTTTAATTTCTTGTATTTTTATCAAATCAACTATTTTTAGGATTTCTTCTTTATTTTCAATTGGTTCTAATACCGGGTTTCTGCTCAAACTATCTACTTCGGTATTATCCTTTCCCGGAATGTATTTAATTTCAAAATTGTATTGTGACAAATAGTAAGTTAATTAACCAAGTTCTTCATCCGTTCTTGCTCTTATGTTTAAATTTTCTAATGGTTTGTGATCTGAAAATACAATGATTTTTCTTCCAATTAACCAGTGTTACCAATATTTTAATGCCTCTTTGATTGCCAAACACTCTAAATAAATTGCTTTTTTTCTTTTTTGCGGTTTGCTTAATTTTTTGAAAAGTATGCTACTGGCTTTTCTTTTCCGTTGTTTTGTACTTGTTTCAAAACTGCACCAATACCTTCTAGAGATGCATCTGTATAAATTCTTATTGGTAAATCATTATCAAATATTTCTAACACTTGTTGGGAACATAGCAATTTCTTTACTTCTGCAAAGGATTTTTCACACTCTTCCATCCATAAGAATTTTTCCTTAATAATTTATGCAGTGGATCTAGCAATATCGAGCTTTTTGGTATATACTCGTGATAAAAATTAATTATTCCTAAAAATCGTCTGATGTTCTTTTGGGTTTTTGGAGTTGGAAAGTTTTTTATTGAAATTAAGTTGTCCTTTATTGGTCTAACTGTATTGTGTTGTATTATGTGTCCAAGGTATTTTGCTGATTCTGCTGCGAATGTACATTTTTTTAATTTTAATCTGAAACCTTCATTTACTATTGCTTTTATTACTTTTTCTATATGTTCTATATGTTCTGTGAATGATTTTGAAAAAATTAAGATGTCATCTATATCATTTTCTGAAAAGTCTTTTAAATTGTGCTTTCTTAAGATGCTGGATAAAATTCTTTGCAAAATAGCTAGTTATGTCTTTAAACCGTAGGCTAGGCATGTCCATTGGAAGTGCCCTTCTTGTGTGACCAAACCTGTTTTCTGTCTATCTTCAATGCGTAATGGAATTGACCAAAAAGCGGAATTTATATCTAGTGTGGTGAAGTATTTGCAGTTTCTTGTTTGTATTATTAAATCATCTATTAATGGGAATGGTTGAGCTTGTGGTATAACTAGTTTGTTCAGTTCATGAAAATCTATACATAATCTTGATCGCTTGTTTTCATCTCTTTTGAATGCCAGGGCCACGGGGGCTGCGAATGGACTTTAAGACTCTTCAATTAAATCATTTTGTAATAATTTTGCTACCTGATCTTCTATTTCCTTCTTATCTGCTATAGTGCATCTATACGGCCTCTTGCTGCAGAATCTGTCCACCAGTAAGTCAATTCTAGCTTCGTAATCCTTAACCATGCCCACATCATATTTGTTCCTGGCAAATACTGTACTGTACTTTTATATCTTAATCTTTTTCATATTATCTAAGTGATCTAATTTTATTTTAAACCCGTCCTCTTCGATATGTTTATTAAAATTCACTTTAACTTCTTCATTTTTTTCTTTCTTTTTCTCAGTATTTCCTGTTTCATCTTCTTTCTTCTGTAATATTTGTTCAAGATCACTTACGCGTGTATCAGGTGGATAAAGGTCTGTCGGCAGTTAAATCTTAATAAGCCCAAGAGGAGTTTTTAAAAACTTTAAACTTAAACACAAAGTAATATAACTGATAACAAAAATTTCAGAGTAAAGGGCCGTAATACAGTACAGTAAAGAAGTGGGCGTGAGAGGAAAGAGGAATGATATATAGGAGGCTGGGATGTGATAAGGAGTGCTGGCGAAGTGCTAGTCTTGCAATGTGGCAGCTGGTAGGTGGCCCCTTTATCTCATCCGATGTTTAAGATTCTTAGTCCTCTAAGAATACTAGGAAATGAGATTAATAGCTGCTGGCACGTGAGGGCTGTTGTCTGGCTGGAGAATTCTTAAAATGTTGGGATGGTCTGGCTGTCCGGGATGATATATTAGTGTTGATGTAGGGTTTTGTAGGGAGTTTGTAGTTTTACATTTTTTCTTAAGGTAGTAAAGGATTAGGATTATAATAGCGGCCCCTATAATTAAATAAAAATAAAAATAAGTGTACATACTGGAGTGAATAAATATGATTGGTTCTAGAACTATATCTGGTACATTTAAGTTTTCTAATTCGCTGATATTTGCGATTACATTTATATTGATATTATTATACAATTTATTCATAGTAGAGTCTATTATATGTCTTGAAATTTTGGGGAGTTCGTTATAACATTAATTTTGGTCTAGGGTGAGTAAGCTAATGGATGGTAGGTATACAGTATCGTTAGTAAGGCAATTGTCTAATTTGGAGAGGTTAGTGGTTATAAAACTGTTTATATTATCTATATATCTAATGTTAGTATTGGTTAGTTTGTATTTGCATGCATTCATCGTTCCCGATGAAATAATATTATTTATACAAGTATGGTTTAAAATAAAAAGATTTTTTTTTTTTTTTTTTTTTATTCACTACCTTCCTGACTCCTGCCTTTCTAGGCATTCCACACCCCATATCCTTCTCATACATTCTTCAAATAGGGGTCTCCCCTTAGTGAAAGGCACTTTCCAGCCAAAAATAATTTTCCTTATTTTTCCCACATTCCTATTTTTTATAAGTTTGAGAGCTTAGAAAAAAAAAATAAAAAAAAAAAATAAAAAGATTTTCACAATAGTATTCGTTGTTCCGAAGTGGTCCGACATACCTCTTTCGAGAGATTGAAGAACGCTGACCTGCACCCGTTGCTTGGTGTGCCGTCGGTGGGTGAGTTCATCCGCCGGAGACACATTAAGTTTTTTGACTCGTTGCAGCACCTGACAAACCCAGTGTTTAACACTATGACTCCACCACCCCTCCCGCATCGATGGCAACAGACTGTCGGGGAAAAATTAGGATAAGAATTAGAATGTAAGTTAGTTTTAAGGTTGATCATTCTTCGGATCTCACCAGCCTATTAACCTCATTCCTTACAGAGTTTAGAACCCTAATTACCCCTCTCATTTCACTTCTTACAAATCTTGTCTCGTACTTTATCCCCGTTAAACAAAATCCATAAGTGGATCCTTCCGACTCCTTATCCATTCTCCTTTGGAATGCAAATGGTGTTTGCACCCACACTAACGAACTGACAGCATAACTCCATGACAAAAACATCGACGTAGCTCTCATTACTGAAACAAGACTTACGAGTAAACGACCATTTACCGTTTGACAGTACTAGACTTATCGAACTGATCACCCAGATGGAACAGCTCATGCAGGTACCGCTGTCATTGTCCATAACTCCATATCCCACCACATAGTTCCTCTGGTAGCACATGATTTCCTTCAAGCCACTGGAGTGTCAACCACCACCTTCACTTTTCCCCTTACACTAGCATCAGTGTACTGCCCTCCTAATAAATCCATTTCCGACTCCCAATTCACCTCCTTTCCAGACTCCATCGGACATTGTTTCCTTGTGGGTGGGGACTTTAATGCGAAGCACCAACACTGGGGTTCAAGATTCACAAATACACGAGGACGTGCTTTGCTGTCTGCACTCACATGGAAACATTGCTCCACTATCACTCCTGACACAGCCACCTATTGGCCATCTGATCCCAACCGAAATCCTGATCTCCTTGACTTCTTTTTTTACAATAGTTTAGGAACACTAAACTATTAACTCACGCGCCTCGATGACCTCTCCTCTGATCATAGTCCTTTATTATTAACCATTTCCCTAAGACCAATTCACAAACTGCCTCCACCTTCATTTATTAGGGGCCCAGTTGACCAGGACCACTTCCGCCAGCTTCTTACAGAGTCCGTAAACCTCAAATTGTCCCTGAAAACACCCCAAGACCTAGACGATGCAGTGCATTCTTTCACTACTCTGGTCCAGAGGTCGGCTTGGGAGGCATCGTCACCCAAAAATCCACAATCATAATCGCTTACCTCAGCATCTCAAAGATCTAATCCAATCCAAACGCCGCTCCAGAACAGTGTGGCAAAGATCCCTGCATCCTGCCGATCGCCGCTCGTACAATCAGTACTGCCGATTGGTAAAGCGGCGATTGGCATCCTTCCGTTCCGATTCTTTCAATTCCTACCTCTCCTCTCTGTCTACCAGGGATAACTCCTTGTGGAATGTAACCAAAAAAATCCTTAAGTATCAACCTGTTTCACATCCACTCCGTCGTGATGATGGGTCATGGGCGGCTTCGGATGGGGATAGGTTGGAGGAATTTGCTCTGCATCTTACCCATACTTTCACACCTCACCTTTCTCATCAAAGCCATACTCACAGCACAACTGTGGAAGATTTCCTCACTTCACCTATTCCTCTCTCTCTTCCACCAAAAGCCATTAATCCCTCTGAGGTCAAATACCTTCTGAAAAACTTACCTCTCCGAAAATCCCCTGGGTATGATCTCCTTACTCCTCAAGTTCTCAAAGAACTTCCTCCTAAAGCCATAATCTTCCTAACCTATATATATAATTGCATTATCCGAAAGACGCACTTTCCACTCCTCTGGAAACATTCCATTATTGTCCTATTCGCCAAACCTGGTAAACCACCCAATGACGCCTCATCTTACCGTCCAATTAGCCTACTCCCTATCCTCTCAAAAATATTTGAGAAACTCCTACTAAAACGTCTACTTCCAATTGTTGAATCCAAAAACCTTTTTCCCACACACCAGTTTGGTTTCCGCCAACGACATTCCACTGCTCAACAAGGCCTTCGCGTTGTTGATCACATTTCCTCAGCCCTTGAAACCAAACAGTATTGCACTGCTGCCTTTCTTGATATAGCTCCAGCTTTTGACAGGGTTTGGCACGCAGGTTTGCTCTACAAGCTCAAAAGATATCTACCACAGACCCTTTTCCTAATCCTACAGTCCTACCTTTCAAACCGCTTCTTCCAAGTCCGCTGTGGTTTAGAATACTCTAACTACTATCCCATAAATGCAGGAGTTCCACAGGGCAGTGTCCTGGGCCCTATCCTCTATAACCTATACACCGCTGATTTCCCCTCTACTTCCAATACCTTCTTGGCCACATTTGCAGATGACACTGCAGTCTTGTCATCCCACCCAGACCCCGACATAGCATCCCATAACCTTCAAAAACACCTTGACGAGATCGAGTATTAATGCAATCAATGGCGGATCAAAGTTAAGGAAGCAAAATGCTCCCACATAACCGTCACCCTTTGTCGCAAGACTTGTTTACTAGTTTATTTTAATTCTATTCCTCTCCCTGTATCCGAGACAGTACGGTACTTAGGCTTCCATCTTGACAAACGACTGACCTGAAACCCACATACGAGACTAAAAAGACAAGAACTAAACAGACGCTTTGGACATTTGTACAGACTACTTCAAAGGACATCCCATCTCTCAATAGAAAATAAACTACTAATCTACAAAGTTATACCTAAACCAATCTGGACATACGGAATAGAGCTATGGGGGACAGCAAAAAAGTCGAACATCAAACGTATCCAATCCTTTCAATCAAAAGTCCTGAGAACAATAGTAAATGCCCCTTATTATCTCAGTAACAAAACCCTTCATAACGATCTTAATATACCCTACATTCTAGAACTCATCCCTTCCAAGTTTATGAAATTCCACAGCAGCCTTTCCAACCACCCTAATGCTGTAGCACAGTCATTGCACTGCGCCACTCATCCCTATAATCCTCCTCGGAGACTGAAACGGGAGTGGCCTCGTGACCTGCTATAAGCGCGTGACAGTGGGAGTTCTGGCAATGGCCAGTTTCTACAATCATGTCCTGAGCGTCTGTGGCTCTCGCGCTCTTGGTCAGCCTCCACTGGCTAGCATCCGGTGACGCGGCTGACGGATTAGCGTGGGGGACTTCCCAAGACTCCGCTTTCTCTTCGCATGTGGTTTTTGGGAGGTCTGTGGGCTGTCTGTAAATATTGTGTGAATGAGCGAGTGAATGATGAACTGTAAATATGGTATGAATGAGAGCATTTATCTTATTACTTATTGCCTTATAAAAGGCAGATTGTAATTATAGCACAATAAAGGAGTATTAACATAAGATGGTACATTGTTCTGTATATTGTTTAGTTCCTTGTCAAGTAAGCTAATGTCATAAAAATGGTATGTCCTGTAGTAATTTTCTATTACCTTTGCGTTTTTTTATAGTGTAGTGTAGGACTCCTGGGTTATTGCTTATATCAGTCACTGTCATAGTATATGTTAATGTCCACAGAAGTGTCTGGATCAGTACTGTCTGAGTAGGATTCATCTTCTCCTTCTGAAACAGTAATGTTTGCTTTTGGTTTCAGGTGTTGTTTGCGTGGTCTTTTAATCCTATTCACGTGTGCTTTGTTTGTTTCGTTTTTGTCTTTGTATAATAGGGGTCAAAATTTCTACCTTTATAATCGGTGCTAGGTGGCGTTTGTGATTGTCTTATATATATGGAGTATACTGTTGTGGTTTTGAGTTGTGTTGTTGTGGTCTGCCGTAAGAGCGTTCTATTATTCTCATGGCGACTGTTTTAAGTGCCTTTTTTAAGTCCCTTAGGTTTGCGTAGTTCCCGTGGTTCAAGAAAAATTCTAAGTCTTTGTTGAATTGTTTTGTACAGTGATGCGTTATTTGTCTGTCGTATATTTTTAGTTCGGTCATTTTTTGTTCGTCACTTAATCTATCGTCCGTGAATCTATCGTCACTTCTAGTTCGTCTCGAAGGAGCAATAATCTGTCTACATAGTTTACGGGGTGTTCATTTTTGTAAGGTCTAATTTGTAATATTTCGTCCATCGATTGTAGTGTTGATTTGTCATCACGGAATTTATTTTTCAGTTCTTGTATTATGTATTAGTTCTTGTAAATGTGGGGAAAAAAAAAAATGTATATAGCTAGTTTAGGATTTGTAAATATAGTATTAGAGGTTTTTTTTTTTGTTTTTGAGAATAAATGGAACAAAACAGAATAACCGAAGGTGCTCTGACCGGTGCAACAATCCCATTGCACCGGAATACGCCCACCACAGGCTACGTAACCCCACGATCCCGCTTCACGGGCTTGTGGGGCAAGCCCGTTTGAGGCTCAGCCTCAGGTAGGGCGAAAAAAAAAAGTTCTTGTATTAGTTCTTGTAAAGTATTGTAATTTCGTAATCCCTAATATTCTGCCGGTCCTACAAGTTTGTTAGTGGCGTGTCCTATTAGTTGTTTATTGTTGTATTCACAATGTGGATTGTCTAGTGTGCATATTTTGTTAGCTACGAAATTTATTTTGTTTATGAATTTGATCAAATGGCTTGGGTTTCCGTAAAATTCCGGTATCAATTTTAAGTCGGTAGTCAAAATAATGTGGTTGTTAGTGGCCATGTTTTCGTCTTCTAATTCGGGGATGTTACGGTTAATATTTAGTCTGTCGGTTAATGGCATGTAAAAATGTGTACAAATTTTATATTACCAGTCAATGTCTTCTGTTGTGTGAAGTTCGTTTTCTTCTCCTCTGGCGTCTTGTAGATTGTAACGATTAGTGGTCAGAGCCTCGGTGAAGTGTACTGAAATACACCATCGGATGTCTTGGGTCTTGCCTAGGGTGATCGCGGAATGGGGAGATCCTTCCAATGTCTCTAAGTCGCTGCCAAGGTCCCTGCTCGGGCGCCAGTTCAATCTTAATAAGCCCAAGAGGAGTTTTTAAAAACATTATTTTAAAATTAAACACAAAGTAATATAACTGATAACAAAAATGTCAGAGTAACGGGCCGTAATACAGTACAGTAAAGAAGTGGGCGTGAGAGGAAAGAGGGATGATATATAGGAGGCTGGGATTTGATAAGGAGTGCTGGCGAAGTGCTAGTCTTGCAATGTTGCTGCTGGCAGGTGGCCCCTTTATCTGGCGAACGTAGCGATGCCCATGGCGGTGGCGGCATACAACCACAATATACGCCACGACGGGGTGAGCACCCTTTGAAATTTTGTTCGGATTACGAGTGAGACCGAGGAACTGGCCTGAGACGATGGCGGATGAGGGGATGGTGGCACAGCTCTATAACACCCACATACAGCTCGGGAAGATGTGGCACAAGGTACGCGATAAGATTATGCGCGAGAAATCCAAGCGCGTGGCGCGGGAAAATTTGAAGGAGCGGGGTCGCATAGGGGCAATATCGATTGGGACCGTTGTGTACAGAAAAGTCGTGTCAAATCGTAGTAAGGAACTTGTTCGGTATGAGGGGCCCTTTAAGGTCATTATAATTCGGAACCCACATACGAGAATAAAAAGACAAGAACTAAACAGACGCTTTGGACAACTGTACAGACTACTTCAAAGGACATCCCATCTCTCAATAGAAAATAAACTACTAATTTACAAAGTTATACTTAAACCAATCTGGACATACGGAATAGAGCTATGGGGGACAGCAAAAAAGTCGAACATCAAGCGTATCCAATCCTTTCAATCAAAAGTCCTGAGAACAATAGTAAATGCCCCTTATTATGTCAGCAACAAAACCCTTCATAACGACCTTAATATACCCTACAACCTAGAACTCATCCCTTCCAAGCTTACGAAATTCCACAGTAGCCTTTCCAACCACCCTAATGCTGTAGCACAGTCATTGCACTGCGCCACTCATCCCTATAATCCTCCTCGGAGACTGAAACGGCAGTGGCCTCGTGACCTGCTATAAACGCGTGACAGTGGGAGTCCTGGCAATGGCCAGTTTCTCCAATCATGTCCTGAGCGTGTGTGGCTCTCGCGCTCTTGGTCAGCCTCCACTGGCTAGTATCCGGTGACGCGGCTGACGGAGGAGCGTGGGGGACTTCCCAAGACTCCGCTTTCTCTTCGCGGTGGATTTGGGGGGTCTCTGGGCTGTCTGTAAATATTGTATGAATGAGATCATTTATCTTAATTACTTATTGCCTTATAAAAGGCAGATTGTAATTATAGCACAATAAAGGAATTACAATATATATAATTCGGGAACATAATCTCGTGACCATCGAGAACATGACCTCCCCAAAGAAGAGGCGAACCGTTCATTGAACAGTTGAAACTCCCACCAAAGGAGGGGGGTGGTGGTGTTGAATGTGCGTAACATGTAAGATGGTTTGCCCTCGATCCAATACGCAACTGATCCGGAATCATATACTTCACATGTGAAGCTCAGAGAGAGTTTTTGTTTTCATAATTTATATTGTGGATAAGCTTTTTTTCACCTGGCAGCCGCCGGGTCACGGGCGAATGTATTATATTTTATTATTCTTGTTTTATTTCTGTATTATCTCTTTTCTTTGTGTTCTGTTGTTTGGTGTGGACTATGAATATTTCGGACTTTCTCCCGATTCTCGCATTACCATCCCTTACAGCTTCCATACACCGGTATGATTTCTTCCCCAGCCTAATAGACCACACTTCCTCTCTTTACATCACTCTACTATTCTAATGAGGTCACACTCGATTATTCTCCCGTATTCTCGCAGCATCCTCCCTACTACGTGTTATTCAAACTCTCCTCCTTGGCCGCCCACCTATCCAATCCCACTCCGTTTCCCGGATTTCCCGTTTCCCCAATCACCTCCCAAGGTGATCAGTCTATACGCACAGCCCGGATGCGGGTTGCCCCCTCGATGATACACAATCTGTCCACCGCCTTCCTGCTGAGGATCGTGCTTGAACTGCCGGTGTCTTCCACCGGTTCCATGCACCGTACTCCTCTCACCACTCGGATTATGTGTATACCACCGTAGTCTCCTCCCACTCTGTAATTAAATAACGCGCGGTCCCCCTCGGCCGGCCCGCTCCTCAGGCCACCGTTTGCATTTTCCTTCTCACTTCTGCAACTCAATGTCTGCTTCCTCGTGCCCTGCTGCCATCTCCTCCGTAGTCCCTGCTGCTCCCTGGTTCTTCTTCCGTTTCCGACGCTCCCGATGTCTTCGTCGATTTGGAGGGGGCCCTAGTTCTCCCCCCACACTCTCTGGGCGTTAACTTTCATTGGTTCCGGTCTAAATCTTCAGCTCTTTGGAACATATATGGACCCGGTCGAGCGATGTCTTCTTCGGCCTGTATTAGGTTTAATTTATTTCTGTTTACCCTGCACACCAAGTCTGCCTTAATCGACTTCGCGTCGCCTGGATCGAGTAGACCTTCATTCACCTTAGCTTCCACTCTCTCCATAAATCTGTCACCGCCTTTGAGAAAATGGCTTAACTTACCGAGTTCTCCTTAAAATTTATCTAAGTCCGAGATTGCCCTTCTCAGGTCTTGCAACGTCACCACCCGCACTTTCATCCACGCCAGGGAGTTCGCCAACGTTTCCTTAGGCAGCAGTGGAACTTCGAAGGCTGCCGGCCGTAAATCCACCATTTTACTCGGTTATATAAAAAAAAAACTGACCCGCAAGTCGTTTAACTGAACGTTCGTAGTCCCGGGTTTCGGCACCAGTTATAGTCTATCGGCTTTAGGCGATTAAAAAAATGATAACGAGAGTAAAAGGCACTAATATTTGAATAACGGCTAGGTTTAAACTGTCTTTATTTCGCATCTAATCCTCTATCTCTGTTTACAGCCTTTGTTTACATGGGGATACGTGGTATTAGGCCTAACGTTGCCAGCCTTAACTTATATAAGGTCTAAGACATCTTCATTTATGGTCCTTGCATAAAGTAACTTGAATTGCTGTAAACATTTTTGAAAATAGATGCATTTATATAAAACTTATTTGCCTATTACTTGAAGCTGAGATCATATTTGTTTTATTGTATAGCTACGGTACGTGCTTTGTTTAGCTATTATGTTATTAGGGAAAATTAACGCCAAATATAGACAGGGGCTAAAAAAGTTTGAAGACAATCTTGAAGAAAAAATATTTTCTCCTCATACCTTAGGTTATAATGTTCTGTCAGTCTGAACTTTTTCCTCAGTATCTGATTCTTAGTCTTATTGCTAATTTCTGGTGTGTATGTGAGGACATCTCAGCAACTGTTTAAGTTTTTCGTAAATTCTAGTAGTAGATGGAATCTTTTAAAGGAAAAGTTATCTGTTCATCTTAAAAGTTTAAGCGACGCGGGGTGGTTGGTCTAACGAGGTTAGAGCTTTTCGAAATCAAATGGCTTAAATAACACAACTTCTTAATGAAATGTGTGATGGACAAACACAAGTTAAAAAATATTCTATAACAAATGCTCGAATAATGCTAAAATTAATAACAAAATTTATATTTGTTAAACTATTAATATTTTTGGATAAAATATTAGTAATGATAAATAAAGTAAAACTACCTTTACAAGAAAGGGAAGCCACAGTCGAAAATGCTCTAAAAAATGAGATTCAACAGTGCTGAAATAAATTTTTCAATTCACTTCACGATTCAGCTGAACTCAGCCGAAACAACAAATTTTGAAACTTACATTCCAGAAAAGACACCGATGATTGAGTTGATTCGTTTGCCATGAGTGAAAGTAAATTACTAAAAAATGAAATGTGTGAAGTTTTAAATATAATACTGGTACAACTCAATGATAGATTTAGTGCTTTGCAAGAGGACGCAAACGACTTCAATGGACCCAATTTAAAAATCATGCAACTAGATGATCTTGAAATAAGTGCAACAGACCTAGCATTGAAATATGATAGCGACTTAGGTGCTCCAGCATTTGTATGTAATATAAAATTGAGCGTTTCAAATATAAAGTTATATACTTCTTTGAAAATATAGGGGCTATGGATGCTTTTCAAATCTGTTCATTAGTTGGATGCATGTTATGCCTTCATGGCCCATCCTAGTTGTGGTTGTTTGTTGCTGCCTAAAATATTGAGTAAATAGTTTCAAGTATTGCATACGTAGAAGCAATGTATTTTCCTGTCCGTGACTATTGTAATTTTATCCGTTAAAATCTAACGGTTATTCAGTATGTAGTATGTAGCTTTCGGTACAGCAAGTTCATCAGCATAGTTAATGGAGCAGAGTGGATCCAGTAAGTACTATTCCTCTGCTCATACATTTCCGCTTCATATCAGTTACTGCATGCTCCAATGGTTGAACATGTTCAGAAGTGCTTTGGTCACCTTGTTTTAGTACACCTTCGATTTCGTTGCTGTAAATTATGACGTAGTCAGCCCATCCATTTGTTTGCAACTACCAAGTACCTTGGAATTCCATTAAACATTTATTCTATATTATTAACTATATTATAGTTTGGTTTTGATTAATTGCTTATTCCACAAAATTGTCTTTCTCCTCCACAAGATTAAGGCCTGTGTCACCTTACTGAACACGCTAGACTCATCGTTCGTAGCCAGATTTTTTTGTTATTTTCTATTCCTCGCATGCTTATTTTATATCAGTCTTCTATTTCCTATTGCCTTACATAGTTTCTATCTGTTACATTACTGACCCTTCAGTTTCTGAAGACACATGATGATCTTGTAAATAATTTGTTATAATATGTTTTCAGAGTATTGTCACACGAAGCAGAATCATTTTTTCTATCTTTCTCTAAAAGGCTTGTGGATCATAGGACAGAATCTAATACTTCTAGAGCTGACCTAATAAACTATCTAATAAAAGCAAATCAGAAGAATTCAGAAGAAAATAAACCAGGTTTCTAAGTAAAACCCTTTTTTGAATAAATATTTTACATATCATACAGCACATTTAAACTTTTTTTTGGTCCAGTGAATACAAATGCAGTGCCTAGCGTTTTACGCAGACAGTACTGAGACTTCTTCTAATCAACTTTCCTTCTTCCTTCTGGACTTGGCCAACAACCTGGAAGTACAGCAAAGGCTGCGGAAGGAAATTCTTTTAGTCGGGAAAAATCCAGCAGATCTTGATCTGGGAAAGATCCACTCAATCAGTTATTTGACCATGGCGTTGAATGGTTTGTCAAATGACATTTTTCAGCCTATCGTGGTTTAAATATATTTTTTAATGCGATGTGGTATGCTTTGTTTCAGAAAGTATACGAATACACAGCCAAGTAACGTCTCTTACGAGGACTTGCACCAAAGACACCGTCTTGAGAGATGTGCAGATACCAAAGGGTATCAAAGTCTTCATAGCGTTGGGCGGATTTCAGACGGATCCTGAGTACTTCCCGGATCCAGAGAGGTACGATCCAGAGAGGTTTTCCGAAGACAACAAGGACGCACTAGTCAAGTACACTTACATGCCTTTCGGAGAAGGACCAAGGATGTGTGTGGGTATGTTATCTGCCTTTGATTAATTAATACTTCCTTGTGTGTGGGGACTTTAATCCGAAGCACAAACACTGGGGGATATGATCCACAAATACACGAGGACGTGCTTTGCTGTCTGCATTCTCACGGAAGCATTGCTCCACTACCTCTCCTGACACAGCCACCTATTGGCCATCAGATCCCAACCGAATTCCAGATCTCCTTGAATTTTTCTTCTACAATAGTTTAGGACCACTTACGCGCCCCGATGACCTCTCCTCCGATCATAGCCCTTTAACATTAACCGTTTCCCTATGGCCAATTCACAAACTGCCTCCTCCTTCATTTATTAGGGGCCCAATTGATTGGGACCACTTCCACCAGCTTTAGAATGTTCTAATTACTATCCCATAAAAGCAGGAGTTCCACAGGGCAGTGTCCCGGGTCCCATCCTCTATAACCTATATACCGCTGATGTCTTCTCTACCCCCAATACCTTTTTGGACACATTTGTAGATGACACTGCAGTCTTGTCATCCCACCCAGACACCGATATAGCACGCCATAACCTTCAAAAACACCTTGATGAGATCGAGCACTGGTGCAACGAATGGCGGATTAAAGTTAATGAAGCAAAATGTTCCCACATTACCTTTACTTTCTGCCGCAAGTGTGTTCTACTAGTTTCTTTTAATTCCATTCATCTCCCTTTATCCGAGTTAGTACGGTACTTAGGCTCCCATTTCAACGAACGACTGACCTGGAACCCACATACAAGGCTAAAAAGGCAAGAACGAAACAGTCGCTTTGGACAACTGCACAGACTACTTCAAAGGACATCCCATCTCTCAATAGAAAACAAATTACTAATTTACAAAGTTATACTTATATAGCCAATCTGGACCTACGGAATAGAGCTATAAATGCGTGACAGTGGGAGTCCTGGGAATGGCCTATTTTTCCAATCATGTCCTGAGCATATGTGGCTCTCGCGCTCTTGGTCAGCCTCCGCTGGCTCATAGCCGGTGACGCGGCTGACGGAGGAGCGTGGGGTACTTCCCAAGACTCTGCTTCCTCTCTCGCATGAGGGAGGTGACAACCATGTGGGTTTGGGTGGTCTCTGGGTTGTTTGTAAGTACTGTATGAATGAGCGAGTGAATGAAAACTTGTAAATATAGTATGAATGAGATCATTTATTACAATTACTTAGGGCCCAATAAGGCAGATTGTAATTTTATTGTAATAAAGCTGTTTAATAATAACAATTACCACATGTTAGAGATCGGAAAATAGAAGAAATTAGGAATAAAGACAACACAACAATGAAAAATTTACCCATGTTATTTAAATCTTTATTAGTATTAGGTAATTATTATTTTAAGTATTTAAACTCTCCAGTTGCGTTAATATGAACAAGTTGAAATTAACAAATGTATGCAATAGAACCATGTAGAACATTAAATCTATTATAAACCTATATTTTATATCTTAGGTAGTTATAGTTGGTTAGTTTATAGTTAGTTAATTTATTTGTGAGTTGTTTTGAGCACTTGTCGTTTTGTGATAACTGATTTTCGTGAACAGCACGTGGCCATGAAGGTTTCCTTCCTTTACTTCCTTACTTTAATAAACCGAGATCGGCGCAATACAATAACCATCAAACCCAAGCTTATCCGCAAACGGTATCGATGAGAACTGTTAGTGATAAGGCGCACCATATAGAAGATTATTTAACTGAAGATGATAAGGATCGTATTATAAAGGAATTAACGGAGAGACTAAATCAACTAGAGACGAATTTTTTAGGAGCAGGCCGACACAGCAACGACCCACCGAATCCATACCAAGACCAAACGACGGATAAGTAACGTCAGTTAAATAATAAATAACAATCAAAACACTGGTATATATACAAATATCAATCAATTACAGCTGTTTGAAATTTCACCAGTTGAAATCGCAACCGGCAAACGAGGCGACTGATTCGAAAAACTAATTAGCCTGGGGATAATTAGCTATACGTTTGAGTTTGTTTAATTAAGTGGACTGTAATTAATTGAGTGTCTCGTTAGAGAAATGACAATATCAAATCTTAGACAAACACAGTAATGTAAAACTCCTGCCTGTTGCGATGTGACAACAGCGTGTGATTCTCCCTTCTTGAACTCCGACAACCAAGAGATTTGGGCCCAAATTCCAGATTTATCTAAGTCCTGATTTATTCAATAGATGTCTGCATTTGATCTGAAAATGTCGCTTCTCCAAGACTTCGTAATAGTGAATTGAACGTGAACAAGGTTCTGACTTGTAATTGAATAATAATTCGTCTTTTAAACGGCACTGACCGAATTAACTTGAATGGCAACAGTTAGACTGTGTTAATGACAAAATAAGAGATAATGGCGTTGAGAATACGCTTGAAAAACAGTGTAAAAAGGACAACTGTTGAAGACAAAGAAAAAGACGCTAACGTGTATATGAAGTGACCAGTTGAGAGTCAAAAGTGGAGGGAAAAACTCTGATCGAGCCGGCAGGCAGCGCCAGCGTCTGTGATTCACTGAAATACCGAATGGTTTCGGGTAATTACTGATTGAATAGCAAATTCAAATTAAATGAAATTAATTTTACGCAAATGGCGTAAACAACAGCACTAGGACATTCTTTGCTTGGTTCTAAAAAAGTAAAGCACAAGTGTTTGGGATATTTGCCGGAGACAGGTAGTCTGAGGGTTAGGAGGGGTTAAAGACAAAGAAAAGTGAGACCATATGTCTCAACTGAAGTACATGTTTCAGCTAACAATTAGTATTATATAACTGTCGAAGCAATATTATTAAAGGATTTCGGCACAATGAAACATTTGTTGAATTAATAACCCACTTTTATTTTACTTTTATACACAAGGTACATGTTCATAAACAACATTCTTAATTAATAATAATAACAAAACGTAGAGGATCCAGCACTGTTATCCCTCAGGTTGGACAACACAACACAATTTATCTTTCAATATCCCACATCTTTCCCCCTCTATTAAAATAAATTCTACAAAAACAAAACAAGAAACATTATTTTTTTCTTAATAAGACATTAAAGCTCATTAATTAGACATTACAGCTCCTCAATTAGACGGCGAGGAGCAGTTCGATTGCGCTGAGGTCACCCCCCAAATTCAACAGAGAGTGGAGATCTGTTCTTGTCCTTAGATGTACTGGTCCCTGGTTTAACCTGCTGATGATCACTCGGTTGTTCAGCTGGACTTTGCTGCACCGGTACTGACTCGGTGTCCTGACTTGTAACTTTGTTCTTTGGTGAGGGAGTAGGCCGTCCCAGCCAATCAGATGATTCATCGCTGTCCGATGAGTTGTTGTATTCCGGAGTATCCACGTTGTCTTCCGGTCTGTTAGGCCCTTGTAAAGATATTCTGAGTTGATCTATGTGACGTATCGATATCTTAACTATATCAGGGATGTAAACTCTTCTTCTTCTGGGACCCAAGCAGTTGATAACTGTTCCTTTAACCCATTTCTTCTCCCCTTTCTGAAAATTCTTCACCCAAACATCTTTTGATTCAGCAAATTTGTCTGACGGCAGTGCCTTTCCCGATTGCAATTTAATTTGTTGTTTTTGTTTCACTTCAACTCTAGTAGCCGTTTTTGAAGGATTTGGGCGGAGGAGATCCAATCTGGTCCTCAAACTGTGACCCAGCAGAGCTTGTGCCGGTGACACATTTGTGGTGGCATGAGGAATATTCCTATACTGTAACAGAAAACTGTTCAGAGCTTTGTTGAGGTCTGTACTAGTTGATTCGGTTTTTAACAACCGTTTGATTGTTCTGACACTGTTTTCTGCCGCTCCATTTGTAGCAGGGTAATAAGGTGCCCCTCTCTTGTGTTCAATCCCATTCCTTTTCATAAAAAGTTGAAATTCTTCTGATTCAAATGATGCATAATTATCAGACACCAATACCTCGGGGAGCCCAAATCTGGCAAAAATTTGGCGTAAACTTTTTATTGTCACTTCCGTTGACATTGATTTCGTAGGAAAAGCTTCCACCCATTTCGAATGGCTGTCCACTACTACTAGGTAATACTGACCCGCAACTGGTCCCAAGTAGTCCATATGAAGCCTTTGCCATGGTTTTGTTGGCCATTCCCATGGAATTAAAGCAGCTTTCTGGGGATTGTCCTTCACCAAATTACAGGGTATGCAAGACTTCACCGTATCCTCTATATCCACATCAATTTTCGGCCACCACACATATGATCGTGCTATTGCCTTGCTTTTCACTATCCCCATGTGTGTCTCATGCAATTCGTGAAGCACTGAGAATCGAAGTTTTGTCGGCACAATCACTCGATTTCCCCATAGGAGTACCCCTTCCTCTTCATGGAGCTCATCACGGCGAAGAGAAAACGGGAGGAGTTCTTCCGGGATGGTATGAGGCCATCCGATTTTCAGATACGTTGATATTTTCTTCAGGATGCCATCTTTCTTTGTCCACAACAAGATGTCTTTATACTGTAGAGGTAGAGTTTCGTTTTCTTCGAATACGTAAAACAGCGCTGGGTCCAAACTTTCTCCTATTTCCGGATCAGTCTTTAGTGGTGCTCTCTATAACCAATCTGCGCTGTTTTTATTTGACTGCACCCATTCCACGTCATAGTTATAATTTGCTAGAAGTAGCGCCCAACGTTGCAAACGGTTTGCCACACAAATTGGCACTCCCTTTTTTGGTCCAAAAATTGATAACAAGGGTCGATTGTCATTAGCCAATATCCATTTCCTTCCAAAAAGATACAAATGAAACTTTTTCACACCAAACACCAATGCAGCGCCTTCCTTATGCAATTGACTATACTTTGTTTCCGCTATAGTCAACGTTCTGCTGGCAAAAGCTAATGGCTTTTCTTCTCCATTTGGATAGACTTGTGAAATTATAGCTCCCAGTCCTTGGTCCGAACCATCAACGGTTAACTTGATAGGCAAATCTGGATTATAATGTGCTAAAGAGCGATTTTCCTCGACTATCCTCTTGATTTTTGTGAAAGCGGTTTGACAACTGGCATTCCAATCCCATCGAATGTTTTTCTTCAGAAGCTGGTGAAGAGGGTGGAGGGTCGATGACAGTGCTGGTAGAAATCTCGCCAGATAGTTCACAAACCCCAAAAAAGCTTGCAGCTCTTTAATATTTTTAGGATTTGGTGCCATTACTATAGATTTTATTTTCTCATCAGTCGAATGCAAACCTGAAGCGTCAATTCTGAATCCAAGATATTCAATGGATGTTTTTCCAAATTCGCACTTTTTTGCAGAAAGGGTTAACCCCGCTTTCTTGAATCTTTCAAGAACCTCTATGACTCGTTTTCTTAATGTCCCAAAATCCGGTGCGCCAACCACATCATCCAGTAGGGCTACCACCCCCTCAGTTCCTGCTAACACATTGTCTACCAATTTCTGAAATTTGGAAGGTCCAACACAAATACCATAGGGCATACGGGTATATTGGAATTAGCCTTTCTGCGTGGTAATAGCTACCAGTTTGCGCGATTCGAGATCCAACTCACACTGTTGGTAAGCATGGCTCAAATCCATTTTGTCCCAAACCATATTTCCCCCCAATCTCTGGAACAAATCTTCAATTCTAGGCAACGGATAAGGATCCATTTTCAAGCAAGGGTTGAGGGTCAATTTATAATCTCCACAAATCCTAGTTTGGCCATTTCGCTTCATAACTGGAACAATGGGGGGACCAAAATCACTATACTCAATGGGCTCCAAAATTCCTTCCTGCACCAGGCGGTCAATTTCCTGATCAACCTTGTGTCTTATGGCGTACGGTACCGGCCTTTGTTTTATAAATTTTGGTTTGACTTCCGTTAAAAGATCTAATTTGATTTGTCCTTTGTTATATTTGCCAAGTTTTTCCGTAAAAACTTCTGGATACAAACTCTTGAGTTCCTCCTCCAACTTTTCTGCCTCAATGCCATGTTCCACATTTCGATAAAAAATTGAGTGGGCTGAATCTTCAGCAAAAATGGTGAATCCCAGAGCTTTGAACCACGATCTACCCAACAACGGTGGTCCCTCTGTTTCAACCACATAAAATATCAAATTTGGCACCTTTCTATCTTGATATTCTACGTCCATTGTGACATAGCCCACCGGAGAGATTTTTTCTTTGAGATATGTAGTAAAAGTCTTTTTACATGGAATTGGGGTGACCTGAGGGAATTGTTCATGAAATAATTTTCTCGGAACAATAGTGCTATGGCACCCAGTGTCAACATCAAAACAAATAACCTGGGAATTTAGCTTAAGCTCAATTTGATACTCACTTGCGCTACCTTCAAGTATTTTATAAAGATATTCTTCATCTGAGTTTTCCTGGACGAAATGTGTTTGTTCAGTTTTGCCAGTCTTCTTATCCGGAGCAGGTAACTTGATTTTATTTGGGCAAACTTTTTGTAAATGCCCCTTTATTTTGCAAACTTTACATTTATAATCTTTGAATCGACATTTATTTGCATCATGCCATGTCGCCCCACAAACTTTACAAAGATTGGTATTTACCTGTTGATTTGGTGTTTTTTGTGCTCTAACATAATTTACGGGCTCTTTTTTGATTGAACCACTAAATGAAAACTCATTTAAATCATAATTTGTGGAAGAAGCTTCTTTCGATGTTGCTATCTTGACTACATTGTCCCACTGGGACTTTCCCGCATCCTCCTCGAATAAACGATCTCTAATCGGCCCTTTGTTCATGCCGACAACAAAACGATCTAACAAATTTACGTCGAATCGAGCTCCAAAAGCACAGTTAGCTGCCAATGACCGCAGTCTGGCAATCCAGTCGTTAACCGTTTCCGTAGGATCTTTCGTGGCGTTATAAAATTTGTATCTAGTGGCAAAAACTGATTCCGCACCCAAAAAATGTGAATCAAATAATTTAACTAATTCAACATACGTGTTATCCTCCGGTTTCTTGGGAACCGCCAGGTTGGAAATCAGTTTATACGCTGAGTCATCCAACGAATTTAACAAAAGAGCCCTCTTTCTCTCGTCATTCTTTATCCCGTTTGCAATAAAGAAATTTTCTGTTCTCGACTTGGCGATGCCCCAATCTTTATCGAGTGTAAATTCTCTCAAAGTTCCGACTAAACTCTTGGTTTCTTCTTCGGCCATTTCTGTCTTCAATTTAAATAAATTCAAGACCTTTTGAATGTCCTCCACGATGTAACGTCACCGAAAACACGCATTGTAGAAACTCGAAACTTCACTCCGTTAACGCGTAAACACGAACGAATCATGTGGACGGCAATCCCATCCTCATCGCCACTATAGGATTTCGCCAAAATGAAACATTTGTTGAATTAATAACACACGTTTATTTTACTTTTATACACAAGGTACATGTTCATAAACAACATTCTTAATTAATAATAATAACAAAACGTAGAGGATCCAACACTGTTATCCCTCAGGCTGGACAACACAACACAATTTATCTTTCAATATCCCACAATTATGAAATAAATTTCTCTAATAATTTACCGCAGATCACGGAATTAAAACCAGAAATGCAAGTGCAAGTCTCGGCGACGTTCCCGCAGGCCAAAAAGAATCTCGAAGGGTGAGAACCCCATAGCCGTGTGTATGGAGCGATTATAAGCTATCACCACTAGTGGCATAGCCTCAGGCGGCTCCAAGCCTTTATCGGTATGATAGACGCGGAGATGATCCTCCAGGGCACTGTGGAGACGCTCAATTCCGCCTATTCTCTTTGGGTGTCCCGGGGTGTTGACATGCCATCCGACATCCAGCAACTTCATCTGCTCTCTTATGTCGGCGTTGTCGAATTCCCTGTCACCATCTGATTCTATTCGATCGGGGACCCTGTAAAATTGAAACCACCTGCGCAGCGCTCCTAATACGGCCTCTGACGACTTTTCGCGGACGGGGTATGCCATGGCCACCTTACTGAATAGATCAACGACGGTTACCCACTTTTGGCCCTTCAAAGTAAAAGTATCCATTTGCAGGTCGGTCAGGGGTGTCTGTGCCGTGGGGGTCTCTTCTTGCGGTCCCATCGGTGGATGTCGATCGTACTTTGTGCGATGGCAGATCTCGCACGCTCCTATCGTCTCCTGGATGGTTTTGGATGGTCCCCACCAGAAATACCTGCACTTCAATGCCTGCGCTGTTTCCTGATTAATGATTAATTTTGCCTTGGTGGTATGCAAGCGTAATTTCTTTTTTCATTGTGTCATCCGTGACCGTTTCCACCATCATCGTGAATCGCACGAACGTCCGGTCAATCCCGATCCACTCCGCTCGCCATAACCTCTTAATTTTCTCCCAAACGGTCCCGTTCCCTACATAGATATAGTGCGTTTTCCCCGGCTTGGAAGCGTCGTTGATTAGGTGGCAAATCTGGTCCTGTTTTACTCCCGGCTGCGACCAGATGGTTGTTGTTGTGGATCTGTTGTAATCGCTGCAAGCAATCTTCGTCAGTCCTCAGCAGCTTTTCGCGTCCTCCAGATTATCTGGCGACGTTTATCGTTGACTATCTCCTGGACCTCTTCCAGCGGATCTGTCACCTCCCAAGATCCCTCCTCCTGTCGACTGCCCATCCTCCGTGGAACCAGATTCTCTTTGGTCCCCTTCCCCCTCTGGCGTCCATTTCCCGGAGGAACTGCCGGTTATCTCTGGATGATTCCCCTTGTTCTGGTTCTATGGCGTTGACTGGTTGACTGTTATCGCCCGTGACAGCCAGTCCGCCACGACGCTTTTCTTACCGGGGTTATATACAATCTCCATGTAGTACTGGCTAAGGAATTCCTTCCACCTCGTAACCCTTGCCGATAACTCCTTCAGTTTCCCTACCCAATGTAACGGACGGTGATCCGTGTGGACTCGTAAACTTCTCCCAAATACATAGGACCGGAAATGGTCAATTGCCCAGACGATCCCTAGCAACTCCCGTTCTAGTGCGCTGTATCGGTTTTCTGCCTCCGTTAGGCACCTACTGGCATACGTTACTGGTTGGTAACATACGCTACTGGCCTGCGATAGAAAAGCTCCCAGCGCGTATTCGCTAGTATCCGTCGTAATTGCGAATTTCTTACTAAAATCGGGAAATACCAAAATCGGGACTTCCTGCAAACGGCTCATGCACTTTCGGATGTTCACCTCTATATCGGGGGTGATGATCACCTTCCGTCTCTTTTTCAGGAGGTCGTTGAGAGGGACTAAATACGTCGCCATTTACGGGACGAATCTTCTGTAGAAATTAGCGTTCCTGGAAAGCGTCGGATTCCCTTGACATTGGATGGCACCGCCATCTTTTGGATGGCACCGCCATCTTTTGGATGGCACCGCCATCTTTTGGATGGCACCGCCATCTTTTGGATGGCTGCTATCTTCCCAGCATCTGGTAGCACTCCTTCCTTGGAGATTGTGTGTCCCAAGAAGGTAATAACTTCCTGGCCTAACCGGGACATTTCCTCTGTCAATTTTAACCCGAATTGCCTCACTCGGTTGAACACAGTTTTCAGGTGCTCTTCGTGTTGGGCCTCATCCGCGCTAAATACTAGGAGGTCGTCCATATAAATTTGGCACATGGACTTATCTATACCCCTGAGTAACTCGTCCATAAGTCTCTGGAACGTGATAGGTGCGTTTTTAAGACCGAATGGCATCCGTGTGAATTCATAATGCCCTCGTTCGAAGGTGAAGGCTATTTTGTGGCGATCCTTCGGGTCCATCTGTATTTGGTGGTACCCCGCTTTGTAGTCTAACGTGCTAAAGATCTGCGCCCCACTCGGCCGGTTTAAGATGTCATCGAATCTGGGGATCGGGTATTTCTCGTCCACTGTGTTGTCTTGAGTCGCCTATAGTCTGCGACAACACTATATTTTTCGGGTCCCCCGTCTTCCGCACTCTTCTTCTTGACTCCCCACAAAGGACTATTGTACGGTGACGTGCTGTCCTCAATGATCCCCTGCCTTTTCAAGGCAGTCGTCCAGCTCTACTTTGATATGCTGTCTCAAAGCTTGCGGGTATCGGCTACTTACTTACTACCTCCCGTTTGAGCGGGATTTCATGCACTGTTCTACCAGTGACCCCCAATCTCTCACCTTCTCTAAAGAATATATCCGCATATTCCCTTCGGAGCTCATCTCTCCAGTCCTGCGCTCGCCTGATTGCTCCTATCCGCGCTCCGCCGTCTTTCCCTAGGTCACTCCCTCGTTTCGAGCACCTATATCTCTTCCCTCCTATACGAATGTCCCATCGTCCCTTTTCGTTCCTCACCCTTGCTCCTACCAAAATATACACTTAACTATAGTTAGATCCTAAGGAGATTATTTATACCCAAATTGAGAAAAATGTTTTTAGAAAGTAATGTATTGTCTATAAAACATGTTATTTATTAATATCACTATCCTGCCCAGGAGTTCAGGAATTAAAAACGGGAGAAGTTTTATAATGCTAGGAAAAAGTAAAAGGGGCTTGAGCAGAACTGTATACTTGGCTCGTGACTTCATGGGAGTTATTTTTAAGTAAGCAACCGCATCCCTCCAAGACTTCCCTACTTGCCACCCCACGGGTTGGCTAAAATAACGAAACCTACCTAGGTGGACGATCCGGATAACCTATTTTGTCAATTTCATAAATGGGTTTTATCTGACACCTCCATGAATGATGATGAACATGCAGATTCTAGGTTAAGGCCTAAGGCCTAAGGTAAGTAATTGGCAACATTTTTTTCATATAAGAACCTAAAATATACTAAAACAACTTATTGAGAGTTTCCAAAAGGTAAATCTCTTTCTGGTAGAAAAGAATCTATTCAAAAATATTTTGTGAAATTATTTGAAAAACAAGTTCCCAATTCTAGAGCGCTAGGGAAAATTTAGCTATTAAGTCGTAAATTGGTCTGAAGTAAATGGGAAGGATATATAAAGCTCTATCGAATGGCACCTACAACCCTGCCACTGCGCACAAAAATATCGCAAGTGATAGTTAAAACAAATATATATTTTCTATGTTGAAATTTTCCACAAAAAAAATCATTATCCCTCCTCAAAAATGCACACCTCACATCTTTTACCTTTCTTCCTTCCTTTGCCTTTTTCTCCCTAGAATAATTGACAGAAAATCTAGATGGTCGTAACTGTTAAAAATAAGCTTTGACTATTTAATAAACAAATGTTCATTATAAAAAATATCGTTATTATCAATCACATGTTATGAATATTAAACAATTAATTAATTATTTTCTTAAATAATCATAAATTCTCTTTAGGTAACCTTTCCAATTTGCCTGAAGAATTCTCTGTTGAAAGCAAATATCAACTAACATCAGTAATATGTTCGAAATATCTGACATATCGCATACTAGCAAGAGAAGTGTTGATATGTTCTTAAAACAATAAATTGGCCAAATTGAAGATGTGGTTGCTGCTAGGGAAAGTTATACTGTATGTAGTATCGGTTATAAAGTAGAACAAATTGAAAATCCGACAAATGGCAAGAAATAATACTGCCATTATTACGAAATATCCGACGACAATCGAAGAATATGTTGAGCACGCTACGTTTATAACGTACGTAAAGTATTTTTTGATCTCACTTGCCATATTTTGAACTAACTATCTTCGCTAGGCACATAATTTCCTTTCACTGTAATTAATCAAAATGAAAATTACATCTGCCAAAATTAGCTTTGCCAATCAGGTAATATTCCTTAAATTATTATCTTTTCTAAACATAAAACATTTGCTTAGTCTTCATTGTTTAGATTATATCTGGTCCCTCTTCTACAATTTCTGAACGTATCATTATTTTAAAAGAGTTAATGCCATTATACAATCTGTATGTCATTAAATTCGTTTTATTTAAGTTCGCATGCCTAAATAAGCCATCTCATCATAATATGTTAGGATTCACGGCTTAAAATCATAATTCGAAACAGGACGAATTAAAGTTGTATTTATGTGTTTGTGTTTAAGCCTTCAAGGTGAAATCTATTAAAAGTTAATTTTTTGCTAAACCTTCGGAGACAATGATAACAATATACTGTTCCTTTACTTGATTTAACCATCAGTGCATAATTTTCGCGTGCGGCAGTTCTACCAACGTAAGCTATGCTGGCACCCAATGAATCACTAAGTCCAAATCAACTGCGAGACCTATTAATTAAACACGCCTGCATTAGATCGTTCCTCCGACTTGAATTCCAGATTTCCATATTACAACCTCAAGAACCTAAATTAAAAGAAGGAGTGACTGACGCCTCCTTTTTCCTTTTTCGATTTGGCTAACTCTTCCTGTATATAGACTGAACACAACACACTACCTCCAGTCATCTTAGCTAGTCTAACTGACTTCGGAGAGATAGCAAGTTAAAGTAGAGCTTCATGTTGAATGATCCTTTCCTATTGGCCACTATTGTTTCCATGAAGCTTAATTTTGTATTATAGTTTTGTAGCTCTAAGCTAACATTTTCTCAACACAATTCAGATTTCTACAAAAATACCTAAACAAAATTGAAAAATAACAATTTGTAAATACCTAAACCAGTCAACTAGATCTCGTTGAATATGCACTGAAGAAAGATGAACTGGATATTCGAAAACTTTGTTTATACCCCCTAATTTTTTTCGAAAACTGAGGTTTCTTTTTTTTTGTTTTCGGACCTATTAACAGGGTTGATACCGGCCGTTGATACCAGAAGTAGTAAGGGTTGTTTTAACTGTGCACCTCCGGATACTGGATATCTGGTACATCCTGATAATAGTAACCCATTCTCATAACGCAACTATCTTCAATTCAGCCAAAGAACTGTGATAAGTGGTGGTACCAAGAACTTTCCTTGGTGGTATGCGATGTGAACTTTAAACTGTGAGATTGAACAAACGAAAATAATTTTTCAAAGGTAGAGGCAAAAGATATTTTTCATTGTCTACAAGTGTAAGAGGTTTGACACCTTCTTGTTAACTAGAATCGTAAGCACTCAGGCATACCAGCGTGAGCTGCTGAAAGCCCTTGTGCAATTTAACGTCTATTTTAACTGTGGGTAACACGACTGAAAAATCACTTTTTCTGTCTACCTTTGGAGTTATTAATCCACAACCAGTCAAGCATCCAATAAAATGTATATTTCCTTTCTCAGATAAAGCGAAAGCACTCTGAGTGAAGTCTGTAGGTGACCGGTAAGGTGAATGGATACCAAAAGTGAAAAAGAAGCCGAAAGTGGATACGAGACCGGGAGAGGCATCGATGTGAAGAAGCTCGCCAGGCTGCCGCTGCATCCACAAGCCATTCGCGAAGGACTTATCAATGATCTGGACATGGCTGCACCGCTAAGGGACTTGCTCTGGAACCACCTTGCAGTGGATGTGTCTGGATGGAGTACCTCGCAGCACAGAACTGTCAGTATCACTAGAGATCTATCTCGATGTATGTCTAGCCAGGCTAATCTTTTTATTTCACGAGGATATAAAGAGAGTATCAAAGCCAATCCTTGTAGCCTCATTCCTCCAGTTCAAACCTCATATCTCATTTTTAATGTAAAAAAAGTAGTTTAAATAAACACTCAGTCGGAATAAGGGGGGGAAATATTAAAATAAGTTTCTCAAACCTATTTTTGCACATTTTTCGTTTGTTTCTTGTAACATTTTAAGATTGAGAAGTGAGAATTTGTCTTCTAGGTAGAAAGTCTACTACTTTTAGGTGCTATCGGACCTCCCCTAATACTTAAAGATGTTTTGTTCAGGACCCAGCAATTTTTTCGTCTCATCCCGATATGTTGACCACTTCATGCAACCTGCTGAAGCACCAAGAAGCAAGAAAGTTGGTATAACCAATGGCGCATCAAGTTCAATAAAGAAAAATGCATACACAATATGTTTACCCGTCGAGGAGGATCCTGTCCAAACGTCCCCTACAACTTGATAACCCTTCCAGCATCCAACACTGTTAGATACCGAAGCATTCATAATGATAACAGACTGACGTGGTACCTCTATAAAAGACTTAAGAAACATGAGTTAAGCAGACTTTTGGAGAAATTTATAGACTGCTTAACAAAAACTATTATCTCACTTTGAAAACAAACTGCACTGGCCACCAGTGTGTCAATTACTATATCTAGGGTGAATAAGTTGTATGACCTTAAGTTGGTGGTCTAGGTTACCGGCGTGTTCGGCCAGGGGTAGGCCAATGATATTGCTTAGTTATTTGACTCTATAACACCCTGATAATATGCCCCGATAGACCAGGGTGATCAGGAGAAGAGATAGAGATAGCGGTAGTTTGTATGACAGTGGGATTCCTGGCACTGGCAGTTTCTCTAATCATGTTCTGAGCGTCTGTGGCTCTAGCGCTCTCAGCCTCTCGGTTCAGCCTGCTATCCGGTGACGCGGTTGATGGAGGAGCTTTGGGGTCATCCCAAAGACTTCCTAAGACTCCGCTTCCTTTTTCGCACGCGAGAGGGGTGACAACCATGTGGATGTGGGAGGTCTTTGTAAATACCATATGAATGAGTGAGTAAATGAAGAATTGTAAATATGGTATGAATGAGTACATTGAACACAAAACTTATTGCCCAATAAGGCAGATTGTAATTTTATCACAATAAAGATATTTGAGCTTAAAACAAACAAATTAGGCAATACAAAATTTATTTCACAAATACAAAAATACTATTTTATTAGTTCAATTTCCACAGAAATAAAATTTTCTTTCGAATTACTAACAATAAACAAGGTTCATTTTAGGCCTGGTTATCATTCATACTTAGCTTTATAAACTATTATAAAAAAGATTAAAATTTTAAATTACAATTATCGATCCTTAAATGATCGTGTAAGGAGATATCGTCTTGAGGCCAACTGGGACCGTTCGGCGCAGCCTTCTTATGTCGCGGATCACCTCTACATTGTTGTAGGCTCCTTTTATTTCTTCAATGTTCTCCTGGTCATGGAGTTTCTTTTTGCCCGTATGCGTAATGCAAGATTCTCCCGTGGCCTAGGTAGGTCGTGGGTAGACCATTAAATCCTCCCTGGTTCGCTGTAGTGTGACGAACATGAGACTTACTGAGAACAGCAACTGCCTGGTTAAGGTGAATCGTGGTTTTTTTTCTGGGTGTGCATTGGAGCCCTACATGTCACTTCCACCCCCTCCCGAATCACTAGGCCCTGCAGTTAACAGGTCTAAGATAATGTCTCGTTCTATGGGACCGTCTTGCTTTTGTCTGTGTGAAGAAGGATATCCTTGATAATAAGAGTGCTTTCCCCTCCGTAACCACTATTTATTGTCAAATAAAACATATAAACTAAATATTAAACTAAAATAGGCTCGTACTACTGCATCCGAGAAGCATTTAAGGAGGTCCTACAAACTAACAAAAATCGGTATACTGTAATACTTCTAAGATTTGGTAATGGAACTCACCTTCAGGTTACAGACTGAGGGACCTAAGTTAGACTTACTTCTAACTTGCAAACTAACTTAAACATAGTGTATTCCCGCTTCGACCACTTGCTGTCATCGATTGAGGGAACGGAAGTGGTGAGATTGCATTGAACACCGGGTTGGTCAGGAATTGCAGCGTATGTCACGTCTACGGCGAATGAACTCATGTAGGCAGCTCTCGATTTTTTCTCAGTTTCCCTGGCATCATTGAAAAATCGCCTTGAGCAGCTTCATGTGCTTTTGTTGGTTTCCAGCAGAGGAGGTGGGTGGTATTCACATGTCCTGGCCATGATGTAAGCGTATTGGTTGGCCAGTTTTTTATTCTGGTTCCTCCACAGTAAAATCAGTGTCCCCTTTGTGAAAGCGGGCCTTAGAGGTCTTGTTTTAGCTCGTCTTCAACAATTTCCAAAACTTTCTGTGATTCCCGTGTCTGCTGCGTAATTGTTCGAGCCACTTTCTTTTTGTGAATCTGGAAGACTTCTGATTTGTGCTGTGGGAAAATTCACAACTACCTAGGCTTAACGGTCTCATTATATATACTACATATTCTCCCAATTATTCTACAAGGAAATATAAGTTGAGTGCAATTAGTTTTCAGAATGTGATCTGGCTGTGGCTGTAAAGTGAGCGGTGTCGACCTGTACTTCCATATGACGAAGTCAGTGTCATCGAAATCACTTCTGTAGTGAAAGGCAATTGACGATCTCCTTTTTCTTTGGTGTGGAGAACTGGGACTGTATCCAGGTGGCCTATACAGCTCCTAGTTGGCACGTCCATTGTACTTTGTGGGGCAAGGGGTTACTACTTTACCATCCAGTACATACAGGGCTGGCCTGAGGTCAGACGTAACGAAGTCCAGGGCAGTGTGATTCGTAATAGGAGGTGGCTGTCTGGTTACAAAGAAATCGAGGGTTGCTCCTTTTTCTTGGGGCATCACGGAAAGGAGCCCGAGTAGGCTTTCCCGCAAACTTCGAAGGCACTCCGTCATATCAAACATTCTAATCCAAAGACCTCATAACTATTGTCAAGAAACTCATCCTTTCACAAATATGAAATAGATGGTAAATTTACCACGAAAACTTATCCGAACTTCCACACCCTATAGTCAACACTTCCTTGTACAGTAATATTCATCCACAAAATCCTCCTCGTCGCCTAAAGTAGAGGTGGCCTTCCGATCTATTAAGTTACTAGTATTTCATGGGATTCTATCACTGTCTACCATCCCCACTCATGTCCTAGGCGTATGTGGCTCTCTTCCTCTTTCTGGAATGTAGCGGATCAATCGGATAGTGAGGGGGGAGAGCTTCTTTACTGTATCAGCTTGGAGGAATCCTCGGGGCCATGGGGCTCCTGGGTGGGTTTTGCAAAGTACATGCTGTACTGCTGGTATGAGTGTGAACTGTCCATATTGGTTGAGTGTAATTGTGTATAAGGTATGAATGAGCTCTTAAATCGCAATTATTAATGCTGGATTATCAAATTGTAATTTTACAAATAAAGAACTTTCTAACAAATAAAATAAAATGATGAGGAGTTAGAAAGTATTTACACCCAAGTAATGAAGTTTTATAACAATTTTATTTTTAATCTATACAAGCATTATTCAGTATATATTGGTATCACTTAAGGCAAATATGTTATAAACAGCGACGTGGCAAGTAAAATATTAACCGTGCAGCTTTGACTGGGATTGTGTTGGTTTCCCCTCATTACAGACATTACAGGATGAGCAGCAACTGCTGGCTACGGTGGAAAACATAAGAGAAGCAGAGTGGACGTTGATGGGACGGCACGCCAAGTTCTTGTCCAAGAAAGACAGCCTGCTAAGTACAATTCCGCCCCGACCGAAACTCTGTGATGTGGACGTACCCGAGGAACAGATAAAGCAGTACAACCTAATCAAAATGAGCTCCTTGGCCCCATACATATACCTCAACGGTATGCAGACCTATCTATCTTTATTACTCTCAAACTCAGCTTATTTGTAAATACATTTGTGGCTTTGTCAAATGACCTAGTCCTTTTGGGATTATTTCTTGTGCCGAGTTGTGCAATCTCTACAACGCAAAGGTTCAATTATTTCTAACCACTTTCTGGTATGGTTAATATATTCATAAGTTTTATAATGCTCAGAACAAGTAGAAGGGGCTTGAGCAGAAATAAGCAACTTCATCCTTCCAAGAGCTCCCTACTTCCCAGAATCTTATCCTTTTCTTATACATATATGTCTCAGCTTTAGTCCCAGACCACACTTGTGCCTAAAGATTCCACCCAGTATGTAGTAATGTAACTCTTAATATTTGTATATACCAGTGTTTTGTTTGTACTTCATAATAAAGCTTTTCTTTTTTTTTTCTTTTAAAAGACTCTCCTCTACAAAGATTATTTAACTATACATAACATAGGTTACATTATGTTCTTCTCTTGAATTTGAAACATAATTGAACTTTTGGCTGAGATGTATAAATAAATGATCCTCAACACTCAGAGATTTGGGTCTGTTTACATTTTACATAAGCATTTTTTTTTTTTGGAATTAACTGAGCCTATCATTTTCTGAAGAGAAACTGGTTCAAACCATTTTTTTAAATTTCACTGGATACTCTTCAGTAGAGACTACAAAACAAAAACACCAATTTCCATCTAGAATATTTCAAAACCAGTAAAATATGGGATAGTTTAACTACCCCAGCTAAAATAATGAACTTTATTACAAAAAAGAAGAGGGTTGAAATTAAAGTTTTTGGTAGTATTTATCTCATTGGTATCAAATGTCTAATTAACCTCTGTTAGCACACATCTCATCAGTATCAACTGTGTCTGTTACTTCTATAGTGGACTTCTATTAAGAAAAAAAGAAATACTTGATTTATTACAACATAAATAAATAAACTGTGATTCTGGATATTCAGCTATGTTGTTTTTAATTGAGCACTAATGGCAATAACCTGGCAATGCATACGTTATACATGGCATCTACATTAACACTATCAATGATTAAATTACATTCAAAATATTTAGCTAGTAACTAAATTATTTATTATTTATTGTAATGTTTATGTTGGTGATTGCTTAGGAGAAAGATGTTTACTTAAACCATATTCTGAGGTCCCTTGTCAGCACTTGCATTCGATGAGAGAAAAAATTGAGCTGAAAGAATCCAATGAGATACAGCAAGTAGTTTTTTGTTTTTTTATTAACATTACAAAAAAAATAAATATGAAAATTTTAAACACATTTTAACTCCTCGATCAGTGAATATATGATTTGCTTGTCCATCTAAAAAACTCTCATAATAATACAAGTGGTCCCCTCTGATGAGGTCTCCACTCCCTCCCAATGTGCAGGACTGTCTACAATCCCTATTTCAAGTGAACCTACAAGTAATTTAAGCCTTAAAGATAATTAATAAACTATATTTAAACCTCAATGCTTACATCAGTAATATTCACAATAGAATATTTAATATTTTTCCCCAGAATTCCAGGAGAATCTACCCCCCCCCTTGGTTATGGCTCTGCCTGAACATAGGAAATTTACATAATTTTTTTTTATTTTTTTTTTAATATTCAGTTCGCATAGTGGCCTGTCTGTATTTGCGATCCTGGCAGCACTTAATTGGTACCAGTCATAGAAAGCTTCACCTTAAACTAAAAATAAACAATGTACATGTATATTTATTTGTTTTTATATTACAGACCACTTGTATACATAATTAAATTAATGGTTCAGGTTTGTCATTATATTTCCAATGTAAGGTTGTAAGCTAATAAGAACACTATCTAGTAATAATATCTGTTATAATTTTCAGACATTATAGCAAAGTAGATAAATACCTAGTGAACAGGCAATAAATATCCTAATAGAGTAAATAAATATATAATTAAGAGTTAACATTATTCATTTATTTATCATCAACTTATCAATAAACTATATATCATCATTAATCATTATCAATAAATTAAGTATCAAAGATACTTAGTAAACAATATACAACAAGGCAGTTAATAAAGAATATGTTGCTGTAATGTATGACTAAATAATAAGGATGTGTGTGGTATATTAGCTAGTGATAGTAGGTAGCAGTTGAGTGGACAATTAATCACATGGAGGGCTGACTAGTATTGAAAATGTACCCCTTTCATCAGATCATGTTCATATCTCTCCTGCAATCGCTAAAGCTACTTTTTTGTAGTGTACAAACAGAATTAAAAAAAACCATCATGCTAGTGTAAAGTACAACAAAACTGTAAAGTATTAAACTGTATTTTATCATACATTGACATTTCTAGATGCGAAAAGGAGACTGAGGAATTATCCAAAAAGAAATTGTGTCATTATCAAGCCAAAAACAAAAGATCAATATTAAAAGTAATACCAACGCAAGTCATTTTCAAGAATTACAAAGTTGGTATAAGTTATTCTGTAAGTTTTATTTTCTTTCTTTGTTGATTTTTACCTAGTAGGAAACGCATGAACTTCTTACATAAGATAAAAACTTCTTATTTCCTCCCTTAATAAGGGTTCTAATTTTCAGAGGTCAACTGGCTGCATTGGGCAGATGTGGGGATTTATCTATCATCATTGTTCAACTGTTTATTATTTCATCATTTCTATTAAAGTTCTTAGGGTTGAAAGGATCAAATTTTATCTCAGTGCATTCTGGTTTTGAACACCAATCCTGTTCCTGAATGCACAGATTTCCTGAATTTTTGCATAATTTACCTGAGATAAGACCCAAAAAAGGCAGTGTGCACCATTTGGTGAAATTATAAACCAATAAGTTATGAGGTGAAAGTGTAAGCCAGACATGTCAACAGGTTAAGGTGAAGGTGCAGAATGCTGGGAACAACAGTTTCATGCTGAGGGTGACCCCACCTGAGTGTCACATGTTTGAGGTAAGCTGGAACAAGGAACACAAGCTGCTAGTTCCAGGGCTCACCGTCGTCTTCAACGTTTCATTCTGCTGCAGGTACAAGGATGACTACTATGACAGGTTGTTGGTGACACCTGAGGATGGTGACTCTATCTCTATACCTATTACAGCGGTCCAGGCTGCACCCTGTCTGCTATGTAAGTATCAACATAAGCTGTATCTCATTATAACTTAACACAAAGTATTAGATAAATGTCTACATCTTCATCTCATATAACCACTTAAATCAGTTATAGGTTATTGTTAAAATTTCTTATTAAATATTCAAACAGGAATGTGTATTGCCTGTCTGTTCTAAAATAGCAGCTCAAGTCAAGCTGTAAATTATAGCGCTTCCGCTTTATTAAAAATATATTTATACTTTCTTATCATAAAATGTAATTCAAGTGTTTTACATCACATTAATTTCTTAGAGAGTTTGTATACTTAAAATAATAAATACCTAATACAAATAATATTATGAATATTCTTTGACGTTGGGGAATGGGCAGGATTCTCCTGTCTTTAAATCTCCAGTCTCAAGCATGTGGTCTTAGAGCATGATATTATCTTGGCTGTTAGGTGGTCAAACTCACTGCTTCACAAGGGCAAAGAAAACACTCTTCTTCCCTCAGTTGTAAATTATAGGTCCTCCTACCACTATCACATAAAAGGGGGTTTTCTAAAGTGTTATTTTTATTATTTATTTTTTAAAGTATTATTTTTTGTTACTTTTTCCTAGGGCTATCTTCTTTTATTACCATGGGGCTTCCTCTTTTTTTTTTTTCTATTCCCAGGGTTTATTTCCTAAAACCTGTCCTAGAATACATGGGTTCTCTAAAGGAACAGACACGCTGGCCAAAGTCAAAAGAATAAATTTACTCAAAGTTTCTCAACAGAAAACTCCTTTCTTGAAATAAATCTGATTCTAATATATAAATTTAATTTGATAATAAAAAAAATTGAGATAAATATAAAACCTCATAAAATAGAGGGGCTCAGGGCAAAGGCAGGGTCCAGGCTAGGAACTTTCCAAGATTCTTAAGTTTATTAAGAATTTTTTTATTTTATCGTTAGTTTTATCTTAAGTTTCTTTATCCCTATGCCAGCTACCCCTTCTTTAGAGTATTGCAAGAATTTCACACCAAATGGGGGTATTTACATGAAACATAAGTGATGTTAGAAAGAATATTTCCCAATATTTCCTTACAACAACCCTCAGTCAATACCATGCTGCCTCAGAAGACCTAACTTACCAAACAAGGGACGTTCTCCCGCCAGATTTATTGATGTCCCTTATATATTTTCTATTCTATACCAGTAGGTATTCTTTGCTTCAATGGGTGCTTCATAATGAGGAAACTAGATAGGCTATAGCCCTTTTATACAACTTGTTCATACAAAATCCTGGTACCAGGTTAGTGTAGATTTTTATTTAGCCATACTATAACTAATAGCTAGTAATTTAGTCAAGAGACGTGCATCAAGCCTTGGTTGATGTTGTGTTATGTGAACCATCATACAATTCCATATTCTTATTGTTAAATTAGTCTATGTCAGTGGGCTCCTTTTGTTTTGTTTTTTTAATCATATTTTTTGGCTATTTATATTAATAAAAAAAATTCTCTGTTATTTTTGGGTGAACAATTTTTTTTATAAATATTTTAAAGGAAAAGAAGCCATCATAAATTGCAATTGTATAAAAAATATTTTTTGAATAAATTACCTTGAATTTTCGACATTTTTTCATATTGCCTATTAGTTACTCTGCCTGCTAACCAGAATGGGGTAATGAAGTAGTGAGTAAAACAGTATTAGGGAGATGAATTATAGAATAGACACTCTAGAATTTCCTTGCTAGCTAGCTAGCCACATTGAAGAGGCTAGCTGAGCCCCAGCAAAGAGTTGCGACTTAAGTTAGCTGAAAAAACAATAGGCTAGACCAATTAACTGTATAGCTTAGAATCTAATCACTATAATTATTAGTAAATTTTGAGTAATTTCTAGGCAAGATCACCTTTGACAAGACTAATATATTAAGTATATATGCCTTTTTCCAGCAACCTGGTACAATGGAGACACAATGAGCACAGCTGAGGAACTGCTCAAGTCAACAATAGACTGTGGAAGATGCTACGTTGGGACAGTGTCTGTGATGAGGACCCCTATTCACAACCCAGGGGCTGTTGCCAAATTCTTCGTCATGTCAGAGCTGTCCTGGCACTTAGGTACAATCAAGGTAACTCTGTCTGCCAGAGCAGTTCAACAAATATTGACTTTGTTGTTTATTCATGTTTGTTATTTTCATAATTATTAAGTATTATAATAATATTTATTATGATAATTTTAAATAATCAAAGGAAATGTCCATAAAATTATAGGATTATACTTTTACAAATTCTTAACTAAAACCATAACAAAACGTTTTTATTATGATTTATAAATTTACTTTGAAGTAACTCAATGTGTTTTAGGTTGGTTCTGTGCACTTTTAAAATGTATTTTATATAAAACTAATTGATTTACTGACTTTACCTTGTTAAGTTAAAATAAATTAAAAGCAGTTTAACATACATAATTCACAATCTTCTAGTTGTAATTCCTGTTTCTTAAAAAACCGCTATATGGGTGGGCTAGCTGGTTCCTATATACTTTAAATATTCACTTATTCCAAGTATCGCTAGCTATCTCTTCCAAAAGGAGCCTTCCCCCTTCTCTTTGATTTTTACCTCTAATATTGAACTGCAACTTTTCTTGGGTGGTATTAATATACCCTTGAGTCTTATGTGCTATACCCTGTATTTTAATTAAAAACTGCTTTCAATCCTGGAGACAAATTAAAAAATATAATCTTTACTACTTAATACTTTTATTTGAAAATTTCTATATAAAATTCTATAATAATTAAAAAATATTGTTAAAGTATAATTTATTAGAATAATTAGGGGTTGCAGAAAGGACCCTGCATTAATTTGGGGTTACAGGACATGACAAAGGAGAACATCCTGATCCAGAAGCCATTCTACATCCAGCCATGTCACTTCCGTCTTGGAGGGAAGAAGAAGAAAAATCTTAAGGTAGTGTTCTCCCCACAAAATGAGGGCAGCCATACGATCCAGGTATTGGTGGTCTGCGACAACTTAACCGTGAGAACTATCGATATCTTAGGCGAGTCCATCATGTTTGACCCATGCCTTTTTCATCTACAGGTAACTTAAACAGGCTAACACTCACTTCTTATAATTGTATATATGGATCATTCTCACTTTAAAATTTTATTAGAGAAAATTGAACTAAGTTTGAAATATTTCCTCCTATAAATGGATCCTTGTTCCTTGTGCATTTTGATTCCCTGGGTGGCTTACATTTTTAAGTTTTAATTTCCTATGGCCTTTATCTCTCAGTGTTATTTCACTCCCTGATTTAGGCAGATTTTATATGATGAAATGTTAAACTTATCTGCTGAAAAAGATCAAAAATAGTACAAATATGGCAGTTTATGAAGAATGACCCATATATTCCATCTATAGAAGTTTGTTTTTAGACTTATTTGTATTCATTTTTAACTCACCAGGATTTGGAAAAGACCTACCCTGTAACAATAGATGGAGATGATTCAACTGATCACTATCTTGATTTAGGAAGGCTTTTGTCAAACAGCGCTATGCAAAAGTTATTATATATTGTCAACAAAAGGTAACTTTATCAAATTTTAATAACTACCTCAAGTTGAATGTTATCCCACCGCTGTAATTTTTTTAATTGAATTTTTGATATAATATAATTTCACGACGGCTGATTAATCTGCCAGCAGTGATGATTTAACCTGAGGAGAGTGTCAGTATTTTTATGTGGTGATAGTACATAGCCTAGGCTAGACCTTGAGTATTGAGTACATGTCATTGCCACTTTTCAGTATGATTTGTGGGGTTGTCAGAAGTATGGCTAAAGTCAGTCTATGATTCTGAGTTCTTATGTAGGCATTGAGGTCTCTTACTCAGGCCTGTTCTGCTGTACAATGCACCACTTTTTTAGTCATCTGACTGAAGCGGCAGCAAAGCGACTCCAACAGTTTCAAAACGGGATTCTCATGAAAGTGGTCCGACATACTACATTCCAGCAACGGAGAAACAGTGAGCTCAACGTAGATTGTGAGCTGCCTAAAGTGGATGAATTCATTCGCTGTAGACATATCAAATTCTTTGCTTCACTGCAATATATGACCAACCCTGTGTTTAACACAATTACCCCTGTTCCGTTTCCCCTTCTATGGCAGAAGGCAGGAACCTTAGTTTTAAGTTAGTATGAAAGATTATTTTTAAGATAGTTTGTAAGTCCCTCATTATAATCCGAAGGTGAGCCCCATCACCTAGGCCTGTTTCATTTATATAAATTTTTAACAATAAAAAGATTATGTTAGTTTTTAGGATAAGAACTCCTTAAAATGCAACCCACAGCTCAATTATATTATTGTTCATATTAATTTAAATTGTAAAAATAAAAAATTTAATGTTTAAGGCAGAGGAAAAAAAAACTTAGTCTGCTATGAAATGCAGGGTTTCTCCCAAAAATCACTTGAATCCCAGTTGTGTAATTATTTTTAGTAATAATTATTATCATAATATGTTCCGTAACTCCTCAAGATTTACTATATGTTTATAATCATAAACAAGTCAATAAACATATTTATTTAAACCCATACATAGTATTTTACACAATTTTTTTAAAAAGGATAAAATATTAATAAAAAAAATTAAAAACACATCTAAAGTATTAAATGAAGTAGATCTCTATTTTATAGTCTAAATCAAACTTATTTATTTCAATTATAACGTGGGACTAAATAAATACATGTTGAGCTAGTGATGCATTGCCAATAAGATATTTCTTAACAGTCATAATTGTTACGGACAGCATCGTGGAGACGAAGTTCAGCTGGGAAATGAGTAGATCAGAAATAGCAGATGTAGGCTTCCTTAATTCTGAGAATATTGAAATCAGTCCGGCTGTTGGATCTTTATGTCCACAGAGTCCAATGGAGTTCACGATCACCTGCCACTCATATGACCTGCCAGTAGGCAAATATGTCGTCATCTTTTCGTAAGTACAATTATTTTAGGCTATAATATTATGAAATAGTAACTTTTTTTGCTTTTAGAGTTTTACATGGTTTCCAAAACCAGAAACCCTGTTTTCATTGTTGTGTTGTTTCATAATGCCTATTATTCATGATATATGGTTTAAAGTTTTATTTATTAGGAGGTAAAGAAAAAAATCTTTGTAACAAATAAGAGTTCGTGATAATTCTTAGTGCATACATAAAAATGTTGCACAATTGAAATTGAGAGAGAGAGAGAGAATTTTAATTTAAACTAATTTAATTTCAATTAGAATTTAGAACCTGTCATTGATGTCTGCACCAAGAGTGTACCTTTTAAATTTTAGTTTGATCGTTTTCATAGTCGCTATCATAGGAATCACCGGGAAACAGTTGTAAGACATTACAATACCTATTTTACTGTAGTCTCTCCATTAAGTTAGCCAGTCTCTTAGGTAATTATAGATTCTAAATTATATTCTGCCTTCAATTATTAATGGTGTATGACATCATAATACATCAATACTTGACAGACCTTTTTTTTTATTCTAGGATTTTTATGGAGGATATACCAAAAGCGGCCCTGAAAGAAAAAGAAATGATGATGAACCCAGAGAGCATCTCAGAATCAGTGAAAATTTTAATTCTTATATTATTAAAAATAATTCTTATTTGTTTGTTCAGATCCCACCCAACTATAAATCTATCCTGAATAAATTAATTCTATTGTAACATGAATCTTCTATGATTCATTTTACAATTGTAAATTTTTAATTGGATAGAGGTTATTTTTAAAAAATGGATAGATTATCTGGGGATTGTTATATTGGGAAGAGAGGCAGTAAAGACATTTTTGATATTTTTCATAGTTACTTACAACTTATTACTAACACTTTGTTTAATATTTTTAATTTAACTTGTACAACATTAATTATAGTCACTACTACCCTTCTTTCCCTGGGTTGTCTTATCCCAACCTCACTAGCCCTATCTTCAGTAACCCTCACATCTTGCTTTTCCCTCATGCCCGGAAAAAAATCAACATCCTCCTGAGCTGAGACTTCCGGTGGATGAAATTTTTCATCTAAATGGCTTATTCAAATCTGATCAGCATGAACTTTATGGACTCTATCTGACATGACTTTTTATTTATTACCAAATATATATATATATATATATATATATATATATCGATTTAATTCAAACAAACCCTAGCTGGTTGGTGACCAAGACTTAATTTCATTTTGACCCCTCTTGGCTACCATGACTAAATCATTTACATTAAAGCTCTTACCAAATTTCATATTTGACTCTATTATTCCATTTTTGGATTTAAAATATATATAGGAATTCCGGGTTTATACCCCCAACATAAATGACATAGGAGAGCATCCCGTAACTGATGTCAGCATAGACCTTATTCATATAATGTAGACAACAACATTTCTGACCCTACTTGATGTGACTCAGAATAATTTTTTATCAACATCTTTTTACCGCTCTTTCAGCTAAACCATTTGACTCTGGGTTATACGGTGGACTACGCAACAATTTAATTTGACTTGAGTGGCAATACCTTTTAAACTCTTCGGAACTAAGCGGTGGACCATTATCACTGACTATTGTTGGTACAGAGAATCTAATGAATAACTCATCTAACTGTTTAAGTCATCTCCTGCTTTTGTTGACTTAATATGGAAACACTCCACCCATTTAGAAAGCAAGTAAACTACAATCAAGAAATTTTTATTTTGAAAATAAAAAAATTCCAAATGAACTCGCTCGTTCCCATTGCTGAAGGCCAGGACATTCTTAATTACTTTTTTTTTGTATTGTTAAGCTTCTTTTGACAATTGTGACATAGTTGGACTTTCTTCTCTATATCCAAATCCATACCATACATATAGCTTAGCAAACATTTTCGACCTTACTATTCCTGAAAGACCCTGATGTATTAAATTTAAAACTTTATTTTTTAAATATGCAGGTATCACAATTTTGTCTCCATAAAATAAACACCCTTTGTGAACTGACAGTTCTTGTCTGACGTTAAAAAAAAAAATTTAACTCAGGACTTTTCTCAAATTTCTAGTTGTCTTAATTTTTCAATTACTTTTGATAAACCTTTATCTAATTGAGTAACTTCCTCTACCGTGTCATGCAAAATTATAGGGTCGGTGTGGAAGAGAAAATTAAACTCCTGTCTGGTAAAACATTTTGACTTGGTAGATGTGACAACACATCTGATTTAGGAATGGATTCGCCCTTTTTATAGACTATTTCATAATCATAACTTGACAAAGTAATTACCCACCTTAATCGGGGTATTTTTTCACTCCGAAAATAAGGATTTTAACATTTCACGGTCCATACAAATTACAAAATGATGCCCAAAGAGATATTGAGGAAATTTGTTCTCCCTAAAAATAACCGCTAATGCTTCCTTATGAAGCTGACTAGTTTTTTTGTGCGGCATTCAACGTAGCCAATTCAAACACTATGGGATGATCCTCCCCATCTAGAACATGACTCAAGATCACTCTGACCCCGTACTGTGTTGCATCCACAGTCAAATTTGATTTTTTTATTGGAACATAAAAACCCAGTAACAACTTTTCCGACAAGATATTTTTACTTTTTTTTAACGCTGACTCAAATTCAGCTGACCAATTAAAAGGTTTATCTTTCCTCAGCAACTTGTACAGTGGTTCTAAAATTTTGGTTTTAAAACCATTTGAAAAATCGTTGGGCTTGACGCTAAACCAAAAACTAATCGTTTGTAATGATATAACCACACATATTTACCGTTAACAATTCTCTACTGTTTTCTTCAACTTATAGTTGTAAATAAGCATTTGTTAAATCTAACCAACAAAAAATTTACAGTGAATCCGTTTACAGTGAATAATTTTCCATGAAACTCCTCCTGAAAAACATTTTACAAACACCTCTAGATCTATTAAGGTTGTAAAAGACCCTGTATCAACCATATATTTCACATTGTGGCCATTTACATCAATATGAACATACAATATCTCATTATTAACTAAATTTTTAATCTCCACTTGCTTGTTTAACATAGCACATACTGAATTTATTATTGATACCTGGCCTTTTCTTGAGAAACAACACGCGCTTATGTGCCCCTCTTTTTCACAACACTAAAACACTTACACTTTAAAGCTGGGCACGACTCTCCATTGTGCTTGACCATACACTGTACACATCTGTTCTTGTTGTTCTGCGGCTTCCCTCCATTATAGACCACTGCAGACTGGTTATGTTGACTTGATGGTGGCTTTTTATGACTTTTATGACAACTAGAATTAATGACTGGATCACTTGTCCAATGATAATCCATCCAACTGAAACAACAATTTACGTAACAGTTGTTGACTTAGTACCCCCAATATAAGTATGATATATTTATATCTCTTTAGGCTTGGCATAAAAATGACCCAAAATTTCACTGAGATGCCAACTGATGAAGAGCATTTATATTGTAGTGTTATTTTAAATCGAATAAGTGCGAGGAAAAAATGGGCGGGGCCAGTCAGCAGTTAGAAGGATGTATGTGGTGACAGGAGAGATGCAGTGGAAGGAGGTGAATTGGTGGGAATTGGTTAGAGAGTGAGGCTGGATGAGGAGAGAGAGAGAGAGTTGTTACTAGTTGCTGGAGTGGGCAGTTATTGAGTGAGGATGAAGAAGAAGTGGTCAGTTGTAGAATTTTTGAGAAGTGAGATATTGATGAGATGTGTATCAGTTTGTGGATGATCAAACATGTTCGACATGAGGGCCCTTACACTTCATATTCCCTTAGACATGCCCAACCTCATATTTCTTTGTATTGCCTCGTAGATATAAAGAATAAATTAGAAGTGAAATTAATTTTTTCTTTAAATTTAAGTTACTAATAGTAGTAATATCTTCTATGTGTGATTTGGTATTAATAATTAGCTATGACAACCAAACATTTGAATGTTATTTTAATTATATATGTGGTTACATATTATATAGTGTTGTGATATTTGATGTTGTGAACTCTATGATGTTGCTTTTGATTTTAAATATAAAAGGGCGGTAAACGACACCTAGATCATGGTTATGAATGTATGGGCATTATTTGCTGCCATTGTATAATATTAATATTTGTCATAAATAATATCAATGATTAAAGTCAAATATTGTATTTGTTCACTTTAAAATAAGAAAAGTTAAAATATATGAGACAACTGGCATTGGAAGAAGGAAGGATGAAAAAATCAAGAAGGCAAGACAAAAGACAAGTGTAAAAAGGACGAGAGAGCGGGAGGCAGGCCTTGTTCTTTTTGATCATCCCAGGAGGCAAGGTGAGTCTTGTTCTTTTTGATCATCCCATGAGACAAGCATATGGAAGAACAGTAAATGGAAGAAGATTTTGTAAAGGAAGAAGGATTGAGATGATACCAGTGGACGTTTACTGATAGCGTGGCACAACAACAACAAAGGGAGAATTCGCAGAAGAGCAAAGAAGAGAAAAGGACATAAAAATTAGTAAATATTAAGGCAAAATAGTAAATTTGTTTTAACATTGTAATTTTGTCACAGACGTGCTTATGTATATAAATTAATGAATCGTTTTATAATTAAACAATTTCCTTTTGCCAAAATTCTTTTTTATATTAACAGAACCTTTAAAACCTCAGATTAAATTAAAATAAACAATATAGATAAAAAACACAACAATAGATACTAAAAGAAAATGGAGAATAGAGTAGTTGAGTATAATGACAGAGGCGTGAGCATCCCTTTTTGTAGAAACAATTTTTGAAACAACTATAAATGATGTGAGGGTAAATAATTTACCCACAAAGCTATATGAAAGCAATAATGAAAATTTAGTTGTTATGAATTATGGAAATAAAAAAAAGCTAAGTTTGGAACCGGACACAGATAAAATTAATGTCATTGAATCGGGGACAAACAAGCACGTTGTACTGAATAATTTTATAAAGGATCCGAAATGCAAATGGTCAAGATTAAATTTAAAAAATTCAAAATTGATCACAATTAGGGAAAGTTGTTTAACCAATTTAAAATGGATCAAACATACAAAAAATACACACAAAAAAAAATCCATTATTATATGGGCGAACATTTAGGAATGTCCCTGAGAGATAAAAATCAAAAATTCTGGCTGAGACAGTTGGGTTATAATAAATCGTTCATTTAAACATGTAGATAGTATAGCATTGTTCGGATACCCAGATGGAAAACATTAAAGTAAAAATTAAAATGCCAGACAATGCTTACAGATAGCGAAGAGAATTTAAACAATGCTTTAATCGGATACCTTCCTACATCGAAGTTTCAATGCATGTCAACTTAATTTTGTATTGATGTCTTAAAATTAATTTAGTAACCGTATGTTGCACTGAAATCATTTCTGTTTTGGATTGTTGCATTGGGACACCAGTAGAACAGCTAGTCTTGCTGCCCTTTAATTTTATATTGTGTAATTTGTTTTATACATACTCTATTCTTTCTCTCAATTGAAACTCTCTCTAGATAATTTTGTTATAGAATGTTTAGTTGATGGAATACATTAAGATGATTCCTTAAATTTTCTTTTGTAATTATTTTGAAAAATAGACATATTATTGTAATTCATATAGTATAAGGAGATAAACAATCTCTTCCTGTTCAATTTTATCTAGAATAAGTGTAAATAAGTTTAAAGAATTGTTAAAATTGTAACCAATTAGACTCAGAAATTGAAGAGCAAGTAAACAGATGTCAGATAGAAATTTGTAAATAATGTCTGAATTTAAATTAGGATGTTTTGTTAACAGGATTTTAAAATTCTTTGTAAATTTTTAATGTGATATCTATGAGCTGAGAAGAAAGTTTTTCCTTTAGTAAGTAAAGTAAGACTGTTAAATAGTTTTCTTGTTAGTTGACTAATAGCTCGATTGCAACATTGTGAATTGTTTTTAGAAGATTTGTATGTTGTTTGTTTAAAAATATGTCATGTTAAATTGTATATGAACCAATTTGTAAGAATGCATTAGTATAGTTATTTTTAATTAGCAGTAAGGTCACAAAATTAATACAGCCTTTTAAAAAAATAAATAAATACTAAATTTAAAAAATATATATATATAATTTTCAATAAGTTAAGATATTTTTTTTTGAAACTGAAAGAAGGAGAAATGTAATGTTATTTTATATTCAAACAAGTTCAGGAAAAAAATGGGCAGTTGGCAGTTAGAAGGAAGTGCGTGGTGACAGGAGAGACGCGGTGGAAAGGGGTGAATTGGTGGGAGTTTGTTAGAGAGTGAGGCTGGATGAGGAGAGAAAGTTGTTGCTTGTTACCGGAGTAGGCAGTTTTCGAGTGATGATAAAGAAGAGGTGGTCAGTTGTAGAATTTTTGAGGAGAAATGTTGATGATATGTGTATCAGTTTGCGGATGATGAGGGCCCTTACCTCATATTTCTTTGTATTACCTCATAGCATCACAGTCCATAATAGAAACTAATACAACATATGTGCGGAGTCTACAGGAGGATTGGGGAATATTGAATTTGGAACATCAGGATCACAAAACTCAAGAATTGTTTGAAACAAGGCCAGTGTCGGGGGAGGGGGAGCCTTACCTGAAGGTGTCCAGTTCTCGCACCCGTTGGCGCTAGTTCGGAGGACCACCTCACCAATAATGAGGAAAAATTAAAACAATGAAATAATAAAAAAGAAAAGAAAAGCCCAATGGGCTAAAAAAAGGGAAACAATAAAAATAAAAAAAGGATAAGAGTAAGGAGCAGGGGGGTGATAAATGAACAACCTGGATCAACGTTTGAACTAAAATTTAATTCCTATAATTTCCAATTATATCATGACTCATGACATACAAAATATAATAAACTAATTAAAAATAAAAAAAAACAATATAAAAAATGAGGACAATAAGATTCGGTGAAATGTCATAGGGTAAAGCGCTTTACCGTGGTAAACGAAGATCATCAGCGGCTGGCAGGCGGAGTCCGTTTAATCCCTTCAGTCCGTGATGATTTTGTTTTTCAGTAAAGCAAAGGAAGAATCTTCCGGAAGAAATTTGTATGAACCTCATACAAATCGCAGCTGTTAGAAGTGGATCAGGCCAATGTCGCAGCTAGACTGACCTTTATCTTATATAAAAAGCGGGAGCGGTGAGTCAAGTTATGGATTAAGAGTCCCATGTTGTCTACACTGGTGTCTGCCAATACTTCGCTATTGACGTAATTATTAGTGTGAATATTCAATTGAACGTTCTTTTACAGGAATGTAGTAATTGCATAACTACTGACTAAATAAAAGAAGGTCTTCACCAATAATGTTATCAATAAAATATAAATAAAAATAAACTTTTTTGGAATGTAAAATTGAGTTTCAAACATTGCAATAAATCATAAACAACAAACTTTCAATAATCAATAGATAAAAACAATTATTCTAGGAACATCGATTGAATAAACTATAAATATAAATGAAAGTAAAACAATTAAATATGCACTCTTATTTATAATTTGATCTACAAAATAAATACAGAAATAAATTTTATCACTTTTCATAAAAATAATGCTAGAGTAAGTTAATTATTTATTTTACAAAAAAAAACTAGTTGTGCCTTTCTTTTTATTGTTGTTAGGTAATTTTAAAATAAAAGGTTGGATAAAAAAAGGGAAACCGAACAAATAATTAAGTCGGACAAAATTGGTAATAAGCCGCAACAGCCAGTATTCTACAGAAAATTATTGAACAACTCAAAAAATGTAAATCTATTAAATGTTTTATTTTTATTTCTTACCTGTAAATGTTTGGTTGTCAGGAACCTCACCTGAGTTAAAAAGAATAAATTAGAAGTGAAAGTCCTGAATCATGTGAGGAAGGCCATCAGTGTGTGTATGTGTGAGCGCGCATGCGTGTGAGATACTAATATGTTAATTAAGATAAACTATAACAAAAATTCCACTAATGCCATTCCACTAATGAATAGCAATTCATCACATCAAGGAATGTCATATTTAAAATGTAGGTTTTTAAAAATTTTCTTCAATTTTTATCTAATCTTTGGAACTGTTGTTTTTGTATTAGTTCAATTTGATTGTTAATTATCAACTGGCTTGAGTTTAGATAGGATATAGCTGAAATTGTTTTAGATGGTAAGAATATGTTTCGGGAGAATAGAAGCCTGGCTTAACATTGAACCACCGAATTTCTGCTTTTGGCCATATTACCTTCACTTCAGCAATGAAATATACACGTAAATATGTTATTACGTTTTTATTATCTCTTTTTATATATTTTATATTTAACTTTAATCTTTATCTCAGGTTCTGTTAATATAAAAAGGAAAATTCTGGCAAAAGGAAAAATTGTTTATTACAAATATATTCATTAATTTAATATACAAATAAATACGTACGTAATAAAATAACACTGCTAAAACTAAAGTTTAAGTTGTACCTTATTACTATCGCGACTGGCCAGTTTTTCTTTGTTGTGCGTCCTTTGGTGCATTCTTCTTTGTTGGTGCCGACCGTGGGTGTATACCTGGGGCCGGTCTCGTCTCCTGTGTACCACGAGGCAATACCCATACCTGGGCTAGCTCTCTCCTAAATCTCCTGCCGGGTCAAAGATGAAAAAGTGTGAGCCCGCTCTTAGCGGTGTTCTCCTTCATACCTTTCCGCTGCCTTCTTGATCTTTTAACTGGTTGTCTAATGCCAGTTGTTAAGGATATTATTACTTTTCTTGTTTTGAAGTTAATAAATTAAAATATTTATATTTAATTACTTATATTATACATATTAATGGTAGATACAACGCAACGAATATTGTTTAAACATTCATGAATCGTGATCCACGGGTCGTATACCATTCATTTATGCCCGATGATTTTTAGTTTATCTCAAAGCACCATCAAAACTCACATCAAAATATCACATTAATATACTAATGAAATGTAGAAAATAGGTACTAGTGACTTTTATTATACAATGTATTAGGCTATCCTATCTGTGATGACGTGACACCACTGGGTTATTACAGTGATCCCTTTGTTCATTAGCCACTCATTTCAGTTACAGATCATATCTTCTCACTCTTTTCCAACTTACCATATTTTCCTTCCCACCGTATTTTCCCATAAATAAACTGTATATAAAATTAATTTAACTTTGTTAAAATACCCTTAAATTACCCCTTGAACACACAAGTCATGGTACATTGCCCGAATTTCTAAAAATTAAATTTTATCCATGTTCAAGTAATAACTATGGAAATAATAAATTGGTTCAAAAATTTATGAGAATTATACAATAGAAATGTTACTAAGTTTACAGTTACTAATTTACAATTTATAGATTGTTTTATGGTCATGATGTTATCTAGCTATAAGAAGTTCAAGTGTACAAAGCTGGGAATTAGCGCTGGTGTCTAATAATAAAAAATCCATCTTCCCAAAATCCCCAAACCTTCTCACTGAGGTAGAAGTCAACCAAAATTTAGAAACTCCCAAAAACTGTCCAGAAAATGGTTCTTGTTCTTGCAAATTGTTTCAGACCAACAGGATATTCCTGGCATATATATGGTGATGATGGAAATTTGGCCAAATAAAATTTATTGCAAAAAAAATTGTGAAAAACAAGAAATGTAATTGGAAATAGTTTCAAATACATTATATTTATGGCTCCTTATTCTAATTACTTATAGAATAAAAATATAGAAAGAACTTCATGGTGTTAGTTAGGTTATCTAGTGACATAGGAAAAAATGATAAATATATTCATATATCTGTCTGGACAAATGAAGATGATTCTATTATTAAATGGAAAGAATTCCAAGTGAATATTGCTTACTCTGATAGCTAGAAATTTTAAGAATGGCCATGTTGCCTCAATTATATTTTAATAAAAGAAAACCACCATGGGCCAGAAACAACCTCAACCAAATGGCTTCCTCTCCCATCCTGCTTGCTGAGTTTAAATTTAAATAAAAGTATAATATCTATCAGTAGGCAAAGACCTACTTTCAAAAGAAGAAAATATGCCAGAGGGCCTATAGCTTTAACCTAATTCCGTGTCACAAAGACACAGGAATAAAGAGGAAAAAAGTTAAAAATTAAATATAACATAAGCTTCCTGCTAAATGATCACTCCTTCAACCTGAACTTTATCCCTATTAAATGGCATTTAGGAACATTATGAATGAGGTTTACTTGTCTAGCAGTCTCATTTATTTCCCCCTAAATACCCAGGGAGAGTTGCCCTAAAGGATGCATACAATACCTTCATATAATCCAGATTATGTAAATTATGTAAGGCCTGACCTGGGAGGTGCTGGTGCCTGTCCAACAAAACCTCAACTTTTCTTCTGGTGTTATAAATGACAATGGTCATCTCTGGATGTATAACCTGAAACTACTTATTCCAAACTGGAAGAATAGAGATGGTTGTAGTCACCAATCTCCATGAAACAGTGGTTATGATGGACAGACCCCTACACAATATCCACATGGGATTTTCAAATTATGTACTTACAAACTTTAATATTTTAATCTCAATGACCTGTACTCAGTGGGGACATACAATTATGATTATATCTGTAATTGAAACCTCTTTCAACATTCATCCGTGATGTTATCTATTGTCCTCCTCAAGTTCCCTTCAATCATGTATTTGAATAAACTCATTTCAATCTTATCTCTTCATTTAGTCAACCCTACCACTACCCTGAATCTCTTTGTGGTCCCATATTCTGCCACCATCATAAGAATAATTTGGGTTCCTGGATAGATCTTGTTGCTAATTTTTTCACCATCCTTAACAACTATACACCTTTCAAGACTTTTGGAGCCCTCCCCCTGTTCTTATTTAACTAAGTAAATCAAAGGTTTAATGCAATGTCGGAACGCAGCAAGGAGAAGATTTATCAGCACCAGACTCCCTGAAGATGGGTCTCTCTTCGCAACCTCACCCAGTCTAAATTGCTTCCATGAGTAGCAACACTCCCACGCAAAGTTGACTCCATTTTTCCATCCCCTGCCCTGGGCTTCCACCCAATCAGCTCTCTGGCAATACCTCCAATCTGCTATTGACCAACAACACATATCTATCCTTATCCCCCTAGTCTTTACCAAGGCATTTGACAACGTTGATCTCTCCTCCATGCTTCTATCAAAATTACTATCAATGTCCTTTTCTTACTGTGCCGTCAGCTAGTTTAAATTATTCATCTCTGCTCTTACCCAGGTATTACTCATCCCTGATCAACCCCAACTCCAACCTCTTTCATTGTATTCCGGCGTATCTCAGGGTTCTTCAATTTCTCCATTATTTTTATGTGTCTACATTAATGACCTCCATATGTCTAACCAACACTGCTCATACTACCTTTATGCAGATGACACAAAAATTGACCTATCGTTTCCTCCTGGTGAGCTTCAATCTGCCTCCCTATTATTCAGGAAGAACTGGACTGTATTGGGGCCTGGACCTCCCTCCATAATCTTTGTTTAAATGGAGAGAAATCCAAGGCAATCATCATTGGTTCACATCTCCTCCTCAAAACCTAAATAATATTCCTTCACTTTTAGCATTGATGCTCGACCTATCCAATTTTCTACTTCAGTCAAAAATCTAGTTTTGATCATTTGACAAACTCTATCCTGGAAAGACCACATTAAAAAGCCCTCTTACCTTCACCTTTACTGTTCTTTTCTTATCAGTGCCAGTAAACTTTGAACTCTGTTCTCATCAATATTCGTCATTCATCAACTCTCTCAATCTTTAAATCTAGACTTTATGAGTTCCTTATCTTCATAATTCATCATTAGCATTCTGTTTATTTATTTTTAATTCATCCCAATATACTTCCATGCTCTTTCCCCCTTGTATTGATTCCTGTATTTTATTTACTTATTTTTTTTCCCATCTATGCTCATTTTGTTGCAATTTTTGCTGTTGTTTCATTGTAGTCATCTCATGTGTAGATAACCATAACACTTAGTGTTAAACATATGTACATAGTTTCAAATCTGTGTAATGTTATGGATTTTAAATTTGTCAGCTAGATATTCCTATTTTGTCCCTTCTTGTTATTTTTAGGGAACAATGCCCCAAAATAAACTTTTTTTTTTCATTTCATTAGGACCATATTGAACCCTGATATAGTATTAATTGAAAAATTATGAAATAAACCATTTATCTTTATGAATTTTAGCAAATGTCCTTTTATGTTTTATAAATAAAAAGTAAAAATATTTAAAAAAAGGTGGAATCGGCGTAATGAATATATTTCTGATTCCAATATAAATAACTTATGCAGACAGACAAGCATAACATGGGTCATATTGGTTAAATTAAACATTATTTTATAAATAAAGTCTGCATTAAAATGTATGAATAAACGTTTCCTAGGTGGAACTACAAACGAGTTTTCATGACTAACTATGAGAGTGAGTGGATCACTGTTAGGTGGCACCAGCCATTATGGAAGTTTCTGATTGTCTACCCATTGGAGAATGTTCTGCCACCATTCTCTTCCACTTATGTCTACATAATACTCAAGACTGAGTCTGTTGGAAGATTCTCGGCAACCCTAAGGTACTTTTGAGGCTACTGTCTATTACTAGTTTCAGTTAAAAGTGTGAGGACTTTTAAACATATTTTTTTATCTGCATAACACAAATACTTTATCAGGCTAATATCGATTAGTAGCTGTGAGAAATTCTTAAATCAGACATAAGCACTTATATATGATGTGCCTGTGATATTCAGCTTCTCTCAAATCTTCCAGATCGATTGCAAAATTTAAATAAATCGCTCAGACTTTTCAAAAAGGTGACAACTTGTAGAAATGTGGTTGGCTTCGATGGTGACCAAATAAAAAATGGACCATATTACTGGCTCCAAAAAATAAAAAAACAGTTTCAAAAAATTAACACTTCCTAAAACTTTATCAGTCGAGTACTCACCTTATAGACAAACAAAAAGGCCTATTTCTTGCCGATAACTGATGACGTCCAATGCCTTAAAGCTTAACTAATTATTCTTCAATAAGTACATAATAAATAATAATAATAATCATTCAATTATATTTTATTGCTACTGATTTCATATAGTGTAAGATGGATAAAGAAAATTATAATAAAACAAAAATTGCATTTACGACTATTTTTACCATAAAATGTTTCAGCGCTCATTTAGAGCAAAGTACCTCTGCATTCGAATTGCTGTGTGAATGCGAAACTCATCTCTGCCTGATCCCTGAGGTAAGTGGCATTAAGGATATTGGAATACTGAGGAAAGGCGAGAACAAGACAGGTAACCTGTATGCAACCTGCCCTACCCCACAAAAGGTAAATTGTCTATTTCTTTGTAAGTCTCTGGGCATGTCAGGTAGAATTGATTAAGAGCTGTGAGTTCACGTAGGTGGCGTTGGACATAAACCATATCTCGCTGAGATACGACAGTGAAGGCATAGGTTACTTCGAGGAATGTGACAATTTTTGGCTGCTTCAGTGTCCTACCTCACTGAAGCCTGACATGCTATCCCGTTTAATCATCAAGATCAGGACGGAGGTACCCTCATTATCTTAAAGAGTTTTAATTTTTATCTAAATTTTCATTTACATCCATTATGAACTTGTCTATTATGATATTTATTGTAAAACAGTACAAATGTTTTTAAAGTTTGAATTCATCTTCAGAAACTAAGAAATATAAAGAAGAAGAAAGAACAATTTATAATTATATCAGGTCAAATAAAAAAACAGTATAAAAATTAAAACAAGCCCTAGAGCATTACAAATTTAAAACTAATTAGTTATTACTTGGCATAACATTAATAATAATAACCATAATATTCATTAATAGTCTAACTTGTTAAAAAAAATTTACAGTTTCTTTTACTTTTAACTTGACAATAAAGTTTTTGTTTCATTCCATGAATTGGTACAAGTTATATTTGAGAAAGTTTAATGAACATTTTAATTGAACTAGGAGGAGCATATCTGCATAGACATGATCGAGTGGAACTTCTCTGGTGCCAACGCATACACTACCATCCTCAGTGATGTGCAAGAGCTATCGGTGACACTTTTTCCAGCCGAACTGATATTGACCCAACCACTGGTGAGGGGTGTTGACATCTCCCTACCACTGGTGATCAAAAACCACAAGAGGCTGATGACCACTTTGGAGTGGGATGGTTACTTCGGGGATAGTGCCAGATGCTGTAGAATCAATACAAGCCCACAGCAAGCTGTACTTCTCCCAACATCCCAAGTAGAGATCACCATCACGCTTCATCCTTTAGTTGAGGTCATTCCCATTGTCTTTAACTATTGTAATAATGCTATATGGTTAGTGCCAGTTGTGAAAGGAAATAGTCAAATTACAAATCTTTTGTCTTTCCATAATATAATTTATCCAACAAAAATTTTTCAACAGCTCCCAGCTGTCATCTTCAGTTGCTAAAATGAAAAGTCATAGTTACAAAACCCAACTGTGCATACAGAGACAAATAAAATCAATCATTAAAAGCAACAATAAATAAAAATCAATTAATTTAACCTATTTAAAAATGCCAGTGTAAGTCAAAAATGGTTCATCCATGTTATGTATAATACTATAAAAAAATTTGATAAATAAAAAAAAACCAAAATAACACATGAATCCTACTGAATTTAGCTACTCACCCAATTGAACTTGTAAAATTCTTTTTATAGAGCAAGAATGTCAAAAGAGATTAGTCAGATGTACAGATTTCACTCTATGACTGGCTTTATTTAGTAAGTATGCAGGGAGTGGGTTTCTTAGCTTCTTAGATTTTGCCAGATGTTTGGGAATGCTTTCAAGGATGTTGAATAAGTTGATATGATTTGTATGGCGTAACATGGTACTCCATGAGGTGCATCATAATGCCCATCCTTCTGTGTGGGTCTGGTAGAACTGGCTGGTTTTTTGTTGTTCTTTGTATCTAATAAATAATTTTCTATTGGCTCTACCACCATAATATTTATTACATTCCCTACACTGTATTATATATACGCCTGATCTATCTTTTAACTGAATCTGGTGTTGTGTGGGAAATCGAGTTGCATAAAGTGACTTTACTCTTAAAGGCTACACCAATATCTGTTTTTTTCAATATATTCCCTGACTTGTCAGAAATATTTTCCAAATATTGTCAGATGGTGTATCATTTTTTAACATCTGATTTATTTTCAATCTTTTTCATCTGTCTTACTTATTCTATTTTTCTTTTAATTCTTGATATCATGTCTACTATATTGTACCCGTTAGCTATTGCTGCATGGTGTATATGTCTAGGCTCTTTATCATAGTTATAACTGTTGAGTGGGAAGTTATGTAATTTATTAATGAGGAAGTGGAACATCTTGTGACTGTGATGGTGCAAGAAGTCATATGTTTCACTACATCAGTCAGTGTGTCTTTCCTGTATATCCTGAATCCATCTTTGTCCCCACTTCTTCTCACTGTCACTGTCAGATCCATAAAATTTATATTGCTTTGTATTTTTCTATTTCATTAATAAATTTAATGTTTTCATTTTTACTGTTTAAATACTTAGATAACTATGTCTGTATAGCTGTAGCTAGTGTGTCGCCTACGTATCTTAACCAATATTTAATTTTGTAGATGTATTGATTTTTGTTAGACAATTTATATACTTTCTCTAATTTGCCTAATAGTCCCAGTAATAATGGGCTCAAATAATTCCCCATTGCTAACCCTTTAGACTGTATGAAGAAATCATTATTGAATTTATAATAGTTCTGTCTAAGGCACATTCCCACTAATGTTGATATTCCTTGGGTTACATTTCCTGTATTCATGTATTTTACCAACAAGTAATACATCTATTCCAGAGGAATACTGGAGAATAAATTAACTGTATTGAACAAAACCTGGATGTAGTCTTACAGTAAATTTTCTTGTTGCAATATTTTCTGATATTACCTATTGAATATTTTGGTTTACAATTTGTAACAGCTAAAAATCCCCTCACCTTTCTTTTACTTATTTTTTTGGTTGGTGCTGTCGTAAAATCTACTACATGCCTCAATGGTATTCCGTCTTTGTGCCCTTTTGGTACCTAATAGAGTATCAGGGCTGACAGGTTAAGTTGAATCAGGCTTTGAGATACGTATGGACAAGTATTTGATGTTTTCAAGGGTTATAACAATGTTGTATGTTATTGTGACAATATCTTATCTATTAATGTTTAATTAAAAATATGTTTAATTTTATTTTAATATGAATCCAGTGTTGAAACCATCTTTGTATTGTTTTTACTTGGACCAGCAGGGCTTGTTCAGAGTATCCCATTTTGTGAAATAAAATCCAAAATCAGGTAAAAATCATACAAACCGAGGCCTTGTAAAGAGACAAATAGGAGAGGTGTAGGTATCGTTTCATTCCTGTTGTGAACCCAACAGGAAGACAGACCTGTTTAGGAGGTTAGGAGATAGGTTATAATTATGCAATATAAAAGGTTCTTTTATATTATATACTAGTCATATATTTTAGGTCCTACTCTATGAAATTTAAAAATTGTATCTAATAAATCATCATTAAACTTGTATGACAATTTGTGATGATGAATAAAAATTTGAATTTGTTTAAGCCTGCTATACAAAATCTTGTTTATAAGACTTTTGATAACAGGTATTGCCATGGCTTTGAATACTCACTTTAGTGTTTTTACAACATTAATTACATAGTTAATTACAAACACAAAAATTATTTTAAATTTGATTCAAAATATTATTTACAATTAAAATGAATTAAATTTTACATAAAAATATCACAATTTTAATATCTCAATACATTAATTGAGTAAAGGTAATTTTTTTAGTGTTACATCGATGACCTGTACTTTCACTTCTCTATCGAACACTTAGACAAACCTCTAATGGGTTCGATTAAGGGTTACGTAAAGGATCCTGAAGTAGAAATTTCATGGGTGAACAACGGGAAAGGAATCTATTTTAAGTGGCCACAAGAAGAGTGCAAGTATCTCATACTTTTAATATTTTAGCATAAAATTAGAGAAGTTTGTCATATTTAACTATTTTTATATATGATTTTAGATTTAATATATTTTAGATTGATTTTTATGGGATGCACTAAATCTGATCCTCCAACATTTAGGGATCTATCCTTTTTGTGGAAATAAGCTCCAAAAGTTTTTGTGGACAAGCTCATTCATATTATATTAGCAAACAGGTCTGTGTGGCTTTTCTTTCACTTTAAGTTCAAGTGTTTCTTCAGTTGTTGCTTTATGTCAATCTGTTTTATCATTTGGCTTGATGAAGATAGAAAATAATTGCCTGCGAGATAGGTTTCTCCCAAGTTACTGCTTCCTGCTAATTTACTTCAAGTGGTATATCCATTATGTTTCTTATCCTTCGCATATCACTTTTTTTTTCTATCTGGTGTTCAAGTATGCTGTCATTTCCATTCCTAAAGTATGATTTGCTTAATTACAGTCCAATAAGCTGTCTCGTTACAAACCAATTTTAATATATTTCAATTTAAAAATAAAATAAACTCATGGTGTGACACCTTGTGATGAGGTAGAACAGTCTGAAGGTTGCTGCCATCAACAATTTGGTAGGTGGTGCTGAGGTACTAATGTGATTGGCACTAGACAATTATCTCTCAACCTTAAATTGGTTTTTATTAACCTGAATTACTTCTTGTTTATTCAAGTCAATACTCATGTAATCTCATCAGGTTGAGTGAACCTGACCATACCCCTCTCTCAAAAAAAACCTGTAATGGATCAAGGGATCTAAACCGGATCTCTACAGTTAAAAAACAGCATGCCAACCACTAGTAATCTTTAACATGAAGATAGATTATTTTTATTATTAATTAAGAAGTAATTAATTAATTAAGAGGTGATAAAAAATAATATTTCTGTTATATTAACTAGGGTAGCAAATTACTAATATGCAATTTTTTAAACTATAATTAATCATGTTCACCTCATGTTTAATACAAATAGATGATATTTTGCTTCTTAGTTTTATTAAATGCCCTGAGGGTGCTAAAAATAAAACCAACCCCATCGTAAATTACTTCATAATTAATTAATCAGTCCTAAAAAAAAAAAAATTCATATTATATTGAGTAGGATACCAAATTAAAGATTTCATTGCCCAACCTAATATGTAATATTTTTTTAACTGTAATTACACAAAGTCATTAAAACTAATCATTATTGTGTGATACTGCACACAAATTGACTTTTTATTTTGTAATTTGTAAAATTTTAATCCAGTATGTCATGCACATCACATATTTTACACATTACGTACTGCTGCATGTCAGCAGCATACACCTACTTATAATTTTAACTAGTTGCTCATATATTTATATGATATATGATGAAAATAGTGACATGATTTCCCTTTCAGCTCTGACCACCGCCTGTACCCTTCCGTTGAGACGCTGACCTCACAAGTGTCCTTCGACAAGGATTGCTCTGTATGTTACAGCGAACAGTTTACACATAGCAGTTGTTCTAATGTATGGTTCATCAGTCATATTTATAACACAAATAGATTTCAATTTACTTACTTTTTTAAACATTAAACTTAAAAAAAATTGTGTTAATTAGTCAGCCAGTTGGGAGGAGAGGGTGGAAAAAGGCATCATGGACTACAAAGACTCGGATTTCTCATCAGTTCCTTACGGTGACTGGCCGTACATTGGAGGAAAATACTACGGAGCTGATTTTACTGATGAAAGCCTTCGAAAGTATGTCTGTTTGCTTCAGTATTTATTGGAGTTCTTGACTGTATTAAGATTTGTTTAAGAAACCCTTCAGGAACTCAGATTCTCAAAAGCAATAAGAAACTATCAAAAATGTGCCCAATACAATTCATAAATAAATAGCAAGGGAAAGTAAACAATTTAATTATTTGCTTATTCTTCTTTTCCCCTGACATCAGCATACATTTTAACCAAAGGCTTTAACCTAGATACTGATGTGTTCTATGGATGCATGTGTCAGTGATAAATTAAGCCACTGCTGAATCATTTCATTGATTCTTTCTTTCATTGTAAATGGAGGGGCAATTAGAAGACAAATATGGATCTTAGAACATTGCCTCATACACATAAAAATAAAGAAACAATTAGTTGTATAAAAAATAACCTATAAAGTTTATTACAACCTTTGCATAGATAATCTTATATACTGCAATCATTCGTCATATTATGCCTTGTGTACTGACTGATGAAAAAAAGGATCACAGAGACTGATAAATGGTGTGCTCATAACAGATAACCTGGCTGAATGATACCTGTGTCCATAAAACACTGTAGTACCCTTTAACTAGTTGCTTTATTACCCCAATAACGTTATTTCCTTATCTATTTTAGTTATTTTTTTCTATATATATTTCTTATCATTTAGTTAAACAGGAAGGTTGCATTTTGCATCCCAGAAAGGAAAAAAACCATAAAATAAAACTTGCGGATATTCTCAAAAAAACACAAATGTTAACTATTTATTATTGTTTTGAAAAAAAAACTTTCAGTCAAGAATTGTCATTTAATAAACGCCCAAAAGTATCTGAAGTCTGTTTCTGACAATTTGGTTAACCTCATTAGAGTGGTATGTGCTATGCAGCCTAATAAGCAATTTTAAACCATTAGCACTGTGATCTCATAAATCTTGTGTCATAAAAAATAATTCATCCAATTTTGCCTGTTTGTCAGGATCTTACATCACATGTCTTTTGGTTTCTCAGATAAAAACTTCTAGAAATGTGAAGTGCTTCAGCAATGGATCTTTGCATTCAACTAGCTCGGTAATAGCTAATAAGCATGCTTGTTGCTTGTAGCTGTGTTGCACAATCTGAGTTTTTTCATTCCATGTCTTTAAACTTAATGAATTTAACAATTAAACACATGGATTAAAATGGTATGTTTGATGCCTTATTGAATTTATTGTTTTTAAAGATGAAAAGTTATCTTTTAATTTGCTTGCTGATATTATTTAAAAACCTGAAATTAATGATTTTAGAGATTTTGAAACACCTTGGACCGAAGAATCATTGACAGATCAGTTAAAAGGCATACCTCAAGAAGAAAAAGATTTGTTTCTAACTTGTTATTCTCAAAACGCAATGAACTTCACAATTGATGCATTCCGAGGTTATAACGTAAACATTATCTTAACACATTGAAATATTCTGCAAACATTATCTTAATAACATTGCAACAATATATGGTTTTAAATCATAATTAATTAAAAGAAAGAAATGCCAATGTTTGTTGTGTTATTTATCCCACAATTGGTAGCCAAAGAAAAATACTGTAGCAATTCTGCATTATTTAAAAATATATTTTATACGGTTTATTTAATATATATTTTATATATATATTATTATATAATATATGGTAAAAAGACCTTCATAAAAATTCATTAAAAGAGAGAAAGATATTCATTGAAAATCAAAAAAACAAACATATAATATTACGTTTTTTATATATATTATATAATTTATATTTAACTTTAATCTTTATCTTAAGGTTCTGTTAATATAAAAAAGGTAATTCTGGCAAAAGGAAAAATTGTTTATTTACAAATATATTTAAAAATTAAATATACATTTAAACTACGTACATATAAAATAGCACTGTTAAAACTAAAGTTAAAATTGTACCTTATCACTACCGCGACTGGCCAGTTTTTCTTTGTTGTGCTTCTTTTGTTGCATTCTTCTTTGTCTGGTGCGTGGGTGTATACCTGGTGCTGAGCATGGTCTGGTCTGGTCTGGTGGCCGGGTCGGATGATAAAGTGCCTGAGGCTCGGGATTCTCTCTCTCTCCCGAACCTTTCCGCTGACTTCTTGATCTTTTAACTGGTTGTCCAATGCCAGTTGTTTCGGATATTATTAACTTTCATTGTTTTGAAGTTAATAACTCCAATATTAATATATTTATATTTAATTATTTATATGATCAATATTAATAGTCGATATAACGGCAATAAAAACGTTCATCCTTTCATAGCTGTGAACCACGGATCGTTTTTACGTTCTTCAACACTCGCTAATTTCGAGTCTATCTCAAAAACGCCATCAAAAATCACAACATCAAAATATCACAACAATATATTTATCATGACAGATTTTGAATACACATTCATTTTCCTTTTTATTTTTTTAACAATGATGATAGTTATATAATTTAATATTAGAGGAAAAACAAAAATAAAAAAAAACTTATCAAAAAAATAATATGGACCAATGTGCTATTTTTGATATTCTCTATATTCCCTAATAGTACAATAACACAATGTATAGTAGGGTTTAGCTTTTTTATATACCATAAATATGTGTATATATATCAAAATATTTACATTACACAAGATATGTTTTGTTCTTTTATGAACACATTGTTACAATGTATCTTTATTGTTGTTTCCTATTTTGTTTATTAATGGGTTTGCTGTGTACGGGTATTTTCAAAAAAATAATTAATGTTTAATATATGTATTTTAATGTTAATTTTAAGGAGTAATTTTAGAGAAGGATTAATTTATTATATCAAATATTAAATAATATAAGATAAATTATAAACAGTTTAATTTCAAAGAAGTGAATGAAACAGCTGGGAAATTTTTCAGTAATTGGAACATTGGGAGTTCAGTTGTTCAGAGATGAAAGGAGAGGAAGTTTTAACTTATTTGGAATTGTTTGAGAAGAGAGATGTTGATGACAATTTGTTGCAGTTTGCGGATGGTTTCCTTATACATCATATTTGCATGTACCTCTTATCTATGTATTACCATCATATCACCTCACATATATGTGTATATGAGGTTTTACCATATTGGCAGAATTTACTGGAGGCCATTGAAACAGCATTATAGTTGGAGTGTCAGGATTAACAAACCACATTACTTGGGCTGGAGCAAGACAAGTTGAGATGGAAAAATTATGATGAACTCAAAAACAGTATATGTCTTATTTTTATTTATTTTATATTGAATGTTTGGTTGTCAAGGACCCTCCTGAGATATAATAAATTATAAGTTTAATTGATTTATTTATTTGTAAATAAAGGTATTATTATTATTATTATTATTATTTGTTCCGGCATTTGTGCACCGCGGCCTCACTGAGACCTATTGTGCGCCGTCCATGTCCCTGTCCTATATATGTGACAGGCCCACGGCCTTTGCAAATCTGAGGATACTGAATGGATCGATCAGTTCACATAGTTTGGGGTCTACAATGCGATCACTACCAAAGTGAAGGTATCGCTTTCTAGCTAAGTTATCACAGTCACATATTATATGACGTGCCGTTTCTCCCTCTTTCTTGCAGAATCTGCAGATTGGTGATCCCACTATCCCCAAATTAAAGAGGTGTTTATTTAACCGACAGTGACCTGTATAGAGTCCTGTCACACTTTTGAGTGTCCACCTGTCCATTGATAGAAGTGCTGAGCTTCTTCTCTTACAGGGTCCATTAAGAAACAGTTTCGAGTGTTCCTGTTTCTTAGTTTCTCTCCAAGAAAGTCTTGCCTTGTCCTCTAAAGCTAATTTTATACGCCTTTTAGCGTAGCTGAGGCTGATACCACATATGGGTTCAGGTGCAAGAGGTGTCTGTTCTGAGCCCACCCTTGCAAGGCCATCTGCCTTCTCATTGCCTGTGATGCCTGTGTGTCCTGGCACCCAGTCGATTCTAACCTTATTGGCTAGCGAGAGTGTGTTTAAGTTGTTTTTACACTCCTCAACCAAATAAGATCTGGTCGTATAGCTTCTCAGGGCGCCAATGGCTGCCTGGCTATCCGTGAAAATTGTGATCAGTCTGTTTCTTACACCCTCCCCAATTAAGGTTTGGGTACAGACATTGATCGCCATCACTTCGGCCTGAAAGACCGAGGTGTGTCTACCTAAAGGAATAGAAATCCCAGATTCTGGTTTATCTTTCCTCCATATGCCGGCCCCTGACCCGTTTTCTGTTAGCGAGCCGTCTGTATAGCAATTAATCCCATTACACAGTTTATGTGGTTTGGTCTTTGTGTTTTCCGCACAGTATAAAACGTCTGTGTGTTTCTTAACTTGTAGGTCAGAGTGCATTGACAGCACCTCGTCCTCATCAATTCTTCTGAACAAGTTCCCATGTCGCATGTGAGTCATGACTTTGGATCTTGTTCCTGATTTCGCAAGTCTGTAAGCCACGTTCAAGGCTTGCGCTTCTACTTCTATGTGCAGTGGATTCAAGTTCAATAAGACTTCCATTGCAGCAGTAGGAGTTGTACTCATGGCACCAGTGATCATGAGACATGAAAGCCTCTGTAATTTGCCAAGCAAAGTTCTATTTTTACTAATACTACCTCTGTGCCACCACACCATAGAGGCATAGAGCACCATTGGTCTAACTGCTGCGGTATATAGCCAGAATAACATTCTGGGTTGTAGTCCCCAGGTCCTACCCACAGCCCTTTTACATGCATAGAGGCATCGAAGTGCCTTCATAGTAGTATTCCTGATGTGTTTAGACCAGTCCAATTTTCTATCCAGAGTAACCCCTAGATGCTTTACCTCACTAGAAATGCTTACCTGTGTCCCCCCTATATAGGGTGGTCTAACTATAGCATTTCTTTTGTTAGTGAAGATACAGAGATTTATCTTCTGGGGATTGATTCCTAAACCATTCTTTTCACACCAATCCCTCAAAAGATCCATCGATGCGGAAAGCAACTCAGAAATGGTTTCTGAGAACTTGCCCCCTATGAGCACAGCAATGTCATCAGCATATCCCTGTGCGTAGAACCCTGCAGAGTTTAGGTTTGTTAACAATGAGTCAACGACCAAACACCACAGTAATGGAGATAACACCCCTCCCTGTGGACATCCTCCCACTGGCTTCATCCACAGTTTGGTTTGTCCCAATTGTGATTGTAAAATCCTATTCTCTAGCATGGTGTTTATCCAGCTAGAGGCTAAGGAACTAATCCCCTTTCTTTCTAAGGCTGATGCCATAGTGTTATAGGGTGTGCGATCAAAGGCACCTTCTATATCAACAAAGATGCCTGCCATTATTTCTTTATGAACTAGGGATCTCTCTATCCTGGAAACCAGGTGGTGGAGAGCAATTTCACAGGATTTTCCTGCCTGGTATGCGAATTGAGCGCTATGGAGCGGTCGTTCTACCAGTATTCCATCCCTAATATGTCTGTCTATGACCTTTTCCAAGGTCTTCATTAAAAATGAAGTCAGACATATTGGTCTGTAAGACTTGGGTTCGTCATAGGACTTCTTCCCAGGTTTTGGTATGTAACACACTTTTGCCATCCTCCAGCTTACTGGAATATAGCTCAGTGCCAAGCTTCCCCTTAACAAGGTAAGTATAAGGGGCCTAATTACTGGTAGGCCTTTTTGTAGCAAGGCTGGGAATATCCCATCAGTACCAGGTGATTTGAAAGGAGCAAAAGAATTAATTGCCCACTCCACTCTTGCAGAATTGACAATTTTATTTGCTTCTGCCCAGTTACCCTTGCAACTAGTGTGTTCACAGTTGGTAAGGTCATTATTAATCGTATCCATCAGTCCGCAGCCAGGAAAATGTGCGCGCGCCAGGGCACCGAGGGTTCCTTCCTCAGAATCCGTATAGCCCCCTCCCACCCTGACGGAGCCCAATACTCCCCTGTCAGACTGCTTGGATAAGATCCTATTTACTCTAAACATGGAAGTTGTATCGTTTATTTCGCTACAAAATTTCTTCCACGCCCTTCTTTTAGCCTTTCTGACTTCTTTGTGATAATCAGTGAGTGCACGTTTATAAGTGTCCCATCTGCCTGATCTTTTGGCCGCGTTAAAGAGTTTACGTGTAAGAGCTCTTAACTTGCCAAGTTCATTGTTCCACCAGGGACAGTTCCTGTTGGATCTAACATTACATACAGTGTTATTATCAGTGTATGACTTAATCATTGCCTCAGTCAATGTTGAGTTTAAATGTTCCAAATGCCAGTTGCTACTCACCACTCTAGGACAGCATTTGACCTCCTCCTCAAGCTGTGTATAGTAGGTTTCCCAGTTTGTAAGTTTGGGATTCCTATACACAGCTTCGGACGTGATGTTACCACTTAGATCAAATCTAATGTATCTATGATCTGAGCATGACTCTTCTTCAGAGACGTGCCAGCCTTTAACCCTTAGGCTTATAGTACGTGTGCTAAGGGTTATGTCAATGACCTCAGATCTGATTCTGTTGTTAAAAGTGGCAATATTGCCTCTGTTTAGAATGTCTAGGTCATTACTAGTTATGTACTCTACTAAACACTCACCTCTCTGGTTGTTGTTCTTGCTCCCCCAGAGCTGATGGTGAGCGTTCGCGTCAAGCGATGCTATAAGCTCGCCCCTTAAGCCAGTCCCTTCCGTTAGCTTACTAAGTGCCTCGGTCGGGACTCTTTCTTCATATGGGAGGTAGACCGATGCAATCGTCAACCTCCCACCTTGATTTCCCTCGTTGAGGGCCATTTGAGCTGCTGCTAAATCTCTAGAACAATATTGCCATAGAGGCAGCATTTTAAGACTGCTCTTATGCAGGATACAGGCTCTGGCACGCTCGGGTACAGAAATAATCTCATACCCACGCATCGCCAGCCCCCCCATCCTGCCCTTATACAGGTAAGGTTCTTGTATTAGAATAATATCAATATCCTTACCTCTCACATACTGCTGCAGAACACCACATGCTGCAATACAGTGGTGTAGATTAATTTGCAGCAGCCTCACCACCATGATCAGTGCCCGTCGGCCCCCGGAGGGCCACCCCGAGGTGGACGCCGGGAGACAGCGCCAAACCCAGGCCTCCCCATCACAGAGGGCCGAGACCCAGCGCGCCCCCCAGCCCCCGCCACGGGGCCACCCCCCGCAGCCGCCATAGTCATCGCCTTGGGGCCATCCTTAGGAGTTGGGAAATTCGTCGTAGCGATCCTCTTCGACTCCACCGCCTCAGGATCGCTCCTTGCCTCCTCCACCTTATCAGCCGGCTGCCTCTCCTGTACTACTTTCGGCGGCTTCTTCTTATCCAATACCCTGAGAGCGACCTTAGTGAACCCATAGTTCAGCTTGAGCTTCCGCTTCTCAAGGTATTCCATGCTAGTCTCTGGGGCAGACAGGATCGCAAAGAAGCCATGCTTCTCCACCTTGGTGCCCAGGAGTCTCCATAATCTAATATCAGGTACCCTAGAGTTTTGGGTCCTGATCCTCTTCATGAAATGTTCTTCCAGAGGCATTTCTCCTGTAATGAAGGTTCCTACCTTCACGGTTTTATGAAGCTCCTCCACCTTTCCTACACGGAGCTCCAGATCCCCACTGATGTTAAAATTGGGTACTATAATCGACAACCAGTCCTTGGTCTCCTGGTTGTCGCAGATTATGAAAAAAATTATTTAAAAAAAAAAAAAAAAAAAAAAAAAAAAAAAAAAAAAAAAAAAAAAAAAAAAAAAAAAAAAAAAAAAAAAAAAAAAAAAAAAAAAAGGTAACTCCTGTATATCTGTAATTATATTGTAGTCTAATAATGTAATGTAATGTTAGTAATTATATAGTAATAATGTTACTTGCTATTCTTAAACAGTGGTTTTGAAGGACTTAAAGTTTGTTTGTTATTCGAATTGCTCTTTGAGCTCCAAACTGGGCATGCATAACACATTATTGTTCTGATCAACTGTTTATATTTTAATCATTCTTATTATCAGTAAATTATTATTATTATTAGAAGAGCAGGTAGCTCAACCATAATTTTTTTTTAACCATAAGACGCCATTAAGGTTAAGAAGGTATACAGAGTTTTCTGATAAAATGAGGGGAATACACAATTTTTGTAGTGGGGGCAGCTGAGTAAGTTTGGCAGAAGCAACAAGACTGGAGCCAGTTTGTCTGAATGCATTGAAGGAGTTATTGGTCTTGAGGACTGGAGTTGCAATTATGAGCAGCCGCATACAGAACATGTTTTGAAGACAAAGACTTTACAACAACCAACAGCCCAGAATGTTCTTATTATATTATTAGGTATTTATTTTTTATATTAATTTGTAATTGTGAATCATTTAAAGAATAACTATTCATCAGGACCAAGAATCATTACGAACCCTGAGATGTTTTAAATTAAATTTTAAAATAAACTGTTATACTTTACGAATTCTTTTCTTCCTTATCTATTTATGAATAAAGTAATACCAAAACATTAACTTGTAAGTAATAGGAATTACAACAATATAGTAGGAGTTTATTTTTCATATTTGAACTAGATTTTTCAGTTAAAATTAGGGGGATATTTTGTGTATAGTATTTAATACCTTTGATTTAATGTTGTTAGTATGCATAGAATAGCTTAGGCCTCTATCCAGCGTCAGCCTTAAATATTGGATATTTGGTTCCCTATCAATACTTTTGTTATTGTACTTTATCTGTTATTGATTGATTTATGGGCAGAGTTAAATAAATATATTATGGATTTTGTTTTTGAATTTTCCAATAGTGAAGGTATTTAGTGATTTTATTTAAAGCAGTTTCGAGTATATTCTATATTGTTTCTATGATAGGCAGTATTACAATGTGTTCCCTGCGAACATCAATAATTCAACATTTCTGTTCTCAGTATGTCCTTCATAAAGATGTAGGAGTTTATAAAAATTTATTTAATAATGATTATTAATATATTAGTTATATTATCTCAGGGTTCAATATGGTTCTAGTGCATCATAAAGTTACCATTTTAAATGTTTCATATTTACAGTTTTATAAAGATTTTATACTTAAATTAATAATTACCTAATACAAATAAATACATGAATATTCTGCACTGTTAGGTATTGGGTTGTCTTCATTGTTTCTTTTTTCTTTCATGCTGGTGTCCCTTGTCTAGCACATCACTCAAGCTTGATAATGATTGAACTAAGACGTAATACTTAAGATGTTAGATAAGTAAGCTCTAAAAGAATAAGACTTCACTCCTCTTACAAACTGGTATTTATAGACAGCTGGCCCCACTTCACAAAGATGATAATCCTCTTGTGTGGGTTTTTTGTAGGGGTATTTCCAGAGTTTTTTCATTCCCAGGGTCCATTTCCTAATCCCTGTCCTATTATACCTTTCTAGAGTACTTGGGTCTTTCCAGGCTGCCTCCTTATTGTTATTAATTCCCTGGGCATGGCTTTCTTTTATTGGCCTGGGTTAGGTCTTTCCTATACTTTGTTTCCAAGACATTCTTACGCATTAAATTTGGAAATACTGCACTGGAAGTTCAGTGAAGATGGGTAGGTGCCATACACAGTTGAGAAAAATAAAAATAAATTATCAAAAAACACTAAGAGGAAAACTATTTGAAATTGAACACCACACTATTTGAATACAGTCAGTTATTAATTGAACTGGTCAAAGGTTGGAAAATCAGCTATTACCAGCAACCTCAGGACTTAAATGTTGAATCCATCGAGCATTGCATTACTAACTATAGTGGATGTTACACTAAGTTTGACTGTTTTTACTCTATTACTTCACTACATTCTATTCTTTTGCATCTAAACAATTTATTCCCTCAATAAATAGACGTATTTCCATGCAAAGAACCAAAATAAATATTAAATAGATCTATATTAAATAAAAGGGATTTACACAAAATAAAATATTTAATACTTGAGAATTTTTTTAATAAGGAAAAAATTAACAAAAATGACTATTAATAAAAAAAAATCTTACAAATTGTTTCCTTGCTATTATTTTTAAACTAATACGAATACAAATAATATAATCCTATCAGGCCTGTAATTGCGAGGAAATAAGTAACGTTTCTCCAAAGTTCACTAAAACAGTTCTTCTTCCCCACAACTAAACACAAAAAGGAAAAGGGGAAAACATTATACTTGATTTGTGTTAATAATGTTGTTAAACGGCGACTTCTACTTGTGATCTTTCCGGCTCAAATGTCCTCAAGTGCATTCGTCCATGTATCTTCATTTCTCTTGATGGGTAGACGAAGGGATCCTCATCCTAAGCCCTTCCAACAGCATGGAACAAGTACGAAATGATTGTGCTGCACTTTTTTAGGTTCACTCGGAGTGGTTTTCTATCCACCCACTGCAGCGACTGCTCTGGCCACATTCTCTCTTTGATCTTGTCTTTCCTCTACCACTCTCTCTATCTCCCCATCAAAAATACATTTTTCTCTAATTAAAACTAATAGTACCCTAAACAGCATTTACTTTCACTAAACTTAGATTCTATTAATTAAATCTAAGAAAAACTAATCTAATATTCCTAACTTATCCTAATTTTACAAACTAACTACCCTAAAATGAAAATTCCAATAGGAAAATTTATGAAGAAGCAAGAGAAGAATTGTTTGAGGCAATTAGGGATGACAATAAGCAATAATAATAATAATAACAGAGACAAATAAATAAAAATTGACTTGGAAAATTTCTTTTACAGCTTAAACAATACATATTCTAGGTGGGTCTTTCTGGTTCTTTGTTTCCAAGGCCTGAACAATACATATTCAATCTATTAATAGTTGTAAGCTTCAAATAAAACTTAATTTGACTAAAATATCAATCAAAATTAAATTTGAATAAAAATATACTGGCATTCGATATTTGATTATTGCGAGAGTACAGCCAAAGATTTCCAATTCCTTACTCGTCCAGGTCAGTTGGTAGAGCTCCCGTCTAGGTATTGGGGAGGTCACTAATTCGAATCCTGATCCTACTAGTATGCCTTTGGCTAATAATTATTGAAGAAAGAGAGAATGTTTTCAAAAAAATGCTACCCCTTGTTGGCCAATGTATGAATCTATCATTGATAGTTTTTCACCACCATCATTGAATTTAAGAAATTTGCCATATTTTCCATAATTATAATCATCTGATCAATAAATTTGATTTAGGTCAATTATGAATTAAAACTCAGGAAATGAATGTGTCAGTTGTTGAAAATCTCCACCACAAACTCCTTACAAATCTTCTGGATAAAATTAAGAAAATCCTAATTATGCTGTTATTCATAAAAAAAAAAGTAAATTTTGTTCATATTTTTATGATAATATTTTGCTTTTGAATGAATATGCTCTACTATTGATTCCTTGGTTTGTCTTTATTGCTACATATCCTTGAGGTATGATTGAAGCTACTAGTATTCACTGCAGTTACAACCTTTATAAAAATGATAAAGTAATTACAAGTTAAAGAAAAAAGGTAATGGATAGGCCCGAAATTCAAACTCGGGATCTCCTGATATCTGTTTAGGCGCCCTTCCAACTGGACCATCCTTATTAAACCCAGTTTTCAATATCTAATCTTTTTAGCTGGTCTTGCAGATCGTCTGATGCGGTGTATTTTATATTTCTTTGGCCAATAATTACTGAATTAGTTTGTTTAAAAATCACAACAAGTAATTATTAATGATAAATTAATGTTGGTCTGAGGATCGATTAGTGAATGTTTTTAATTGTACTACTTTTTGGTTTCAGTTTACTCTCAGAAACTGCTTATAACGAACTTGTCCCCTATAGCAGTCAACTATAGGACAAAAATTAATCAGTTCCACTCAGAGAAACACCTGCCTTCATTGGATCCATTCTACCTTACAGAAATGATCTTCCGTGATGAGGGACTTGAATGTAAGTGTTCACTTATTCTCTCTTTACTGACTTGTATTTAATTGATCATTATTGGCCTTGACAAATGATTCAAATAGCTGTAATAAAATAGGTGGTTTAGCCTTAGAATTTATTATATATTAGGATAAAACTAATACAGTCAGATAATAAAAAATGATAACAGTTAATCATTTCTTCCTCCCATTACTATGTATAGGGTGTCCCAGAATTAATGCAAGATTTTAATGTGCTGCCATTTGTGCAGTAAAGTGCTGGCAACCCTAAAAAAAAACAATTTGACAGCTGACAGTTTAGGGTTAGTAAAAATGGAGCATTACACAATAGAACAATGTGTCTTTATTGTTGAACGTTATCTCAAAAATAATGAAAGTTTTGCGGCCGCAGTTAGAAAATTTCATACAAAATATGGTCGGAATAGTGTTTTGACTTCATCAACTGCGAAGAGATTAATTGAAGAATTTAGGGAGACTGAATCAGTTGGAGACACTAATCACACTGGTCATCCAAAAACAGCAGTGCGTGAGAGTGTCAAATGAGGCTCGTCAAGCAGTGACTGTTACTGGTGAGAGTGTCAAATGAGGCTGGTCAAGCAGTGACTGTTACTGGTGCTTGATATCACGACATGATAACACAGTTCTTTGTGCCGAAATTGGATGATATTGATGTGGCCAATATGTGGTTTCAACAAGATGGTGCCACATGCCATACAGTCCATGAAACAATTCAAATACTGCATGGGACATTTCCAGGTCGTGTACTCTCTCGTTTCGGTGATCAGAATTGGCCCCCTAGATCGTGTGATTTAACACCTTTAGATTTCTTTTTATGGGGTTATTTGAAGTCAAAGGTGTATGTCAACAAGCCCACATCCACCCGTGCATTAAAAGAGGAAATTCAACACTGCATCAACGAAATTCAACCACATTTATGCCAAATGGTCATGGAAAATTTTGACAAAAGAGTGCGTATGTGCCAGCAAAGTCGTGGAGGCTATTTGCTCGATGTGTTATTCCATAAATAACCCTATCCTATTTACTTTATAATTCAATAAAAAAATAACAACAAAAGTACTAAAAACTGTGTTTTCTATTGAAATCAAATCATGCGTTAATTCTGGGACACCCTTTAAAATCAATAACAAATTTTCCCTTAGAATACAAGTACATATGCGGGAAAAGCCCATTGATTTCAAAAACAAAGGGAAAGTAAGAGACCCTTAGCTAGCCAATGAACAACTTACTAATTTGCCACATAATTATTAATAACTTATTTTAGTTCTTTTAATTAGAGGTTGCTCACTGAAGGTCATCCACCCATTGACACAACATAGTTCAACAGGTCAACTCACACGTTGAAGTCAAGCTCTCGTCACTCACGCACTATCATTTCACACGGTTCTTTTTACTGACCAACCAAAAGTACTGTTTTTTCCCCTCTGTTTATAATATACAATGTTGACAAAACATTCATTGAAACTTAAATAACTTCCTGAATGATAATAATATTGAAAGATTATTCCAATTATTAATATTTGATTAGTACAACTTATTTATTTAAAATAAATTTATTAATTTATATGGCACTAAAACTACTTATGTATTTTTAAAAAAATCACTACAACATTAATACACTACATAGCTAAGCACTATACCTAACATTAATGTACTGCTTTTATAATTTATGTCATCTAGTATTTTTATGTGTAATTGGAAACAACATAACTTATAGATGATAATTTTTGTTTATGCTTCTTTCAATAATTTTTTTAGATACAAACTTCTCGCCAGCAATCGAAAGGCTCAAATGGACACTGAGGATTAGAAAGGATGTCGGACTTGTTGTAAGGGTGAAAAAGAAAAGAGGGACTATAGCAGCCAACGGTTTTGTGACAGTAATGGTTTCTGTATTTGCAGTCCTCTGGGGGACCTACTTGGAAGATCTTTCCATTTACATTGATGATCATCCTCCAATACACGTGCCCCTTTTTGTCAAGTGCGAGTATTCCCCGATCTTCTTCACATTTGCTCCACAATCTATCACACCATTACTGAGGTATTTTAGGTTCAATGTAAATAAGTCTGATATAGATTCTAAACTAGTAGGTATTCTCAGGATATAGTAGCACTTTATAGATCATGAACATTTGCACCTTGCTCGCAACATGTGGTTCTTCATGCATAAGATATAAGTGCACCGTGCTACCTCAAAAGGTCTCAATTTTCTCCCTTCCTCATGATTAACGAATGCCTGCTCTCTCTTTTTTATCCCCTCTCCCCAAAGTATCTTTTTGTCCTCTTTTTAGCTGATGAGCTAAAAAGGTGGATCTTCAAAAATGTTGGGCACACACAGTAAAAAGGTCAACTTTCACTTTACAGATTCGTTTTAGCTACTATATTCTCTAAAACAACAAATAAATGTTTTCAATCCTGGATTCAAATTGAATTAGTCTATTTTTGGTTAAAATTTACCTTATAAAATATTGTTAAATTTTGTGAATGCCTGAAAGGCTTCTAAAATCAATAAAGGGAGAGGGAAAGAGAGATAAATACTCAGCTCTACTGAAGCTAATAATTTACTAATAATAAGAATCATTACAATATATGTAGTGTTACTAGTTAAAGAGGTAAGTGCTGTTTATTAATTATTTACTTAAACAGTTTAGAACATGAAATATTTATCATTCATCAACCCTTGATAATGTAAACCATCTTATATGACTGAATCTTTTCTTGCTGTATTTTTTGTGTGTCATGCAATGGTATGAAATAGGACTAATGATTGTTGCACTAAGGTTCCCCTCAATCGGACAGAACAAGATGAGGTCGAAGACTGTGTACCTGGAGAACAAGAGTCTTCTACCATTGAAAGTAGTGTGGACAGTGTATCTTCTGCCGACGGATAAGGGAAGGCAGCACAACTATTGCCTTTCATCCTCAGCTAGTACCCAACAGTTCAGCCTTGCTGTAGAGTTGCACCCGACTGATCAGAAGAACTTCTGCAATCTCAAGCTTTTAGACTTCATAGGCTGTCAGCTCAGCTTATCTTACACAGTCGGTCACTTAACCTAAAACTTTATACTATAAATTTAATTATATTTTAGTTAGGGTACATAAAGTTCCACTACCCAAACAAATGGGTGGCCACGGTTTGCCATTTTCCCTCTCTTGAGGTGCACCACTATTCCACAAGGGTAGCACAAACGCAAGCTCTTCTGACAACATCAGCTCAGTAGTTCACCTTGATGGTCATCGCCAAATCGTCTACATCAACTTCCATGAAGATCCTGTGGTCATTAGGGTAAGAAGAACCTGTTGAATACTGGTTTCCAAAGGGTAGAGTCAAATTCTAACCCCTAGGGCCATCCACGCTCCACTGGTGCGAATGAATCTTCTCTGTTGGTAGCTGCTCACCAGTTCATAGAGGTTGCTGGGTGTCTCCAGTTCCTGTAACACTCCTTTATTACAAAGAGTGTGATGTCTATCAAACTCGGTCAAAGGCTAAGGAGATATCATATATCATGACTATGACATACTTGGAGTGAGTCTCCATTATGTCACTCCTCACCTATCAAGGGCATCAGCCACTCCTACCCTTAGTTGAGTTCATTGGGGTATTACTATGTCTGGACCTCTGGCAATTGATGCAGTTAAGCATGTTGAGTAAGTCCCTGAAGTGTATCCTGTGCCAGCCTGGCAGCTTGGCCTCGGTAGCACTGATGAGGGTGAACCTCACATCTGGATTCACCTCGAAGACCCATACTAAAAATAAGCTTTAGAGCGTTTACCTTTTCTATAGGGGACATTCCCAACTGGGGAAGGCCAAGGTAGGAAAGCATGGCCCACATCTATCAGGTTGGCCAAAAAGTCCGTTCGGTTTTTTAAGCGAAAATAAGACAGAACTTTTAAACACAAACCAATTTATTCAATCAATGATATAATTGCTGTTTTGTTCCAGTATCTTCTGCCATCTCATGGGCAGATTCATAATTCCATGCTCAAAGAATTTGCTGTCTTTACTGGCAAAAAAATTTTCCAAGTGGATTTTTACATCTTCTTCAGAGTTGAAAGTCTGTCCATTCAATGAATTTCGAAGAGACCAAAGCAGGTGGAAATCTGAAGGTGCAAGGTTGGGTGAATATGGAGGGTGCGGCAAAACTTCCCAGCCAAGCTCCAGTAACTTCTGCCGCGTATGCAAAGAAGTGTGCGGTCTGGTATTGTCGTGATGGAAGACAATCCCTTACGGTTGGCTAGTTCTGGACGCTTCTGATGGATCGCCGCATTTCATTTGTCTAGCTGGTCACAGTACACATCCAAATTTATGGTCCTGTTCGTAGGAAGAAGTTCGTAAAAGACAACACCCCTCCAATCCCACCAAATCGAGAGCATAACCTTCTTTGGGTGAAGCCCTGCTTTGAGGGTTGTTTGTGGTAATTCGCCACGCTTCCCCCATGAGCGTGTGCGCTCCACATTGTTATAGACGATCCACTTTTCGTCCCCTGTCATCATTCTCTTCAAAAAAGGATCGTTTTCTTCACGTTTCCTCAACGAATTGCAGATGAAAATCCTTTAGGCGAGGTTAGCCTCACTAAGTTGATGAGAAACCCAAATATCGAGCCTGCTTACGTAGCCAAGTTGATGCAGATGGTTTTCAACACTCGATTTGGATATTTTGAGGATAACTGCAATCTCCCTAGTATTATAACAGGGATTGGTGTCGACTAATTCCTTCACTTTGTCGCTGTTAATCTCGGTTGGCCGGCCAGAGCGAGGAGCGTCTTGAACCAAAAAATTTCCAGATCAAAATCTTGAAAACCACTTCTGGCACACACGTTATGTAACAGCATCCTCTCCATATACAGCGCGTATTTTCCTGCAAGTTTCCACTGTTTTCTTGCCTTTTTTAAATTATAAAAGCATTAGGTGTCGAAAATGTTCGTTTTGGTTTTCCATTTTCAGGATGATCCTAAACACACAAAATACAATCAGTCTTGTCAGAATTTCACGTAAAACTACGTTGAAGTGTCTAGTATCTGACGAGAGCGCACTCGCAAGGGAAGGACTGAAGTTAGCTACATATTAGACTGCTTGAAGTTTCGTGATGACAAAAAACGAACGGACTTTTTTGCCAACCCTCCTGCTTTTGTTCCTCTGAGATTCCTTGAGTTGTTGGTGACTGTTGATATAGTTTTTTTTTATCATTTCATGAGAGGGTGACCCTCTATGGTAATGTGCGCCTTGCCGGGAGTATCTGCTGCACTCTGTGCTGAGGGGAGCTTGGCCACTATCTCCTGGATGATTTTCTGCACTGTTGTGGAGGGCTTCTTCTTCTTCTAGCTGGCCCTCTTCCTGTTCCAGACTACAATGAAACCTTCCTCATCAGTGAAGACCACAGGCTTATCGAAGTAACCTGTTGCACTGATGAAAGCCTCACCAGGTTTTAGTATCTCCTGTTTTCTAGATGAGGGCCTTGTAGTGGTCTCCCTGCTATCCCCTCAGTTATGAGGGACTTTTTATTTTGCATATCTGCTGATGGGGCTAAGATGGAAGTGTCTGAGCTAGAGGGGCTGGGGATAGGGCAGTTATGGCGGTAGGGTTGTGTGCTCACTGCCGTACAAACAGTGTCAATCTAAAACTTACCTTAGACATAATGATCTATATTAAAGAGGATAATGATAATAATAATGATATTTTTATTATTCTGGGACTATGTCCCTTTATAGCAAACACTTATTTAACGTAAAGTTGGATCTTTGACATTATCAGTCCCCACTAAAATGTACAATGTGCAAACAAAATCAAAAAATATATATGAAATAAGAAAATATATAATAAAGAATATATATACATACACACAAGTATAAAATGAAATAAAGGGGAAACAAAACAATGTGAAGAAAATAAAACAAGAACTTGCTAGAAAATAAAAAAATCTGCATTAACATCCACACACACACTAATTCACAATGGCAATTGGGTGTTCACTCTTAGTAATATATACCTGCATTCTGGTGCCTGTATGTAATGTGTAATGTATACCTCCTTGGGTGGTGCTGATGGATCTCTATTAAACTGTATGTAGTCTCTGTCTAACTCTTGCCAGCTCAGAAACTGGCTGAATCCTAACTTATGCACCACTGCCTCCTCTCATTCATTCCTTTTATCTGTTCATTCTTGGTCAATTTATCCCTGCTTTATACCTCAGGTGATACACTATAAATTCCTACACCTCCACCAACTATATTTGAAAAAAACAAATTCACTCCCCAAGAACGAACCAAATCAATTTATTTTTAATGAATTCATGTACAAGGACTTTTGTAACAGCCTAGTTATAAACTTGCTTGTTTAATAGATAAGGAATAAAGTTCAACTGTTCATGATCACTCCATTAAACAATGAAATTATATCTAGGTGGAGCCGGGCATAGTTTACTTGCCCCCCTGGTCTAAGGCTCCCATCCAGATTACAGCAGACAGTCACAGGTGCTGGTGTGACATCTCGCATCTTTCGGTCAATATGGCGGCAACAGCATTGGGTGTTGTGTACATTGACCATGTTGATAGGTAGGTAAACCTGAAGTAGTAATTATTATAACATTTTATATCTGTGTTATGATTATTAAAATATAATCATTGCTACCCTGATTTCAATTTTCCTTTACTCAAGAAGTTTAATTAATTAATGTATGTTATGTACACTATATTGTAGCATATGAATGGAAAAGTCAGCATAACATGAGTTAAAGCAGTGTTAAAAAAATCATATAAAAACAAACAGTATATTTCTATGGCTTCCGGAAATAAGCGGGTAAGCCTAAAACATATTAAGGAAAACACAGCTTATTGAGATTTATACAGTTTTTTCTAGCTTTCCAACATTCCTGACAATAATACCCGTTTTTTAATCGGGGAAACAAATCCTATCTAACCACTTGTCTTATTTTGATGTCAATTTGACTTACCTACTTGTTCTCTGGAGCCGCAGATATGTTAAATATGACACCTGATTTATTTCTTTGACTTTCACCAAATAATTTTATTTATCTCCACATGCAAATTTAATGTATTATTTATTATATAACTTTTTAGTACTTGAGATGTCAGCATGGAGCGGCCAAAACGTTAGTAGTGAATAAATATGTGGAAAGATCAAAATGTTTAATTTAATTTAACTAATTCATAAATTATAGCTCTTAGATTATAATTCATAAATTATACCTTGATTCTGTGTGTCTTACACAGTAATAGACAATTACTATAACCACTAAGCATAGCCATTTGGTAGATGACATAATGTGAATTTGACCATGTATTATAATAGATAATCAAATATTTTAATTAATTATTAGACAAAGAAAAAAATATATAGAAATAAAAAAAAGACGTCCTGGATTCAAACCTGGGACTCTCCTGATCTCCAGCAGTTTTCTCTGCCTCATAATTATTAAAATAGCTGGATTATAAACTGTAACTAATAATTATTAAAATATTTTTGTTATTTCTAATTATGCTACCATAGGAAAAACAAGGACTACTACTGCTGTTTTAGACCAGATGGCTATGATATGAAGCCTATAACTCTTAAATTGGAAACCCTGGTTGAAATGATGAGTTTCCGAATTGTCAACTGCACAAAAAAAAACAGTATTTTTGAGGTAAGTGCTTCCTAAAACTTGTAAATCAGAGCATTATTTACTTAGGATTAGCAGATGTGTAGGATTAAATCTTGGACAACCAATTGTAATCGCTCCAAGGTGCATGTCTAAATCTAAATTGGAAATGTTTAGGCCTCTCCAGCTTTGTGCAAGTTGAGGAAGGAAGCACAATGTGTGGAGAACAAAAATTCAGAATATTTTTTAGAAACTATGTCAAACAGACACCAGCCAGAGTCAATAATGTTCTTTCACTTTCTAACTCATTTACTTTGATTATATTATAACATTAATTTGTCTTTACTATTTTAAAAAGTTCATGAAGAATAATAGTTTATTTTATAATGTTTCATTTAATATGGTCCAAGTGCATATTTTTTTTATTTTATATTAAACCGGACTACATATATTTATATATATATAATTAAATAGTTTCCTATTTAAATAATAGTTACCTAATACAAACAATGATTTGTAATTACATGAATACATTCTCTGTTGGTAAGGATGGGTTGGTTTCATCAAGATTCATGATTAATAATCATATGAATGTTCATTGCTCCCATTCACACTTTAATCATGACTGACTCTTCTGTTTTTTTTATTGTTTCGTAACTCTTTATTTAATATGTATAAAGGTTTACATCAGTACAGATTTCATAATACAGAATCTTTACGTAAATGCACATTGTGCTTATTATATTTACTGTAGCAGAGCTACATTGTATATAATTTGCCAGTTTAATAAGAATTGTGCGATGTTAGGTTGATTTACAGAATACAAGACAACTACTATAAAGAAAGGGCCCACCTTATGAATGAGTGTTGCTAATACTAATCTAAATCTAAATTACTTAACCTAGATTTCCAGGACAGACTGTTGCCATCAATGCAGGAATGGGGTTGGGGTCATAGTATTAAATACCAGGTTTGAGAGGTGCTAGAATGAATCAAAAACTTGAGGTGTCTCAGTTGAATGAACTCACCCACTAACGGTACACCAATCAACGGGTGCAGGTCAGTGTTCATTGTCCCTTGGAGAAAGATATGTTTAACCACTTTTCTTATGATACCATTCTGAAATTGTTGGAGACTTTTGGCTGTACTGTCAGTCAATTCAGTATATAGCTGGACACCATAAAGCACCATAGAGCTGAATGGAGGACACATTTACATATTATCAGTTTGAGCCGTAGTGACAAGTTGGGGAAAGTCAATACGAATGAAAGCTGGTAAGACTTGTGGTGTACTTTTGCTATTTTGTTCCTAAAATGAGTAGAGAAATGGAGATGCCTATCCATTTTTATACCCAGATAGTACATGGAGAAAGCCAGTGAGTTCTCTTGCCCTCCTATAGTATAGGATTTTGGCAAGGCTGTTTTCCCTTTTTGGTGGGAGAAGATTGCATAGTCAGTCTTTCCTCCATTCTCTCTGATGTTTAACTTACCCAGCCTGTTATTGATTACATTACAAACTGGCTCAACCTGTTTAAGAGCTATTTTTGAACTCATGCTACTGCATGTCAGATATGTACATATTAAGAAGAACTGGAGACAAACCCGCTTGTTGAGGTGCTCTACAGGGTAGAGGGAAGGGTTTGAGAGGCAGTCACCCTCCTGTACACTCACCCTTCTGTCCTTCAGGAAGGTAACCAACAAGGCATATAGCTCCACTGGGGATTTCCAGTCGCAGAGCTGTTGGTGCAGTATCCTGTAGGACACTGAGTCAAAATCCTGCGTGCAGTCCAACGACATCATAGCTGTAGCTGTGTTCTGTTAATACCAAGGGTGGGACTCCTCTGTTAAGTACCAACTGCTATTTATTTAAGTACCCCCACCCTATATTTATATATATATATTATTAGTCTCAACAAAAAATATTCCAGCTTTTCTATCTAACTAGGTATTCATTTTAAAATTAAATTGTTAATAAAAATATTGTTACTATATATTTCCATGGTCCCTGCTATTCAAAATAGATTTTTTGATATTTTATTTTTAAGAGGTAAAAAGGAATAAAACTTTATAACAAATAACAGTTTATTTTAAGTTAAAATTCTCAGCGTTCGTGATGATTCTAGTGCATACATAAGGTTACTCTTTAAATGTTTCATTATTTCGTTGAAAAAAAAAAAATAAATACCTAAATAAAAATGAATATTCTGAGCTGTTGGGTAATATATGGTCTTCCTGTTAACTTCTTAGTCTAGACCCAGATCTCTGGCTCACTAACTCACTCACAGCATTCAGATGTATGGACTCAAAGAAAAATATATCAAGATCCTTATCCATCTCAAATACACAGTCAGCCCCCCAAATCATACCTGGATTTATGATGGGGCTACCTGGTCTTTGGTCAGGTCAAAGCATTCTACCTGTACAAAATATCTTTAAGAATATTCCTTTTTTAAATTCAGTACAATTCTAATTCAAACTAATAAATAATTAATTTAGTTATTAATTGTTGTAAGATTTTTGTTAGCAAAATTGAAAACAAATTAATATTTAGTGATATTGTAATTTATTTGGCATCAATTGCTAAATTCTGGTTGTTCTGACAACCTAAAATTTCTGTCAAGTAGCAAGCAATCATTCAAAAGTACTGATAATAAATTTACAAATGTTTTACAACAGGTTTGTACTTCAAAAATCTTCAATTCAACTAAAACAGAGCACGTGATGAATAAGATATTCCTTATCAAGAACTACAGTAAGTCAGCATCCTTCATATCGGTCCAAGTAGAACAACCTTTTGCAGTCTCAGCTATCAAGCATTTCCAGGGGATGGAGAAGGATGTGCATAGAGAATTCTCACTTAACAGCTCGGAGATGGTAGAGGTAATGTCAGGGTTAAACTTGGAAAAATTAACCCATAAAAGTTTATTATCTTTAAGCAGATGATGAACAGCAGATTTCACACAGTAAAATTATTTTTATTTTTCTTAAGTTTTCATTAATTTTTTCAAAACCAGAAAATCCTATATTTTCAGCACTGTGTCAATATGTTCTGGTGTTTTTGAATTCTCTGTTTTTGAATGAGTTCCCGATTTTATCCGATGAAATTTAATATTGGGAATTCACCCGATGATTTGTCAAGAGAATATAACTAACTATATATTTATTGAATGAAATAATTTATTAAAATAAAATGAGCATAAAAATCATACCTTCTCAAAAAAGATATATATTTACATTTATTTTTTTCACATTTTGTGACATTTTACACAATAAGATATTTAACAGTTAGTTGGCTAAGAAGCAGGAAGTCTATGCATTAGCTTTAATATTGAGTGGATAACTGCTTAGTTCACCAATTTCAATAAACTCTCCCCCCTTTTTTTTCAGGTCGAAGTCACATTAAAACTGAGCAAGAAAATTTTGACGAGACAATCAAAATCAAAACCTTCTCTAATTGAAACCAAGTTTCCCATCATTTCAGAACTAAAGTTTGGCCCAAAAGATGATATAGCAAATGTAACAATTCACAATAATTCTAAATTTCAAGGGGGAATTAAATATTTTTGGGGTGGAGTGAAAGGTTGTAACAAAAATGGATAACTTACCATTAAATGTCCAGTAACATGTATTGGTAAGCTCAATTATGTGGTAATCAAAGAACATTTCATTCACTTCCATCCTCTACCCACTTAACACTAATGGTATGACCTATTGCAGGCGTGGTCTGCCACATCGTTCATTATTAAATTTTAAAAAATCTAAGATTTTGGTTTTATCAATCAAAACCGATGTCACAGGAAGTAATATATAAATTTTGTAATCCCTGATACACAATATACTATTTTATTTAAAAATTTTTTTAATGATTCGATAGGGATTTATCAGCCAATCCTCCCCCTAGTTATCCCACTGAACTGATTATATGAATTTTATTTACTATAAGGTAACTAATGACCATTTAATATCTATCCATGCCGAAATACTTTTTTTTGTTATAAAGCTACTTTTGGCAAAGAATTATATTTTAGTTGTAGACTCATTTGTACGCTGGTGTATAATAACAATTCTCTGCAATTGAACAGTCCTGCCTATTTTTCCATAAACATTTTTTTTAATAAAGTGTTTTTCACCTTAGTAGTATTTATCCATAATACAAAATTCTCTCCCATAACTAAACCGATGTGGGGAACAGCCCTTTTTCTTCAGTTAACTATCTTTTCGGTTCCACTTTTATTTTAATACTATACATAATGTATTTACTTAACATAAATTCTGATTTCTCTTGATTATATCAAATGGCCGCTTATATTATAAAGATTCTCTTTTGGATCTTTTCAACAGTCACAATGGGATTACACTGCATTTCTTGAACCAGTTTGAAATTTTCACTTTCACATTTATTTTCAGAATGCCTTACTCTCTTGGTCAACCATCTTAAAGCATTTCACTAATCACAATGGGATTTTCATCATGATTTTGAGGCCATGTTTGAAATTATCACTAATAATTACAAATTGGATCTCATTATTTAAATGATAGAACATTTGTGTTATTTTCTGCAGATAGTGTTATGTTTAAGGTAGAGAACAAGGCACTTGTTACTTCTATATATAGAATAACACAGTGGCAATCAGCCATGAATTTTACTGTGATTTTCGCAGCTAGTCACATCACGTATCTAATCATTTTTAAAATTAGGGATTGTTTTTAATAGTGAGGTGTACATTGACCTTTACCAAGCTTTAGCCCCTGATCATCAGGGTTCATCAACAAGTGATATTTATATTAAATACATGGAGGTTTATTAAGAAGTAATCTATTGCAGATTCTCAAGCTTGAATTGCATTTACATAAGCCAGTATTTATATTTCCTGAGGAAAACATCAACTTTGGCCAAACATGTATCAGAGTGACTAAATCTAAAGATATTAAGGTCTATGTGAGAAATGGTATGTTTTATTTATCGTTAAATTTTTTTTACTCTAAAGCTATTATTATGTTATATCAATTGAATTTTGAAAAAAATAAAACTTTGTAATCATTATTTGGAAATAAATTTATGTATTAGAATTAGATTTTTTTTTAAAGAAAGGAGTTTTCTTTTGAGATAATTTGAATGCCAGTACAAGTGTGTCTGTACATTTGGTAAAATCTGCAGGGAGACAGGTATTAGGAACTAAACCCTGGGAAGTAACCCCTTTTATATTGTAGGAGAAGGCAGCATATAAATACCAGCACCTTACCCAGAGAGAGCTGGGTTTTAGTTCTTTGTCTTTGTATCTTGGCGAGTATACTGTTAATTAAGTTAGTCAGTGCCCATGAGGTCTGATAATAAAGAGAGACCCAAAGATAGAAGCCACGAGAAAATAAGAACCCCCCCAAAAAAAATTGTAGAAAATCCTTGTAATTATTATTTTAAATATAAAACTCTTTAGAATGTTGTTAATATGAAACATTTGCAATAGTAACATTACGCACTAGGGCCATATTGAACCCTGAGATAATATAATTTAAAAACTACAAAATAAACTATTCTTCTGAGTGAGTTTTTATGAATGGGCTTATACATTTTATAATAAAAAAGGAACAATATATTTAGAAAAAAAAATAGAATTCCTACAATTAAGATTGTATGTTATATTTTATTTTATGGGTGAACAACCATTTTTAATCCTTCCATTTATTAATGAAAACTTGGATGGTGCCATAGATATTAAAATGAATTGGTTGTTAGTCACAACTAAGACTATTACTACTAATAATAATAATATCTTTCATATCCTGGGACTACGTCCTTTAAGAACAAATATTTATTTAACATAAAGAGGTATCTTTCACAGCATCGATCACTACTAATATTTACAATGTACAGAAAAACAATACATACAGTATGACAATATTCGAATGTTCGATGTCGACATCTCCTTCTTTTATGGTGCTGGTTATGAGGTTGATGGTCTCCTGGACATCTAGGCCAAGAATAAGAAATTTCTTGGCAAAGGAGTGATACAGCTTGCCTTCAGATCTAACCAAGTCCAGGATTTTTATCCTGTCTTCCTCAAAATCTGGGTAGAAAGTTGAGAACCTACTTTGTCTTCTTGAGGGCAAATTTTGTGATGTGTGTTCCTTGTAGCATCTGACTAATAGCTGTGGTGGTCTCTCTGAAAACCACTACTGGCGGTGGCTCCTTTATCGCTGGGGTCCGGTCCTGGGAGCTTCCAGGTGTGGGGTTGGGGAGCACCTCGTGTTTGTTGTCTAAGGGTGTAGGTGATGTCATGCCGACCTTCTTGGCCCTTACTGGGTTGCGAGGGTCCACAAAGCCTTCTTTGCTGTCCTGTGCTAGCTAGCGCTCATGCTCCATTTACAGGAGGTCTCTATGGATTTCATCTCCATCTTTCTTCTTCTTCTAGATTATCAGGAGATGTTTACTCGTTCAAGTTTCAATTTCAACTCATTAGGCCGTATTTATTTTTTCCCCCTAAACAGCTTAGACTTTGATTGAAACAAATCAAAAAACTAAATATGTACAGTGAAATGGGCAGCATCCCATGCATTGTAAGGAGGAACTTAAAGCTAACCTAAGTCCTCTTGGACACTGGGTCCCATTAATAAAATTGTTTTGTTTATTCGCACACCTCGTTAGGCATATTTGTGGGGAGGCATTTCCTTAAATCTTAGTTAATCTAATATTTTGCTTTTTGCTGGACGGTGTTGGGGTAGACGATCACACCCTCTCTCGTTCACGGGAGGTTAAATGTTGAGATACCGGCTGACGTCAGCAGTAGTTTTTTCGCCTGTGACAGTGATTGCTGTTATTTTTACTGAAGGTGTGGTGCCACGATATCGCTGGCCCCCCCTGACAAACCAATGGGATAGATACTCCTATCCATTTTCCGTGTTTATGACAGACACTGCTGGGATTTAGCTGTTGACGATGGGGTCTCAAAGATATATGACGAGCAGTCTTTCTCGGTTCAACTTCCTGAAAGCCATCAGCAATGATTGGACGAGTCCTTTTATTAGCTTTTGGATTTTCAGCCTTACTTTTATTTATCTTCTTTTTGGGTTTCTTTGCCAGTAATACAGGAATTTCCATTGACTGGATGGTACTGTCCTCCACTAGGGAGGGCCGTGGTTCTGATAGCATAAGATTCATTTTTAAAGATGGTCCATACGAGCTGTTTACCCTTCAAAGTGTTAACTAAGACTTATCAGCTGGCTGATTAGGCCGTATTAATTTTGCATACATCTTATATTATTCTTATTCCTTACTTCCACAAAGGTCTTATCATTGTCTGTTCCTATTGGTCAGTGTTCTCTCTTAGCTTGCCATGTTCTGGATCTAACCTCCTATAGTACATGTAATATTTATCTCTAATTCTATTTTATATATCTAAGTAACTTTTTTATTTCTTAACATTAAAAATAACATTTCAATATACATATATATTTTTTTCTTATTAAATGTACGATACATATTCTTCTAGAATTGAAAATATAAACTGTAATATACGTAAACCAAAACAATTTGAAGAAAATCAAACAAAAACTTACTAGAAAAATAAAATATGTGCACAAGTACACACAACAATTCAGAATCGGGTATTCACACACAAATATGTAAATGCATCTGTTCCTAGAATTACACATTAAAATATAATATAAAAATATTAAGTATACATGAACTACTGCATAATAGTAACCAACATTACATAATTAGAATGTTATGAAAATCAATTATCTTTCATTAGTTAGCACTTTATGCAACTATTCACTTGTTTATGAAAGCAAATAACTAAATATTCTTGATTTCTAAAATATATTCTTCATTTAATGAAGGAGCTTGGCCAATGGAGGATATTGCAATTATGATGAAGGAATTGTTTAGTATTACAGTTCTATGGGGTGGTTTGGACGTAAGATGGATTGCTGGTATAAATGTCTGATTTGGTGTTAAATATGGAGAAGAGGTTTGAAATTTGTGTAAGGGAAAATTTGTATAGGAAGGAACCGAGGAAGTATTTGCAGCAATGTTATGGAGCTAGTCATTTCAACTCGGAATAAAAGGGGTCATTCTAAAATCTCCTGAGCAGCCCAGTGCGAATCAAATGCAAGTGTTGGCCACTAGTTTAAACTTTGTTTCTAAGGTTACTCCAAATCCATAGTATACAATGGAACAATAGACTAAGTGAGGGAGGAAATAAGATTAACTCAGACAGAGGGAGGGAGAAAGTTGTGCAGTTTCTTTAGTTGAACCGACTAAAATATCTTTACAGAATGTTTAACTTTGTATATTCAGTGGTAAAGTTAATGTCCTGTACTTATAATTTTTTTAAAGTCACTTAATTTTTTAATATTTAGGCAACCAGCCATTCAAAGTTCGGATTGAAGGCGATATTTTCAATGTTTCACCATCTTTGGGGTTGATACGAGAGGGGATGCCCACACTCCTGACCATTGCATTCACCCCTCGGTAAGTCATAATCATTTGTTAAATTCAGATTTATAGCAATTAAGAAACTATTTAGTTTTTAAAACCAGAAGCCATTATTGACTTTTCTAATTTATTTATTTAAAAAGCAAATATTTTTGTTGAAAAAACAAAATTGAAAAAGACACATGAGCAAAACAAGGGTTTCAGGTTTTGAAAAATACTACTTTATCCTCATTAAATTGATAAATACAGACTTTTGTTAGGGTACAAGGGTATTTTATTTACTTATTATTCACGTTTTTCAAATTAATCAAGTCCCTGTTCGGGTGCCATTATGTAAGAATCTTTTAAACTTCAAGAGGGGGTAATAGATAAACCACCTAAAACTTCACTCTCCTCATTCACCACGCAAACAAAAGAATCTTCAAACTTACCAAAACTCCAAATCTTCATACAACACACCATCTCCCGGGATAACCAGCTGAGCAACCTCCTTGCCATCTTGTTTTCCAAGCACCCCCTCCTTTTCCCAACTCATTTGCCACCCTTTTATGCCCACTAATTTCAAATTTAAATCAAAGGCAAAGCATCTAAATATTATAACAATATGAACAAAATTTATGATCCTGTTGGCGATCTATCCTGACTTAAAATTTTAGACCCCTTACAAATGCCCTACTAACAATAAAACCAGCCCAATAGTAAGTTCCACGTCAAATTAAAAAAAAAATTATTAACAAAATAAATTAATTTATTAGAATAAATAAATATTTTATGTATTGATATGCAAGTATTTTGTAATGTCTAACATTTGAAAGACAGAAATACTAATGGAGTTATCATCGACGCAGAGTACAGTGTATTGTAGTAACTTAAGGTTATCTACAGCCATTATATCTTGTCAGTTATTGAGCCCAGAGGGAAGAGGCTTTACTTTCAGGAAGGTATGAGTGATCATTTTTGTCAAGTATTCATAAAAATGAACTCAATCTTCCTGAAATTTCAAACATTTATTCCAGAATGCTTGGGATTACTATAATTACCAATACCATATTGCAAAGTATTTAAGACAAATGAATTTGGATTTATCTTTTTATTTACTGAGTTCTTTTAACTCATTAACCAAAAATCTTGTAATTTACACTTGAAAAACCAAAGCAGTATTCCATTATCATTTTTAAGCCCACTCAAAAGTTGAGACTCTCGCCTGTAGTTCAGCAAAAATAATGTACAGTGGACTCCCGATTATCTGGAGTACCAATCAATGGCACAAAAAATAGAAATACATTTGTAAGTACATATGAAATTCAATCACATAGTCAATTTATTTTTGGATATATAAATAAAGTGATGATTTTTTTAAAATAGTTCCTGGAGTAAATATTAAATACAAATTTCTTACATATAAACAATTAGGCAGTAATTAATATGTTGCTCATAAAATTGTTGAATTTTTTCATAATTTACTTGTTTTAAACTTCAAAATCTCACTTTCTGGATTTCGGTTATCCCTGAAGTACTCTACGGTGGATAACTGAGAAATACTGTGCTGTTTATATTGAGGAATGCAAATTAACAACTGTTTAATAATATTTATTGATGTGTAGTGCAATGTTTCAACAAGTTGAACAATACCAATATTTTTTTTAGGGAGTGCAAGAGATATTGCAGTGTTATAGAATTCCTCACTACCACACCAGGATCCATCCCTACACTGTTTGTGGAAGGGTCAGGATCACTGGACTATAAGTTCTATTCCTGAAATAGCAATAACAAAAATAAAGAACTTTATGAACATTGCGTGGCCCTGATTAATAATAATATGTAGTTTTTTTTATTTTTGAACTGTATGTACAAAAAGTCATTAAAATCATGATTGTAACTTCAAATCAGCTTGTTTTTTTTTAATTATATATTTTCATGAAAGATTTGATGCTAAAAGTTAAACTACGAGAAATAATTAGTCATTAATCAGTTAATTACTGTTTAATAAAAAAATTGTATTTTCATAGAATCTTGCTACTTTTCAGTATCTGATACAAAATATCTTATTGATACAACCATCCCTAGTTTCATTATTGAAAGTATTTATCCTAGAAAATATTATTTTTAAAGGCATTCACCAGGCAGAAATTTTCTTGGTTTTTGATGGGACATCTGAGTGCCAATTTCTTGTTTTTTTTAATGGAAATGACTCAAGAAAATAATAATAAAAATAATCTTACAAACAAAAATTAAGTAAGGTATAAAAACGACAATAAACACAAAACTATATTTTATTACTAAGCTAACAGCCTTTAAACACATGATCGGGTGAAAATCAGCCAACCAGATGAGTTTGTGTGCTCTTTGTTTTTGACATCACTTACTATAATTTCCTCGTTGTGATCAATTTGTCTAATATATACATATATTACAACAAATGCTTTAAATTTATTAAACAAAAGAGAAAAACAATAGTAGAGTAATAAATAAATAAAAAAAATGCCATAAAGAATTGCTGGTAACATTGCTTAGATTTAATAATAAACAAAGAGGCAGCAGCGAGGACTCTGCGGTGTCCAACTGTGGCGACAGCAGGCTCTATGGCAACTAGTCCATCATTCTCTCTGTCATGTAGGCACCACACGGTGAGCTGGGGAGAACAATGTCACAATTAACATTAAGTAGTACTAAAAAATATATGTCATAAATCAGACAAAGCATTAACATATTCACCACCAAGTGTCCAATTGAGGACTATTCAAAAGGATTTTAATATGAGTTTAATTTTAAGTGTTTTAAAAAACTTTTATAATACAAGTTCGAAAGTAACTGCTTTTATTGAAATGGGTTTTATCAACCCCTAAAAAATGCTTTTAGCCACAACAGCTTATTATTATATTTTTTACTAAGTGATTTGAGGCAATAACCTATAGGGTTGGTTGATGGAATAGAAACTTCAAAGAGTGTCACAGTTGACAGAATCCAAACTGGTTCAAAGGAAATTTATGCTAGTGCCGACAAGTGATGAGAAAACATTCTTAAAAAGAAAGAGTAGGAATCCTACCTCCCGGTTGGTTGTGAGACATCCCTCACCCTGACACCTATTATTGTGTAATAATTTTTGTGAAAAAATATACCACTTTAACACAAAAAAGGAAATAACTAGCCAATATGTGTTAAGGAAAAATTGGCAAACTGAGCATTTTGTGGAGTAATCACTCAGGCTGCTATGGTGGTAATTCTGTTAAAGTTCACAACTTATTTAAATGCAAAATACAGCTGAAGTATACTTACACTGCCTAGGTATCCTGAGAGGTTCGTTGTCCTGGATTATTGTTTCATGTGTTTGGCTGTGAAACAGATACTGGACATGGAGGAACTTGTCCTCACCTACGCACGGGTCGTAGAAACCTGGGAGCTGACTCTGAAATATTTGGTAATTTACTAAAAAGCATTGTTTTCATAATTAGAGTATATATAAGCTAAAGCATTAAAAAACTAAATCCATGGCTCATCACCTCATGAAGAGGTAAAGCTGAAAAAATAATTTTGCCATAGTTGGTAGATGGTGCTGAGGTGCTAACATGGATAGCACTAGGCATGCATTACTACTCAACCTTAAATTTGGTTTTCTTAATCTGAAATCGCTACTTCTTTAACCAAGTAGCTACCCATTCTCAATCATCATCCTGAATAGGGTGCTCCCACCATGATTAGACCCATCCCACAAAGTAAAGAAAATCCTTGGGTGAACCAGGGATTGAACTCCATCACAGGTCTCTGCAGTCAGAAGTCAGCTTGTTGACTGACCATTAGAATATGGGGATGGGGTCTTATAATTTTCTGCATTCATATTGTCAAGCATTAATCAATGTTGGTTGTCTGCTATATATAAATTCACTAGGGTAAAACATTTGTTTTTAAATGAATTTTTAAAAGGAATGAATTTAAATTCTTCTTAAACTTAAAATGATGAAGAAACTAATGTTATAAAAAGTTAAGATAACTTTTAAGTAGGATAGTAAAGTATTAAAAATAAAAGTAATAGAGTACAAAATAAAACAACAACCTTAGTTGATTCATAGATAACCAGCTTAGAGTCCTTGACAAGGCACTGAACCGGGACAGTGACATCTATCACTTCTTCGGAAAGATCTCCGCTGGGAGTACGTTCACTGGTCAGCCTCCCGTAATGTGCAGATATTATAACCAGGCCCCTGCGCGACTCTTCTTCTGATCGGATCCGTGCAAATGCAACAGACATCAAGTTCACTGCAGCTTGTGCTTCTCGGCGTTTTTCAGCCATCCTAAAAAAATTCCTATATAAGTTGGCTCAAAAGACTAAATAAGAGCAAATTTTATTATTAACAACTGGATACATAGAATAGAAATATTGACAAAAGAAAAAAATACAAAGTTTCAATTATAATTCAAGCAGTTGGAGCCTGAACCATTCCATTCAGATGGAATATTGCAAATTAACTTAATATCAATAAGTCAAATAAATTAGTTTAACTATTATAGTGATTTTAACAGTTAGGATATTAATAATAAACAACTTTATTATTCATTGATTTAGTTTTTGATAATTAAAACTCAGGTTGGGTTTTGGCATACAAACACCTGTACTTTAATCTTAAGTTAAACTTAAACTATCCTTAACATTATATACCTAACAAATTAACCCGACACTTGGAAAACACTAATTTCCTTTAACGGCAAAGGATTGAAAATTATCTGGTAGGCACAGTAACTTCTTTGAGATGTGTCGAAAAGATTTTTCGACACATCTCAAAGAAAAGAAGTTTGAGGCGAAAAGATTCTTTTCTTCACATCACGGTTCTGTTCTTACCCACACATGCCCAACATGCTACTAGAGTGAAATCCCACGATATCTCACATGTTGGAAACATGCAATCAGCCATGTATGCCCACATACGTCTTCTCAAACCGTCAAAGTGTTACTCCAAGTCCGGCTTGTAATCAAGAGAGCTTATCAATCCTGAAGCCACCATTTATCTTGCTCTTATCATCATTCATTTTTACTGGCCCGTTCTTATCTACGTCATGAGTCTTAGGTGCCACGACCTCAATTTCAAGGTTATATTCTGCACATGGCCATTACAAAGCCTTTATCAAAGGTTTAATCTAACTTTATCCATTAAATCACATTTAGTAATTTTACTATCTCATATTAAATAAATTTATTATATTTTGATAATAATAACACTACACTACATTATTTACATATCTTGTAAAACATCAGATCTCAAGTTGTGCCTGTAATCCCTAAACAATTTTTATTAGATTCAAATAAATTCAAGTAGAACTAAAATCTTTAAATACAAATTTTCTTGTGAGAGTTACTTTAAATTTTAAGAAATGAAACTTTTTCTGTTAAATAAAAAACTTTTAGCATTCCTCCTATATATTGGTAAGAGCAAAACCTACCGGCTTTTGTAAGTATCCTTCTGCCTTTTTTTTTCAGCTAGTACTCGTTCATTAACAATGGGATCAATGACAAAGCGTTTGACGACTGCATATACGACCAATGGCACTACAGTGCCATAGAACACTGGGCTTGGAAGGGGCTCATCACACAGCTGCACAGGGAAGAGGAAGGTCTGGGAAGCTCGAGTCAACCTGTTAACACCAAAAACATTAACTCGATCGTAATTTTAAACTGAATCAAAATATCATGGTTTTAAAGGTATGTTTGCAATAGTTAAGTTCCTGGAAGCATTCCTCTGTGTTCTCAGAGTATTTAAGCTCTTTGAACTTTTGGAAAGCCTCACCCACTTGTCTCATCAGAAATAGTATTTTTTTGTAAATAGCAGGCCACCAGTCTTTGAATGCAAGGAACTCCTCCATTTGTACATAATGAACAGTGAACCGTCCGGTGTGGCTAGCTCATAAGAAATATTATCCATATTGTTGAGGAGTGAAAATTCTGTCTGCTCTTCTCGTAAGATGCCTGATGCTTCCAAAGTCGCGGGATCGCTGGGGAGAAAAGAATGCCCTTGGACATAAATATAATGACGAATCAACTTGAACCTTCCTGTGTCACACTGACTTATTAGAAATTAGACCACAGTTTTTAATTTCTCCTGCAGCCCTGTCACTGAACAGCAGAAGTTTGGTAACTGAAGGAGGCAATGTGTCAATATAATGTAATAAAAAACTGCATACTTCTTCAGGATATTTTTTAGTCTTACTCTCGTGATGTAAGTACAGTTTCATCTTGTTAGACTTCAGGTTGTGAAAGCAAAAAATATTGACCCAGAGCAGCCGTAGATAAAATATCTCCTGCACGGAAATCAGAGGCAAAGGTTGGTTTTGCATAAAATCAAAAGCAATTGCAACAGTGTCTTCATCCTTGTCGTTACTAATATCCCATGGGGATTAGTTAATGGGGTTTAATTAAATTTTTTAGCCCACCATTTGTGAATCATGAGATCTGCTGCCACATTTTCTTTAGTTTCTAAGGCCAGGATCTTTCAATTTTGAAGAATGACTTTTGCATTTTAAACAAACAAGAATGCTTGTTCATAATGCAAAAGTCTACTTAAGGCCACTTGCAAAAACTGAGGCCTACTGAAAGCCGTCTAAATTTTTGAAAAACAATATTTATATTTGACAGTACTTTACAGTAACTGTAGGATGGTCATTTCAAGAACTTTTGCTAAATAAGAGCCAAATTAAGGCAAGTGTCTAAATACTGCTTAGATTTACTGCCCCATAATGAAATGAGCCTGTTTAACCTCATATTTCGAAATATGGTCATGAATTTTTATTTTTACACAATTTTTGCCATTGATAGCATTACCAATTCTCTTCAAGCCTCATAAATCCTTTAAAGACTTCGCACCTGCCAGAAGATACAGCATGTAAGCTCATGAATGTATTTTTGCACACTATATGGATTTTTCCTTTGACCCGTATGTTGTATGAATAAAACTTTTACTTGGTTTTTTTTTTTGCTAGCATCAGTTGAAATATCACTTGGTTCATGGGTCTCTATGTGTTTCCACTTTTGCCCTCGTGGCTCAATAAGACTGTAAGTATGTATTCTGTGTATTTTTGTTCTCTAATGAGTAGAGATTATACTAAAGTACTTTTCTGTTTTCCTCAGAAACCTTGGAATAACAATGTTCAGCATAGCTACAATGATAGGTTTCTTGATGTTTGGCCAAGACCTCTTTACCTAAATATGAATTATAGGCACTTCCCTGGACTCAAGATTTCTGGATCATGTTGTTTGTATTTTTCTGCATTTCTCACTCCTTTCTTTTTCTTAGCAGGAACACTATCTTCCGAATCACTGCTCGTCATCACTCACGCACACAAAACAATATAAATTATAGTTATACATTTGCTCTAAAAAAATGCCCCTATGAACAATGTACCCAGAACCACTCTAAACCCGCAAAAATTACATGTGTGTCGTTTCTGAAATAAACAAATTAAAGATTAATGTATTTATAATGCTACAAACAAGTAAATCAAAACAATTATTAAAATATAAGTTTTCTTACACTAGAAATTGTGGTGTTTTATATACAACGCCCACATTCCAACTTTTCTGATCTAAAAAATGTGATATGAGATGTTTTTGAGCATTGAAAAGGGATACATATGATTCCTTGAAGGAATCACACAGCTGATTGACATAAAACAAATTTCTTGAGGTGTGGTGGCCTATATTGATAAATAGTGTCAGTTATTATAATTAAGTGGATATCACATCAATGTGATCCCCATTTCATAAATAAACAATTGGTTCCATTATATGATGCTCCTCCCTGTTTCAATACCCTCTTATTTCAATGTCCGAATGCAAAATATTCAGCCACATTAGATCTCATAAGTAGTTTTTGGCAGGTTAAGTTGGAAAAATCAAGTAGATTGTTTTCAATTTTAGGTGAAAAATTTTGGAATAAAACATTTGTAGTGAAATTGATTTAAAACCTCCATAAAGTCTTCAAATGTTTCTCCGTGTACAAATATGTCATCCAAGTAAACCTTTACATTTTTAAATACATTTAATTAAGGCATTAATTAAGGCTTTTAAAAAGATTTATGCCAAAAAATGTATTTAAAAATGTAAAGGTTTACTTGGATGACATATTTGTACACGGAGAAACATTTGAAGACTTTATGGAGGTTTTAAATCAATTATTTAATGTTTTTCATGGACATGGTCTAACCTTAAATTTAGAGAAATATAAATTCTTTTGAAAATCTGTTCAATTTTTGGGATACATTATGAGGGATGAGGGAATACAGGAAGGTCCAAGTAAAGTCCAAGATATAAAGAAATTTAGAGAACCAAAACATATAAAAAGGCTACTACATTTCCTAGGTTTGATTAATTTTTGTCAAAATTATGAGAATATCAAAAAATCAATATATAAACTTAAATCAGTAAAATCAAATTTTAAATGGACAAATGAAAAGTATTACCATTATTTGAAGGGCCTAGTGTAATTTTAAATAAAGTAGGTAAATATACTATTGTTATCGGTGATGAAAATAATAAAATTCCAGGAAAGTTCCACACAAATTGGTTAAAACGATTTTTAGAATAAATAAACGTTGGTCATAGGACATAGTTAGCTTCCAGGTGTGATTCATGACCCTTCCAATCATTGAGTGATACTACAGTTCATACTCTATTCTCTCTCAAATAAAATTCTCTACATTTAATTTTGGAAATTATTATAATGTTGTTTAATTAATGGAATACCTTAAATTTTCTTTTGCAAAATAGACATTTGATTGTAATTCAAATAGTACAAAGAAAGAAACAATCTCTTCCTTTTCAAAAATGTAAATATATTTAAAAGAATTTGTTCATTTTGTTTATGGAATGTTTTTTAGTTGTTAAAGAAAAATATAACCAATAAGAATCAGAAATGAAGATTGATTGACCAGATGTCAGATAGGAATTTGTAACTTATGTTTGAATTTAAATTTTAGATGTTTTGTTAACAGGATTAGAAAATCCTTTGTAATTTTTAGTGTGATATCAAAGACCTGTGAAACAAGTTTTTCTTTTAAGTAAATCTGTTAAAAAGAGTTCCTGTAAGTTAGCTAATTGCCATTACCAACTTCGATTTTTTAAGTTTGTGCATTGTTTTCAGAAGATAAGTTTATATAAATCGTTAGTTTAAAAATATGATATATTAACCAAATTGGAATAATGCAGTAGTATAGCTACTGTTAAGTATTGATTCAGTTAGGTCAAAAAGTTAATGTAGCCTTGAAGAGATGAATTGGTGTATTTCTAAAGGAAATTGGTATTAATCAGTTCGATGCTTTGGTCTGTGAATGTAAATTCTAACTTAAACATGTAACTGTTATTTTTGTATAAAATTAAGGCTAATAGTGGAATACTATAAAAGTCAAGCTATTTAAGAATATAATTATTTGATAAAATAAATGTTTTAATTTTACACAATTGTAATTTGTTTAATGTATATTTTAGTCTTTTGTTTAGTTACCAATAAAATAAAGATCAATTAAACCTATAAACTTATAGTTTATTATTTTTAAACTCAGGGAGGTCCTTCATAACCAAACATTTAATATTAAATAAATAAATAAAAACATAACACATATACCTTTTGAGTTCTTAACAATTTTTGATCTTGATTTGTCTTGTTCTAGTCCAAGTAATGTTTTGTTGACCCTCATGTTCCGAATCATAATTCTGCCTCAATGGTTTTCTGTAGATACTGTATCCTTCATGTATTAACAAAGTGACGAGTAATGGTTTTATGTATACCTATGAGTAACTACGAGGTACATGCAAATAGTAGGAAATACAAAGAAATTAAATATGAAATACGAAGTATGAAGGCCCTCACGTCAAATATGTTTGACCATCCGCAAACTTATTTACAAATTATAGTCCAGTATGACAATTAAAACCTCTTTAATAATAACAATACAATATATATTGAGTTATTTTAAGGAGTAATTTGAAAAAAGGATTATTTTATTATATAAAATATTAAATGATATAAAATAAATTATAAAAGTTTAATTTAAAACAAGAGAGAAAGAAACAGAAGTATAGAAAGGGAAGTATATCAGTAATTGGAACAGCTGAGAGGAACACTGGGAGCTCAGTTGTTTAAAGATGCTTGAAAGGAGAAGTGGTTAGTTGTCAGTTTTTTAGAACTGATTGAGCAGAGAGGTGTGAATGACGATTTTGTGCAGTTTGCGGATAGTCAAACAAACATATTTGATGTGAGGGCCCTCACACATCATATTTGCATATTGGCAGTATCTATAAGAGATCATTGAAGCAGCATTATAGTGGGAGTATAGGGATCAACAAAACACATTACTTGGGCTGGATCAAGACAAGTCGGGACAGAAAAATTGTGAAGAACACAAAATTAATATGTCTTAATTTTTATTTATTTTATGTAAATGTTTGGTGGTCAAGGACCCTCCTCATATATAATCTATTATAAGTTTAATTGAGTTTTGTTTTATATTAGTAAATTAACAGAACACTATAAAATAGCTATCCAATGTGGGGCTTTTTCATATTTTTTTTTAAGGCCATAAGTAATTATAATATATATATTTTTGTGATATTAAATGTTATGATTTTTGGTTGTGTTTTGGTATAAACTCAAAATTAGTGGGCATAAATGAACGATGGATCACGATTGTTAAACACTATTGGTTGTGTTGAATCTACCATTGATATGTATAATATAAATAATGTCAATAATTTAATAGCAATATTTTATTTTATAAACTTTAAATGAGCAAAGTATAAATATCCGAAACAACTGAATGGCCAATGCCATTAAAAAATATCCGGAAGGCAGCGGAAAGGTTATAAAAGGCGGGGTTCAAGACGGACTCGCTGGCTCTTTTCAGCCGATCCTGCATAGAGACGCAACAAGGACACTCTGGCACACACGACTGGACGGAGATGCAAACCATGAAGCCGGCTCCCACGTACTTTCACACGCTACATATAGAACAGGGACGCTGAAGAGGACAATACCAACCATCCGAAGAATGTTACATCGAAATACTGGCCAGTATCGCGTAATGTAGAATTAAGGTAAATTTGAATTCAGTATAACGTTATATAGTAATTGGGGTAATTTTTTATATATTAAATTTTGGATAAAATGTGTGTGAATAAAAAATTATTCCTATTACCAGAATTGTCCTATATAATTAACAGAACCCTGGAATGGAGTAAAAGTTGAATATAAAAAAAAAACAATAAAATATAAATTATAAAAATTTTTAATATAAAAAAGAAATATATATATAATTTAAATATCTAAAAAATAATTATCGTAACAATATATATACATAAACTAAAATGCAACATACTTGCCTGCTCACCTTAATTTGAGAACGACTCCAGCGGGAACACCAATCGCCATAACGGCTGACACTGTGCTCTGCTCCGAGACCTTTTTCTCGGCGCCATACTCAAACGTAAAACCAGCAGTACCTATTCTAAAACAAAATGGCTTATTTAAAAACAATATTATAATAATATTTCTGGGATCAAATTAATGAACAGCAGGTGTTGGTTTTTTAAGGTAATGTCTCAAGCTTTTTTTGTGCACTTTTTTAAATTTATATCTGTACAATTATTGTGATAGTGACATTTTTCAGGAAAATGAAAACTAAGATTCCACTTTTACCCACCCCAGAGAAAAAACTCTAAAACCAGCAATCCTAACCTGCAACAGAGAGACAACAGTGATGAAGAATTGGTAGTAAAATAGATGGCTAGAAGCATCCTGACAATGGCCTGTCATGTAGTAATACTAAGAACATTTCAGGTACAGAAGATGGGCCACAGCATAAGAAAAACTGATACTCGACTGTCATTGTACATAACTTGCCTTTAACAAATTTTTTCAGTACTTCAAAACTTGACAGACAACAATACCATGGCCTTAACTAGACAAAAACAATTACAGCCAATATCCCAGTAAAGTCTCAAGACTAAATTAAAATAAAAAAGACTAAACAACACCACTTTATTCGGTACAATTAAAAACTAACAAAAACCATAAAATACCAGTTGAATAGATTATATTCCTCCGTAATAGTTCAGGTATAGCCTAGGGAAAAATCCCACTAACAAGTACAGTGTCAAAACTATCAGCTTATAGGGCATAGAAAACATTTCTGCAAAAGAGATCCAATTGTGTAAATGTGCTGGGCCTTACAATTATAAAAATTGTACTTCACATAGTGAGGTTCAAGTATGTGCCAATTGTGGTGGGTCACACAGTGCCATTTTTAAAGGTTGGCCTAAATTCTAAAAGCTCAGACCGATGACCTTGACAAAACAACTGCTTGACAAGACATACAACTACGTTAATGTCTCTGAGCCACAGCATAACACTTGGTTCAACAGACCGCCAACTACATTTCCGGACCCACAGCCCAGTAACATGACAACATATAGCTAACAGCTAAGAAGATCTGTTACAATTATTTTTTAGTATAATCAAACTGTTTATGTCAAAAATTAAATCATTTCTCACAAACCTTTTAAGCCAAATATTTTCAACCTCAAATAAATATCCCTACCCTACCTACAAAGCTTTCTCAACAAAAATCCAATTTTCCCAACTAACAATCCTAAATTGGAATGGAGATGGTTAAAACCTAGACAAACTCTACTAACTGACTTCACTACTAGGCATCATAGACATAAGATGGTTAAAACCTAGACAAACTCTACTAACTGACTTCACTACTAGGCATCATAGACATAAGATGGTTAAAACCTAGACAAACTCTACTAACTGACTTCACTACTAGGCATCATAGACATAAGATGGTTAAAACCTAGACAAACTCTACTAACTGACTTCACTACTAGGCATCATAGACATAAGATGGTTAAAACCTAGACAAACTCTACTAACTGACTTCACTACTAGGCATCATAGACATAGACATATGTATCACAGAAACACACCTTAAGTCCGAAGACATATTAAGAATAAGAGTATGACATTTATAGATATGACAGAGAAACCAGAGCTTGGGGGCAATTTTCATTAGGAAAAACATAGCTCACACTGAGGTACTTCTTCCGTGTCTTAAAACCTTTGAGGGAGTTTGTATTTAAGTAAAGTTAAAAAACAATGGTCCCTTAAATATTATGGTTGTATGTCACCAGCCGAGCAGTAGACTAGAACAGACTGACTTTCAGGACAACTTAGCTGGATTGCCGACTTCATTGTTAGGTGATCTGGACAGCAAATAAACAGACTGGGGCTCCGGAACTTTAAACAACAATGTACTACAATTATTCAGCTTAACAGAGAACTTAGGACTACAAGTATCACTCCCAGAGAAACTTACTTTCTAACCAACACCAGCATTACCCAAACTTACACTGACAACTGGTTAAGTTGACTGGGATGTATTTGCTGCAGAAATGAATGATAACATTACAATACCACTCACAATCAATTCCCCAGATGATATTGATACAACAATTCAATGGTTCACAAACACCGTTCATTCTTCTATAACACAAACACAAACACTACATTTAAACCCATTACTTCTCAGGAAGTAGCCAAGAACATTAAGTGGTTAGCAAACAAAAAAGCCACAATCTAGCACTGAAAAAACTACCAAGGAAAAGCATCGCCTTTCCTATATGCTAAGAAAAGATTATTTTTTCATTACATAATAATTAACTATTTAATGACACTTGTTATTTTTCACAGAATTATTTTTGTTTAAATCAACAATGGGGCATTAAATGGAACTAATATGTAAAATATCATGCCTTTAAATATCATGGGTTCAACATTACAAACACTATTTTAATAACTTTGTGTAATTACAGTCCAAAAACAAAAATTATGTATTGTTGAACTGGGCAATAACTCTTTACCTTACTCATTATAAATTGTTGACAATTTAAATGAGTAATTAATTATTTAACCTGTTAACCGGGGTCCCTTTTTAATTACGCAGCATAAAACGGCCGCGAACTCTTTCACTAGGACGTGTAAATACGTCATGCCCGGAGGACGTAATTTCATATTACTATTTTTTTATTTATGCTTAAAATAAATGAAAAGACTATGAAATATATTTTTTTTTGTTTATTTATATATAAAGCACAAAGGAAAATACAAAATTACAAACAAATAGAAAAGAATACCAACAAAAAAATGGAAACATCGAATTAAAAAATTATAAATTTTACAAACAATTATAAAGATTACAAAAAATATCTATTTTTTACTTAGATACACAATAAATATTCATAAACAAGATAAATTATTGGTGATTGGATCAATTTTGTATGTTTTTCTATTAGATGTGTTAGGATCAAAACTTAGATTGTCTGCAAAATGCAAAAACTTACATAATAATCCAAATCTACTTTCGCTCATAGTTTCATAAAAAAATGGTGTTTCAATTAATTGAAATTAATTAATTATTCTTCTTCTTGAAAAATAAAGTTCAAAGGCCAGTTTTTCAATTATTCCTTGTAAAATTAGGAGCCCCAAAAAATTCTTCATTTCAGCTTCATTACAAATTTGTTTGCTCTGTAATTAATTTGATAAGTTCCTCATCTAGAAACTTCTCAAGATAAAACAAAGGAACATTTTTTGGAGGAGTATTGAAAGTTTTTCCAGGATGTGCAGTGAAGGGAAATGGTCTTTCTGCATTTTGAGGTAGCCATTCTTCAGAAACAATACTGTTGCTAGGACCAACTTCTTCACCATCTTCATTCTTAGTATCGCTCAATTACGTGTCATAGTCAAAATTACTGTCAGATGACTCCGATGACAAACTCATAATATGTCTCCTTTTTCTACCAGCCGGTACATTGATTTTGTCATCGCTGATATCCTTTCATTCATTTTGATGGATACTTATAAAAATGTATTTTAAAATAAAAAAGTTGGAAATATAAAAAATATAAGTAAATAATATATAATACGAAAATAGGTAGGTAAGTGTAAGTACGTACTCATCACTGCTCACCCAGAACACGTCCACCACTCTCAATAGCGAAATGATACTGATTCCCTTTTTGTCTTAAATTCATGTCAAGACATGTATGGATGACTAATACCTTTGTTGTTCGAAAATATACGTCCCGCCCGTTCCAGGGCGCAACATATACTTCAAGGACGTATTCATATGTCCTACCCGTACCCGATATGGTTTACGTTTGACGTATTTATATGTCCCGCTCGGTTAACAGGTTAATAACCCTTTATGTTTTATAGAGTTCAAAATATTTTTCATGTTCTCAGGTAATAAAATGTATTCTTGATTTTACATTCCATGTTTACAGGTGACTCAAAATGGCCAGGACAGAATGACAGGTGAAAATATCAAGATTTCTGGTTTTGAAAAAAATCATCGAAAGCCTAAATATTTAACATTTTTATAATTGTATGAATATTCTCTTTCATATTTTAAATGAATGAATAACTATTAATAATAATAGTACATTAAGCATTCAAACCGTCACTTTCTTTCTATAGGTTATCAAAACATATTGCTCATCTGTTGGAATGATGAAATAACTAGAACTTTGGTGAAATTAAGGTCAATACTTCATAATTATTAAAAAAATTTGATTTATTGAAAGGAACAAGATAGTAATAATAGTTATCCTCTGGTATGCCAGATTGTAGTTGAGTCATTGAAAAGGCTCAGTAACCTTAGTAGAAGTTTTTTTTTTTTTGTCTCTCCTGTAAAACAGCAGTATTTGACTTTTACTGTTGTTCTACTAGATGAATGGTTTACAACAAGTTAGTGAAATTAAGAGCTACATTAGAGTATAGAAATACAATATAATGTAAAATTTACTTAATACTTGTCCTCAGCTTCATTTTTGCTTCTTTCCTCTTCCAAGCAAGTGCTAGAGAAACATGGGAATGTGGTAGTCCAAAGACGACAGATACGTTGGTATTGTAGTTCTCTGTGTCCCGTACCAGAGACGTAGACATAGAGGAGGAGCTGCCCGTCCGCCAGGTGAGGTAGCCCATAGTACCACTATCAAGATTTACACCAGTCGCTAGTTAAGACAAAAAGACTTGTTCAACTCTTACATATTTTAGAATAATAATTTTATCATTCTAACGCTACAATGATTGGTGTAATACATGTATGAACTTTAAATATCATCTACAATTAGCAGCCTTACTATTATAATCACAATCGATCATGCCAAAGATTTTTGTTTTACCAATTAAAATTTGTTTGGACCAATTATGAGATAAATTGCCTTTTTTTAGCTATATATTTTGGATTCATACAAAATAAGTAATATTTAAATGCATAATATTTAAATATAATAAGGTAAAGATATAATATTGTAAAGATTTAGGAGGCCATGGCAAGAAACAATGGTTTTAGTTTGTAGATTGTTCTAGAAGGTTCTATGCCAGGCGGCATGAGTGAAGCACCACTTAGGCATAGTTGCCAGTTACCAGTGATTTAAGACACATGACAGTTGTGAGTTATTACTTACAAAGAGAGAGTCACTGTTTGGAATATGCATAACAAATTATTAATTGAAAGTTGAGAGTAAGTCTGGATCATTCTTTAATAAAAGAAAACGATGAGAGTTGCAATATAGAAGAGATAATATTTGTGTGGTCAGGTAAATAACAGCAAGTGAATGATTATTCAATCAACATGATACCGAAGACAGAAAACATATAAAAAAAACAACATTGTTGTGATTAATAACTCCTTATTTATTTCTATACTTGAACAAAATGTTTTATATTAAATTTGCACCCATCTGAGATATTTTAAAGGTTCAAAAATATTTATTCAGAGTTGTTAGAAGAATGGGTGAAAATGGATTCCAAGGAACCCAAGTACCAAATTTTGTCTGACCAAATAATCCAGAAGAAGTTAAACTCAGTCCTTAAAACATCAACCAGACAATGCTTAAAATGACAATCAGGATAAGGAATGTCTCGATACACTTTCCAAATCATCCAATGAAAAGTCATCAATAATATCTGCTGAAACACTGTTAGCACACTCGAAGGGTCAACATGATTAAGATATTTTAGAGAAACTAGATATACATAAATTAATTAAACTTTGGTTGAAAAAAACATATTCTATATATTGTTTCATTTTATAGACTAGGTATTGATGGGAATTCATTTGTAGATCCAAGCAAAGGTACCAAAAATATTAGGTGGTCTCTACGAGAACAATCCTTTGAAGAACGGTCAAGAAGTAACTGGTAAGAAATTGGTATTAATTACTTTAAAATAATCACAAAAAGCAAAGCATTTATCTGGAGCAGAAAGATCAGAATTCAGTCACACAACCAAGCTCAATTGTGCCTATTGACCCTTCCTGGAATTGGCAGGCCAAATGCAGATGTTGGCCCCCTTCTATCGTAGATGAGGCAAGTAGACAGAAACACCAGTCACTGTGCTTGATAAGTATTCGTCCACACAACATCCTCTTGATAAAACAGCAGAATTTAAATGAATGACCCTGAGCATACTGACAAAAAAGTTTATTTGTGATAAGTGTGTGCACTTTTACAAGGAAAAGTTCCACAGCAGGTATGGAATGAAGCAGTAAGAGGTGCATAGTTTAGAGTTTGGCACTTAAGGAACATGTTGACAACGATGATCACTTCTTTATGTTTAAAATTTAGTATTATTTTGAATTTCTGTTTTATATGTCTATATGTAATTGAGTGTTGTGCTGTGCTCCCACACTTGGCGAGAACCCCTCTCTCCAGCTTTATTTGACATTTAGACACCCCTAAAGAACATCTCAGCATCAATGACCCCTGTTGGGAGATAAAACAAGCCACAGGTAAGTTTCTCCGAAGGGAGGTGAAGTTGAACACGCAACTTAGGACTGCAGCTTTGGGGCAGATACGTTGCATAATATTGTTGTGATATTTATACATTGTGAGTTTGTGATATTACTTTTGATATAAACTCAAAATTAGCGGGCATAAATGAACGGTACACGACCCGTGGATCACGGTTCGTGAATGGTTGAACAATTATTCGTTGCGTTATGTCCAATATTAATAGTAATCATATAAATAAAATCAAGGCTTGATTGAGTATAAACATTTTAATATTGGATTTATTAACTTTAAAACAAGAAAAGTTAATAATATCCGAGACCACTGCCTTTGGAGAATAAGAAGTTAAGAACTCGAAGAAAATAACCATAAGTACGTGCTCACGAGAAACAGAGGGTATAAAAACGAGTAGAGCCGATATATCATCCACATTCATTTTGACCCGGCACAAGAGACAGGAAGGTTGGGAGAGACGCTAGCCCAGGGACGTGTACTGGCTCGTGGTACACAGAAGACGAGGCCAGCACCAGGTAGCCACGCTCGAGACAAATACGACGACAAAGACAAAGAAGACCACGCGTAGAACACAACTTAGGTAAAACTGGCCGGTCAATATTATAGTAAGGTACATTGTAACTTTATTTTTTAAATCATATATATGGCTAATAATGGGCAACATATGCTCAATTAACACCTTCAATGTTCAATGTTTTTGTGAAATATTAATACTAAATATTTTACTATTTTTGTTTATTCATATACGATTTTTTATCTTAACTGTTTTGCATAGGATTGATATATTTTGCCAACCAAATTAAAATTAAAATTGGATAACCTCTTGTTATTAAAATAAAATGAAGTGTTTCTCTCTGGTTGTTCCCTTATCTTGAATATAAATAATATGAAATTTATTTCAAGTTAAAATAAACGATAATTAAAAATAAAAACTTCCTTAATTCTTTCCAGCAAATTATCCCTGGTTTTCGAATGTCCGGAGTAACCCCCCTGAGAATAACCGACCCTCTATAGCTGCTAAAGTATTGACTAAAAAAAACCTATAGAAACTGGCTTTAAAGGCAATTAATATGCAATTTCTACGGTTGTTCCTAAAACTGTATTTTCTTTGAATTTATTTTTCCATTACCAATTTTAACATGTCCTTAATTATGGAGAAATAATCAGAGCTTTAAATTTGTAATAGCTTTTGAGTGTGCAGTAACTTAAGAAATCTTAAAAGTCAGAGAGAAATTTGTCATTAAATAGATTCAAATCATTTTGATTAATTTTTTTTCTTGCTTCCTGTTAGTATATCTTAATCATATAATATATTGTTGTGATATTAGATATTGTGGAGTTTGTATATAAATATTTAATCTAACCTTGAATCAAGAAGGCAAACAAAAACAATTGAGAGTAGAAAAAACAAAACAAAAGATAGTATAGTTGTTGTATCATGATGAACACACAGAATTACTCATCTAGTTTTGGCCCGTGATATAGTATAGTTGTTGTTGTATCATGATGAACACACACAGAATTACTCATCTAGTTTAGGCCCGTGATATAGTATAGTTGTTGTTTTATGAGAACACAGAATTATTCTCTCTCTACTCTAGTTTGGGATCAGCCTGTGTTATATGTGTCTGAGTCAAGTGATGAAATAAAAAGTTCTGTAAGTTATTTGTTGTTGGCCTGGAAGCGGAACAGAAGAGAAGTTGCACCAGGAAGAAGAGTTAATTTGATTAAAAAAGAAGACCATAGAAAAAAAAAAAGGAAAAAAATATAAACAAGTATAATTAATATAGTTTCTTTTTGTTTATTTGTAATTAAAAATAATCTTTTGCCATAATTATTTTGTTTAAAAGAACCTTAAACAGCAGTTAATCACTAATAAAATAAATTTAAAGTTAAAAATAAAATTAAGTTATCTTTTAAAAAAGAACGTAAATATTTTAATAATATACCATGTTGTTGATGAATAGACCTTAACAGTTATGGATGGATCGAATCATTTTTAGAATTAAAATATCAACAACACTAACAGACGAAAGACCGAAATGAAAATAGAGCTTCTTCCTTTGGGCTTAGCAATTAGTTGAGTTAGCTGTTGATGTTATTTGCAGGTTAGATAAATGTGACTGATTTTTACTATCAGTTTGGCAAAAAAGTTCGTTCGTTTTTTGTCGTCGCGAAACTTCAAGCAGTGTAATATGTAGCTAACTTCAGTCCGTCCCTTGCAAGTGCGCTCTCGTCAGATACTAGACACTTCAACATAGTTTACCTGAAATTCTGACGAGACTGATTGTATTTTGTGTGTTTAGGATCATCCTGAAAATGGAAAACCAAAACGAACATTTTCGACACCTCATGCTTTTTTAATTTAAAAAAGGCAAGAAAACAGTGGAGCAGGAAGATATGCGCTGTATACGGAGAGGATGCTGTTACGGAACGTGTGTGCCAGAAGTGTTTTCAAGATTTTGATCGGGAAATTTTTCGGTTCAAGGCGCACCTCGCTCAGGCCGGCCAACTGAGATCAACAGCGACAAAGTGAAGGAATTAGTCGACACCAATCCCTGTTATACAACTAGGGAGATTGCAGTTATCCTCAAAATATCCAAATCGAGTGTTGGATTTCCCCCAATCGCCCAAAGGATTTCCATCTGCGATTCGTTGCGGAAACGTGAAGAAAACTATCCTTTTTTGAAGAGAATGATGACAGGGGACGAAAAGTGGATCGTCAATAACAATGTGGAGCGCAAACGCTCATGGGGGAAGTGTCGCGAATTACGTTGTCTTTTATGAACTTCTTCCCATGAACAGGATCATCAATTCGGATGTTTACTGTGACCAGCTGGACAAATTAAATGCAGCGATCCACCAGAAGCGTCCAGAACTAGCCAACCGTAAGGGGATTGTCTTCCATCATGATAATGCCAGACCGCACACTTCTTTGCAGACGCGGCAGAAGTTACTGGAGCTTAGCTTGGCTGGGAAGTTTTGCCACACCCTCCATATTCCCCCAATCTTGCACCTTCAGATTTCCACCTGTTTCGGTCTCTTCAAAATTCATTGAATGGACTGACCTTCAGCTCTGAAGAAGATGTAAAAATCCACTTGGAAAATTTTTATGCCAGTAAAGACAGGAAATTCTTTGAGCATGGAATTATGAATCAGCCCATGAGATGGCAGAAGATACTGGAACAAAACGGCAATTATATCATTGATTGAATAAATCGCTTTGTGTTTAAAAGTTGTCTTATTTTCACTGAAAAAACCGAATGGACTTTTTGGCCAACCTATTATTTTGATGCAAGGAGCTCTTGTAACTGGTTGAATGAAAATTCTGATATGCACTTTATTTTAATAGAGAAAGGTTAAATGCCATTTAATTTAGACCCGCAGCAGGTGATGGCTAATGATGGACTGTAAACAAGATATTAGAAAGAAGAAAAAAGGTAGTGACTGTGCCTGAATTCGAACAACTGTCATGGCATTACCCAATCTCATGTTTGGTCAAGAATACTACCAACAGGTTAGAGCAGACCAGATAAAGAGCTCAGAAATTGACAAGGCTAACAGTTCGCAGTGATGAGTTTGGCAGAAGAGATGCAACTATAAGAGAACTGTAACTGTGTATGAGAATGTGACTAGACCAGAAAGTCGCAGGTTAAATCTTGGCTCTATCTTGTATCTTTTTTCTTTGGTTAATAATTATTAAAACATTATGACTGCAATACAATGTAATCAACATGTTTGAAGTAGTATATTATATATTGTTGTGATATTTTAATATGATGATTTTTAATGATGTTTGTTTAAATAAACTCGGAATTAGCAAGCATTGAAGAACTTAATAACGATCCGTAGTTCATTTCTAAGAAAGTATGAACGTTTTTATAGTCGTCATATTAATTATTAATATTTATAATAAAAATAATATCATAACTAATGTAAACATTTATTTTATAAACTACGTAAATTAAGCAAAGTATAAATATTCAAAAACAACTGGCATTAAATAACCAGTTGAAAGTCAAGAAGGCAGCGGTAGGTAATATAAAGATCCGCTTGAGTTCGAAAAAGGTCATTCTTTCTTCAGGTGCAGGGCAGAGCAGGTAGCAGACCAGATCAGGTAGCGAGACGCTAAACCGCCTCATGGTGCATCACTTTCACTCGGCATGAAGACAAAGGACGCGCAAGTAAGACAATCCGGACGGAACATGCGATGCAGATAAGAAGAAGAAGATTTGGATCACACAAATGAAGACGAACCACAAGAAGACATCAACACAAAGATACACTGGCCAGTATAATACGTAATTTTAATCTTAACAGTAATTTTTAGTACGTACGTATTTATTTTTTTGTATATCAATTTTTATATATTCAATGTGTTTAAATAAAACCAATATTCCTTTTGCCAGAAGTTTCCTATATAATTATTAACAGAACCCTGATATAACGTTAAAGTTATAAATATAAAGTTTTTTAAATTATTTAAAAGAATATATAATTAAAATATTATTAATAAATAACAAATATTAGAATAATATATATATATAGTATATTAGCTACAAACTAAAACAATACTTACTAACATCTATACCAGTGCGTATACCACTGTTGCTAAAAAGAACAAACGTGTCCATCTGAGCGAATGTCCTTCTGTAGAGGGTGCGGAAGGCTTTGAACATAAGGAGAGGTCCAGCACCTGCACCTCCACCAAGCTCCACCCATGATTTCTCCGATATTGTAAACCGATTTGATACATTGATCGTTCCTTGCCCTGAAGAACAAATCCTATAAATTATAAACTAATCATACATTAGAATAGAGATATGTATTAGAACAGGAAACATTATAAATATGAAGAAAATTGTAATGCATTATGTGAGAAAAAAAAGCATAAGTGTAATTTTAGTAGATATAGAATATATATATATATATATATATATATATATATATATATATATATATATATATATATTGTCTTGATTAATTTAGTTTAAAAAAAAGATTGAGCTGAAATGAGACTTTAACGGAAGAAATAAAACCTCTTGTCTCGCTCTAGGTTTTATATTTTGGCCAAGCGCTTACAACTGTCAAACAGTCATTTTTAATGCAGCAATTAACAATAATGTCATAAGTATTAAAATAAAGTACAGATATTAATATCTTATAATTATAGATTATAAATTTATTTAAAAGATAAAAAGTTAGATAGTTAAAAAATACTACAGTTATAATAAAATCGATGACATCCACAACACCATCAAATTAATAAAACATATATGTATAAATTAAAATTGTTTATTTCGTTAAAAATTAAAATTCACTCTTCATATTCCCTCACATGTGTATAACCTCAAATTTCTTTGTATTATCTCTTGATATCGCAGGCCATCATAGAAACTCATATATACATGCAGAGTATACAGATGGAATGAGCAATATTGAATTTGGTGCCTCAAGGTCACAAAACTCAAGGCTTGGATGAAACAAGGCAATTTGACAGAATTTATTACATTTGACAGAAAATTATTAAATTAATTAACTCAAAAACTGTAAATATATTAAATGTTTTATTTTTATTTCTTGCATGTAAATTTATGGTTGTCAGGAACTGCACCTGAGATATAAAGAATGAATTAGAAGTGAAATTAATTTTTATTTAATCACAACTAAGATAAGAACTTTATAATATATAGATAAAATTCGCTAAACAGGTTTAGGTTAGTTATAGGCTTCTCAATTTACAACCCGAAGGTAAGCCTATCACCTGGAACTGTTTCTATTGTATACTTTCTTATTATTGTAATCCAATTTTGTTAGCTTGTAGTCCAGCTCCGATGCAGTTCAAGGAGCCTATAATAACCCTTAAGTACTTTTTACATATTTCTGTCTTTCAATGAAATATATAAACAGGGGTTCAAGAAAAAAAAAAGTATCTTTTAATCAAGTAGTTCAGTAGAGTAAGATGTGTTAGTTTTGGAAGTAGCGATTACTAGACCAAGAGTTGAAGAGAGCATATGTTTAAGACCAAACAGTAGAAGTTAATAGGAGTGGTTTTATCACTCCTATCTATTCCACAACATCGAAGAGTATCCATGTTATTACTGTTTATATTAGATAACTATTATTTTAAATATAAAAAAATCTCTAGCCGATTATGTTATTTTAAAACATTTATAATAGATAAAATTATGCACTAGAATCATATAGAACCCTGAGATAATATTAATTGAAACATTATAAAATAAATTATTTAACTTTATGACTTTTTTATGAATGTTCTTTTACTCTTTATAATTAAGAAAGTAAAAATATTTTAACAAAGAAAGTAATTGATGCAATAAAGGGTGTGTACATTTTTATTTTAAACTAAATAAAAACAATTTTAATTAATACTTATAGGTTTTATTAATTTGATGATATTATTTTGCCTTTTATCAATTTTATTATTATTAAGGTATTTTAAAACTTTTTAATTAATTAATAATCTATATTTAGAACATAATACCTATACTTTATTTTAATGCTTATGGCATTATTATCAATTCTAACACTGAGGCTAACTGACAGTTGAAAGTGCTTTTGCCAAAATATAAAACCTTATTAAGAGGCAAGATGTTTCTTAAATTGATAACTTCACAACCAAGCACAATATTCTCTATGTATTTAAATGCTTATATACAATCCAGGTTATTTTCTCTCAATTGAAAATTATTACAAATGTAATAGGTTACATACATTTAAAGCATTATCTTTGCTGGCTCTTTTCATCCTTTTGGACAATAATGTTGTGAACTGTATTCCCTCAGATCACTGATGCTCCTCAAACCTTCACCAATTTGATTATATTACACTGGTAGCACATTAATATTATTGGTAGGTCGCTGAAATTCAATTACTTCACTTTTAGTTGTCTGCGTGTTCATGCCAGTGTGACTTCATTTTGGTTCAAGGTCACATGCCAGCTGGTGAAGTGAAGAGAAAAGACAAAGGAGTCATGGTTTGAGTCACCTGTGTTAGCCATCTTGTCGGCGTAATCAAACCTATTTAGTGATAAGTATCGGGACCTTATTCGCGAGGTGTTGTTTCCCCATTATATTAGAACTTGAAGGTGATGTCAAGTGGTCGTGTGCTGAGTCCACATCAACAAGAAGTGAGCGAACATTGTTGGCAGAGGTGATAGAACGAGGTAAGCAAATTTTCTTTCTCTAGCTCCCCAGTGTGGCAATTTCATATTATACAGTCCACTGGTACAGTCTCAATACCCTGGGGTTGGGGGTTTTGGCATGTACACTACAAGTATTATCATACTCACTTTTGATCATGATGTCAATACTATTTCTCTTCTTTCTCCTTATTTAACAACTATACTGCCCTCTCTTGTGTCTGAGTAACAACTGCACTCTATTGAATCCACAAAACAACTGAGCTTCTCGTATGAAACAATTGACACTTGCTGGATATATTCTATCAACCTAGGTAGTCTAGGGTCCAATATAGTCTTTTCTGCCATGGGCTTCCCAATCCTTCCATCAATACAGCATTAGATACTTCATTATTAAATTAAATTTTATTAATTATTATTACAAAAGTAAACATCACTGCAATGAGTACCAAAGAATTTGTTTATATGCGTGCCCAGACCATGTGACTATCACATGGACTGCATTCAGCAGTGATTAATTTCCACAAATGGGAGATAGCTACATGAAAATTATTTTAAATTCCACTTTTTGTTCTTTGCCTCCCAACTTCTCAATGGAACGAGCTACAATCTGTATAGGTTAAGCGTTCTAAATGGAATAAACCCACCCCATATTTCAATTGCTCATAGTGGCTTACCAGAGGTTACTTTTTAGGAGATATTTCAATTAGAAGCCAGTAGTAATTTCTTCAAAACTTAAGTGTAAAATATGTCGACAACTATAAATGTTATGAACTATAAGCAATAGATATACTCAGAATTGACATCCTTTTTAAAATTATACATAGATGAACACTGGTGCTTGTATCCCTTGAAGAGTTACATCAAAAACATATAAAAATTGATTAAATCAGATAATTTCAGGTAATTCTGCTAGTTGTATATAAGTTGAAAAGTTTTACTCTGAAATTTGTATTCTAAAGTATTTTTTCCCACCTCTTTTTATTATATCTGAAGTATTTTTTCCCACCTCTTTTTATTATATCTGAAGTATTTTTTCCCACATATTTTTATTATATCATGTAGCATATATAAGCCTAGCAACCAAAAGTAGCACCTCAGAGATTGCTCTTCCCGCTGTTTCGGTGTTTAATTTAAACCGTCTGTTTTATTTTGTGAATTTTTTTTTTTTGTGGTAAATATATGGATATGATGTGTGAAAAAATACTCGAAGGTACCAACCAGTCCCATTGTGTGTGGACAGATGGCCGGCGATGCTGGAGGTATTCCTCGATGTCAGAGGTGCCTCTATAGACTGGTTGATAGACATCCCAGACACCTCCACTGAAGGGAGGCCATTTGGCCTAAACAGTATAACAATTTATTTAAAATTATCATTGCATGAAAGGAATTGATTCATTGATTAAATGAATAATTAATATTCTGTAAAAACTCTTACATATCATAATCAAAATCATATCCATATCTGTTGAAGAGATCGGATGCATTGATGTTGATGATGATGTTCCCTTTGGGATTAGTCCTTTGTTGAAGTCTTCGTTCCTCTCTCTGCCTAAAAAAATAAAAAGCAAATATGAATACAATTAAGGAAGATACCAAAGGTAAATTACAGTTAAATTAACAGAAACAACTCTTGCAATAAACTGACATTTCTCTTAACCAAACAATTTTATTTCTGCTAGCTTCGTGGTGAATATTTTACTTATTACCTAACATAATCACTCGTAACTGGACACATTCAGTAATTTAAACCCAAACCTCACTAATAACCCAGTTGCTTAGTTGGGGGGGGGGTGCCTTGCAAAAGGTCAGGCAGGCCTTTTTTGTCTTGTAAATAATAGTAGTAATAATAAGAATATAAGTTTTGACCTTCCCTCTTGACTCACTTGGGCATCCATCTCTCAAGAAAGATTCCTAGGCAAGATGCATTTAATTTTTATTCTGACAGGAGAATTGGAAAAAGAAGCCGCGCGAGTGAAACATGCAGATGAATATGCTGATACCTAGATCATCAATACAGCTATGGCATCAGTTTATGGCAATTTTATAATACTAAGTGAGGACATTGATGTTCCTTGTACTGCTCACTGGGCTAACATATACCTCCAAAAATGAGAGTATATTCATCCACAATCCAGGGAGAGGCAATAAGGTTTATGTTACTCAACCAAATCATTCCCATACGAACCTCTACATGAACTTTTCATTCATGCGTTTGCACTGGTTTGACACTATGTTGGCCTTTTTTGACCATGGAGTATTGAAATTGTGATCTCTTCTGAAAAACCAGCCACATTTGAAGGGCTATGCTGCAAAATTCAGAAGCCCTCACTTAACCCTCTCTAGAAACTTACTAAAGCTGGAAAATATGTACCACAAATCAAAACTAAATGATTTATTATTTCTATTTTTCCTTTGTTGCCTGGACTAAAAAGTGGTCTACTTTCCTCCTCAATATGCAAACACTGACTAAAGACACACCTTAATCATTGCTACAGTTCTTGTGGCAGGTACTTGTAAAAATGTTCTAGATGATTATTTTGCCGACTTCGATGTAATTAAAAATTCAGTAGGTGTCACAATTTGAGTCATCTGGTGAACAGGAATGATATTCCTACATGGACAGCACAAAGTTAGAGGACAGTTATGATAAGCCAGGTCCTTCAAAACTCCAAAACCTGATTAAAAATTTCAATTTTTTTTTTTTTTAAGTTCATTAGTATTAGTAGAAGTAGTAGTATTTTATTAGTTTAAATAATTTCTATTATTTCATCATGTTTAATTTATAATATTCATATCATATTATTTTAACATCTATTACAAGTTTTCATTTGCAATGATAAAAGTTTTAAATTTTCATATTAATTTTTGACTTGATTTTTATTACTTTAAATAATTTCTATTATTTCAACATGTACAATTTATAAGTATTCTTGAATTGAGACATTGATTATATGCTGTCTTTTTAATTTAAAAAAAGTATTTGCAATTTTACAACCACTCGTTTTTTTTTTTTGTTTTTTTTTTCCTTTCATAGCCCCTTTAAATTTACAGATAATTATATATGATTATAGATCCTCAGGCGAATCTTTTCCTACCACTCGTTTTATACCTTTACCTATTTTTTATACATTTTGATTTGATGATCTGTACCTCGAATAATATTGGGCAAAGAAAATATTTCAGATAAAATTTGTTGGAAATTTCGTCTCCTTTAAAAGGGATTATAAATCTATTATTGCTAAGACCAACTGAAAAAAGTCCAAACTTTTTGTGGATTTTCGGCTACCAAATATTCTCCAGGGGAAGGTTGAAAACTCATATTATTTTTACTACTACTAATATCTACAAGATAAAAAAATAAAATCTTCTATCTGACCTTTAGTTAAAAGTCCTCAGCTAAATTCTAACAATCACAAAATACACAGCATTAAGAAGAGCTTCAGTTGATCCTCTTTGGGGTTTGTCTCAATTGCGATAATATAAGTATTATTTTTAGATCTTTCCCAATGACCCTTAAACTAGAAACAGATAAAGCCAAGTACCGAGTTGGAACAATTACAGGCAAATGTATAAGTGAGGATCAGATATCATACCACCAATCAGGGAAAATTTCCCTATCGGTGAATGTTTAACCTGATCCAGCTGTTGTCTGTGTTTCACCCTAACTTCTTTGGTCTTATGTGGTACTAGTATCTACCTGCTACCCCATGATTTATATTTTGTAAGAACATCATATATAAACTGATCTCAATACTTGGAAAGTGACAAAGACATTTCTGAAACATTGAGTGCAAATTATATTAAATTAGATGTATGAAATATATAAACTTTATTTCAAATGTACTAACATATTTATATTAATTTTACAAAATGTTACCTGGCCAATCTTTCATATTCTTCTCGAATTTCCTGAGGTGTTCTAGTTCGTTGAATCACTTCCCATCCATCTGTCTCTAAACCTCTAATGCCTACACTGTCATAGATTGCTCGCTGGTGTGGATCTTTCAAAACTAAAGCAAAGAAGAAATTATATCATATATGTGCTATATGTCAAGCTTAGATGTAATATAAATCATTTAAGACCACTTATGCTAAGTTAGTTCAATCAGCTATTATACAATATATTGTAATGATTCTTATTATTGTTATTCTCAGGGCGTTATGATATTGTTGTTCTCGGGCAGTCCTGATATATATCATAACAGTGACAGTAATAATAGTGATATATATCAAAACCTTTAAAATATTATTTTTTTCAAATTACATTTTTTTCATCCTTGTTTAAAAATTCGTGTGAAATACTGTAGCCAAATAAATATATTTCTTGATTGATTGAATTATTTTAAGATAAGAAGATGCAAATAATAGGCAAAACCTCCATTTGTTTGGAATGTGTAATAATTAAAAATATATGCATTGGAAAGAGAGAGACTTAAAGCCAAGAAATTTTAATATTTTTCAAATACACCTAGAATAACCAGTGTTTTTAGTTCCAGAGATATTAGTCAAATAAATCATTGTATAATTAATAATATAACATAAAATAGTATTAGGAAATATTACACCACATAATAAGTGGTCATAACTGTGCTTTACTTTGCTGGTGATTTGTTTGATGGATCTCCCAAGTGAGCTATTCTTAGGTTAATCTCTTAACTGTCCTTCCCTCTGCAACCCCTTCTATGTTTTCCCATTTCCATTAACAGAAGCAGTAGACATGATTTTTAAGTATTTGAGTAGGGTTTGTTTTTCATTTTAAAAATTCAGCCTCAGAGGAATACTCCGATCGCTTAACTTTAGATAACTAACTTGCTTTTGTAATAGATATTGCAATGTATACAATTCACAATCGCAATTTAAGACAAATTATTCTATGTAATTAAATAATTTTGGCCTACAAAAATAAATGTAGAATAATTATGAATTAAGTTGTTAACAATTTAATTATATCCATATTGTTATGGCCATTGATCTGGTTAGTAGCTTACCCTTCCACATTCAGTAAAACTCGTAAATACTACAGCTATAATGATGGAAATATTGCCCCCCCCCCTATAATTAACAAGTGCCGTAAGCCTCATTCATTAGCTTTAGAACAAGATATTCTTGTCAATGAGTTGCTTCTGCTGTAAATGTTGACAGTGATATATATGTACTATTAATGATATATAGTTATATAATATACAACAATAAAAACTATTGTAGTAAAGATGCATTTGTCAACTGATACCTTCGTAAGCCTTTTTAGTCTTGTTAAACATTATCTCTGCCTCTTTTTTGCTCGCTGGATCAACATGCTTGTCAGGATGGTAGAGCCTGCTCAATCTTCTGTATGCATTGTTTATATCCTCAATGGGAGCCTTAACAGAGAGACCTTTGAATTATCAAAGAGCAAAATAAGAAGATGCTAAGTGTGATGGCATAGGTTGCTAAATGATGAAATATAAAACAGGGATCGCCACAATGTAATAGATAATTTCAATTTTATTAAAATGAGTCAGTCTAAAGTGGATTTTCACATGATAGTTGAGGAATAAGGAAGGTAACACCCTAGAAAACTTACATGCTTGGGGATATTGAGGAAGGCATAGTAATCATCCTCTTGGGAGGAGTTTGCTTCGTTGTTGTCCTGGTTCATGTCCAGCAACAGAGGAACAGAAGCTCAAAGAAAGTTGCAGCGGATGAGTCCCAAGTAACATGAATGACATGTAACCTACACACGGCCCCTGGACCGGCCAGTCTACAGTCCACTGCCTTCTTCACTGCCTACTCACGATTTCCTTCTTCACTCCGTCATCATCTTCCGACCAATCTGTGTCCAACTTGCAGTTTACTATTTATGTAGCTTATCATTCTTACCAAACATTTAATTTCAAAATATCAAAGATATGTGATATTTATGTGGTTACATGGACAGCAGGTTATCCCAATGTCAGATGTCAATATAATGTTTGTTTGTTTAGCAAAATAGACAGAAAGATGAGAAAGTTGTTAGGTGTGTTCGACTTCGACCAGACTATAATCGCCGAGAATAGTGATGTTGTGGCCAGAGATCTCCTCCCAGAGCAGCTCATTGATAGTATCCAAGCTGATGGCTGGACTGCTTACATGAGGCGAATTTTCGCACTTTTACACAACTGTGAAGTCACCCAAGATAGTATCCGCCAAGCTATTGTAGATATAACAGCCGTACCTTATTTTACAAGGTTTTTTAAAAAACTTAAAGAAATGAATTGTGATATCATAATAATATCCGATTCCAATACTTATTTTATTGATGAGTGGTTAAAAAGTAATGATATTAAACATTGTGTAGATAAGGTATATTCTAATCCAGCTACATTTGTTGATGGCAAACTGGATATAACAGAATTTCACTTTCAAGATTGGTGTAGTTTAAGTGAGACCAATCTTTGTAAAGGATATGTTTTGGAGAAGCATTTAGAAGATCAAAAGAAACTTGGAATTATTTATAACTCTGTGTTTTATGTTGGAGATGGGAGAAATGATCTTTGCCCTTCATTAAAATTGGGAGAAAATGATTTTGTCTTTCCACGATATGGTTATCCTTTACTTGATGAAATTAAATGCCGGGAAGACATAAAAGCTCACGTCTCGCCATGGAAGAATACAAATGAAATTTTAGCCACCTTGCAAGCTGTAAATACGTAATGATAACTTATATTGGCCAATAACATCAATCGATTTATAAGTGTGAATTGTGCCATCTCTTTTTAAATCACACTTTTTGTTTAGGTGACAATTTCCTCTTGTTCGACGTTGTTGATTTATTAATATTATGTTATTCATGTTTTTGTTTTATTATATAAGTTATAAACCATGCATAAATAAAAACAAGAAAATTTTTGCCAAGAGTATCTATGAGAGGATTGTTTGTGTGCCTATTGGCTTAGGTTGATGAAAATTTAGTATTTATCTTTTATTGACTGAAGCCAATATCCTAACAAACAAACCTTTTGTATATAAAAGCATGGTTAACAATAAACGTACAGTATATTAAACATTATCTACCTTAAATTAAAAATTTAAAGGTATCAACTACAAATTTATTATTACCCAGACTAGAAATATTTTCATCATATAGAGTAATCAAATGTTAATAATTAAAATGTATATTAGGTATAGAGCTCACTCCAACTTAAATAGCCCCCATTATACCCAAACAATGAATAAGCTTTTTTTTTTTCCTATTGGGAGAAAATGATTTTGTCTTTCCATGATTTGGTTATCCTTTACTTGATGAAATTAAATGCCAGGAAGACATGAGAGCTCATGTCAATCCATGGAGTAATACCTATTACCTGATTTTAGTTATTTGGACTGTATTAGGATCAGAATTTGGTTTTTGAGTTGGGCACCGTTTAGTTGAACCAAATAAATAAGGGCTCAATTCTTGGCTATCTATAGATTGCCATCCTTTAAAGAATCACTTTTTATCCTCAAATAAAATTAACTTCCAAGGGAAGGACTTGAACCTGCAACCTGCAGTGTGAGGGTCAGGTACACTTAACCTTTCAGTGTCATGATCAAAAGTTACACCCAGGACATGTTTGACGGATTTCCTTAAAATTATGAAAAAAAATGTCTGTATATAAGACACATTTCAAATGAAGATTATTGATGGTTAACTGTAGAGGATAATTAGAGGTAGGTTGACAGAAGTTAAAAATATTATAGCATATAATTTTTTTGTTTGTTTTCAATTGTATTTTAATTGACTAATCAACCTTCAATCAAAGAGGCTAATTTAAGAACCAGCAATTGATCAGAATTTGAAATTTCTAAAAAAAAACAGGAAAAATAAGGATACTCTAACGTCTATTATTAGTTGCTGGTTGGATAAAGGGTGGCAATCTGCAGATATATATCAGTTCTAAAAAGTTAAAAGCATAAGTTGCTATTGATAAGAAACAAAGGAATACATACTGTTCCTGTTATACAGGATATGAATATAACATATATTTGTATCAGATGAAAATTCAGAACGATGACGCGGTAGAAATATCAAAAATAGTCAATGCTTCACTAACTGCATTCTATTATATTTTATACCTAATACGGTTATCACCGATAAATTTAAAAATTATCTGTTGAGATAAAATTTCAAACACGATTTAAATGAATAATAATCTTGGATTCTAAAAAAAATGATACATATTATTAATCAGATCAAGGAGATCTTTAATTTGATACCTTACTCAGCATTTTAAAAAAATATTAATTTTCATCGCCTATTAATTAATTACCTTAATTATGTTTTACAATTATTGCAAAATTTCATGTTTATAGGTCAAACAGAGGACTCATAATCACTAGGACATACTGATTTAGTTAAAGTTTAGAGTTAATATCATCCAATAAACCCTCACCATGTTAACATATATTCTTAATCAGCACTTCAAAATCTGTAATTTGATTCTCTACTTCAGGAGTAGTCATTCTTTTTATACGCACCACTCTTTTTTATATATTTCATGGTGGTAACATTTTCTTACTGCCCATCGATTCCATATTAACTTAATTTAGTTAAAATGCAAAGCAACAAATTGGTAATTTATGAGTGGAGTTATAATTAAAAAGACATGTAGTTAAAATTTGAAGCTGCTCTACCGTTAAATCCACACCCCACCTACTAGTGCAATGGTAGACTTGCTTAATTTCTATATTTCTTCTTTAATCCCATTTTTTCAATTTATGTGTTAGCACTTAGGTCAACATTTTTAAAGTTGAAAGGTAATTTGTGACTACTATTGAGTTGAATTCTGTTATAGAGATTATTATTTAAGTTTCATAAATATAGCTTTGACCACTTTTTTTCAATCAATTGTGAAATGCGAAAAGCAGTAGTTAATCCATCTTGCATTGGATGTTTTTTTGATACAGTGATTGTTGGACGATTTTGATTTATGGTTAATCATTACTTGTTAATTTGATTACAGTGTAATTGTGATGCAATTACAATTTGAAATTATTAATTTTTTTTATATTAGTAAAATAGCAAAGCACAACAAAATGGCACCCTATGTGGAGCTTTCTCATATATTTTTTAAGGCCATAAGTAAATATTACAATATATATGTTGTTTTAGTTGCTATCAGGTATAGCTAGCAGTTATGTGCCATTAACAGCAAATAATAATGACATTACCGCCATGATCATTTTTTTTTTAATGTTATTCATTTATTTTGTACTATTCATTGATCTTTGTTTTCACTAATTTGTATAATTCACTTTCTGCAAAAGCAAATCACTGTGTATTAAAATAGTCATTGCTAATTTTTAAGGTCCCTCAGATGATTAGATCCAACAAGCAACAATACATATTAAATATAAAACAAATGGGTCAATACTTTTGTCAAATTCAGTGATGGACTGTTTTTTGTTTTTTAAAATCTTGTCATTATTTATAATATAATATTATTACATTGTGTGTTTAATGGGTTCAAAGTAAAAAAAAACAGATGAAATAAACATTAAACTGACTTTAATTATTAATTATATTTAAAAAAGTACAAAACATGTATAAATATATTTAATAACAAAATGTATTTTTTTATAAACGTCTGAGGGAATACGAATTCTTGGATCAGCTACTGAACCTGATGACTTCATACCTCACAGGCAGAACTTTTTCGGTTCCGATAGGCACCACGTGTTCAACATCTACACCGCTCACATCGTAGGAGCCTCGTACCCCAACTGCGAGGTATCGGCGTATGCAGACGACATAGGGGTCTACAGCACTAGCATCAATCCCACCAGAGCACTGAAATATGCTGAGAAACTCGACGCCGTCAACATCAAAGTCAAGACGCAAGGAATCATATTTAGGGGGGAAACAGCCGCAGTTGGGGAGCCGTCCCCACCACGGCTGGCATGCCTACATAACCGCACTGCCTTAGGGCAGACAGTAGATTGTAAACAGAAGGTTAGCCCCATCACTTAATATTTATACATTGCATTGTAATTTCAACGACAATCTGATTATTGTTATGTAACCCAACCTCCTTCCAGTGCATCGCAGAAAGAGGAGAAATTTGTACTTGCAAATTGTTAAAAATGTTATAATTAAAGGGGTTTAGAAAAAAGAAAAAAAAAAAAAAAGCAGACAGTAGAACGAACCGAACCGACACTTGGAACACTACTCTGTCCTCTCTGCACTGGTGCTTGCTGCTCTACTCAAACCATGGCCTTCTTATTTAACTATTTCTGCATCTCTCTCTCTCCTAGCCTCGCTATGTTTTAGTCCGGCGTATTGAATTGTTCGTCACATCAAATAGACATTACATTGTGTTTCGATTCACAATAAATTCTATAAACATGTTTTAGGCGTATAATGTGTCCTAATATTTCGTCTAATTCTTCCCCATTATTGAAAGAAATGTCATTTCTTCTTTTATTAAACGGTTTGGTAAATTTCACGTTTTTATGTCCTCTGGTTATTATAATTTGGTGTTTTTCACCATTTATTGCTTTGTCGTCATGGGCTATAAAAATTTGTTCGTTACTAGTCTTTAGAGTGCTGTGTAGCTACTACACTAATTTCGTATTTTATGGTTTCCGTATCGTCAAGTTCTACATAGATTAAGTCATGTGATGATTTTATTTTATTATCTTTAGTTATATGTTCATGTCTTGCAAGAGTTTCTACATTAGTTCTTTTTTATTCTTTATAAAATGTAATTCATTACATATTATTTGACCATTATTAATAATTACATTTATTTTATACATTTTAATTTCTTTATTCGGTCTCAAATTAATCTCTGTTTCTAGGGTTCGCATTGTTTCCATCCCTAATAATATTTCGTATTTGTTACTAAAGTTGTAAATTTTAAACCTAACTATTAGATCACGGGTCAAACCCAATCTTGGTGCCAAATTTAGAATGACTAAGCCATTGTCTTTTTCGCTACCAGCTGGTGCTACCACTATGAAATCTTCCGACTTGATTTCAGTTCCTACGGGTACGGAACATGGGTGAATGTAGTTAATTTCTGACCCTGTGTCTATTAACCAATTGTCTCCGAATAAGTCAGTAAATGATGGAGTTTGCTTCACTACTTTTAGTTGATGTTGAGGGACGGTTGTGGTTTTCCTAGTCCTAAAAAAATATTTAAGTTTGTCCTCCAAATCTTTAACTTTCTGTTTCAATGTTTCGTTCTAGTGGGTGAGTTTCGTCTTCTAAGTGATGCACTTCGTTACTTCGAACATTTCGCATTGACACGGTGTTTTGTGAATGTGGATTGAAGGGTTGTGATGGGAATGGTGTTTGTTCAGGTCTTTGAAAGTTAAATCGTTGTTCATTATTTCTAAAGTTCTGACGGGGTTCATAACGTTGCTGATAGTTATTGCTATGTTCAAAGTCATTGTTTTGTTGATAATTATTTCTAGATTTAGTTTGGTAATGTCGGGGTTGACATTGTTGCCCATTATAGTCATTACTCCTATAATTGTTTTGTCTGAATTTTTTTCTAGGTCGGTATTCTTGTTGACTGATGTTTGTGTTTCCTTGAGGATCCATGTCTTCCATTATAATCCTACAGTTATTATCTAAAAATTTTTCATTTGTACCAGGTCGTTAATAATAAAATGGTTGAGTCCGTCCATAAGTCTTGATGGTATATTTCTAAGAACGTGGTCTTCAATTAGTACCTTTTGTGATAATATTTCATGTTGTTTATTACAAATAGAGGTGTCAATTAGTATACAGTTATGAATTAGAATTTGATGTGGGATAGTTCTGTTAAAGAAGTGAATTGGGTGTTCGTTTCTGTACATATGAATCTGAGAGATTTCACACTGTAGGTGTGATGTCCGGCTTTCCTTAATGTGATTTATTAATTGTAATTTTAAGTCGTTTATTGATAGGAAATCTTTATACATGCATAATTGTTGCGCGTCACCAGTGAGTCTAGAAAGAGCTATTTGTATATGTCTTTGTTCATTATGTTTTCTGTTAGTGATTGTTTTCTTACAAACTGTCGAATATATTTTTTCAAGTTGTTTAATGAATGTTATTAAATTAGTTGGATCACCATTATGGTGTGGAAGGTGCCCATAGTCTTCTTTAGTCATATGATAGTCATTAAGAGCCATTTCTATTTCGTTAATGTGTATGTTTTTATCTAAAATATCTTTTATACCTGTTCTTGTCATAAAAATAAAAAATATATATAAAATTACACTGTACGCAAAAATAATACCTTAAAGTCTTTTTTATTGCTGTTGACGAAGTCTTCCGTGAGTTCTGTATTAAATCTATTGTATCTGTATAACCAGCATAAAGCGTTGGAACGCACCTTCAAGTGAACAGTCCCAGGCTCTGTTAATATTTCCTCGATCCTTCTTAGCCTGTCTGTCAGAGTGGTAGTCAAACAATCCCAGATCCTGTTACCTAAGCAATCTTATAATTCAGGAATTACTCACAGATGCAGAGAATATTTCTTCGGATCTTCTTGGCATGATGACGAACCGTCTTTCTTCTGACTTGAAGTTCGCAGGTCCCAAATGAATGATGTCTTCAATGTAGTCCAGCTTTTTTCTTCCTTCAACTTCCTCAGATATATAACGAATTTCTGTACCTGGTGAAAATCTATTGAAATAGATCAGTACCCAATATCGGTGAAATCCTGTCCTGTGGGGTTTCTTTCCAAAGGTATTTGCATCGGCCTTCTGACGCTATTGGAGTGGTCTCACTGTCCGTTGCCAAATGAGGGATCTCTAAATGGTGGACTACGGTGAAGTTACTGAGTATACTGCCAGGTGCCTGTTCGGGCACCAGTTAAATAATCTTTGTAGAGGAGATAATTTTGAAAGAAATGCTTTATTATGAAGTGCAAGCAAAACACTGGTATATACAGATATTAAGAGTTATGTTACTACATACTGGGTCAGGCGTTGTGGAACGCGTCTGGGAAACAAGCGGGGCTAAAGCTGAGACATATGTGTATAAGAGAAGGGTAGTTTCGGGAATTGGGAGGGATGCGGTCACTTACTTAAAAAATAACAAGAAACATCAGTGACTTCCATGAAGTCACGAGGCAGGTATACACTATAAGGGGCTTTTAGCATTATATACAACATTAGGATTACAATATTCTTAGCATTATATAACTGATCATGACCTCTTGTGACCCCTCATTAGTTTCATACTCCTGCACTATCTTTCCTATCATTCGGCTGAGACAGCAATTTACGTAACAGTTGTTGTCTCCCGTCTATCTCATAAGGCTTGGCATAAACATTGCCCAGAATTACACTGAGATGCCAACTGATGAGCTGCATATATATTGAGACAAGGGTTCACTCCCGCTTTGTTGTCTCAAATAGAACTTATACCTGTTGGCAATCTGAATTTGCAGTTGCAATGGTAACAATTTTCACATTCTATAAAAGTGACCTCAGTTATCGTTTTTAGAGATATTCCATTTTTCAAAATTTTGAAGACTTCTGCTTGTTATACCACACATAATAAACTTACTTGTTGATTGGCATCCACCTTAGCCAATGTAAAAAAACATTTTTAGTCTTTTTAAATATGAGTCTATATCTTTTACATTTAAATCGGGGGATGGGCATTGTTGATTTAAATTTTAAACCGAAAACATAGTAGTTCTTATCTCTCTCAAAACTTTCAGCTGGAATGATTTTTAATTTTCGCCAACATCCAACAAAATCCGGCACTTTAACTGTGGCTTTTTTTTTTTTCGCAATTGGTAATAACTTTCATTCCCGGAAACAGCATGAAACGAATAAAACGACTTTGACTTATATTTTTCCTCGTCACCAATGTTATATTAGGAAGCAGTAAAGATAGTAAACGAAATGAATTTAACGTGATTGTCACACTGCAATTAACGTTAAGGGTACACTATGGATATTTACAAATAAACATGGTAGGGAAACCCAAGTTCTCAACCATCCCCAGCCCACCAAGACCAAAACAGTTCGCCAGGGCCCATGCCTCCACCCCTGGAGGTCCACTGCCTTTACAAATAGTATTTCTATATTCACAGCACAGTTAAAATGGTTTAGCCTGTTCTTCTATAAGTTACGTAATTGTTTTAATTGTTACTGATGCTTTTATCACAATTTCTGCTTTACAATTTGAAAGTTTTATAAGATTACAAAATCGAAGGTATAAAAATTGAAGGTTTTATTAAATTACATATTTTTACAAACATGCTTTAAACCAAATCTTTTACAAAATCTTAGTTCACAGTTATAATTTAAATTTAAATTTTGATAAAAGCAATACACTATATCATTGCAAATACGCTTCACACCTGTTCACTTTCACTACTTTTGTCTTTTAAGCCATCAAATCCTTCAGTGCAAAAGTCAGGAGATGCATCGACTGTGCTACTTCACCCGGCAAGGATTCGAGGATGGGGTAAAGCTGAGTCGAATGAGTGTCTTAAGTACCTGTAAAGAAAACGTGTTAAGTTCCAGTATTCTAGCCAATGTACCCTGAGACGCCCCAAAAAAATTGTAAGCCCAAAATTTTGAGTTTTTTAAAATGCCACTTTTTCTAACTATGGTTTTGGATTCAAAACGTTTCGAAATTTGAAATCAATAGTTAAAAAATCTTGGATGCTTTGTGTTTAAATGACAGTAAATAAATTCTTTAAAAGGCTTGTTTTTTTCAAGCAAACTACCTACTAAAAATCGGTTGGTTATTAATACATAGTATGTACATAACTTTCAAATTGGTGGCTGTAAATGTGCTGGATAACAAGAAAATATGGTCGGAGCTGAATTTTCACTATTTCGGTACGCCCACAGGCAGACGTGCGGTTCAGGAACTTGAGAATAAAATATTCTGAGCAAAGAACTGTATATATTCCCAATTTAATCGGTGCACAGCTTTTGTTCCCTCAACGATTTATCCTTAGGAAATTTGAAATACATGAACGTTTAAAGTGTTGCTGTCTTTATACTTTGCACAAGGTTTTAGCCAAAATAAAAAGAAAACACTTCACACTGTGAAACTCTTTATTCTCCATTCAGTTTTTCTCACTATAACCTCCTCACTCACTCATCTCAATCGATATATTTAATCATTAATAAATCGATATTTTTACTAATAGTTATTAATTTTATTGCTATTCTATTGTTACCCTACATTACTCCTCTCCCAGTAACATGAAGGATGTTACGATATTAATTACACAAAACTATATTAATCACTAGAGGCACATTTCACATTTGATCACTGTAGGTAACGCTGGGGAAACCTGACTCTTCTACCAGTTCTCGTTGTTACCTCATCTCTGGACGCTGAAGCTGGAAGATCCTGACTAGTCATTAAGGGCTGTGGCTTCATAGGCATTGTCAATAATCTCGTTGTTAATCCATCCTACATGTTGGGTCATCAGGGTCCAAAATGTAAGCAGGCTTCAACCGATCTAATGAAATATTCACCTGTTTTCCTTTGATCTGAAGGGTGAAGTACTTTTCTTGCCTTGATATTATAAGGTATGGTCCTTCATAAGCTGGCTCAAAGGGCTTCTTTACTCTATCTACTCTTACAAAAACATGGGTGCACACTTTGAGATCTTTGTGTATAAATACACTTCTTGAATTCTTCTTTTCTGACTTTATTGGTTTAAGAGCATTCATCTGATCTTGTAACCGAGAGAGAAAAGTGCCGTGTTCCATGCGAGGTGTCTTCTCTTCAAAAAATTCACTTGGCAGTCGAAGAGGTTTTCCATATACCATGTGAGCAACCGAATGATTGCCATCATCTCGGAGCGCCGCACGTAAGCCAAGCAAGACTGTAGGTAAGGTTTCTGTCCACTTCGGAGAATTGTGAGCTTTAATAGCAGCTTTTAGAGTCCTATGTAGGCGCTCGACTTTGCCATTACATTGTGGATGGTATGGCGAACTCCTCTGAAGCTTTATACCGCAAACGCTAGCCAGGTTTCTAAATAACTCCGATTCAAATTGTCGGCCTTGGTCAGTAATAACTTTAACAGGTGCGCCAAATCTGCAAATCCAATATTTGTAGAACGCTTGAGCCACCGACTCAGCTGTTATGGTCCGCAATGGTATGACTTCCATCCAAGATGTAAACCGATCAATCGCAGTGAGGCAGTATATCTTGTCGTCAGATGGTGGAAGAGGGCCGATTATATCCAAATGTATTACACTGAATCGATCGTCTGGCTCTTCATATTTTCCTATTGGTGTTTTTGTATGACGTATTACCTTGTTGCTCTGGCAAATACAAGCCTGAGCCCATTCCTTAATATCTTTGTTAATACCGGGCCATATAAATTTTGCTGTTACTTGTCGGACTGTGGACTTAATCCCTGGATGAGACAACGAGTGTACACTGTTGAAAACTTGTTGTCTATATTGTTTAGGAATATAGGGTCTAATTGTTGAAGTTGAAATATCACACCAAAGAACTTGTCCATTCGGAAGGGGGTGTTGTTTCAAAATTAAGGAAGTATCAGATTCACGTAGCAGTTTAAGGTCTTGATCATCTTTTTGACTAGCTGCAATTTTGTCATAATCTATAACAGTCATGGCATCAAGTCGTGATAATGTATCAGCCACACTATTGTCGTTTCCACTGACGTGTCTGATCTTGGTTGAAAACTGGGATATATACTGTAGATGACGCTGCTGTCTCGGAGATGCTTTCTCATTTTTCTGTTTAAACGCAAAAATTAAGGGTTTGTGATCGGTATAAATAGTAATGTCACTTCCTTCGATCATATGTCTAAAATGTTTTATAGATAGATAAATACTCAATAGCTCTCTATCATAAGTGCTATAATTTCTCTGAGCTGGGTTGAGCTTTTTTGAAAAAAAAGCTATAGGCTTCCAGCCTTGATTTTCGAACTGTTGCAGTACAGAGCCAATTGCAAAATCCGAAGCATCCGTAAATAATGCAATAGGAAGATTTGCATTAGGTATGGCAAGCAAAGCTGCGTCTGCTAGGTCTTCCTTACACTGTTCAAACTGTTTAACGGCTTCTTCTGACCAATCTATTTTTGTGCGATCGTTCTTCTTTGCTCCTTTTAAATATTCGTTCAGTATAGCTTGAGTCTTACTGGCATCTTTCAGGTATGGTCTATAAAAATTTACCATTCCAAGAAATGCACGGAGTTTATGTACAGTCTCTGGAAGTTTTATGTCCATGATCGACTTAACTTTTTCTGGGTCAGGTTTTGTACCTTGTGCTGTAATCTGATAGCCTAAGAATGTGATCTCAGCAACACCGAATATAGACTTAGACATGTTTACACGCAAGCCGAACCTGTGCAGCCTCTCTAGTACCGCCTTAAGGTGATCTCTATGCTCTTCTTCAGATTGTGAAGCTATCAACACATCGTCTAAAAAAGAAAAACAGAAAGGTAAATCTTGAAGCACCTGATTGATAAATCTTTGAAATGTAGAAGGAGCGTTACGTAGCCCAAATGGCATGAAATTAAACTGGAACAAGCCAAACGGCGTTATTATCGACGTTTTTTTCTTTATCTTCATCTGCTATTGGTATATGGTAATAAGCTTGAATCAAGTCGATTTTTGTAAAAATTCGCTTACCTTCGAGAACAGAACTCACATCGTCTATTCTAGGGATAGGGTAGCGATCAGGAACTGTGATGGCGTTTAATCGCCTATAATCTCCACATATGCGCCAGGTTCCATTTTTCTTGGCTACTAAATGCAACGGACTGGCCCATTGTGACTTAGATGGTGATATAATACCTTCGTTAATCAGTATCTGAAACTCTTGTTTTGTGATCCTCATCGCCTCTGGTCCTAGTCTCCTAGATTTTGAGAACACTGGAGTGCTTTCCCTTGTATTTATATAATGTCTGACTTCATGTTTCACAGGTGGTGGAAAATATGCCGGTTTTGTAATTTCCGGATACATGGACAATAGTCGGAAAAATTTATTATTGCTCTGCAAAGTGCTGACAGTATCTGCAACTGAAACTGCTGCAATTTCTCCATTTACGGACATCTTTGTATTAATATCTATTAGTTTTTTATTTTTCAGATCAATTAATAAGCCAAATTTATGGAGAAAGTCCGCGCCAAGTATACCTTTTGTTGTTTGAGCTATAACAAATGGCCATTGAAATTTTCGTTTAAGCCCAAGGTCAATCTCAAGGAGTTGTGAACCGTATGTGAAAATTTCTGTCCCGTTGGCTGCAAATAATTTAAAATCAGAACCCTTTTCTTTCCTGTTGTTTTTGGCGTGAATGACTGACTCATCAGCTCCACTATCCACCAAAAAGGTCTGTTTGCTGTTTCGATCCGTGATGAACAGTCTGTATGTGCGGCCAAAAGGAATTTCAGCAACAGTTGTGGTCGCTACATCTGCTGCTGCTGGTAGTTTCCCTGCTTTTCAGATTTTCCGTGGTCTGTTTCCCACTGGCATGGAGTTTTACATTATCTGATCGACATTTTGGTCCAAATCTAAAATGAAAATAGCAATATTTTCCACCATCTCTATACCTACCTCGGCTTTGACTCCTCCTTCGATTTCGGTGAGGTGCTGTACTGGTACCTCGAGACCTACCGAGACGTTTGATCTCTTGATCCATAGCCTCTAACTTAGCAATCAATTGAGGAAACGAAAAAGGGTCTGGAGCGTTGGGTTTTGATTCACGAACCTCTTCCATCATATTCTGTGGTCGGATCTCCCAAATTCGGTCTCCAATATCCGCCAGTTTATCTAAATCTCCGTCAGTAATAGTTAAAATGCTTCTGATTTGACTCGGAAGCTTATCAAGCCAGAGAGTTTTAATCAATTTATCAGAAACTTCCGACGTAGCTAGCCCTTTCATTTTTCTAAGAAGCTGACTTGGTTTCATGTCACCAATGTCCAAGCCACTGATTAATTTGCGGATCTGACGATCTTCACTTTCTCTATAAATATTGAGTAATCTTTCTTTGGCTTTTGTATACTTGTCTTTTTCCTCCGAATTTACTAAGTCCCAAATATTTTCGACTGTTTTTAAATCCAACTGAGCTATCAAGTAATTAAATTTTGTCTCTTCCCGGGTTACATTTGAAAGCTCAAACTGGGCCTCGGCTTGGCAAAACCATATTTCGGGCCTTTCCACCCAGAACGGGAGCAATTTTATAGCTACCCTGTCTACATGTAAATTGGGTTTGTTCACTATGTTCTTACCTTTGTCGTCATCATCACCATTTTTGCTTCTGTTCTGCGACATCGTGAACGTCGGGGTCACCAATTGTTGCTGTCTTTATACTTTGCACAAGGTTTTAGCCAAAATAAAAAGAAAACACTTCACACTGTGAAACTCTTTATTCTCCATTCAGTTTTTCTCACTATAACCTCCTCACTCACTCATCTCAATCGATATTTTTACTAATAGTTATTAATTTTATTGCTATTCTATTGTTACCCTACAAAAGGAATATTCAACAATAGTGAACTCCCGTAAGTGGCATGGTAATTGGGGATCCACGGAATACCTCCAGTTTAAAGGTGTTATTTTTATTTTTAATCTATTCTAAAAGCAGGAAAAGTTTTTATGGCTGATAGTTATTCTTGTCTTACTGAATTATTTAAAAATATAATGCAAACAAATTCAAAGCAATTAGGTTTTTAATAAGTACTTTTTCAGCAGGGAATAATAGATACAACACTCAGACTATAAACACACACAACCCAACTCAGGATCCTATTGCTTATGACTGGCTGCCTACCAGAATTACCATCCCCATGACTTGGCCATGCCCTCCCTATTGATCTTCCATCCTCCTTGTTATAACCATCGTCCATAGGCCGCGGTAAGCTGCTACTCCACTATTAAGGTATACCTTCTACCACTCCCTCATTTTAAGTTAATTTCATTGAAACATGCATCTACGAAATTGATTCGTATCGAATATTTCGCTAAGAAATGGAACACAATAATGGAGTGCCGTGCTTCATTTGTGTTACAATAAGGCATAATTGATTTTAAATGTGTTTAAATAAATCTAGCATTTTTACTCATAAATCTAGTACGAGGACCCAAAAATAAAAACACATGTTTTCATGGGAAAAAGCTACGGTAGTATGTATTCTTAATATAGATTTTCCCAGAATTTAACTGTATACACTTCTCAAAATTACAAAATTAGGAAAACACAGCTTTTCATTTCAGCCGCGAATGGCTAAGCTATAAGTTATAAGTCATTAAAAATTATTTAATTAATTTTGCATTAATGGGAAAAAATAACTTAAAATACAATGAAGTGAGAGGTTTCATTCTGTTCAGAGGTGGTTACCGGACAGTATATAGAAGATGTATCAAGAGAACTAATGCTTCTTTGGCTTGTTATCAGCTGTCTTTGTCTGAATTCATATCAAGTTGGATCTGTTAGGATGAAATATGTCATGCAGTCGTCTTTTATTGGGATAAAAAGGAAACGGCTTTGAATTGCTGCGTTGGATTTTTTTATTATTAACTAATCCTGATACAGTTTTCATTCTTTGGTCTAAGATTGAGCAATAGTTGGCATCGGGCCACTCCCGCTAATGCGTACTGTTGTCAACCAAGCTGTCAACATTTTTCCACTGGCGCAATCGCTATTTCATTAATTTAAAAACTTGTGAAAATGTCTAACGAAAGAAACAGCAATGCGTTTTGGAAGAACGTATTGACTGGTGTCGGAATAGCAGCGGCTGGCGCGTCTTTGGCCTATTTCGTCAACGAGATTTTTAAGGAAGAAGAAGCCGAGAGGGGACACAGGTTAGTTCCAAAATATTTACACATCTGTGCCTGAATGTTTATTACCTGCCAGTTGTCTTATCTGTAAGTGTATTACCCTATCGCGGTAGGTTCCACTACTGTTGTGCTGCTTGTTTGTTGTGCTTTGAGGTAGTTGGATGTTTGTGTATCGGAAAATGTGGCCTTTTGCTTTACAGTTGCTCAAAACTGCGGCGATAGCTGCAATAGCCGCCGGAGTCACTTACTATGTCTACAGGACCCAAAAGTCATGGGAAGAGGCCCATCACAGGTGAAGCTACAAACTCACATTTCTATTTACTCCATTTATATCAATTAATGTGTGGTTAATAGCTTTCAAAGATAAATCCTTGTATTTGCCTGAATGATTTTATTCGTTTTAATGTTTGCTCACTATTGAAATATTCCAAAAGTGGGTTTTTTATTGTTCATTTTAGTTTAAAATAGTCTCACTTTTTATAGCTAGAATGTAAATGGTAGATATATATTTAGATTCCTTAAATATACAAACTCCATATGCATACCTTGATAATCAACCATAATTATTGTTTAATATTGGCGTACATTCAGTGGAGAGGAACAATTTATTTCATTTATCAACTGATGTTAGTAGCCTTGATTGCAAGTGGCTATAAATAGACTCTGTTCCACATGTTTTCTAATATTATGATTTATGGTTTTACTATTTTGGTTTATTTATATTTCAACTTATTTAATCACTAAAGAAGAATCTTATTGTTTATGACCTGCTCTGTTAACTCTGGCTTCTAAATTTTTGATTAGCTGGAAGAATGGTATTATGATAGGCAAGCTGCAGATAATGTTTCTGGGCTTTCAAATTTATATAAACAATCCCATAACCACTAATATAGCTGCTAATTGTCGCCCATTTGCTCTCTTAGTCATTTCCTCCTATTGAATATGTGTTAGAAAATGGTCCTCACTTTTTTTGGCACTTAGGTTTTGACGAACATTTTTCAGTCACATTAGTTGTCTTTTGTTGAATGGGGGAGCTCCATCTACCCTTGACGGTGCCAGGTCTAAATCTACTTGAGGCAGCATAAAGCTTTGTCTTCAAACCAAACATTGATTCTAGGGAAATATTCTGACACAAACAACTATGCTCCGAAATAAACTCCTAATAGGACTTACCAAATGCAAACATGGTTGAGAAGGCAAAGCATAGGATACAGTGCTGTGAGTTTTGGTTAAGATGACATGTTTGGACAGAGAACACTTACTAATTGTGTAAATTATATAACCATTAATTCATAAATTGAAGTACAAATACTTATAGTTTTATTATATTGTATAGATCTGAAGGATTTGAGAGAAGAGGTAGGCGTGGAGAATCTTCTAGTTCAGAATTGGTACTATATATTGAATTACTCTCTATATTAATATTTTCAACTGTTTGTATATAAAATTTTGACATGTTTTTAGCGAACTCGGATTATCGATAAATTGAACAGTGGAACCTACGAATGTAACATTTGCCTTGAGGAGATCTCAAGACACAGTAAGGTTGTCTCCTGCAAGAACTGTTACACTATAAATCATCTCAAATGTATCAAACAGCACTGCAACGCATCTGAAGGTGATCCACTTGGTTATTATTTAAATATTCTGATAATATTTTATAATTTTTTTAAATTAATAAATTAATTATGAAAATTATCTCAAGCTCTTAAAAAAAGGTTATATTTTTAGAAATACTGAAGCATAAGGAATAATTAACATTACATTTTAATTTATGATTTTACTCATTTATTAAGGCTTTATAACCTACTCTGTCCACATAGAAAATATCGATTAATAATTTAAACTCATCTTCATCTATGAAATGTCCATTAATAAATTTAAATTCATTAAAAATGGTTTAGCAAAATACTTTCCATTCTTCTTGTGAGCTACAAGTTACTTTATTAATTAAATCCTTATACCGAGAACTGACTTGTACTGATCACAAGCAAATTTACTATTGAAGGTGGGATTGGGTCCAATTTACCTGTCTATTACCAACATGATTCACCCAGTTTTACCGATGTGGTACTAGTGAGTAAGGAAAGGTAGCCCATACAACAATTTTCCATATTATATTACACATACTGTTGGAATATAAGGCTCAATATGTACATAACTCCGTACAGGACGGAGCACTATTGCTGCTTTTAGGAAATTGTGATCGGCACTAATGAGAGCACCATTAATTTTGTTATTCATTGAACAGGATTGAATTTTAGTTTTGTTTTTTTTATGTTTCATTTGGTCAGAACAGTTCTATTTATCGAGCCAACAATTGTTCTGTTATTTTTAAGAACTGTTTTATATTAAATTTTTGGTAACTATAAACCAGTGGCATGAGAATTATTTAAAAAAATTTGTTCAGTTTTAGCTGTCTATTATTACATACCAGGTGTAAGCTTGTTTTGGGTTTGGCCTTGGGTATAGAATAGTTCTCAGGTCACTAATTTAGTATCATACAAAGTGTTAATAGACAAAAGTAATAAATGAAATTTTTGATTAAAAATTGTAGTTGTCACACAGTTGATTTACACATGCTAAAAATGCATTGTTCAGAGTTTAAAAGTGGCAAAAAATAAGTATTTAGGGACAAAAAGGGTTTTTAGACTAACAGGTCTGACTGGGACCTGAAATAATCTATTTTTTAAGTTTGATCATTGTTAGATTGCTTAAGGTCAATGTAAACTAAAAATGCATTCCAAATAGTCTAAAATGGAAAAAAAAAATGTTTAAGGTCACAGGTCCTGATGGCTTGACCTAATCTGCCTGAAATGCATGTATTTGACCCTAAGGGGCTTAAATGTATTTAAATGGGACAGAGACAATCTCACTATATAGTATGTAATAGTAGATTTGTCTTCTCTCTAAAATAACTTCAAATATTTCTGATACATAAGTAAACACTTGTTTTTGTTTTGAATGAAATAGAGTGTGGAAAGAACCGAGAATGTCCATCCTGTCGCACCCACATCACTTATGAACTTCAGTATTATTGTTTCTGCGGTATGGAGTTTAACCCAAAACCTGTAAGTTTTCATTTGTTATAATTGTTAAAATAAGTCCTTTCTATTATGTGAAATAGATTTTGTGAAATGTCTCTGCAGTTATATTTTATTTCTACAACCTCCTAGTTTAAATAACTCCAATATATTTAAAACATAAATTATTCCATAAAATATTTGATTGAAAAAAACAATATCAGTGACGAATCCTCTAGTTCCATAAATATTCAAAAATTACTTTTCAAATGTCTTCGGGCGTAATAGATAGTGAAAGATAAATCAAAATTTATTTTTAAAAATTCAAACCATATTTAAACCATTTATGTTTTTAAAGTTATATTTAACAATTAACTCACTTTTATTACTCTAATAACATACGAATTCAAACATCAATAGTTTCTGTACGAAAATGATTTATAGAATAATATTTTTAAGATGAACATTTTATTTGTTCCAGTATAGATATTAAGAAGTGCTTTAAACACTAAAAGCTGGGGTTTGTACTTCCGGATGCTTAAGAATATTTGAAACTTCTCTTGTTTATATAAAAACCTATTTATAATTTTGACACACTACCTTATGAATATTTTCTACAAAATTTATTATAATGCCATTTATTTATTATTTATTATTGTTATTGAGAGATTCTTTATTTTGGATCTAATTTGTATATTGTGATTTATCATTTGTGGTATTAGATTCATCTTATTTACTTTATTTAGCCTTTGTACTCACAAATTGACTTCATTATGAAATTTTAATTCAATACCCCATGGGAGTCATAGGATTAATGAATATAATCTATTGCATAATATTAATTTTAGATCCTTCTTCTTTAGTCTCATAAAGACCCTAGGGAAGGCAAAATATTACAAAAGAAATCAACAACGTCCTGGTGAAAACAAAGAACATAATTCTGTTATTTAAAAGTATTTTTCTGTTAATGTTGTGTTGTATGGGTGAGAAATGTGATGAGCTTTGAAATGTCGTTGCTGTTTGTTCACAGAGAGAAGGGGGCATCCCTCACAGCTGCCAATCAAGATGCACCAATGATAACTGTTCACTCCGTTGCCATCCGGGACCTTGCTATGAATCCAGCTGAGCAATCTTCATAGTGCACTCTTTTGTTCTCAGACTTGTGATAAAAATTAACTTAACAGGTGCTTGTCCTATCCAATCTTACATTAAAATAAAATATACTTTATTTTGTATTTGAAATAATTTGCTGTTTGATAATGGAATAAAATCATTTTGTAATGTCTATTGTTGTTGGTGTATTTATAAATGCTATTATTATCAAGCCCTGCATATCGGCGGCTACATAGACTGATGATTTTAAAACATATTTAATAAAGACATATAAATTTAATAATTGTTTTAATCACATCTAAAATCCAATTCCTGAATGTTCGAATGTCTGATTTTTTTATTCCGACAAATATTAGGTTGACCAAAAAGGCTGTTTGGTTTTTGTTGTCACGAAACTTCAAGCAGTCTAATATATAGCTAACTTCAGTCCATCCCTTGCGAATGTGCTCTCGTCAGATACTAGACACATCAACGTAGTTTGACGCGAAATTCCGACGAGACTGATAGTATTTTGTGTGTTTAGGGCCATCCTGAAAATGGAAAACCAAAACGAACATTATCGACACCTCATACTTTTTTATTTTAAAAAAGGCAAGAAAGCAGTGGAAACTTGCAGGAAGATATGCGCTGTATACGGAGAGGATGCTGTTACAGAACATGTGTGCCAGAAGTGTTTTCAAGATTTTGATCGGGAAATTTTTCGGTTCAAGGCGCACCTCGCTCAGGTCGGCCAACTGAGATCAACAGCGACAAAGTGAAGGAATTAGTCGACACCAATCCCTGTTATACAACTAGGGAGATCGCAGTTATCCTCAAAATATCCAAATCGAGTGTTGAAAACCATCTGCATCAACTTGGCTACGTGAGCAGGCTCGATGTTTGGGTTCCCCATCAACTTAGTGAGGCTAACCTCGCCCAAAGGATTTCTATCTGCGATTTGTTGCGGAAAGAGAATGATGATAGGGGACGAAAAGTGGATCGTCTATAACAATGTGGAGCGCAAACGCTCATGGGGGAAGCGCGGCAAATTACCACAAACAACCCCTGAAGCAGGACTTCACCCAAAGAAGGTTATGCTCTCGATTTAGTGGGATTGGAGGGGTGTTGTCTTTTACGAACTTCTTCCCACAAACAGGACCATCAATTTGGATGTTAAGATCTCTTTGGATGGTTAAGAATTTGGATGGTCTCTTAATTTGGTGTACTCTGTGACCAGCTGGAGAAATTAAATGCAGCGATCCACCAGAAGCGTCCAGAACTAGCCAACCGTAAGGGGATTGTCTTCCATCACGATAATGCCAGACCGCACACTTCTTTGCAGACGCGGCAGAAGTTTCTGAAGCTTGACTGGGAAGTTTTGCCGCACCCTCCATATTCACCCGACCTTGCACCTTCAGATTTCCACCTGTTTCGGTCTCTTCAAAATTCATTGAATGGACAGACCTTCAACTCTGAAGAAGTAAAAATCCACTTGGAAAATTTTTTTGCCAGTAAAGACAGGAATTTCTTTGAGCATGGAATTATAAATCTGCCCATGAGATGGCAGATGATACTGTTACAAAACGGCAATTATATCTGTTGTGGCCACCTCTTAATTACGAATAATTAAAAGTTACCCTCATCTCGGCCCAGAAAATATCTGTTTCCATATTTGTACAAATAAAGATTATGACATCAGTCGGAGTGGGGGGAACAGCCGCTGGTGGGGAGCCATCCCCGGCCTGCTATATGAACCGCGCGTCCTAAGACAGACACCAGAAAGAAACAAACCAGCACCTTGAACACTTCTCTCTCTCTCTCTGCACTGGCGCTTGCTGCTCTACTCAAAACCATGGTCTTCTCATTCAACTACGAGGGTGGTCTGAAAAGTTTCCGACCTAACAAAGATACAAGACGTTTTTTCAGAAATTTTTTTTTTATTTTTCAACATAGTCTCCTTGTAACTCTACACACTTCTCCCTGCGATGCTCCCATCTCTGTAACACATCCAAACAGTACTCGGCGTTTTTCTCTGCAAAATAATTGTTCACGAAGGTGATTGCCTCTTCATTTGACAAAAATATCTGTCCTCCGAGCGCAATTTTTAGATGAGGAAACAAAAAGAAGTCGCTTGGGGCTAGATCTGGTGAGTAAGGCGGATGGTTAAGCAGTTCAAACCGTAATTCATGGATTTTCGCCATGGCAACCGCTGAGGTGCGAGACGGTGCGTTGTCTTGTTGAAACAGGATTTGATTTTTCTGCAAATGTGGTAGTTTCTCCGCAAGTTCTGCCTTCAGCTTGTCAAGTAATGATGCGTAGTATGCTCCTGTAATGGTTTTTCCTTTTTGAAGATAATCGATTAAAATAACTCCATGACTATCCTAAAAAACAGTCGCCATCACTTTCCCAGCCGAAAAAACAGTTTTTGCTTTTTTTGGAGCCGATTCCCCCTTTGCAGTCCACTGTTTGGACTGTATTTTTGTTTCGGGCGTATAATGGTATATCCAAGTTTCATCCACAGTAATTAATCGGCGCAAAAACTCGGATTTATTGCGCCAACAGAGTGTTGGAAATGTTCATTCGAACACGTTTTTGGTCTAACTTGAGCAAACGCAGCACCCAACGCGCGGACAGCTTTCTTATCTCTAAATGTTGATTTAATATGTGACAAACACGTTCTTTTGACATGTTCATAACCTCTGCTATCTCTCTCACTTTAATTCGGCGGTCGTCTAGCACCATTTGGTGAACTTTGGCGATGTTTTCGTCGGTAGTTGCAGTTTTTGGACGTCCCGAACGTTCATCGTCTCCCAAGCTCTTACGACCACGTTTAAATTCAGCTGCCCAAAATTTCACTGTGGTAAATGATGGAGCAGAGTCCCCATACACAGAATCCAACTCATCTTTGATTTGCGTAGGCGTATTATTGCCTTTCAAAAACAAATATTTAATGACAGCTGGATACTCGATTTTGTCCATTTTCATAAAAACACTCACATCGACTCACTCAAACGACTGTTACACAACTGCGCGTCCAAAATGGCTGAAACTTTGGTGAGTAACTGTCAACAGATGAACAACGAAATTCACTAGCTTTTATTTACGACTGCTGCTATCTTCATGTTGAGGTCGGACACTTTTCAGACCACCCTCATACCTCTGCATCTCTCTCTCCTAACCCCGCTATGTTTTAGTCCGGCGTTGTCAGACCCCACACCTTCCTAGTGGGAATCTGCCTTCGTCTCGCTAAAACTAGCACCTCCCTGGGAGAGGTTGTAGTGACCCTAGCCTGCGGTGGGTGTCTCCGCCCCACCCTGGGGACTCACATATCTGAGCCCGACAATATCATTGATTGAATAAATCGGTTTGTGGTTAAAATTTGTGTCTTATTTTCACTTAAAAAACCGAATGGACTTTTTGGCCAACTTATTACATGTTTTTTAACTAACTGAATCAAAAGTTTTAATGAGAACAATATTTACATTGTGAGCTAACATTTTTGCTCATACACATTTACAATTCCGCATAGTAATTAAGGATCTCTATATTTATTAGCTCTCTGAAGTATCAGCTTAGGAATAACTGGAAGAAATGTAGTCTACCACGTATAATTTATAGCTATTATTTATTTAATAGTTTATTTTTTATAATTCTGAACTTTTTCTTTTAAGAAAGTAAATTTTAGTGACCAAATTAAGTTTTAGAAATAAGACGAGGTTAAAATTTTTTGAACAAGTAAACAGGAATAATATATATTATCATGAATCCTGCTATTTATGATTTATTTTTTAATATTTCGTTTATAAAGAGTTGAGGAAGAAAACTTTATAACGAGAATAAGAGTTCATTTTAAATTAAATGTATCTCAGGGTACATTATAATTCTTAGTGCATGCATAAAGTTACTCTTTAAATGTTTCACTATTAAAATAATAAATACCTTATAAAAATATGAATATTCTGAACTATTGTGTATGATGTTCTCCTGTCATCTGGGTAGTTGAAAAATTCTAAGTCAGTCCAATTAATTTACTAAATATACTAATTACCTAATATTAAGATTTTATAAACAAACATAAAAAAAAAACTAATAGTATTGAAATAATTTTGCCCTTCCGAAACACAACATTTTACATAGCTATAATTTAATATTTACAGCATTTTTAATTTAATAGAATGGTCTCATTACTATTTTGGTGCAATATGTAAATCTGCATTGATAGTAGCAAAGCTGGTTGAAAATTATGTCTAAAAATGAAATTTTATTCTTATCAATAGGGGGGAATTTCAAAAAAACTACTGTGGATTATTTTTCAGGGAAGGAAACAACATTTATATTGATATTTTTAAAAATTAAAAATAACAGCTTCTTATCACAAAGTTTGCTCTCACATAGCCATGAAACGGAACTAACTTTTGAAAATCCTAATGCAATCAGATAAAAATTCTGAACATTTTATGAAGAAAAATTTATTTTAAAATAACTATCACAAATAATAAGGATAGCTTTTTAATTAATATTTTATTTTTTTATCCTGATTTTTAAAATGCTCACTTTTTTTTTCTGCTGAAGTAAAATTTCTGCTTTTTTCTGGGATGGCAGCAATTTCTGGAGTAAAAAAATTGGGGGACTGAAAAAAAAATACATCATCCATGCTTACCTGTTGATTGTTCAGATATAGTAATTTCTGTTCTCCATCTTCCTCCAGTCCAAACCTTCCTCTTTGAAAATCCTGCCGAACCCATTTTCTAATAACCCTATCTTTACATATATTAAGACATTTACAATCTAAAAACTATGCAGAAATTCTGTTGGGGCCATTATTATTTATATTTTTGAGGAATTGTAATTATTTTTGGGTACTCACAATATAGTCATGAAAATCACATTATGTTCCTTCACTATTCTATCCTTTCCAACAAGCGGTGCTCAGCATTATTCACTCTTGTAAAAAGAAAGTTCTTCACCCCACTTGCCTTGACCCTCCCACCGTGTATTTCTTCACTCTCATGCAAGAAAAATAGAGAGATAGCTTTTCCGATCTCTGCCTTTTTAAAGGTTGTTCCCCCCCCCCTCCCACTTCACAACGTCAATCATGTTCTCACCCAAACAAACCGCCGATATCCAGGTGGCCCACCCTTCTACGTCATGGGCTCTTCCACCCTTATTAAAATGTCACAACTTTTATGTTTCTCAAACTTCACATTACAATCAATGCCCATTTGCTCAGGCTCCTTGCAAGAATTCCTACTCAAAAAATCAACAATTTTATTACTTGACCCCAGACTTTGTTCATAATTTATATTAAAAGGTCCCAAATAATTAGAGGATATTAGGGAAGAGGGATTTTTACATTAAATTAAGGAAAGTTATGGCCTTATTATCCATTTGGACCATTATCTTATATCATTATATAATTATCATTATAAAATATTATAAAATGTTTGTATACAGTATAAGTAAGATACCTAATAACTCCTTTTCAGTCGAATGGTAATTTAGCTCTGATCTTTTGAAAGTTTTACTACAAAAACAAATTATTTTTCTACTCCCATCTTCACAAAGCTGATATAATACTCCCCCTGAAGAGGATTTTGAATTGTTGGTATCAATATAAAAAGTTTCATTTAAGTTTGAGTTATGTAAAGTTATATTTTTCATCTTTTTTTGTTTAATGTCATTGAATGCTGATTGTTATTTATTTTTCTATTTAAAAATTGATTTTACTGGTGTAAGTTTATATAATGATTTTGTGATATCCGCATAATTTTGAGAAAATTTATTAAAAGCATAGTAAACTTTGTAGCTCTTTTATATTTTTTGGTTCCCTAAAATTTTTTATATCTTGGACCTTACTCGTGTATTCTCTCATCTGTCAGGATGTATCCCAAAAATTGAACATATTTTCTAAAGAATTTACATTTCTCTAAATTTAAAGTTACATCATACTCATTAAAAACATTAAATACTGGACTTAAACATCCATAAATTCTTCAAATATTTCTCCATGTACACATACATCTTCCAAGTAAACTTTTACATTTTTAAATAAATTTTTTGGTACAATCCTTTTTAAAACTTTTTTTTCAAAACTCCCCAAACTAACAGACAAACCAATCAGAATCTGCTTGTGGTGAAATATTTCATTGAAAAATACTCCTTCATTTAATATTTTATATAATAAAATAATCCTTCTCTCAAATTACTACTCGTTAAAAAGTAACATTACAATATTCTTTTATTAACTACTTGACACATGTTTATATTCCATGTTATACTCTTGCTGTATTAATATTCTTGCTAATAACTGTTTTACCAATTGTACCAATTCTTTAAACTGAACATTTTCATGTATCTATCATTTCATGAGCTATTTGTTACACTTATATCTACCTCTTATTTGTGTTCTTGTTAATAACAATAGTTGGTCTATTTTTGAAATTATCCTTTCTTTTCTTGTTGCCTCATTCTGATAAACATATAGTATGCAGAAACATCCTCCATTAAAATTAATCAATTAACCAAAAAAAATTAAATATTTCTTTCATTAATCTAAGCTGATATCCAAAAAAAGGTATATCCTCATAATTAAGCCAAAATTTTCTAGGATATGTGTTATATACTAACATAGCAATAATATACCTTTAAAAATAATAATAATCAAATGCTTTCACTATAACCATAGGCAGTGCAAATACACTTTCAATAAATAATGATAAGAGTACAGACCTGACATTTTAATGTTCTTATTCATTTAATAAATAAATCTTACCTAGGTAAGACGGACTTATCAGCCTAAATGCGAATAGGCCATATTACTTAAACAGCTGAAGAACAGAATTGGGGGAGATGCAGAACACCGAAATAAAAATAATAAGGATTCAAATAAATAAAATGTTTCTAATTTATAATATTATTTATTGTCAATTTTCCTTAATTATATATAATTTTTGTTAAGTCGGACAGTTTAATCTATAATATACGTCATAAAAATCTTTCTTTTTATATTATTAATTTAGACCCATTATAACAGAAATTTCAACTCAACGAGGGAAAATGGTTCTTAAAAGTACAACAGTATAAAAAATTATATACAATAATCTTTTAGAATACAAAATACTCTGTCATTATCGTATCCCATACAATGATTTAGTATACAATATCCTCGCATAATACATATACATGTAGTGTATCATTGTACAATATTTATTTATAAGGGAAAAATAAAGGGGAGCAATGTACATTTTTCAGTTAATACTGTTTTATTACTTGTGAAATAAAATTATGGCACTGAATTAAACAAAACTTAATAACATTTACTAATTTTTACACAACATACATAAAAACTTAACAATTACAAAATGGCAGTATTCGAATAAGCTAAAAGTATAAATAAAAATAATCCTAGATAAGAGATAACAGTAGCAACTGCATCAGCATCATCAATGCTGTCTCCGCTAGCGACTCATTTGCAAAAATATAATTAAAAGACAGTCAGGAACGTTGCCTCAAGCTAACTCAAGTCTATCATACATCTTCTTTTCTTTTTTTTGATTTTTTTCTTCTTTAATATTTATTTATAAATTTTTTTGTAATTTAATTTTATTTTTGGCACGTTCTTCCATCGATTAGGATTCAAGCCACAATTGGATCGCTAACTATATTAAAAACAGAACAAAGAAAACAATGAGAATATATCATCTTTGACATGTATAAAACAATTTTTATCACAGAATTAAGCATATTATTATCAATCATACAGTGAGTATAATTGTATAAACAAGGAAAATTGTAGTTATCATAAATCTTTACAAATCTTTTACTTGTTAACATACAATCAGATTTCTCATTTGCGCTTTAATCTTTCATCGCTTCACCAACCATGGAAGGTGCTGCTGCTAAAGAAAATATTGATACAAACAATATTAAAACAGAAAATACATTATCATCTTGCATGCAGCAGATAAAATATATAATATTTCTAAACCCTATCTATCCCTATTTAATGTTTATCTTCAATCATGTAGATTTTGTGTTTGACTGCTTCTCAAAACAAAACCTTCAGGACGAGACCGAAAATATCGAATGTCATTCCCCTTCATGTATACTTCCATCTTCCACTCACTGTAGCCATTATTTATGATAGGAAAGGAAGTTTTATCATTACAAAAAAAATTATTTATAAAAACTAGAGGTTTAACTAGGGTAATCACGCTTAAGGAGATCTATGCAGTGACACTGTGCTGAAACTGGTTGCCAAAATCAGGTTGGTGATTTAAAAGGGCTTTGAAGTACCAGAACTGATGCCATATCTGTGATCCCAGGGAAAAAGTAAAAAATATGTGTTTTCAGGGTAGCATTTTTTAATTGTTTAACAATCCCACAAATCATGTGTTTGTTTAAAATTAACTCTTTTTCATTAAAGAAAAAATTCACTAATAATCCATATTACCCATTACTTCACATGGTAAACATAGCTGTATATATATATATATGTACACTTAGCTCATTTTGAGGTTAAGATGAAAACCACAGAGCCACTTATATATCACTTATTTAATCTACCATTGTTTATTTGAATAAACATGGAGATCCAATGAGACAATCATGGAGACCCGTGATTCCTGACTTCCTAAGGATTTTTTCAGAAGACCGGGTTTAGTCACTCAGCTTCATAAAGAACAATGTGCATAGCCAAAAGCTGGTTTGAATCATTCATCTCTGGGTGCAGCCAAATAGTTTTCATCCCTAATCAACCCCCCCTCCATACCTTTTCCATTGCCTTCATGTGAGATTCATGCATTTATCAACTATTCTGAGTCTACATTAGGGACCTTCAATCATTTAACCAACATTGCTTTTACCAATGTTGATAACACCCACATCTATCTATCCCAGTGAGCTCCAATTCAACTCACTATCAATTCGGGATAATCTGAACCAAATCAGGTCCTGAGCCCCTCTCCACTAGCTTAAATTAAATTCCTAGGTATCCAAAGCAAACTTCACAATTGATTCCTATCTTATAAACTTTTTCTCCTCAATTAAAAACTTAGGTTTGATCCAAGACTATTCCTAGGAAAGACCATAAATCCCAAATCACCAACTGTTTTATGTCCACCATCAAACTGCTCAATCAATCCTCCCATATTTGAACGCATCCATCACCTCTCCGGTATTTACCCATTCGACTACTATAGATCCATCTATACTCACATTCCCTATATGAATAGGGATCCATATCCCCTATAGACTGCCACTTTTTGCAGCCCACACCGGGTTGGGGTGGTTGTTCCCAATCCATTGACAATACTTCCTAGGATCTTTCCTCCATTGCATCATTATGACTAAAAATCCCTATTACCTTTGAAATCTTTTCCAATTCAAATCAGCTACTGAATCTTGTTACACCAGACCAGATCCCACCCAACGAACTGTTCCCCCAACTAAATGTTCCTTTCTGTAGTTTTATCTTTTCTCTAATTTGAGAAATAAATCAATGCCCCTTTTCTTTCTAAATTTCCTACACTAATCATTTTTACTTTTCAAGTTGATACTTCGGTACAATTATATAGAAAGTTATCCATTTTTATTCTTCTATGTATGATGTTTGTATATTATTAGGCTGTAGATTTCATTTTAATCCACCATCTATGTATAAAGCATAATATTATTATAGGATAATTACAAGAGAAAAATAACCTTGTATTTCTGACAGCTAGAAATTTGGTTTGTACCTTTTTGTTACAACAAAGTCCCAGAATAAAGTTTCCTTTTTTTTTTAATAGCACCACACATACACCTTTCTTCAATGCCAGTTAATGACTGACTACTTACTGCAGCAACCTTAGTGCACTATCTCTTTGGAGGTGTTGCACCACTGATTTAGTTTATTAACAATAACAAAATTAATACATCCATCCATAAAGAATGCCCAAAATAAGTTGATTTACTTGATGCCTATTTATTTTTTTTCGGTCAACCAATGCCTCACATTCAAAGGAATGGTGAGGGAAATGTGCGGCCTTTGAAAATCAAGGGCATAATCAAATTGCTATCAACTAGATGAACTATAAATCAGTTCAAGTAATGTTAGCTGTAGCCAACAAACACATTGCTATGCTACAAATGTGGACGGCATAGATCTTCTTAACGTTACCTGCTAGTTCAGCATTACAATAGTCACAAAGCTAAAAATTAATAAATTTGATAAGTTTGATTATATTTTATAATATCCTCACATTTTCAACAAATATTAAAACCTATTATTTACAAAACACACCCTACCAATTAATACTTGCATAAAAATATCAGGATTTATAATTCTTATTTTATTTTAAATTTTTTTGTGGCTACTTTTATCTATATTTTATTATAAAAAAAGAAAGCACCAGTCTTAATACGTCTTCGAGGCTCCGATACATGTTGGACACCTCTGTTACAAAATATTGCCACTCGATGATATGTACATATTTTATTATTTCAAATAATTCATATAGTCCTAAAATTAATTGTTAATTTCATATTGAGTAACTTAATTTACCAACATATCTGTAGATTTTTTTTTATTAAGTTGATAAAAAAATATGAGGGGCATTTGAATTTCATGATATGTAAAATGTCAAAATTATTTATTTATAATAAAAAAAACTATAATAATTAATCAACAGTGAAGAAAAAGTGACAGCTTACTATTGAACTATTTCTGGGCACCAAGGCTCCTCAAACTGAGAAAGGTCAGCCAAAGATGTGCAGTTATATTATTTACAAAAAACTAATCTTAAGCCCAGTTTTGTTACTGAATAAATAATCTGTATTAAGATGTAGCAGAGAGTCAATGACACTGACCAAAAAAAATCTAGTCAATGGCCAGTAATAAAATTTCCCTCCAGTGGGATTACATATCTCATCTATTAATTATTAGTATTTAGTAAACTATTCAGATGAATGGTCCTCCTCCTTGAGGATGGAAATTATACTGACAACCTGTTTCTTCACTTCAGAGCAATTAATGAAATATAAATAAATAGAGGTGAGTATAATATAAGGCACAAAAATCAAATGCCAAGTTTACAGAACTTTTAGAAATATTTGACTTCCACTATAAAATATAGATATATTAAACAAAAACAATTCTTTATTAATAACACGATTCCTTGTTTAAGCGAAACTATTACAAACGACGTGGGTTAGAGGTGCCAGAAAGAACACTACAAAGGATATCTTGTTAAGGATGGTAGAGGCACTCCTGCCTTGGTAAGGCCAGTCCCCTGGAGGAGTTGGCCTTGCACTCGTCTGCGAGAACGTCACAGGGATTGACGTAGGGATCCACTTGGTCCTTTTGTTAGCATGTCAGGAATGTTAGTCATTTTAGTAAGAAACAAACTACATGTTAATGTTTTTATGTTAATTAACAGAAGGTGGAAGCATGGGAAAGGTATTCTTTTAGCAGCTAATGGGAACAAAGTACTCGGGAACCTACATTATTTCACTATCATGATCAATAACAGATTCCGATATGTGAATTAATTATTTATACTTGATACTTAAAATATATTTCATTACTATCAATCATGATAAAAGATAAATTTTATTACATGAAACGGTGTATAAGACACCACCCCCTTTTTCCAAAGAAATGATAAAAAAAAAGAAAAAAAAAAAGGAAGGCGACTAAAGGCGAAGAAAAACTTTACAGATTGTACGATTAAATTAAAGGTTAACATATTTTTAGTAATTAAGAAAATTGATTTGAAAATGTCTTCACCATATAAGAGCACCTCAATTTTTAAGCTAATTTATCGGTATAAATATAGACATTTAAACATTATAAAGTGACTTGTTTAATTTATGAAACACTTAACCATCAGGTTATTGATATTACATATTTGATAAAATTACACTGAATTACTCTCGAGTAATTTAACAAAGAGATTTCAAAATCAATTATTCAAAAATGGGATTCAACACAATAATAATTTGAGAAAATTATGATATTGACTAAAATTCAAAACATATTCAACTCAGTACTCAAATACTCATGATATCAGTTTATTTTAGGTTTGTGGGCGGCTGTCATTAAAATTTTTATTTTTGAGAAATATCAAGAATAAATAAATTGGATTAAACATATGATTTCTGTTGGAATGTTAATAATAAACGACTTAATGGACTACATTTGAGATTACATGTACACTTACACTGGACACTTGACTACGTTGACTGTGGCAACAGCAGTGATGGATACATTTAAGTCGTCTGAATTTTGGATCCTCAAATTCTTAATACAGCCATTGAAATTGTGCATGTAACGGCCATTGGTCATATACTTGATATCTGGGAGGCCACCTAAAAACATACAAGCATGTATTAATTATATAAATATCAAAAGGAAAAGTCATTTGTAGTTTTCTACCCACAAATTTTGTGTATTTAATTCAGAAGCACTTTCAACTGGTCACACTACCATTATAAAATCACAAATATTTAATGACATTAGGATAAAGGCCTAAAGATGGGCAATAGTTTAAAATGTATCCCTGGTTCAGAAAATCTTGAAGCTTAAACAAAAACAAAGTAACCTATTTTATTAAATCCTGTAAATGTTTTATCACTACTGAAATTATTGTGATTTATTTTCCCCACTTTTATATTATTGTCATTAATAACTTATTCCATTCTCTGTTGGTCTATTATGTTCAGGTGTATCTCCTATGTATAAAAACAAAAATCAGAAAGGTTTAATGCCATAAGTATCTTGCATTTGTGTATGGTATTATGATGAGTATTGTTTAGTTCCTTCGACTTACATTACCTTCTTTATCCAAACCTTTTGTTCATTATATTTAATACTATATCTCTATTTTTATTTTGCATATTTTTTCTGAATACTTCTTTCATTTTACTAGTGTTCATTTACATTATTAAAAAAATTCTTGTTTGTTTAATCAGTTTATGTGAAAAGCTACTACCAGCTGCCCAGGTTTTTCTTTTGGGATTCTGGTTAAATAGTCCACTATTTATTTTTTGCTAGGAGTTGATATTGAATATTTAAAAGGCACAAATAATTAATCTATCTACAAATGGTTTGGAGGTTTTTCGAATGTGTGCAGGAAGATTATTGCTTTATTGTTTGTTTGGTGTGGTGATTTAGTTTTTACTGTTTCTAAGTGTATCCGATTAATGACAAGGCTTTAACGAGTTTTAAGGCTATGCACTTTGTCTCTAACATCACAGAGGTGATTGGCCATATTAATCACAAAGAACTTACTGAGTCTCTGTCTGTTGGTATCACTTGACGTGAAAAATATTTTTTCTAGTATCTCCCTTAAGGAGATGTATGAATTAATGATCCATTCCCTGGATTTTAAGTGCTGTAATCCAGCGGATGGGTCTTGAACTATTAACTCTTGCTTGAATTTGCTGAAAGTAAAACTATTTCCAGTTTGAGGGTAAATGGTACCACCAAAGGAATGTTCCAGCCATGGGTAGCCTCCTAAACCCATTTTTGGCAAGAAATTAAAAGGCGAAATAAAATCTACTATATATTGTTGTGATATTAGATATTGTGGAGTTTGTGTATAAGAAATTGAAATACAAATATTTAACCCAACCTTGAATCAAGAAGGCAAAAAAAAAAGAAAAAAGAGGAATGATGGAAAAACAAAATGGCTATTAATTAGTTGTTGTTATGATGAGAACACAGTTAGTCACTCTAGTTTTGGGATCAGCCCGTGATATATGTATCTGAGTAAAGTGATGAAAATAAAAGTTCTGTAAGTTATTTGTTGTTTAACTTGTGAAGAGAACCAGCACCAGGAAGAAGTGTTAATTTTGATTAAATAAAGAAAACCATTGAAGAAGTAAAAGAAAAGAAAAAAATAGACAAGTATAATTAATATAAGTTTGTTTTTTTTGGTTTATTTGTTATTAAATTCACCTTTTGCCAGAATTATTTTTGTTAAGTAGAACCTAAAAAACCTTAGAGAATAAATAATAAGAAAAATTCAAAGATAAATCTAAAAATAAAATTACGATATCTATTAAAATGTAATAATATATGAACTAAATACCATGAAACAACTAAACATGGAAAATAAAATAAAAGAAAAAAAGAGACCAAATATACTCGGAAAATAAAATAAAAGAAACAAGAGATCAAATATACTCAGAAAATAAATCAAAAAATAAAACAGAAATTAAATCATAAAATAACACAGAAAATAACTCGGAAAATGAAACGGAAAACAAATCAACCAAATACTTAAAAAAAAAAAAAGACGAAACTAACTATTTTGATGACAGACCAACTATGAAACCATTAATTAGAACTAACCACATTGAAAACAAGATTTCGGATGAACTTGTGGTGTTCCAAAGTAAAAATGGAGAAATATTTAAAACAAATAAAGATTTACCACAAGAATTGAATAATGTAGACAGTGATGATGACATGGACTTTGAAGAAATAGAACTACTTCCAGTAAAAGATAATCCAGAATATGAAGCAATAACTATAGATTTAGAACAACTTATTCCCCAATAAAATAGGAACAGATAATACAAGACGACGTATGTTCCAATGAAGCGACTGCACATTCCCAACGCTCTTCTAATAAGCAAATATGGATTGGAGACAATGATAGAAATGTAAACATAGAAAAACACCAAATTATAATAACTAGAGGACATAAAAACTTACAATTTAGCAAACCATTTAATAAAAGAAGATATGACATTTCTTTCAATAATGAGGAAGAATTAGACCAAATATTAGAACAAATTATACACCAAAAGCATGTTTATGGAATTTATTGTGAACCGAAACTCAATGTAATGACTACTTGGTATGATGAACAATTCAATACTTTATCAAGCATTATACAGGAAAAATATCCGACTGTTAAGATAAAAAGATACAAAAATCAGGTACAAAACGTAACAGATAAGGACGAACAAGGCGAAATTATTACCAACTATCACACAGGAAAGACCTCAATGGAGGAACAATTAAGACTTATGACAAATTAAGAAAACAATATTATTTCCCCTCTATGAAACAAATTATTACCGATTATATTAACAAATGCATGATATGTAGAAAAACTAAGTTTGACTCCTGACGAGATAACGTTTGGAATAACTAAACAAAATAACCAACAAAAGAAATCAATAAAAGAACAATATGTTCAAAAATATCATGACGATAAAAGCCTAATAAATGACTTAGTAAAGACATAAGGACAAACTATTAGGCGACTACATGTAAACAAATTAAAAAGACCTCGTAAGAAACATCTGACTCACCAAAAATATGTACCAGATAACAATGAGGTCACTGGCAATGTAGATACAAGCACTTCTATGGACAGCAATTACTTCACTGAAAATAACTGACCTGACTCACAGTAATGGAATATTGTACTACTCACTGAACAACACAAAATTAATTGAAAGGTACTTCAAGACATACCACTTCTACAACATACACAGGTGGTCTGAAAAATTCCGATCTCAACATGAAGATGATAATAAAATAAATAAAAGCTAGTGAAATAAAAGCTTTGTTAGGTCGGAAACTTTTCAGACCACCCTCGTAAGATTACTAGACTCAGAACTGAACAATATTCAAAAACATACTCTAGTCTACAATAATTCAACAACTTATATATGAAACGTGAAACCAAAAACAAAATTGACTCACTAAGAAATTGTAATATAAGACAGAAACGAGGATTAATAAATGGACTAGGAACGGCTATTAGCTGGCTAACTGGTACTATGGACGCTACGGACAAACAACATTATGACAACGTCATAAGTGAAGTTGAACGTAACAACTATAATACAGAACACAATATTGAACGGACAGTAAACATGAACAAACAAATTATAGAGATTTTCAAGACAGACATTAAATTAATAAATGACAATTTCCATAAGGGTAGAGGCAATATAATAAGCATTGGCAAAGAAGTAGCTTTTCAAGACATGTATATAACTTTGACACACCTGTATAACAAAATAAATGACCTGACACTAACATTGGAACTGTGTAAACTAGGAATCACACATTCTACCCTTATGTCTCAAATACTACAGGAAATACACGAAAATGTAACTTTAGCTTCTAGACAAACAGAGATATTATGGGTTATGAGCAAAATTCATTGTACTACGCATGAGGAAATACCTCATGTATTTATAGACCTGCCACTGGCAGAACCCAATGTAAGAATCTCATTGCTCATACCCGTTCCTATAATTAATATAAACTTTATTGTTCTATTAATATAAAAAAAACTATAGTAATTAGGAAAAATGATAATATTTATAATGTTAATTGTAATTGTATAGTTGTAATTATCTCATTAATAAATATTACTGTACTAACCCAACCTTACTAGATAACAAATGTATAGAAAATATTATATTATTAGGTTCTACAAATAAATGTAACTATATTCAATATCAACTACCAAACATTGATTATATTGATGAGATTAATTCATACATTATTGTTAATAATCTTAAGTTAGATGATTGTAACAAAAATAACACCATTTATCTATCCCTCATATCCCTAGTAAATATATCCCAAGATGAATGTTTTTTTGAACTCCCTAAGTGCCCATGCATATTGTAGATTCTGAATGTAAGACTATGTACCGAGAATCTTACAAAATACCATTGTACAACAATTCCGAACTAATAGATCCCAAATTATGTTAAACCCTATTACTAACACTAATAATAGTTCCATATATTTCATAGTTTGTAGTATTATAGGTACTTTAGGAATACTAACATTATTATATTATATCAAAATGAAACTCTGTGATCCCAAAACCACTCGTATTCCACCCCCTATTATCACCTATAACCCTACTTTAGCTTCCTCACCAGCTTCCACCACACAAATCCTTCCACCAGTGGACTTTACCAGACTCAGCCTTAACATAAATGCTCCATATGTGCCTACTTCTTGACAGAACAAGAATCTTGAAGATGGGAGGAATTATGAAAGGTCAACGTCAGCCTGCTGGCACTGCGGTGGCCTGGATGACACCTAGTCAGATGAGGCAACCCTCATTTATCAGGCTTAGTTATGGAAACAATAAAAATTGTCCCTCTCCAAGCAATAGCCCAGATGACTGAGGCAATATTCACCTATTTTCCCATGCACGCTGAGGAGGCATGATCCGTTTCTCCCTATATAAACCTTCCCTAAATTTTACCTGCCTCACTCAGTCACACTCTTTCTTCCCGCTTAGACGTAAGACAGTATCTAGTTACCTCATACTTTGAATAAACTCTTCTTGAATGTCTATCGGTGTAAACTTCTTTAACTGGCTTGTCCCCATAAAGATTAAAGAAGTATTAAATTAAATTAAAGAAGTATTGTAATGCTTATAGTAAATAATATGTGAAAACATAACCTTCTTTTAAAAAATGTACTAATTTCTTGATATTAACTTTCATTATTTAAAAAGAGTAAATAAAATATTATATTAGATTTGGCAGTAACTGACCAACATAGACGTTTCCTTTGGCATTGAGCTTGGACAAAAAGCCCTCCGATTGGCCTTCGACCTTGTCTTGGTCAACATAGAGAACAACCAAGTTGCCGTTCCTTGATACCCTGATATTGTGTGGGAGACCATCGTCTATCCTCTGGTTGGACACCACTTCTCCAAGTCCTGACCCCAGCTCCAAGATCACTTTCACGTTTCCTTCGCTCGCTAGTGGAATAACAATGTACATATGAAATCAATAATTTTATTATATTATATTCATTTAGTCATTTCATTACTGTTAATAAGAGCTATATCACTATACAAATAAAATCCCACAACTGACATTTGGCAAATTTTACATTAAGACAAAAACTATTTATGTTATTATTCTTATCTAAACTTTTACTGCTATTATTTGGCACTAGCGAGTTCTTGTTACACTGCCAGTGATAAGGTAAGAGATCACTGGGTCATTTCAATGATCTCTTCATTCATAGGCTATTTACTTCAATGACAAATCAAACATCATACTTCTATTTTAAAAATAAATATTTTTGTACTTTTTTACAAAAAAATATATTTTATTTCCGAATTACAAATATTTTATGTGAATAGAAACTGACTTCTTAGACTGAAAAATGGAGAGCTGACAAGAGATAACCTGGCTCAAGGATGCATGGTGTCACAGAACTCACTCACTTGCACCTATTATGTTATTATATGTTAAACATTGTCGGGTCCCCCCAAGCGGGGAGGACACCCTCCATAGGCTAGGGTCTCTACGACCCGGCTGCTGTCCGGCGAGCACCAAGAAAGAGAAAAATGGGTAAACCTATAGTCTTTTATCTTTGCTGGTGGCCAACTCGGCGGGCAGCTTTATTCGTATTGATCTGACTCCATAAGATCTTAGATGTGCCCCAACAGTGCACTATGTTCAGGAGAAGAGGAACAGGGTAGGTTTTATAGGTAGTTTATGTGGTCTTGGAATGACCATGAATTCACACTCAGTGTCTAAGGGTAGGCGAAAACCGTCCGAATCCCAAAGGAGAGTGTGAACCGAAGAGAGGCAGTCTGGATCACTGGGGGAGACACTACTAGGTAAAGTTCGTAGGGCCCCAGATGACCGTCGACTGCAAGGAAGAAATGAAATCTTTTCCAAGGAGATGCTAGTTTAAGCGAGATGAAGGCAAAGAATCCCACTAGGAAGGTGTGGGGTCTGTGACAATGCCGGATTAAAACATAGTGAGGTTAGGAAAGAGAGATGCAGATGTAGTTGAATAAGAAAGCAATGGTTCGAGTAGAGCAGATAATAATTAATAATTAATAAAATTGTTTGACTCAACAAAAATACTAAATAAAGAAAGAAATTTCAGATCTAGAAAGTTGCTGGAATCAAATCGTATTACAAAAAAATTGCAAGTTTCAAGAATGACATTAAAGGAATAGGACTAAATTACACAGATATTATTAAGGAATTCAATGTTTCTCTCCGGAAATTCTCTGGAGGACTTACGATAACGTCCCTTGGACCAGGGAATGTTAAATAAGGAATTGAAACAGGACCACCCCTTCAGAAAAAGCTTTTTAAATATGAGTTAAAATCAATTACTTTCAACATTGCAATAACAAAAGTTTGTTCTGTTAAATAAAAATTATTTTTGTGCCATAATTTAATTAAAATAAAAATTATTTTTGTGCCTTACTTTAATTAAAATAAAAATATTTTTTGTCTAGAGTTAACAATCTTTCTCAGTTGGCTTATGAATAAAAGTTTATGCTTTTATTTTTGCGATGTTTCAAATATTTGAAGACTAAGGTTCTAAGGCAAGTCATGTCTTAAAAAAGTTGTAAGTTAAGCGTAATACATATTATCGTGATTGATACTTTTCACAATATAATTTTTTAATATTGTACTATTTAAGAGGTAAGGAATAGAAGTAATTCGTAATGAATAACAGTTTACTTCAAAAGTAAATAGATCTCAGGGTTTGTAATGACTCTTACTGGATTCATAAAGTTACTTCTCCCATGGATAAATCTAGACACACAACTAACCTGGAAGATTACTACAAGCTAATATAAGCCTACAACAAATGTATCCACTCATCCATAAACATACATTACTAAAACACGCTTGTATGACAAGAACCTTATATTACTGATATTCACTTAGTCCTGCCCTGAATGATACTGCACTGCCTAGTCCTTTAAGACAAGTCTTCAACCACATAATACTATGGCTAGCACTGGGAGCACCCTGGTTCCTCAGGAATACCCAAATTCATTAAGAATTAGTTATGACCTCAATATCTCAACATACAGAAGAGCTTATGAAGAAACATTACGACCTTCTGCAATTATCTTCAGGGGCAGTCTCTTTCCATCTATGCCTCTGAGACTCAAACTAAGAATCCAAGATCTTTAAATTTTATTTATTTTTTCAATTTATTATTAAATATTTTTTCCTTCTATAAAATTTGGACAAAATACAAATATATTGGTCTATCTAAATATATTTATTCATTTATATAAAAAATCATTAGCGTCATTAATGAGGTAATAAAGAAAAAGAGCTTTGGTCATGGTTAAGAATTTCCATGTACAGTACCAGTCAATACGGAGTGTGAGATCAAGTACTTTTGAATGTTTATATAAAAATAATTCAATAATACTTAGGAAATCAATTAAGAGGGAGCATTAACAAGGCCATCAAACCCTTTAACTATATGATACTACACACTTAATTTCCTTTTCTGCAATTATAATCCACTAAAACCCCAACATCTTACACACATGTTTGTTGAGTTCTTTAATTTGATACCCCATACATACTAAGAAAAAAATTATTTTTTTCATTACATTGCAATTAACTGATTAATGTCAAATGGAACAAGCATGTTAAATATAGTGTCTCTAAAAAAATCTTTTTTGCAAATTACTAAGTAACTAATTAATTATGGCACATAATTTACTATGGGGATGGTTTATGGTTTCTGATTTTGAAAAAAATCAACAATACCTTAACAAACAAGTTTAAACAACTTATTGAACTCCGCAATAACATGTTTCTTGTACCACCTTCTCCACCACGATTAAATAGAAGTTCCCCTCTTCTCGTCCCAGAAAATATCCGCCTATGTGTCCATGTTTCAATAATAAAAACCTTCAAAAGGCGTCAGTTAAGAGAGGAGGAAACTAGTGCATGATACACCTGAAGCCCACTAGGGGGCGCGGTAGGTGTATCCTATATAAGGCCCAGATTCGGGGTTTTTGTAATATACTCTCTGAACCCGACACCTGAAGTGAACACTGGTCTCTCTCTCTCTCTCTCTCTGCACTGTTGTTAATTCAGATAAAGACTGACCTGCTACAGAGAAGAAATCACTGACACCGCCTGCTGTGCGTGGTTCCTGGCCATGCCACATAAGGAGCCCATCTCTGCTGGTAGTTACAACAGTCATCTCTACCTCTGTCTCGTCTCCGACCTCTGCAAGCACACTTCGTGGCAGCTCCACCCAGCCATCTCCGGAAAGGCTGATTGATGTTGTGAAGTGTTCTCCTAAGGTACAAAGTCCATGTAGTAAATCAAGTATCATTGTCATCTTAGAAAGTTTTAGTAATCAACTACCAAAAGTAAATAACTTATGGCTATAAACTGTAGCGGGCAAAACTTTAACCTCATAACAGGCATTAGACACTGCTGATTAAGCTGACTCCTATCCCTGATAGACGTACATGTAATATTTACACAGTATAAATGTACATATAACAAGATATATAAAAATTTTATATGTTTAGAAATAACAATAATATAATACGAGAAATAGAATGTAATGAGACATACTAAATAAAAAGATTAACACAATGATCCTGTGAAAGATATTGTCTATTCTAATAGTTGTTGATATATTTTTAAATGTTCTTGACAACTTTACTGTAAAAACTAATTAAATTTATAAGATAGCAAATCTATTGAATACAAAGGAACTTTAATAATACAAAAACAGAATTATGAATCTGAGGTATATAAACTTACTTAGATAATTTAGAATAAACATTTGCATGTTTTTAATTAAACGAAACTGCATTGGAGGAAAACATATTAATTTAACCTTTCAAAATTAACAAGGGAAACACCTTTCTTAAACTAATAATTTCAATAATAATATGTTTGAGTATTAATACTCTCAAAAATAATATGGTGAATTCTTTTTTTATTCCATTGGACAACATGTATAGAGGGCCTACCAAAGACTAGTTCTTATTATATTGAAGTAAAGTATCAAATTAAATATCTTGAATCCCTGATCAATAATACCTGCTATAAGTTCGGACATTATTGGGGTATTATTATACAAAGTCATTAAGGCTGTCATTATAACCAAGTTGACAACTTTACTATAGATGTAATGAAACCCATAATTTTATGATATACTTGATTTAAATTTTTTTCCCTGTGATGTAAGAGTAGAAAATAATGAAATATTTTAAGGCATTGCAACTATGATAAAAATACATTTTTTGTAAAAATTAACTTACTCATTGTGCAGTTCTGGCCAGAGAATCCTTTAGCACAGTTGCATTTGTACCCGGAAGATAGTGGGATGCAGTCACCTTTGTTTCCACAAGGTTGGAATCTTTCGCAGTCATTTTTGAACTTGTCACAGTGGCGCCCACTGAAAAAAAAAATGTATTATTGTATTGTCAGCATATGTATTGTAATACCTTTTAATATTTTCTCAGCAGTTGGCTATGCTACCAATGACTTATAAAAATGAATTTTATATAGTAGAATTTTTTTGGCTTTTAAACAATGAAAAACTAATTAAATGAATGATGGCTTACTATTAATAATACTTCATCGCTGGTGCACTGTTGTATGATTTGCAACAGGTGTAATATGGGCTATGCTAAGGGGATCACATGTGTATCCCTGTGTTGTTCATGGATTTGCAACGTAACAATGGTGTCGGGATATAGGTTGAACAATTGTCGGAGGTGAACAATTGTCGGAGGTGAACAATTGTCGGAAAAGGTGAACAATTGTCGGAGGTCAACAATTGTCGGATTGTTGTAGTTAATACATGGACCATGTTCCATGTAGGCGTTAATATCTGACTCCATTTATGATTAGGAATGTGTCCCGACAAGACACTGTGTTCAGGATGAGGTTCAGAAAGAATAAGACCAGTTTTCAGAGTTCGGGCGAGAGATCGACAGCGTAATAAGTACAAGTCGTCAGAGGTCTGCTATAGGCTGTGTGGCAAAGTGCCGTCGTAGGGGTCGGCCTAGCGAGAGTAGATTAGCGGAAGGCTGAGTAGGCGTATCGCGACGGTGGTAGCGGCTATCGGTATGTCGAAACTAGAAAAGAATGAAGAGTGGGCCGACCAGGGGCCAAGTGCCCCTGGTGTCAATTTACCAGTAGTGTGGCTCGGAAGACTAAGGAAAACAGAGTGTCTCAGGGCGAAAACCCCTTGATATAAATACCAGTGCCCTTTCCCTGCCGGGAGGCGGAGCCTGTCGGCCACGGGTATGTTTTACGATACACAGGTAGTCATTTCCTTTTAGTTTTATGGCCGTTGGGGTCAAAGGGTGTGTTTTATATGGCTGCTAGAAGGGACTGTAGGTATGTTCCAATAGGGGTAAGTGTCCTTGTCCTAGGTATATTGCAGTCAGTTGGCTAATTCTCTTGGTTTATTGCCGTCTGTCGGTGCCCTGTTACTTGTTTACGACTTCCGACCTCTCTCTGATTTATTACCAGAAGTTTACACAGATTTACATTTTCTATTATAATACATTATGAACCAGAGTGTTGGGTAATTTACATATATAGTTAGCGGTCGCTATAATGGAATCATGCAGTTGACTATGTAATTAGGCTGAGGAATCATATGTTTAACTCTTTTTCACCAAGGATTAGGTGACTTCATCTATAGATTAAAATTAATCAATCCTACCCGGATAACAGATGATAATGATTTTTATAAGCTGCTTTGTCTAATTTTATAGACTATTTGTAAATACAAAATAATAGCAGAAATGGATAAATTTTGCTAAGCCATGGTGACTGACCTGAAGTCCGGGGTGCAGAGGCAGAGGTAGTTGCTACCCTCTTGCTGGCAAGTCGCTCCATTGAGACAAGGGGTCTCACGGCATGGGTTCCCAGATGCACACTCTCTCACGTTGGATGACTCCTTGCTGCTCTTCAGTATGTCCAAATCCATTCTAGAAACCTCCAGCTGCAATCATGGTAACATGATGAATTTGAATGAGACATCTTATTCTTTACAATTCTTTCTTCTTATTTCGTTTATTATTCTTATTCGTTATAAAACAAAACTCAGAAATAATGAATCAAGAATCATACTTCATAGTTGCTGAGCTCAGACAGAAGCTCTAATTTCATTAATCATTTTATTAAAATTAACAGTGGGGACCTAAATAGTTTTTGGAGGGGGTATTTATGCTATAAATTCAACTAAAAGTAATTTGATTAAGATGAAATTTAGTTAAGCTTTTCCTTAATTAATCTACTCAACAGTGAATAAATGGTTTTAAACAACATTGTATGCCTGGGATAGTGCAAAATTGGTTAATAAGGATTTGACATCACAGACTTTGGCATCCCTTTCCTTCTCATTTAGGATATAGGATATATTTTATGGGAGAAAAGCTGCCTAGAAAAATCATAAAATGTGGAGTCCTGTGCATAAACAGACAGGGTTTTTTGAAATGGAGACTTTAGCAGGTTTCAGTTGTCTGTGGGTATTCATTTAAAAAAGTATTCTACAATTTTGTTTCCATGAAGTTCCTGAGACGACTTAAAAAAACTTATAAGTTACAAGCAACAGCATTGACTTTTTCCCATTCAGTTATTTTTTTCGAACCTCCTGCAGTTGTATATTATTCAAAATATACATTCACATTTCATAATATGTATGAAAACTACTTTATAAAGACAGTTGAAACAGGATTTCTATTTCAAAGTAAATTCTCTCCCTTCAGACTCAGCAATTATATTACCTATACTATTTATATTTGTTATTATATTATATTTGTTGGACTGACATGAGATATGCATCCAGTGAATCCGTTAGTGACGCCTACATTGGGATGCACACTGCCGAGGCTGGTGTCAAATCCTCCGAGATAAAGGTTTGTTCCAAGGATCAACTCTCTTCTTTGGCCTGACGTCAGTGTGGTCCTTGCTACGTCTTGTCCTAAAATAAAGCACACATTGTTTTAAGGCTAGGTTTTTCATTGCACTTACATGTCCACATAAAACTGTAATGATAGATTCACCTATTGATAATCTAGCTTCCCTGGCGTCTCGTCCGGCGCTGACAGTCATCCAGGATCCTGGTATTATTTCTGAGTTGGACTTGACAACTATCGATGCACCTGTACACAAGAATAAAACTCATCTTACATAAGTAATTTTGGGTATATTTACCTGTAATTTAAGTTAAGTTTTAATTAATGAAAATAATATAATGTAATGTTATTTTTTAAGATGTTTAAATTCATAGAAGTGCAGAAAAATATGGGCTGGGCCAGTCGGCCATTACAAGGAAGTGAGCGATGGTGCAAGAGATGCTGTTAAAATCAGTTAGTTGGCGCTAGTTATGGAGAGGGGCTTGAAGGAGAGTGAGCGGGTGGTAAAACATGTTGAACGTGAGGGCCCTCATACTTTGTATTTTCACATACATTATACCCTACAGAACTTACATCTAAGACAGTTATTATTATATGAAAGATGTATACAACTTCAAGCAAACTGATCAGCAGCATTTGGAGTTTCAAGATCAACAAAAGACATTGTTTCAACTGGGACAAGTCTTAATTGAATCACAACATGTTAATTAGTATTGCATGTTTAATTTATAAATATGTTTGGCTGTCAAGACTCTACACTGAGAATAAGAATTATATTAAGATTAAGAAGTCAATGTCAATAAAATGTAAATTCTTCAATAGTTAATTTTATTATTTTTATCAAAAACCTGATCATATTAAAATTTTTATTTTAAATTATAAAAAGATCATCATAATACATAAATACTGATACTGTAAATATAAATAGTTTTGTGATTAAAAAATTTACAATATGTCTAAAAATCAAAAAAACTATAAAATAAAAACCAAACGAAAGATTTGGTTGCGATGAGCTCCTTGCACTGGATCAGAGTTACACTTTAAGGAGGTCTTAGAACCTAAAAAAAATCGGAGCAAGGCTAACAAATTATACATTGCAACAGGACCAGGTGATAGGGCTTACCATTGGCTTACAAAATAGGGGACCTATTTTTAACAAATTAAACCCCATTGATGAGGGAATGGTGGAGGGGATATTATGTTTAACACAGTATTGGTCAGGAAGTTCAGTGAATCAATGATGTATGAACTCATCAACATTAGCAGATCAAAGTCTTCGTGTAGGTCGAGATTTCTTTGCTGCTGGAATGATGTATGTTGGACCACTTTCATAAGTATCCTGCTCTGAAATTGATGGTGCTGTTTAACCGTCAGGAAGGAACTGTCAGGTATACAGGCAGGAAAATTCTTTTGCATTCCTACAGTGAAGAAGGTAGGCAGTGGTTTCTTCCTCTTCTGGAATGAGAATATTACACAGCCAGCCTTTAAGTGTTCACTGATTTTGTTGCAAGCTGTTTCGCTTTCCAGTAGGGGTTTCTACTGTATGGTGTGGTGTCGCAATTGAAGGCAGCTACTGTAGTGTTCTGATACTGAGTTCCAACGATTTCAGAGATGTAAACCCTGAAAAGCAGATGGGACAACATGGCTCCTTGAGGTACTCCATAGGTTAGAGGCATAGCTTTGGAGTGGCTATCACCTACCCGCACCACCAGTGATCGGTTGTTCAGGAAGCTAACCAGGAACATGTAGAGCTGCTCCGGGCATTCCTGGTCACAAAGCCTCCAGGACAGTAACCCTGAGTTGAAAGCCTGTATTCAGTCTAGCAAGATCATATGCATGGGGTGAAGAAGAAGGAGCTATTTAGCGACTACACTACTCCCACCATATGTACAACTGGTTTCTTTAAAAACTAAACCCTTGACCCCTAAGGTCTTAACAATATATTTCCAGCTTTTCCATCTAACCAACTATTCATTTTAAAATACAACTTAATTTTGTAATAAAAATATTGTTACAATATGTAAGCAAGGTAAATAGGGATTATGTGTTAATAGTCTCTAGGATTAAGGATAAAAGCCTGAAGATATATGATGAACTTCACATCAGTTTACCTTCAGTTCTCTACATTACTTTACCTTGTGTGTTTTTTTTATCCACATATTCTTCAACTTTTCCTTTTTTATATTTTTAAAAACCATTTAGAAGAGTTCAAAATGATTTTCGATGCAGCAGTAGTTGCTATCATTGTTACATTAATCTAGGACGATAAATGTGAAATCCCTTGATCTGCCAGAAACAATAGTTCCGAGGGCAGTCCAGAGATACCGGAAAACAGGAAGCCACACAAGAAAGGTGGGGTTGACGACCACTTCATTGACTGAGACATACAACTGATGGGCAGTATAAAAAGGAAATTATCACAAAATTATTATAAAGGGACCAAAAAATGCCACATATTCTTCAACCATAAAGTAATAAATCAATTTATTCTGACATCTTAACCAATCATAAAGTGAGTTTCCCCGTCTGATGGCTCATGATCAATGGCCTAATCTATATTTAGCTCTGCGCTGATGTGCTCTGTCTCTGCACAAAAAGGTGATTATGTTCTTTTTATATTTCCCTCCCAACGCCTGATTTTTTGGTGGCTTTTGCTATTTGCCTTGACTTAATTGATCCAAAAATATTAAATATTCATAAATTAATAGAATTGGTGCAATTTTAATGAGAACTGTTGGTTTCAGATATGTGAGTCCCCAAGGTGGGGCGGAGACGCGGGCTAGGTAGGGTCACTACAACCTCTAGCCGCCGTCCGGTGAGCGCCCAGAAAGAGATAAGGTGGACGGACCTGTGGTCTTATTATATACCTAATTCGTTTTGATCTGACTCCATAAGATCTTAGAAGGTGTGCCCCGACAAAGCACTATGTTCAGGAGAAGAGGTATAGGGTAGGTAGTGTTACATTAAGGTTAACTAATTAAGGTTAAGGCAGTGGTACAAATAAATGTTTATTATCATTCAAGAAATACAAAGTTAATTAGTGAGAGAGCACTTATCAGAACAACGAGCGACAGCAGAAAAAAAACATGGCGGACACAAGAAAAACCTCCCTCTTATCTAGGCAGTGTTGCCTTACAAATTTACAATTAATTATTGTAGAATTGAACACCAACAGGTAGTGTAGGTAGTTTGTGTGGTCTTGGAATGACCACAAATTCACACTCGGTATCTGAGGGTAGGCAAAATCTGTCCGGACCCCAAAGGTGAGTGTGAACCAGAGAGAGGCAGACTGGATTGCCGTGGGAGACACTGCTAGGTAAATTTTCAGGGCCACGGCAACCATTGTCCGCGAGAGAGAGGTCTCTCCCAAGGAGGTGCTAGTTTTAGCGAGACGAAGGTAGAGATTCCCACTAGGAAGGTGTGGGGTCTAACAACGCCGGACTAAAACATAGCCAGGTTAGGAGAGAGAGATGCAGAGGTAGTTGAATGAGAAGACCATGGTTTTGAGTAGAGCAGCAAGCGCCGGTGCAGAGAGAGAGGACAGAGTAGTGTTCCAAGTGACGGTCCGGTTCGTTATGCTAATTCGGTCTAGTCTGGTTTCTTAAATAGGCGGCCAGCCGTAGTGTGGACGGGTCCCCACCTGCGGCTGTTTCCCCCACTAGCTTCTCCCCCACTAGCTTCTCCCCCACTCTCACTGACGTAACTTTTATTAAAACATATGGAAACATGGACATATATTTTCTGGGCTAAGATGAGGGTAACTTTTAATTATTCGTAATTAAGAGGTGGCCACAAAAAAAACTAAATTTTTTGTATAAATTAGATGGACTGTTTACTCAGTTGGATACAGCTAATTCATTGCATTAGGTCATGCAATACAATAAACCAATATAAAATTGTTTGAACAATTTTTACTTAACGTAGTTTTGTTTCACTATGTTACTTTGGTTAATTGCAGTAAACACTGTAAGATAAATAAATTAATAAAATCTTATATATAATTTTACAAATGTAAAATACCAAGTGCTTTTAGGGAAAAAAAAATCACTGTAAATTGCATAATATAAATTTTCTCATACGAACAATGTGAATTCATCACAGATTGTTGAGGGGAAAATGTAGTGTAATTTCATTAATATATCTCTGATTTATATATGACAGAACAAAATACGAGGCATATTGGGAGGGTTAAGTAACTAACAGAAAATATATAATTTGGTTTATTTTGAATTTTCTATTTTATTTGTGGTGCTTAATTTAATTGCTTCCACTGCAATTTCATTGAAATTAATTAAGGCATCACATTTATACAGTTTTTTTTTTCATTTAAAGATTTTTTGTGGATATATTATTATGAATAGTATATGTAAGTAGATATTGTATTATTGTCGATAGTACAATAATGTATATTTGCTGAAACTCACCAGAGCCAGTCTCCATCCTGAACTCTAGTCTCCTATCCTTGATAGCTAGCGACAGGTAGTTGCCACTCCCAAAGTCACTCTGAGCTGCATACAGGATAAGGCCATTTCTCGAATCCATGGGGTTCAGTTTCAGAGTTATGTCCAGTCTGAAATAACATAGTTGACTATTAAGATCTTATAATTAAAACAGTATTTAGCTATTTATCTTGATATAATTGACAAACAAAAAGATATTACAGAAATAAATATTAGCTTTCACGAACTCATGTCCTGGGGGGAGTCAATACCCAATTCATAAATGAAAATAAAAATGTTCAGCTCAAATAAAAATAACACATGTTATCCCTATCACAGAATAGTTGTTGATTAAATACAATACAAATGTTTCTTGAAAATTACACATGAAAATGTTAATGGCTTATATCTTGGGATATATTTTTCCTTTTTGATTTAATTTTATTTTTTGATGAATTTACTAACAGAAAATAAAAACTGTAAATGCATTTTGAAAATCTTATAAACTCTATAATTAAAAATCTGCTGTAGGTTACATAAGTCATCCAACTGCAGATTTTCAGTTCTAATCATAAAATGGAAAATGCAGTCATTATAAATTTTCAGAGAGCTTGTCAGCTTTTTACAGCATTAAACGGCATTATATTAATAATTACTAGTTTTTGGTTGGAACCCTGGCCCTGTCACTATATTTTTTCTTTGGCTAATAAATATTAAAAACTAGTGGAATAACAGAGCACTAGTAATTACAAATATTATTACAAATATTATCATGGCATAACTAACTGATTGAAATAATTTGACTTGCATACTCACTTCTCTGTGCTCCTTGGCGTGGGAAAGGCCATGTAGGCATTGTCTTGAAACATCGGCGTTCTCACATCAACTCTATGTTCGCAGTTCCCTCCCACAAGTCCTAGCTGACATTTGCACATGTATCCTTTGTCAGTGTTCTCACAGAACCCTTCTCCACATAAGCCTTGGAAGAAAAAAAAAATTTATAAAAATCTTCACAATTCCTGATTTTTAGGGTTTCCTTAGTTTAGTTTTTTTAGTAAACAAAGAATTTCTGTAGTATAAAACCTTTTTATTAGAGTCAAAGTTTTTAACTCCATACATATTCCCTAGATGAATTATTAAACTGGGGGTTCATTCATGGTTGGCCATGAATTTACATCTGAGCAAATGTATTTGTTGGGGTACTGGCTCAGGTTGTTGAATGAAAGATGTAACATTTTCATAAAATTTATGGATGACATTTTCACATAATTAACAAAAGAGAAATAGGAGTCAGCGATCATTGAAGAGAATGACCAATGAATGGACTAGATAACTGAAATAACCTAATAGTGTCTTATTTTAACACTAAATTATTTGCCCATAAACCTAAATAGTACCATTATTTCATTTGTGCCTATGCTATATCAGATCATTTTATTCGAAAGGGGGATGAAGTTTATTATTAGAACCAAAATATGGCAGCAACTGACCTGGATAGCAAGACTCCCCGAAGCGATTACAGTTCTCTCCAGAGAAGCCGCTTGGGCAGAGGCAGAGGTAGCCCCTCTGATTGGGGAACTCCTGGCACGCTCCCGAGTTGGTGCAAGAGTTCTCAGAGCATGTGTCACACTCAGATATCCCCGTCCACTCAAGTGCTCCAGCTCTAGTCAGTGTTTGCTCTTCGTTCTTCAGAACCAGTCGTGCGATGCATCCTGTCAATCACACAAACACAAAGAATAAGTTATAAAGTATTATTAACCAACATAAGAACAAAGTTCCCACTTAACTGATTACTTAACAAAACATTTAGACAACATTACTTCAATATGCAGTAGTAAGGAATATTTCAAAGAAAAGATTAAGACTTTCTAATATGCATATTTCTAATCAATAAATATTCATGATTTGACATTTTGGTTATACAGGCATCTGTACTTGAAATAATTAAATATAATGTGTAAGTTCTATTACATAGATAATTATGATTAATTTGCCGATGTTTCCAAAAAATAAGCAGTTTATATTTTATAGTGGTATGCTTTAAATTGAAGATTAAGATTTTTAACAAAGTTCGCAATACTTTTTAAATCTATCAATACTTCTGGTATATTCATTTCACTGTTTCCTTAACAAAAGTACATAACTGATAAACAGAAGTAATCACTTCCGAAACTGGCAGCGCTTTAAACACAATTTCATCAGCATCGCCATCATTTTCCAATGACAAACAGTTTTTCTTGACAAATTAGACCCTACAAGAATTGTAAGACCTTTTTTTGAGAACTTGCCTCTCCTGCAAGTTTTCCCCTTAAAGCGTAAGGTTTTGTCTGGTGCAAGGCAAATAAAAAATTTGGTCAAACAATCATTAAAAATTACCATTATAAATGTTGGGACTGTATGAGGACTGACTCACACAAACAAGGCAAAACTGTAGCTGGAGGGCTTATTGATTCTCCACTGACTTTTGCAAAAATGATGATGTTTCTCTGGCAAAAGCTGGTAATCTAAGAACATTGAAAATGAGGTTTATAAAAAAGTTTACCAAATTCGGTTGCTTCGGCCGACCGTTTATTGGAATATTTTTGGACCTTTGAATTTTGAACCATTCCTGGACCACATCTTCATGTTGACTTGATTTTATCTTCTTGCTAGATGTGAGCTCCTTTTCAAAAATATTTTTTATTTGGTCTTTTGATTTCCATTTGGTTGACAGTGTTTATTGGCTAATTTCCAGCCCCCGACAGAGAATTTTAATAGAAACATTGCTTTCTAAAAGTTGAATTATTTTCAATTTTTCAGCAATAGAATGGCGCTTTTTGGACATTTTTAACACACACAGAAACTTCTCCTCAGTGAATGAAATGAAAATGGCAACTGAGATTGAAATAAAAAGAAAACTACTGTAAGTACTATTGAGCTTGTAAGGGAGGAGGGTTTCCACAAATTTAATAGTAAGAAAATGAAGTAAACACTCGGGCTCTATAGTCATAATGATTACTCGAAAAATTTAATTCAGAGGGAATCTAAGAATACCATTATAGGCAAATGAAAGGACCAGTGATCTTTTTGAAATGACATCGCTAATGCCAGATTATCGTTATATCCAGCATTGTTTTATACCAATGAATTTACTGCAGAAGAGATAGAAAGCCAACCAGAGGTATTGCTAGGTATTGTCATACCTAGAAAATCGTTTCATTCCGGCATCGCTATAAATGTATTACACTGCATAATAGAATTCAGAGAGAATATTTGATATATTAAATTTTCTTTAATTCATTTTAATTTTGAACAAATAACTTAGTCATGCATCTAGAATAAAAATATTTATTTATAATAATTTAAATTAAATAAAGAAAAGCAATACTTACAGTAATCTAGGAGGTAACAATCATTTAAATAACCAATGGAAAAGGTAAACTACAGAGAAAGAAAATATTGACAGTAATAAACCCATGTAATACACTAAAAATTTAATACATTACCTCTAAAACCTGTACTGTATTCGACCGTCTTTGGAATTTCATTGAAATTAGGAACAGAGCCTATGTAGAGTGGCAAGTCGAGGTCGAGGCTGTGGTGGCGACCTGGACTGGTTCCGATGACTGGCTCCTCATTGTTGATGATCAGGCGACCTACTCAACAACAACCATGACAATAACAATCATATTAACCAATACCTTACATTAAAAAGTGCACAAATAACTAAATCTGTCTGACCTTCCTTCCTGTTACGTATGAGTCTCGCCTTCACCCATTTGCCCATCTCCAGAGGTGACCTACCAACAATAGTAGCGTGCCCAGAACCAACATCGAACTTGAACTCTGGGTAGCTGTCTCGTAAACCAAAAGAAATAAAATCACTCGCCCCAGAGGCTGATGGGTGTCGTTTGCCATTAAATAATAGAAGTCCTGAAAAAACACCATAACTAACCAAAGAATTTATGTAAAAAAATTATGTGAATAAGTGATAAACTCCTTTTTGAGTCACTTTAAAGAACATCAGGGAAACTCCAAATCAGGTTAAAAATTACAAAAAGAGAAACCTTAAAGAGATGGATTAGGCATTATTTTATTCACAATGTGTCCCCAAAGAATTACATGTTGCCTGAACTCCATGAATGTCTAGATAGCTCAATTTAAAGAAAAATAATTATGTGCGATAAACTGCCTTTAAAAGCATCTGCGGCACTTGGACTGTTAGTCAGCCTCCATTGACATCATATAATGCAGCTGATAGGAGATTTCCCGAACTTCATTAATCACAACAATAATTTTACAATATATCCTTTTAAAATATATATTTCCTTTTATTATTTAAATTAATAAATGAATAATATTCACTGTACTGTAAAAATGCAGTGTGTAATAGAATAAGAAGTAAATACAATCAAAGAACATTTTGGCTTCAACACCATACATATTTAGATATGTTTAACAATTGAATAAAATAATTATGTTACCATTTGGTTGCTCTGGCTTGAAGAGGATCTCAATGTCGAATTGCATGAGAGCGTCAAATAAAGTTTTCAGTTTGAGATATGACTGAGAAGTTTGGGTGAACCTGGGGATGGTTCCGTGAATCACTACAAATGTGGGGATTTCCATTTTTACTTCTCCGTTGGTAGCCATACAAGTGTACAGACCAGAATCCTTGGCAGTGACTTTCTTCAAGGTAAGTTTTCCCTGCAATTCGTTAAATGACTTGATGTATTCCAATACATTATATAATAAGAATAACCAATCAGAAAAAATACACAAAAGTTTTAATGTACACAAAATAAAATTGACTCCAACAATCAGCCAGTTTTTTCTTGCAACATTTTAAAATTCACCATTTGTATTTTTAATAAGTTTATTATTTGCTTCTATTTGGAAATTTTGTTCGCTACCTTTTTCAAAATCAATTTGGCAATTTGTATTTCAGGTTTTTTATTCTTTAATAAATCATTCTGTTCAACACAATCGATTTTCCCTGTTTCAATAACATTAATTTTGTCTGTGACCAGTTCCAAAAATTGCAATTAGTTTTTATTTAATGTTGTTATTAAATTATTTTGTATACCAAGTTCAATGTTTTGGTTCATAAATTGGTTTATTTTTTCTGTAGTTTCAGAACTAATTTTTAAATCATTTATGTGTTCCTCAATAATATTTTTTTACATCATTATTATATTTATCAAATACATTTTTTGGATCATTTTTATTTTCCTCAAATTGATCGTTCAACTTATTAAATCTTTCGCCTATTTTTTTAGAATTTTCATATATTTTACTTTTTAAATCATTAATATATTCATGCATTAGTTGTTTTATAAGAGTTATCATTTTCAATTCCCCGAACTAACACCGCCATTACTAGACTGAACAACTTCAGTGTGTACTTCACAGAAAGGGACCCTCACACCACCGTCAATGCTCTCAACTACTCCATTTTCCCCCTCTACAACAATTCCATACCCAACATAAATTCCCAAAATGTCCAATAATTTCTGTTCATTTGTCTCCATTGTTTTTAGTTAACTTATATATAATCAAAATAACTTTCAAATTTTTGTTTGCCGTGACTCCTTCATTAAATAATCGAGTCTCGCCCTCTTTTTGCCATGTTGTAATATTCCTTTAATTTCTTAACAAAAAAATGTAAATTTAACTTTTAAACTTATAATTTATTTTATCTTGGGAGGGTCCTTGACAACCAAACATTTATATAAATAAATAAGAATAAAAAATAAGACAAACTGTTTTTGAGTTCTTGACAATTTTCCCTTCTCGACTTGTCCACAAACTACAACAAATAGTTATCAACATCTTTCTTCTTGTGCAATTCTAAACAACAAACAACATATCCTTTCAAACATCTACAAACAACTGAATTCTCAGTGCTCCTCCAGCTGTTCCAATTATTGAAAACTTCCCAGCTGTTCCATTCTCTCTTCGCCTGTCTTTTTTGAAATCGAACTTTTTAAAATTTATTTTATATCATTTAACATTTTATATAATAAAATAATCCTTCTCTCAAATTACTCCTTAAAAGTAACATTACAATATATTAAATTATATTTACTACTCAAGATATTATTAATATATTTTACCTGATAATGAAAACCCCAAATTTAATACTTTCTTTAACCTCTTAGGGTTTTAAGTCAATATATGACCACGTAGAAGTTAATGATCGTCACTTGAAGAAAAAGAAAAGAGGTTGGATGAAATCACAGATGGAAAGTTGTCACAAGACTGTTTATTGTGTCTTTTTAATCCTCTCTATATACTGTTGTGGTATTTTGATGTGGTGAGTTTTGATATAAACTCGAAATTAGCGAGCGGAGAAGAACATAAAAACGATCCGTGGTTCATGGCTATGTAAGGATGAATGTTTTTGTTGCCGTTATATCGACTATTAATATTTTGTTGTGATATTTTGATCGTGTTTTTGATATAAACTCAAAATTAGCGGGCATGAATGAACAATATACGACCCGTGGATTACGATTCATGAATGATCAAACACTATTCGTTGCGTTGTATCTACCATTAATATTTATCATAAAAATAATATCAATAATTAAATATAAATATTTTAATGTATTAACTTCAAAACAAGAAAAGTAATAATATCCAAAACAACCGGCAGTTTAACGATCAAGAAGTTTAACGCAGTTAAAAGATCAAGGAGGCAGCGAAAAGGTATGAGAAAGAACAACGCTAAGATCAGGCACTTTTTCATCAGGGGCCCGGAAGACGAGAGCTAGGAGGAAGCCGGCTCCCATTTCACTTTCACCCGGCAAGACAACAAAGGAAGCACCAGGTAGGAACCCACGCTACAAGGATGCTAAGAAGACACCATAGGGACGTAACCACACAAAGAAGATGACACATCGAAGAATATCAACAAGAAAACCTGGCCAGCCGCGTTAGTTATAAGGTACAATTTTAATTTTTAATAGTGTTAATTTTATCAACGTACGTACTTATTTGTATATTAAATTAATGAATATATGTATAAATAAACAATTTTTCCTTTTGCCAGAATTATCCTATTTTTAGTAACAGAACCTTAAGATAAAGATAAAGATTAAAATTAAATAAATAACTATATAAAAGATATAAAAACGTAATAATTTATCATATAAATAATTAAATATAAATATTTTAATATTGGATTTATTAACTTCAAAACAAAAAATAAGTTCATAATATCCGAAACACACTCAGCCCCAGGTAGCAACTCACCCAACGAGACAAAGACAAAGAAGAATTCACCAAAGGGCATACAACAAAGAAAAACTGGCCAGTCGTGATAGTAATAAGGTACAGTTTTAACTTTAGCTTTAACAATGTTATTTTATTACGTACGTACTTATTTGTATATTAAATTTATAAATCAATTTGTTAATAAACAACTTTCCTTTTGCCAGAAGTTTCCTTTTTATATTAACAGAACCTCAGATTAAGATTAAAGTTGAATATAAAATATATAAAAAGATAAAAAATGTAATATTTGGCGCCCGACGTAAGGACTTGTTAATGAGGAAATCTTCACATGCTCCGATCACCTCCTGAATAGTCCTCTGCATTCCCCACCAGAAATAGCGCCTTCGTAGAGCTTGGGCAGTAGTCTCCTGCCCAGTGCGGTGGTTGGTTTTCCCTTGGTGATACGCCAGTGTTACCTCGCGTGTTACCGCTGCTCCTTGTCACGCAGGGTCTGGACCGTGGAAAGACACCAAATGAACGAGCGATCCCACCCAACAGCTTTTTCTTCCACAGCTTTTTAATTTTGTCCCACACGGTCGTGTTGCCCACGAACAAATGGTGAGTTTTGACATGTCCTTCAGAGCCGGACAAATTTGATCTCCCCAAACTCCCGGTGGTGACCAAATCGTCGCGATCTGACTCCTACTATACGTACTATGGAGTATTTTCAGAGTACCTGACATTTGCGTTTTCCAAATGATCTGCCTCCGTTTATCATAGATGATTTATCCATCGTCTCCTTATCTCGCGGTCTCTCCCCTATAGACTCGTCTGATGGTGGGTCCACACTCCTGTCACTATCTTCCCGCGTGATGCTCCTGCCCGCTTCTCCAGGGGTCCATTCTTCAATAAATTGCCTCATACCACTCGATGATTCCCCTTCCTCTATGGCGTTCACCAAGATAGCGTGCGACAGCCAATCAGCCACGACGTTGTCTTTCCCTGGCTTATATACGATATCCAGATTGTATTGCACTAAGAATACCTTCCACCTCATTACCCTTGAGGAGGATTCTTTTTTTGAAGTTTTTCAACCCATTGAAGAGGTCGGTGGTCCGTATGTATTTGAAACCTTCTGCAGAATACGTATGGAGGGAAGTGACCAATAGCCCATACTATCCCGAGGAGTTCTCGTTCCAAAGCGCTGTACCGCGCCTCCGTGTCCGTCAGGCGTCTGCTCGCGTAAGCCAGCGGTCTTTCCCCGTCCCCACCTTCCTGTGACAATACTCCCCCCAAGGAATAGTCGCTTGCGTTGGTGGTGATCGTAAACTCCTTCTCGAAGTTGGGGAAAGCTAAAATCGGCTCCTCCTGCAAACGCGCCATGCATTGGCGGATATTCTGCTCTATCAGCGGCGTGATCATTATCCGTGCTCCTTTCCGTAGTAAGTTGTTAATGGGTACCATATATTCTGCCATGTCCGGCACGAAATGGCGGTAGTAATTGAGGGTGCCCAGTAATCTCCAAATCCCTTTTACGTCTTTTGGCACCTCCATTTTCTGGATCACTTCTAGTTTCGTCGAGTCAGGTTGAATCTGTTCCTGAGCAATTGTGTGCCCTAAAAAACTAATCTGCTCCTGCTCCAGTGACGATTTGTCTATTGACAGTTTCAACCCGAAATCTCTTAATCTCCTAAATACGTTCTGGAGGTGTTGAATGTGTTCCGATTCCGTTCGGCTGAAGATCTGCAGGTCATCCATGTAAATTTGGCACATATTTTCGTCCATTCCTCTCAGAAGTTCGTCCATGAGACGCTGAAAGGTTATTGGGGTATTTTTGAGCCCAAACGGCCTCTTTCAAACAAGAATGCCGTTTTATGTTGGTCATGCGCAGCTAGCTTGATCTGATAGTACCCTGCTTTTAAGTCTAATGTGCTAAAAATTTTCGCACGGTTGAGTCTGTCTAGGATGTCTTCGAATCGGGGAATCGGATATTTTTCATCCAGGGTATTGTTGTTAAGTTTCCGAAAATCCACCACGATTCAGTATTTTTTTGTCACTTTCTCCTGGTCGACTTTTCTTTTTCACTGCCCAAAAAGGCTATTATACAGAGACGTGCTATCTATGATGATCCCTTGGCACTTGAGATCCTCGATCTCCTTCCTAATGTGTTGTCTGAATGTTGTTGCTTCTCCTTCATATACATCACCCGTTCAACTTTTAACGGAATCTCATGTAGCGTTTTCCCCGTTGCTCCTAGCGTGTCCCCTTCAGCGAAAAAAATATCCCTAAACTCGCTCTGCAAACTCTCCCTCCAATCCTCCACTCTCTTAACCGCTCCGATGATTTGCTTATGCCGATGACTTATTGAAAAATAAGTATTTGCACAGTTTCACCCCTTACACCCCCCCATCCTTCTTCTCTGGATAAAATTATTCTTCCTAATAATTGTTCATTTTTCTTCAAATTTCAATACTTTGCCTCACTTTCAATAAATTTTGTTTATCATAACTGATATAATTAATAACTTCAGAATATTTATCTTTAATATTAACTTTAATGATAATCACTTCAATTATATATTATTATAATATTCTTAATATTAAGAACATTGCATTTTATATCATTGCAATATATGGGAAAAATGAACGTTTTTTTTTTTGTTTTATTTGAATATGAAACAGCAAAATATGTTGCAGTTTAAAATGGTGTTTTGATGTCTTCAAAATGTTTGATTGTGTTAAGTCAATAGAATTGGGGAAATCAATTGTGAACCACTATCGACAATCTGTCAGCCTAAAGTTCGACAGTCAGTATACAACTGAGAGCCTAATTAAGATTTAAAGTTCTGATTTCTTCCTCATGATTGTTATGATGAGACTATAATGCAAAAAGAAATTTAAAGGTATCCAAAAAGTATAGTTTTGAGAGACAACAAAAAAAATTGGGTGGGTAATTTTATCTCTACTGATTTCAATAGCAGTTTTAGCTATTTACAATTTTTTGTTTCAATTGATTGAAAGTGGCAGAATATTGTTGTGATATTAGATATTGTCGAGTTTGTATATAAGAATTTTAAATATAAATATTTATTCTAACCTTGAATCAAGAAGGCAAACAAAAACAATGGAGAGTAGAAAAAACAAAACAAAAGCTAGTATAGTTGTTGTTGTATCATGATGAACACACAGAGAATTACTCATCTAGTTTTGGCCCGTGATATAGTATAGTTGTTGTTGTATCATGATGAACACACACAGAATTACTCATCTAGTTTTGGCCCGTGATATAGTATAGTTGTTGTTTTATGAGGAGAACACAGAATTATTCTCTCTCTAGTTTGGGATCAGCCTGTGATATATGTGTCTGAGTCAAGTGATGAAATAACAAGTTCTGTAAGTTATTTGTTGTTGGCCTGGAAGCGGAACGGAAGAGAAGTTGCACCAGGAAGAAGAGTTAATTTGATTAAAAAAGAATACCATTGAAGAAAAAAATATAGACAAGTATAATTAATATAAGTTTCTTTTTGTTTATTGGTAATTAAATATAATATTTCGCCATAATTATTTTGTTTAAAAGAACCTTAAACAGAAGTTAATCATTATAAAATAAATTTAGAGTTAAAAATAAAAATTACAATATCTTTCAAAAAACGTAATAATATTTAAGCTGAAATGGGTGCTCATACCTCTTGAGATACAGCAGTTGCCGGGAGACCTCCTTGCCTGATCCAACTGTACTTGACTGGCTGTTCGAGGTCGTTGGAGCAATTGATGTCTGCGGAATCACCCAACTTGAGGCTCACTGTCTTAGCGGCTGGCCGAGGTTTAGCAGCATCCAAGTCATTGTCAATATCATCATCAGCATCATCGTCATAATCACCAACAGTTTGTTGGGGGGTGTCAACTACAAACAAACATTCACACTTATGTTCACAGAAATTTTTTTTTCAATCAATGGCCATATAAATAGACTTTTTTGTTTCTGGGAACTCTACCCTTCTGCTAGTCATGGCTCAAAAACAAATAATAATTATAATGTAAAGCACTAAGGTATTACAAAAGTCCTTGTGTACATGAAAACATTTTTGACTTTAAAATAAATTAAATCCTTAAATGACTGTTTTGTTTATATAATTTATATCATTGTTTACATTGACTAATCCTTGATTCAATTACTTACTCCAACTTTCTTTGCATTCACATTTACTATAATATATTTTAATGAAAATGTGTGATGAAAAAGTTGTGAATAGCAGTCTATTGAGGCTCTACTAGAAAATGATAGTAGTGAGAAGACACATCTCTATCAGGTCGCCCCCCCTTCAGTTGTTAATGATGGCGAATTACTCAAAAGTGCTAGGATTCGTGCATGACTATATAAGATTAGCGGGTTTCAAATGCAACCATAAGAATGTTAATTTATGAAATAAAATAGTTTCTTGTACAAGAACTTTGGTAACAACCTAGTTGAACAAAAATTAACATAAAATGATAAATTTATATTTTTACTAAAATACTTATGCCCTCCCCTTAAAAAAAAGTTATGATAAATCATTTTTTTTTAGAAGAACATTTATATTGAAAGATCTATTCAAACTTATTGCATATTATAGAGGAATTAGTAAACTGAGTTTCCCTGCCCTCTCTACCACAGTCCCTATAGATTTTCTTTTTCTAGGAGTTGGTATGGTATTAGATGTTGGCTAAGATTACAAGTTAATATATAAACAGTTCTATTGCTAAATACTTAAGATACGCTAAATACTATAAAAAGATTACTCTTTCCAAGACAAAACTCCATTGTGGAGAAGTAGGGGAGTATAGAACAGAAGAGTACGTTTTGATTTCCTGTCGTGCCATAGAATTGGTAAGAGTACAACTGATGTGTTACACAGGACTTGATTCTACAGGAGTCCGACATGCCTGCACTACTGAGGAAAGAGAAGAATTATAGGGCTTCTTGTCAAAGGGGCTCCCTCTTGATCATTAAGAGTTCCTCTTTGTTAAATGATAGAAGATATTGGAATGTCCAGCGCATGCCAACATGTCCTGAAGGAATGCTAAAGAGCAAGGAGAGAGTCTTGGGGAAATGGAAAAAAAAACAGTAGAACATGTTAACTGACATTGAGAGATAAGTTATCACTTAGAGGAGGTGAACCCCATATAAGCTAACAAGGAAAAGGTGGGGTTTAAAAAAAAAGGATAAGACTCGATCACGCAGCACCCATGTGGGGGTAAGCCACTCAGTTATACAGTCACACCCTGCATACGATTATTATTTGTAATATGTGGAGCTCCTCACCCATATATCTGTTTAAATGTTTATTGTTTAATAGTTTGATTGTTTAATGTTACATTATTTAACTTTGTTGTTGTTTATAAAAACCCTATACAACCATATATCATGAAAAGTTCTAAAGAATGGTATCATCCATTAATTAGAAAACTAATTACTATTATCAAACTGGCCTTTGAGTTAGTACACAGAAAATGCTCCCTGCTTAGTCAATCAATGTTTTCTGGAGTCCCAAAATAGAAAGAAGGTTGTAGTATCATGTCACTACCTCCTATTCCTCCACTCTTTCATAACTTAAATAAGGAATTATTTATTAATTGTTTTGAAAAGAAAAGTTTAATCGTGTGAGGGGTAATGAAACAATAAGATCTTTTCATTTTAAAATTTATTTTTTAAAACTAATATCAAGCCTTAATCTGACTTAAAGTGCTTGTGCATTCTAACCGAGACATTCCCTCCTAATGTAAAAATACCCACCCTATATCTCAATCCCAGGCATTTCTCTGAGAAAGGTGCAGTATAGTGCTTTGGACATATATGTGAGTCGGCATATATCAGTTACGTACGTGTTGTGAATTATCATATGCAGCCCACCACAATATCTGATAAAGCCAATAAAAAAACAAAACAATTTTTAAATTAAATAATGTGAAAGAGATCTTATTTGATAACTTAATATTTAGTTTAGTTGATAGAGTTTCAGAAGTTAATTTTTTTTGTTTTCTTAGTGGGTTTTTCTTTTAATTTAAATATTAATCCCAGATATTATGGGAATGATAGAATGAACCTCTATACTGTGAGTAACTTTATAGAGGCATATTTTGAATGTTAGCTCCATTTCATGATGCTAAAAATTAAGTTAATCCAATGAAAAATAATAAGTGTAAAATTGCTGAGTAATGAAAAAATAATTTGGTTCACACTATATTGTGTAGAGTATCAAATTAGAGATATCAACATGCTGATTATGAGTATACATAATATGTTGGGAATATAGTAGTCTAGGTATAGTTTCAAAAAAAAAAAAAAAAAATAATCAGGTTATAGAAAATGTTTTTTAAAATATTTAAAATGACAAATTACAGCACTAATCAATGGAGCGTGTTAGAGAAACTGCTTTTGAATGTGTATACTAACAATGATAATGCAGTAAAACTTAGGAAATTAATCTAGGGTTAAGATAAAACTTGCTGGAATAAAATTAGTAACATCTTCGAAACCCTTAATTGTTTGATAATGTACACTTAACTAACTTTTTTTTTATATGTAAAGGCATGGTAATAGAAAACATGGAAAATCAATCTCAGTTGTTATATATTATCTTGGGATGGCATCCTGTTCTTTTAATTTAATTAACATAATGTTAATACTTTCCCCCAAGGTATTTGATTTTAAGCAGCATTGTAGAGTGTTCTTTATCAAGATAGGTGAGGTGGGGTGTGTTTATTATTTACATAATTTGCAGTACAGCAGGAGCCAGATTATTACTCTTGCAATATTAGACAAACAAGATTTCTATAGCATATAGCATTACGATATTTGACACATAGAGCTGACCTTAGAATCATAAAATTAATTCAACAGTTATTAACTTACCAAATTAATATCAATTGTCCAATGATGATGTGAATGCAAAAAAAAAAAAAATTAAAAATAAGATTTTAGACTTACAGTTTAAACAAATAGCAGTCAATAATAAAAGGATATTTGGTAGATATAATGAGTGGTGTACCTTGAACGTTGAGTGTGTAATCATCAGTGTGTGTGCCCGATTCAGTCTGTGCAGAACATCGGTAAGTGCCTGCATTGTTAGTCGTCACATCTGTTATTCTGAAATTTGTAATTGTTTATATCAGCCTTTTGTCAAATTTATCAGTATATGTCTACCATACTGATATTTTATATATTTTAATGACTAATATTATTATTAGAATGAGTTAAAAAAATAAAATTCACTGCTGAGTTTAAAAGAATGTTTTGACCTGTCCCTGCCAGGTACCTTTAGCAATAAAACCAGGTATATTGAATTGATAGCTGAGCAGGTAGCTGAACCATGGGTTTTTAACCAGAAGCTTATAAGCTACCCTTAAGCAGTTATACATGATTCCTGATGTCACAGGGGAAAGTGCTCATCATTAAAATCGTTTGAGCCTGGAACAAGAACAAAACTGTAGCTGTCTCCGCTGACAACATCATGGTGTACAGTAGCATCATGAACTCCAAGAAATCCCTTCAACACTATCTCCCCTTCACCCTTCTTTCATTGATGGCAGCAAATGGTCAAAGAGGCCACCATCTATTTCGTAAATTAGTTTTAGGTCCCCATTTTGCAACTCAAAGGAGAGGTTCATTACATGTTTGCATCCCTTTATTTTTGAATCATTCTTGTTAGCTGTAAGACCTTCTTAAAATGCAGCCCCGGTACCGTCTACAACCAATTTATATATTCTATGTAATTTGTTATTTTGATAAATAAATGAACAGAGGTTTTAGATCAGAGAGAGTGGTGGAAGCCAGTATTGAAGACTACTTCCCCTCAACAATGAAGAATGTACCATGTTACAATAAATCATTGTATTTGTTTGCGCAGTAAGATTGCCTCTTTAAGATAGTTTATAAATATTTGAGGAGAATGACTCCGAGAGATGCTGCGCTCTAGCGGGAAAAATTGGACAGCTAGACTTCCTGGTACTGTGCTTCATTTTTAATCCTTATCATCTATGGCTCTGGTCGGGAGAGGATTGAGTTGCTGAGACAGGACCAATTGGCTACCAATTTTGGCAAACTTTTCGAAAGGTTTGTTCTTCTCCTTCACATTTGTTTCCTATTATTCCTCTATATATTCCTTCAAGAAGCCAAACCATTGAGAGGAAAGTCATCCACGATCATAGCAGCGAATAATTATTCATTTGTTGATTGGACAGGACAAGAGACCGATTGTTGGTATTGTGGACTGTTGAATAAGTAAATACAGTCCACTTGCTTCAACAGTATTAGGTAACTATTATTTTAATTAATAAAATTCTCTAGCCAATTGCGTTAATTTGAAATAGACAAAATTATGCGCTGTAGCCAATAAAAACCCTTAGATCATATTAACTGAAACACTATAAAATTTTCATGAGTGCACTTTTAATCCTTATGAATGAATAAGAAGTAAACAAAATTTTAACAAAGAAGGTTATTGTTGTAATATACATTTTGTAATGATTATCTTTTAAAAGATATTAATATAAAAATTTAATTATGATGAAATTCTTGCCTTAGAACACTTGGTGATATGATGTCTACATTCTCTCCAAGATGAGGCTCACTGACCTTGTTCCAAAAAATGCTGGAACTTGGGATACCTTCAGTGATGCATTTCAGATCAACTGTGCTTCCCACTCCAATTATATCGATGCTGGGCTCAATCTTCAGCCCACCTCGATGGGCTCCTAATCATCAATGTACAATAAATTTGAATATAAAGTCAGAAAAGTGCAAGCTCAGTGGCAATACTGTGCCGAAAGAAGTTGTATATTTGAGAACAACGGCACAAATAATAATGGCTCTGCTCCGAGCCAAATTTCTCAGTAACTAAAATTATAAGACTAAATAACAGAGACAAACAACCAACACCATTTTATGCGATGCAATTAGAAAACAACAAAATGGCTAAAAAAAAATTAGTTATATTACTCCGTAGTTAAGGTTGACCCTAGGAAAAAATTGCACTATCAAGTACAGTGGTCAAACCTGTCAGCTTATAGGCCATACAAAAATTTTTTTACAATAGATACGTGATACGTGTAAAATGTGCTGCTCCTCCCTATTATAAAAAATGCACTTCACATAGGAAGATAGGTACATCTTCTACTAATGTATTGGTTCAAATTAATAAATTTATTAATTTTTAATATTCCCTTAGCCCCCATCCATGCATCCAGTACATAACAGAACATAACTACAACAAAACGTGATAACAATACAATTTATATCGATGTTGGCATCCTTGGGTTATAAGAGGCTCAAGGCTCGGGTTGAGGGAAATAAGGCTAACTTAAAGCACTCATGTCAATGATGATGAAAGTATAAGTATAACTTTCCTCTGGTATCTAGATAACACAATGAAAATCTTTCCTCAACTGAAATAGAACTTCACGAAACAGTATTGTCTCTTGATAAACATGGCACCTCTACCTCTGTACTCTTCTGGAAGTAATTGCAGTAGTCACTTGCATCCATCAGTAATATTTCATTAAAAAATTTAAATGTGTATACTGATTACTGCATTTGGATTGAGAAGCAAAGCTCAATGAAAATAAAATTTGAGAGATGGTGCTTTTCAGTGATCTAGTAGACTTGGCCGATTTGCCCGAGTTTATGAACAGGGTTTACATAATTAAAGTTAAGAGCCCGTATTAAGTTCTCAGCAAAGTTATGTAATAAATCTTGTACAACACTGAAGACCCACCTGGTCTTAGCAGCTAAAGGGTCCAGTCACCTCAAAATTAAAAATGTTATTAATACCAATGATGGAAAAATGATTATAAATTTGTAGATATCATTTGAATGCACGTTGTCCTCAAATATTCTTTATCAAATTAAATGAGGAATGCAATAGAGATATTAAAACAATCATTGTTAAAGTAAGATGCAACAATACAGACAGCACTATTAGAGACATTCACATTTCCTGTACAATTCATGTCTTTGAAATATTCTTATCAAAGGTTATGTAAAATGCTTGATTAATGACTGCATTATATAAGTAGATAATACAGCATTATTGTAGATTTAATCATTCAGCAATAAAGCTGTCCTATTAGTTATTTTGACAGAATATAAATAATTAAAGCTTTAGTTAAAAAAAATTATTTAAATAAAATGCAGTTTTAAATAACTATGACATTTCAAACTAATCTAAAAGCAAAATAAATGTATTGATTATGATATGGAAGTCATTAAAATGTAAATCGAGATAATATGAGAAAAAATAGAAGATTTTTTTAGTGTCTCAACTAAATACACATCACTACAATAAATATTGTCGTAAGTGCAACAGAAAACATACACTATATGTTCAAGTTTCATCATATAAATGCTTTTATTCTAGCTAAAAGTTTTGAAAAATAAATAAATAATAAAAGAAATAATAAAAATAGAAAAATAAACTAGGTTAGCGATGCTGCATGCTATGGTGCAATGATTAAAACTGTTAATTTAGACATTTTTGAAATCAATATATATCAAACACAATTATTGAATTTAAAGAAATATTTTTAGAGCAATTTTTTTTCAAGCATTAGTAAAGAATCATTCAAGTTTTAAAAAGTCCGAAGCAATATGAGTGAAATTACTTCCCATTATTTTGGACCTTCTTTTAAGGAAAGATATTCCTATATTACCTTCCCTAAATAGCTGGTCCCTTATGAGGAAATAATAAACTTGATAAGTATGCTATCATGCTTGTACCTATTGTTTGAAATTTACACCTGATAATTATGCTTTGCATTCATCAAATTTCAAGTTAAATAAGGTCCAATCAGGTAGAATAAATAAATGAATTTTAAGAAATAAAAATTATAATCGTTCAAGTAACATATAATTTGTGAAAACACAAGTTTGTTACAAACTAGCTATTGCACATTGCTCATAAGAATTGAAAATGCAATCTTAAAAAAAAATAACAACAATGAACTTTTCTCAATGAAATTTCAAGCTGTGTCTATTTTTGTATTTCCAATACTCTATAGATATAAAATATTCTTATTAATTTGCGATGAGTAAAAACAATTTTTTCATGGTGACAAATGATACAACGTTATATGAATAAATGATACATGACAAGATGATAGAAATTTTCATTTACTCCGAAATCGATGCCAATTATTAATCAATACTTGATATTTTCTATGTTACTTTTATTTGAAAGACATTGTTAAAGAATGCATTTTAGGAACCGAAGGAAGATTTAAAGATGTGGAGCAGTAAAACAAAGGACTTGAGAGTAAATTTTACTCTTCCTGAGTTTCAAGATAGGTGACAGAGATAGAGTAAGTGGAAGACTGTTTACTTTGGTAGTATAATGTTGTTGCTTCACTCTGGTGCCGAATTGAGAAACTTATAAGAGTTTAATCAGAACTTAAAGACAACTAAACTGAAAATCTTCAATAGTAATGCTAAAAGACTCTGATTTATAGGAGTGAAACTTAAAAAGGAACTGAAAAAAATAGTACATGAATCATAAGCCCATTTAAATGTAGGATCCTACAAATCTTCGGAGTAAGGTGTGTATTTTTTTTTCCTTTTGGTTCTACACGTTTAGGTTTATACAGGAGTTAGGAGTGTCACCCATTAGTGAATTTGGACAGCTATTAGGACAAATTATGCTGCTTTGATGAACTCCATTCTGTAGGCCGACAGGCCCCATCTTACCTAGGGTAGTGCCATAGTCACCCATCCAAGTATTGAGCACACTCATTACCAGTCATCTACTCTTGTCTGTTTGACTACACACAACCAAAGAAACAGACAAACCAGGATGAGATCTAAGAAGTGCAGAATAGGAAGTGGTAATGGCTAGGCCAGGCATTAATGGGATGAGTGACTAGGGAGACAAGAAGACTAAGATAAGGACCACCAAAAGAGGCTAGGTATAACAAATTCAGCATAAATCTCCGAAGAGCTATAATTTACAGTATGACAGATTTATAAAAACTAACAAGGATATTTTTGGTAAAACCTAATTTGGGTCATTTAAATTTGTTTAGTGGTTAAATTAATTAATATCTTGAGTAATGATGACATTTAGTATTAAAAAGAAAGAATTTGGAAGAAGGCATTGTAAAAGAGGTTTGTTAGAACAAATAAATGCCAAACAAGCATAATGAAAAAAAATAGAAATTTGTATGTTACCTTAAAACGACAAAATGAGTTTTTTACTGTTATTAGTGTGTGTGTGTGCGTGATCACCTATCAGAGAGTGATTTATTTATTTATGAACAGAGGTAAGAAGCCAACGAGCTATCGCTTAATGCTTACAAGCATCTATGAGTGCAGTGCAGTATGTTCTACTCAATACGAGCTTATAGTCTACTTGGATTTTGGTCTTAACAAAACATTTTTGGACACATCAAATGCAGTTCACTGGAAACGTGCTCTAAGATGAACAAATGGTTTGAGTGACAACTATTAAGTCGCAACATTCAATTCGAACAATAACTTCTAAATCATAAAAAACACTCTATTTCTCTTATTTAATGATATACTTATCCTGAAATAGAGAATCAAAGACAGCTAGTTAATACATAAATTTTCTTTATATTTAAATGAAATAAACATTTTATCAGAGAATTTTCTTTTGTAAATTAATTAAAACATGATTAAAACTTATGTTTTATCAAAATTTCCCTGGTTCCGTTTTGTGAAGTTTTAAATTGTGTTTACTGATCCCTAGATAATGATTTTCATCGATGATTTTAACTACTTTATTTATCAATAGGTAAAGTTATATATATAAAATGTAGCAGTTATTAAAAATTAATTGAATGACACCGATTTAGGAGTCTTGCTATCAATTAAAATAAATTTTAATGAAAATCAGATGATTAATAATTTCGGCACAATTCTTTTTACAGTTGCAAAAATAATTATTTAAGCTTTGCTGTTGCCAAAATTGAGGATTCTATGATATAACCAACTAGACTGGAAAATTTTACATCTTTAAAGTAATAAAAATAAAGGCAGCTTGCAATGAAAATGAGAAATCATTGTTAATAGTTTGCATTTTAATAATATTTATTAATTTTTGTTTTGGTTTGTTTCTTTGAAATTTTCGTACCACGTCTCCTTCTTGGGCAGTCGGTTTCGTCACTCCAGTCAGCACAATCAGGACGATTGTCACAGCGTTGAAGCTTGTCGATGCATTGACCACTTCTGCACTGGAAACCGCAGTTTTCTCCTTTTTTGTTTGATTGTTTTTTTTTTTAATGAAATTATTTCGAAGGTTTGTGTCAGCCAGAGATTGTAATAAGTGGTGAAGTCGCAAGAACAGCAAGAAATTTTATGAAATAAAGATTCACACCACAACGGCAACAACGGGGAGAAGATTCACAAAAACAAAACAAAAAAAATTAAAGAGTTAAAAAGTGAGTGATTTAAAGAAGTTATGTTCAACTGTGATTTGTATTGGTACCTGAAATAAACTATCGTAATAATAATAATCGAGAAAATTGTTGATAAATAAATAATATTTAAGTAAAATAGATGGTAAATAAACATCCTTGTAAATAATTTATTTATTTTTATACATATGGTGTTTTGTTGATTGGCAACAAATCTTTGGCCACTAATACTTTGGTTCAGACTCGTCTACCTTAATTATTTGTTTTATTCTTAAATTTCGATTGAATCTTGAATTTGATTTTTTTTTTGTATGAATAGATTAGTTAAAAATCAAAAGCAATAGACAGAGCTGGGATACTTTTCAGAGCTTCGACTAAATATTTTAACAAAAAGATGGTTGTCATAGTTTAAGATATCTAAATTTAGTAGCTTAGTTTGATTTCCTGGTTCTCCTGATGTTTTTTTCCTGAGGGGGTATAGTTAGGGTTGGAGTTCAGCTACATCATGAGGGAAAATAATTATCTAACTTAAAAAAAAAACATGTAGATAATCTGGTCAAGAAAACAAAAATAAAGATTATGAGGTAGTAATCTATTAATATCCAATTCAGAACTTTATATTGTCATCTGCTATCTATGGTGGCACTTCATTAGGCTGAATAGATGGAACACGGAAGAATATGGTGCCGAGAAGCCTGTAAAAACATTGAATGTCACCAGAAATCATGATTTTAGAACCCTAAAGACAAATCTCTTAAAAAAATTAAATTGTTTTCAATTAAGACTTTGCCTGCATGCAGGACATACACCCATCATGCATGTTCCACTAATATCAGTGGAACTCAAAACAACCAGACAGGAAACATAAACTTCCCTTAGTTAGAAGATAATGTATTATTGTTACTTTAACTCCACCCTGGATATTGCCAAGCCATTGTATTGCCTATATGTTGTGGATGTTTATTATACCACTTGTGGTCTTAAGTATAAAAGCGGTCCTTTAGATTAATATTAATTAAAATATATTACGATAGTTTTGTCACAGATACTTGATTAGTGGGAGGACATTTTGGACAAAAACAAAAGAAGAAAGATAAATGAGAAATTGAAAAGAGTGCTTAAAAAATGCAAAGGAAACTGTGAAGTATCGCCAAAACAGTTGAACAAAACTTGAAAATGCAAAGCAAATAAATAAAAAGAAATTATATAATAAGTAAAAATAAAATAATTAAAGCCCAAAAAGTATATTAAGCTGTGATATGTTAAAATAGACTAACGAGGCTTTAGGTTGGTAGGTAATTACGCAAATAGTCCTAGTAATTAAAAAAAGGCCAAAGAAAAAAGAATTTTAAATAAAAAAAAGAGAAAAAAAGAAGAGCACTAATAAAATAAGCGATAATTCAAATTTTTTTAAAAATTTAAATTTTTCCCTCTAACACCAAATTCTAAATGACCACACCTTTACTTATTTGTTAAAATTTGTTTAAGACCTGTTACACTAATTAGTAAAAACTAAGTCCAAGATATTACTTAATGTGTAGCAATTTTTCCAAGAGAATAGATAATATCTAAATTATTTTTTATTGACTGATTTGTTATTTTGAAAAATATAGAACTAACTTATAAGTTAAAAAAAAATATTTCCTTCGACCCAATAGAAAGTTAATAATTATAATTGTTTCTTTAAATTCTTTTTAGCTCAAATAAACCATGATATGATCAAAGATTAAAAAAACTATCAATCATACAAATTAGAAAAAACTTATATTGAATCAATGTAGATCTATTTACTTGCCAACTGCTTAACATATGAGGTTTGATCAAAAAGTAATGAGAATTTTTGTTTATCTTATAATTTTTTTTTTTTATTCATCGATAGCAATTTTGTCCTCTTCATAGGAATCCCTCAGATATAATGCACTTGTGCAAGCACTTTTTCTAATCTTTGGAGCACTTTTCGATATAGCAATTCTTATTTTATCTCAACAATGGTGTCAAAACGTCGTCCTTTCAAGGTTTTTTTTCAAATTCAGGAACAAAAAGAAGTCGCAGGGAGCCATGTCTGCTGAATACGGTTGCTGAGGTAACACAGCAGCGTTGTTTTTTGCTAAAAAATTATGAACAGTCAGTGAGGTGTGAGCGGGAGCATAATCATGATGCAATTTCCACAATTACCGTCGTTTTTGTTGGATCCCTTTAAGTAAACGGCACATTACTTTGAAGTAATATACTATTCTAATATTTGCTTGATTGCATTAATAATAATAATTTAATTATATATTCTTTCATATAATTTAAATATATTATATAAAAATAAATATTATATATATAAAAACTTTATATTTATAACTTTAACGTTATATCAGGGTTCTGTTAATAAATTATTAGGAAACTTCTGGCAAAGGAATATTGGTTTTATTTAGACACATTGAATAACTAAAATTGATATACAAAAATTAAATACGTACGTAATAAAGAATACTATTAAAACTAACATTAAAATTGGTACCTTGTAAATTATTCGTTACTGTATACTAATACTGGCCAGTGTATCTTGTGTTGGTGTCTTTGTGTGGTTCGCGGATCAGCATGCTTGTTCTAAACTGCCGCGCGTGGTTCCAGACGTCTTTGTTGTCGCATCTGGTGAAAGTGAAAGTCAGAGGCGGTAGCGTGGGTTGGCTACCTGGGATTGCGTGTCTCCTGCCTCTTCGGTCCCAGATCTAAGAATGAGGCCTTTTCCTTGTCCTGCGGATCTTTATATTGCCTACCGCTGCCTTCTTGACTTTCAACTGGCTATTTAATGCCAGTTGTTTCGGATATTTATTACTTTGCTTAATTTAGAAGTTTATATAATAAATGTTTATATTAAATATGATATTATTTTTATTTCAATTATTAATAATTAATATGACGACAATAAAACACGTTCATACTTTCATAGAACTGACCCACGGATCGCTATTCAATGCTCGCTAATTCCGAGTTTATTTAAACAAAAACCATTAAAAATCGTCATTTTAAAATATCACAACAATACTTTATTGACCGTATGACCTTCTGGCAGGAAATCATTTTTTTTTACCATCGGAATTATAATGCCCGCAAAATTATTAAGATAAACAAATATTCTCGTTATTTTTTTATCAAACCTTGTATATTTCTTTAGAGGCTTATGGGGTGAAAATATACAGATTATAGGTGAAGAGAGAATTATTAAATAAATAAAAGGTTCCTATTGATTGAATTGCTGTTTTTAAACTGATTTAACTTATTTCACAGCATCTATTAACTAAATGTGAAACTTTTCTATTGATAATGAATCAATAGTTTTAATTAATTTTGTAATGGTTTTGAATTAAATAAAAGTCTATTCAGTAATTAGGTAAGATATCCCTCAAATATGCAGTATTCTCAGCACTTGATAATGAGAGTGTGAGCTGCTGAAAGTGTGCATTATTATAAATAAATATACTGACTAGATATACAATGCCTGACAGATATAAAATTCAACCAACCCTAGAAGACTACAATAACTGTGGTCTCCATTCTTAGACAATTAGACAATAAGTAGATACATTTATTCTCTTGGACATTAGAAATACACTTAGCATTATAATTTGTGAAATCAAATTTCTTTCTAAACTAACACTATCTGTTACTGATTACCAGCTTAAAGTAGACTTTGCATTTACTTACGTGTTATTGCCAGATTAATATAATCTCTACCACTTGCTCCGTTGGATGTCAATACAGTGCATACATATCGTCCTGAGTAATGTACATCGGCTTTATCCAGCCTCAGGGTCGATCCAAACATGACTGCATTAGCAGGCATTGGTCCAGGAACTTTTGTCCAAATCACCTACACAACAATTATTTAGTGCTTAAAAATTATAAAGGATTTTATTCCTAATTGTACTACATCAACTTGTAGTTGAGGTTATGACTGTTTTATCCCATAAGGTCTTGCTGTAGAGGCCCACAAACTTTCTCCAACCCCCCAACATTCAATTCGACATTAATGTCACCACCAATTACAGCAAAATCATTAATAATGACTGAAACTATTTCTGTAATCTATGGGAATAAACTCTTTATAAATATATAACTACATAAAATTCTTTATCAAGTTACCGCCTAAAAAATGTATGAAGAAATTATTAAACTGATTACAGTTACCTCTCCTGGTACATCTGATCTGCACTTCAACTCAAGATTTGTACCTTCTGGTGCTGTCCGAGACCTGTCTCCTATGACCATCACCCTCGGACGGAAGGCCCCATTTTCTGCAAACATATTTTAACAATTAGAGAAGAGGAAAAATTTTGTTGAAACACTTATATAACTTTTTATAATAAAATAATTGGGTATAATTAGCACATGTGTCAGGTTACTGAGCCATTTATTGATCAGCCAATTACTTCAATGAAGGTATAACAGCACCATCCACTTTTGTTTTCCTATGTCATTTATCCATTCCCATTTTTTTTGTTATGTAAATACTCCTATAAACCAGCTATGAGGATATCAGTTATAATTGGAGGACCCATTTGAAGAAAAATATTGATCATGGAACATTTCACTAGTTGTTTATTTTGTATTGGAAAATTTAATTGTGTTTATTAATGTAATCTTACATAACTTTCTTTTGTATCGTACATAATTCTCTTTGAAGAATACATTTATTACAATACGTCATCAAGAAATTTCATTTCAATATTTAACATTAATTTACAGATTTAATCTATACGTTTCATATAAGTAACCTTAGACAGTGTAACCATTCATTATGAGTATAATGTTAAAATTAAATTCAAAATTTGTATGTACTCAATGGGATATAAGAGGCTCCCTACACAATGTTTTTATGCTTTTTTGTTTATAAAATATATTTTAGTTAAAAATTACAAATATGTTATGTATATTTATAAAGACACCCTATAAATTTTGCATAAGTAACCTTAAAAAGTGTAACCCTTCAAAAATATTATTACTTATGATTACTGATATAACCTGTTGGACTGATATAGGGAGAGCTGACAAAAGCTTATAGGTAAAAGGGGTCATGGAACAAACTAGTAGCAAACAGCTTTGCTAACATCAAAAAAAAAAAATTACCATTGACAATGACTTCGGCGGCAGCTTCTCTTAGCCCTACGATGTTCTTTGCCATACACACGTATCTTCCTGCATCACTCTCAGAGATTTTTCGAAACTGTAAACATATTTGTGACAAGTAATGTAAAAACATAGACTAATTGAAGTTTATTAATTAATTGTTTGGTTAATTTAAAATATTTTCATTTAATTAAATTTAAAAAAATATTCCCTAGTAACTATTAGTATTTGATGGAAATAAAACCAATAATTGTTCTTTTGTTTGTAATAAAACATTTATGAGTTCTTGGGCAATATAAATGAACTTTATTTGTGGTCTCATGATAGTAATGGTCTCATTCACGCAGTAGCAGTGGCCGCAAGTTTAAAACATTCTTCTATTTTTGTAACAAGTTGACAAAAGTTTTTAGCAAACTGAAATAAAGTGTGTTTATTTCCTAGCAAACTTATTATCAAAAATTTAAGACTAAGGGACTGAGTCAAAATTAAAACAGTCACCCAGTTTTCCCTCTGTATCAAACTGAGTGGCCTAGGGATGGATAAGATTGCATCAATCAGATACTGAAAAGTAGTCGATCCAGTCAAAATGTAGCAGGTACAGATAGTCACAGGCATACTAATGATCATGGACCTGACAATAGGGTCGGGGGCTGCTACATGATTTTTGCTCCAGCTGAGCTGACACAAAAGTAGTTGATAGTGGATTGGGTCACCTCTTCAATGCTTGTGATCCATCAGGGTGGGGGCTACCCCATGAATCAACTCCAGCTGCCATTGATACAAAATGAAAAGTAGTAAATACACAGAGTGGATCAGGATCAACCCTCACCTATTCACTACACAATTTTTAAACAATTTCAATAAAATCTGAATATGAATAACTATTTAAATATTTTCATAGTTATTTGAATATATTTTTCCCATCTACTTTTTTAAACAAGGTGTGATTTGAAATTAGTTAACAATAATTCAAAAAAATCTGACACATTTTAATTACGTGATAAAATTAAAGTTGCAACTAAATGTTAAATTTGGCACTTTTTTAATTATTTATTTTATCGTTGCAGATTAAATGCCCATTTTACTATATATTTAATGTATATAAATGAGATTTTGTTTTACATGTACAATCAAAATGATGTCATCTACAGAATGAATAAATCAAAGCTGAAGGTTATTAATTATATACATTTCGACATATGGCTATGTATTAAAAAGATTTTTGAATTACGATCTAAGTCAAATTTAAGGTTTAGAGAACATGGTAAAAAAATTGATACACCGGTGTTCCAACATCAATGTTTTGTTGGATGTTTTTGTACTTGGCATCTTAGGTTCTTAGTTTTTATGTGATTTTTGTTATAGCCACAAGATGATTTCAATATAATTGGGAAGTGAGCGAAAAAATAAATATCTAATGGGCAGACATCAAATTTATTTACTAACATCACTTCATTCATGAAATATGACAATATTCATTAATGAAGACCATCATCACTACTAAAGTGGAATATGTACAAACAACTATAGCCAGAATTTTGGAAATACTTACACTGAGCAAGCCGCCACTGATGTTGACGTGAGAGGAGAGTGTGTGGTTGGCCCTCCAGGTGATCTCAATCGGCTGCTCACCGCGTGCGTTGCACAGGATCTGCGCGTCATCACCTGGCCTCACTGTCTGCTTTGCAGGCTCTAGTGTGATCTCAGGAAGGCCTAGAACATTTCAGCAATGGTCCACAGTGAACTCAATAATAAATTAGAGATGGGTGGCTCTCCATAGAAAGCAAATCTTTCCTCTTTATGACTCTGATATAACCCTGCTGTTATCACCCTTTATTTTAGTCTAATATGAAACTTTAAGTTATTGTTTGAATAAAACAAAAATAAATGGAACCACAGTTAATAATAAACAGGGATTTCTATATTAGCTGATTTATTAACAACCGCCATTCATTCTATTTCTGTATTTGTATGATCATAAGAAAAACATATCATGTAAACTGTTTTCTAAACTTGTCTTTTGACTTGTGTTAATAAAGAGTAATTCCAACCTGAGTCAAAATCATCACCAAATTGACAGGAGCATGCACAGTACAGTTGTGCTGTTCCAGTTTTTGGATGTCAAAACGGTACGAGAGTACGGTTAGGGATTGAGAGTGGGAATGAGAGACATGTGCAAATGTTTTCCTAGGCTGTGAAAAAGAAGTAGGAATTGGTGAATTGGATGATTGCCATAATCTATTAGCAAGTAATATATAACAGTGATATATAATTGATAATTTCCTGACACGTGGTAATGTATTTAAATTAGATTTAGTTAAAATATTCATTATAGTTTATTAATAAAATTAATACTATATTTCACTGAACAAGCTCTATATTCTAATTGTTAAAAAAAAAAATGAGACACAAAACCCCTTCCTTTAATTCAATCGGGTAGATATAAGGTTGAAAATGTTTTTTTAAGTAAAACAAAAAGTTTCACTAATAAATTCAAAATAAAAAAATATGATCAGTTTGGGGTTTACCGTATACCAAGCAGGGGGAGTTTAAAAAACAAGGGACAACATAGGGTACTGTTTCATTTATACCTGAGACTAACAGTCTCAGATTGGAAAAATCGTTCCATCTTAGCTCCAAATCAGTGATCAGTCAACATTCGTGCACAGCTATAAATCACGAATCATTCTGCAACTAGTCTGTGATTCTGTGTTGGTTTGTACCCACCCACTTTCTGCATTAATAATTATTATGCAGAAATTAAATAATCAAGTTGTTATTACTTTTGACGTAGATGTATTTGCCAATACGCCTGTCAACTGTGCCCTGCTCATCCAAGACCAAGCAGACATACTCCCCTTCAGTCTCATGGGTCGCAGCTCTGATGTATAGTACTCCGTCTCGCTGGCTTACTCCTGAGGGGAACTCCCTCCGGTCTGCACGCACCCACTGTCTCTCCAAGTTCCTGTTAGTGTCTGAGAGAAAATACATATTAATGGATTTATAGATCATTATGAGGACTCAAATTCTGTCCATTGTTCAGATAAGCAGATTTTCTGTTTGGTCTCTAAGGATAACAATATATTTTGCTTCATCTTATGTCAGTTCACCTGTGTTCTACAGCAGTGAGCAATATAAGAAATATCAATGCTAAATTTAAACCAATTTATATTCCTTAGTGATATTAAATTTTTCTGATAGATGAGTGTAACTTTAAGGGCTCAAACTGCTTGAATCAGAATTGAAAATTTGTATTTGTTTTCTTTTGTAAATAGTTTTTATATCTCATTTATAAGTAAAGATTCTCTTTGTTATTGTTCAAGAAAAAAACCTTTTTAAAGGCGTTAAAGGGTTTGAAAATTTAAATTTAATTTTTAATACTAACAATAATTTCTAACAAAATTAGAAATTACATTTATAAAAACACGCAAAGTTTGATTAATTTTTCAAAAATAAAAGTATGAGTTTTAATAAAATGTTTTTGACATCAAAATTATCAATTATAATGTACCTTCAACATAAGTCAGAAGAGTATCGTTGGAGAGATCAATTCTATATTTATATCATTGCTATTTATTAAAGACACTTACCAATGGTGCAGTCTATCTGAGTGTCCTCCCCAGTGGGTACCCACAAAGATTCCCCTTCTGGTATAAAAGACGGCTGCTGTGGTCGAGAAGGGTGGTCTCGAGAATCATCAACAATCACCTTCCACCAAATCATATTTGAAAAATTATTAATAAAAATCCCCAAAGCAAATACCACTAAAAGTGAGATTATCTAATTAATCCTAACTGTATACATCTTGTATACCTTAGCTATTAAGAAACATTTGCTTTTTAGGTTTCATTCTTTTTTTTTTTTTTTCAAATCAGAAACCCATATGTTTTCACCAGTAGCTTAAACTTGTTTAATCCAATAAACCCAGGCGAGTTTCCTTTTTGACCTAGAGACATTTACAAAGTCCCATTTGATGTCATGAGTCCAGACACACAAATTACTACCATCCCCGCAGAACATAATTTAATGTCACTAATTTATCAATTACTTGGTAATTAAAAATGAAGTATTTTCCTATCATATTGAGTAAAATTTTAAATTAAAGATTTTTGTATTCTGATTAATAATATGTAATATATTATAGCAATAGTTTTGTGATCAATTTAATGTTATTTTTATTAGTGACCTATCAGATAGAAAAGAGGGAATATGTATTGATTAGACCTCAAGTATGAAACCAGGAATTAAGGGATTAATTAACCTGTGAAAACGAAAGATGATTGGTGAAAGGGGGGGGGTTACCTCTACTCTACGAGTATGTTTCAATTCCAGGTAGAAAGAAAGAGTGGGTCAGTCATCACCTACAGAAAAGTCTGTTCGAGACCAGCCTATCACTTCGAAGCCTGAAGTGAAAAAGACACCTATCCAATATTGGAAAAGAATGTATCCACTTATTTAAATATCACTAGTTGTAATCCTCTACATAACTTTAACTCCCCCCTGCCATTATACGAATACCTCTTCGTTAACTTTGAATTCCAACCTTAGGACATCTTAGTTGATGTAACCATCGCTCTGCTAGTCTCACTGGGGAGCAAAGGAGAGCCCAAACAGTACACAGCCTACAATCCCTTACATTTATTCTTAATCCTATGGAACTTAGAGTCTGACTCTAACTTGTTAAGAAGAGATGAAAAAAAATATAGCCTCTATCCTTGCGGCTGCTAAGGTAACAACACAAACAAAAAAATAAATTAAATAAAAATATCGTTCTGAAAGGACAACACTGTACTTACATCTAAAACATAAAATTTGCCTTATCCACTAACTTATTTTTAACATAACGTAAAAAAAACAAAAAACCTAAAATGTAACGACAAGCTAGAAAAAAAACAATAAAATAAACCGACACTCGTGATAATTATACTAAACTACCTTGTAACACCAGACAATCACAGTTATAATTTACAATATTTGTCGCGTGCAGAGGCGAGGGCACCCCAGCTTCTTCCAGGTCTGCAACCCCCACACTGGTGGAAGTTTTAACTGTTCTATGTGGACAGTTCTCCTTTTCTTCTGGGGCCTTAGACTCTCAATCCTGACCACATTATGTTCTCAGAGCACCACTACTTTGAAGGGATCCACCGGCTCTTTACTCCTGTTTGACCCTAATTTTCGATATACTACTGTCCCGATTTTGATATCCCCCATTCAATCCTGGACTTTAATCTTTTCCTGTTCCACCCTTTTCACCTTTTCCCTCTCTATCCTTCCACAAACTTTATCCCAAAGTTTGGCTAGCTCTATGTTATTGCTTGCCAATTCCTCTGCCATATCTGCGTCTGCCACTGTCTCTGCTCTGTTTCTCCGTCTTATGGGCAGCCCAAAGAGGATCTCGAATGGCGAGAACCCCGTTGTGGTGTGAATAGAATAGTTGTAGGCGACCACTGCCTTTGGCATCGCCTCATTCGTCTGCAATCTCTTTGCTGCCTGATATAGCCGCAGGTAATCACTCAGTGTGCTGTGTAGTCTTTTGATTCCTCCTCTACTCTACGGGTGCCCTGGGGTGTTAATATGCCACGACACATCCGCCCAAATGCTGGCATTGAATTCGCAGCCCCCATCGGACGAGGTACAGTCTGGAACTGATTGAGATACAGTCTGTAGATCTGGAATTATGTCTGTAGCGCCTGTGTTACTGCGTCTGATGACCGTTCATGTAGTATATACGCCAGGGCTACTTTACAAAACATTTTAATTGTAGTGACCCACTTATGACCCCTCCAAGTGAAGGTATCTCTGCTGTGGGCATTTCGTCTTGTCGCCCCTGTGGCGGATGTCTTTCGTATTTTGTAATGAGATACACTTCACACGCCCCTATCATGTTCTGGATACTCTTCTTCCTCCCTCACCAAAATTACCATCTCTGTAACGCTTGTGACGTTTCATGCATTCCGCGGTGGTTAGTTTTTCCTTGGTGGTAGGCAAGCGTCACTCCCGCTGCTGTTCCACATTCCTGAGGGTCTGTACCATCGACGTACAGCAAATGAACGACCTATCTACCCCGAGGCGTTTTGTACGCCAGAGGTTCTTGATCTTGTCCCAGACGGTGGCGTTCCCTACTAATAAGTGGTGGGTCTTCCCGGTCAAGAGGCATCTTGTAACGCTCGAAGAATTTGATCACCCCTAACTCCTGGTTCTGATAGATCCTTGTGATTTTTCTCTTCCCATACTCCTCACCACACCACCCTTGCCCCCTTTTGCAGCAGATCACTAATAGGCACCAGATATGCTGCCATGTCCAGCACAAATACTCGATAATAGTTTAATGTCCCCAATAGTCTCCAGATCCCCTTTACATCTCTCGGCACCGTCATTAAGATGATCGGCTAAGTTCAACATGGGCTGCTCCTCCTTCTGCCATTCTTTCTTAGCAGTCAGGAATGAATCATGACAAACAACAAACGTCAGAAAAAAAAATGATCAGTAACTGATTTTCGGTCTTCCGTCTCTGCGATCCCTGGTTTTGGCACCAGTTAATGCTTGCTGACTTAAAGACTAAAAAAAAAGAGAAAGGTAACGTGAAAGAACAAAAATGAATTTCAAAGCAAGACTGTTTTATTCGGTCAAGTAATCCTCTCTCTCTCTCTCTCTCTCTCTCTCTCTCTCTCTCTCTCTCTCTCTCTCTCTCTCTCTCTCTCTCTCTCTCTCTCTATATATATATATATATATATTGTTGTGATATTAGAGATTGTGGAGTTTTTATATAATATTTATTCCAACTTATCAAGAAGGCAAAATAAAAACAAGTGAGAGTGTATGAAAAAAACAAAGGATAGTATAGTTGTTGTTGTATCATAATGAACACACACAAAATTAATATCTAGTTTTAGCCAGTTATAATTAGTTGTTGTCGTGGTTCTGAGAGAACACACACAGTTAGACTCTGGTTTTGGGATCGGCCTGTGATACATGTCAGCTGTAAATTGTGAGTCAGAAAGAATTTAAAATTTCTTTTGGTTAGTGGTATTGGATGTGGCAGAACCAAGAAGAGCTATTGCAAGAAAAGAAAAAGAATTGATTTGGTTTGGAAATAATCGATGAGGATAAAAGAAGAAGAAGAAGGAAAATTGTAAACAAGTATTTATAAATAATTAATTTAATTTTTTTTTTTTTGTAATTAAATTCATCTTTTTGCCAGATTTATTTTTGTTAATAAAACCTAATAGTAAATAGTAAATAAAATAAATTTAAAGTTAACAATAAAACTAATATATTTGAAGAACGTAATATTTGGCGCCCAACGTAAGGACCGATAACGAAGTAATCTGGCTTAAGGATTGTTTAGATAGTGTCACGAAAATTGTGTTTAAATTTAATATAAAGATTAGGTTAAAAATTGTATTTGTGATTAAGATTCATATTGTTAGATTCAGTCATGGAAAAAAATAAGCATAGTGTCAATATTGATCCAAATGAGCAAACTATAATAAATAGATACGTAGATAATAAAGAAAATGAGGTTAGCAAAAGGCAATCACTTGATAGTCCAGTATCAAACAATGATCAAAATTTTAGTTTAAATGAATCAAGTCCAGAGGAAAGTAAGATGGAAAAGATGTTAAGATTAATGATAGAAAATAAACAAAGTTTATTAGAATTAAAACAAGAAAATGAACAAAATAATTTAAAACTTGAACAAAATAATTTAAAACTTGAAGAAAATTTTTTAAAACTTGAACAAAATAATTTGAAACTTGAAGAAAATTTTTTAAAACTTGAAACAAATTTATTAGAATTAAAACAAGAAAATAAACAAAATTTATTAGAATTAATACACTTCATGCTTTTATATTTAAAAAAAGGCAAGGAGCTGTGGAAACTTGCAGGAAGATATGCCCTGTATACGGAGAGAATGCTGTTATAGAACGTGTGTGCCAGAAGTGGTTTTCAAGATTTCGATTGGGAAATTTTTGGGTTCAAGATACACTTCGCTCTGGCCGGCCAACTGAGATTAACAGCGACAAAGTGAAGAAATGAGTTGACACCAATCCCAGTTATACAACCAAGTAGATCGCAGTTATCCTCAAAATATCCAAATCGAGTGTTGAAAACCATCTGCATCAACTTGGCTACGTGAGCAGGCTCGATGTTTGGGTTCCCCATCAACTTAGTGAGGCTAACCTCACCCAAAGGATTTCCATCTGCGATTCATTGCAGAAACGTGAAGAAAACGATCCTTTTTTGAAGAGAATGATGACAGGGGACGTTAATTGTCTATAACAATGTGGAGCGCAAACGCTCATGGGGGAAGCGCGGCGAATTACCACAAACAACCCCCAAAACAGGACTTCACCCAAAGAAGGTTATGCTCTTGATTTGGTGGGATTGGAGGGGTGTTGTCTTTTACGAACTTCTTCCCACAAACCGGACAATCAATTCAGATGTGTGCTGTGACCAGCTGGACAAATTAAATGCAGCGATTCACCAGAAGCGTCCAGAACTACTAGGCAACCATAAGGGGATTGTCTTTATCACGACAATGCCAGACCGCATACTTTTTTGCAGACGCGGCAGAAGTTACTGGAGCTTAGCTTGGCTGGGAAGTTTTGCTGCACCCTCCATATTCGCCCGGCCTTGCACCTTCAGATTTCCACCTGTTTCGGTCTCTTCAAAATTCATTGAATGGACAGACCTTCAACTCTGAAGAAGATGTGAACATTTTTTTGCCAGTAAAGACAGGAAATTCTTTGAGCATGGAATTATGAATCTGCCCATGAGATGGCAGAAAATACTGGAAAAAAATGTCAATTATATCATTGATTGAATAAATCGCTTTGTGTTTAAAAGTTGTGTCTTATTTTTGCTTAAGAAACCGAACGGACTTTTTGGCCAACCTGATAGTTGGCCAGAAAAATAGGTCTCAGTCCATTTGTATGCCCAAATATACAAGGCTGTTGGTGGGAGAGTTTTGCAGTGTTCCTAAAGTGTAGGAAGTTGACAATGACTTATTTCCCTTCTGGAAGGAGAGTAATATGCAGTCAGTCTTACCTGCGTTCACAGTAATGGTGAGTTTACCCAATTTTTAGCTTATCTTGTTACAAACCGATTCTGCCTGTTAAAGAGCTCTCTTGGTGTTCATGCTGCTACTGCACACCATGATGTCATCAGGGAAAACAGCAACTGTAGTATTTTTATACCGGGCTCTAATGATTTCAGACATATACACGTTGAAAAGTACTGGGGAAAGCATGGTACTCCACATGTTAAAGGACAGCTTCGGAGATACTATCACCTACCCGACTCGCAGTGATTGGTTATTCAGGAAGCTGTAGTGTAAAGTTGCTTCGGGCATTTCCTGTCGCAAAGCATTCAGCACATTGTTCCTTGGGACACTGAGTTGAAGGCCTGTGTGCAGTCAAGCAAAAGCATAGCCGCGGTTATGTTTCTGCTTAGGTTTTTGCTGTAGCTTCACAAGGGGATGTTCTGTGCTAAGGCTGGATTGAAATCCAGTCTGCTCTGGCAGAATGATGTCATTGTCCACACAGTAATCTTTGAGATAATTCAAAAGAATTTTCTCCAGAAACTTCCCCATTTGTTGTAATAAGCTGATTGGGCAGTAGTATGCAGGGTGATCTCCACTCCTGGCTGGCTTGAGTTGGAAGATGGCTTGTTACCACTTGTCAGGAAAGTACCGCAATCTGATACAAGAATTGTACAGGCTAGCGAGTTGTACTATTCCTCTCCTCAGAATCTGTTTCAGCAGAACCATTTGTACCCCGTCGTGCAATGGTGCTCGGTTTCTCTGGCAGAGATGAAGAATCACCTTGAACAGCTTCAGAGATACAAACATGGGGTTCTGTTCTGTTTCTAGCAGAGGAGGTGGGTGGTAGTCACCAGTACTAACCGTGATGTCACCGGTGCAATCATTGGTCAGTTTCTTTGCTTGTTGCACCCCAGTAAGAAGAGTGTCGCCTTTGTATAGCCGTATAGTAGATGTCTTACTCTTCGTGGTTTTCAACAACTTCCAGAAATTTCTGAGATCGCCGGGCATGCTCAGTCACTCGTGCCACTTTGCCGTTGTCCAAATTCACATCAAGCTTCGGTTCTGTGGTGTGAGAGATTTCACAACCACCTTGGCTTGATGGTTTCTCACCCTGTACCATTTATTTTTCTAATTATTGCACTTTAATAAGTTTTAGAATGTGGACTGGGGGTGGCTGAAGGGTCAGTGGCATGGGCTGTACTTCGGGATGGCATTGTCAGCAATGTCGATGATCACTTCAGTATTGAAAGACAGTTGACGATTTACTCCTTCTTGTGTGTAGACATATGGCTATGTATGCAGGTTATGGTAAATTTGTGACCGATACAGCTCCCAGTAGACCTGACAGTAGTCATACTTTGTAGGGCGATAAGTCCTCACTTTACCATCCACCTCATACAGTACTGGCCCGTGGTCTGAGGTAACTAAGTCAGGGGGGTGCAACTAGTGATATGATGCGGCTGCCTGGTCACAAGGAGATCTATGATAGAGATAGCCTGCGGGTTACCTCTGTGGCAAAAGGAGGTCTGATGTACTATTGTGAATGGCATTTTCACCAAGAGCCTCCCAGCCTTGTTGCTTGTGGTATTATACCACAGTGTATGTTATGCATTGAGGTCTCCTACCACTCAGAGGTTGTTCCTTTGAGTGCATGCGGGTAGCAGGGCTGAGTACTCTTGGGGAGACAAGTACGGCCTCTTGCACAAGGCGGTAAGGTAAATGGGTTTCCCCAAATTTATATCAAGATGGAGCTTGGGATCTCTTGCTTGTCGTCAGTGGTGGATTCACTTTCTTCCAAGTGATGCCATGACATTCAGCTAGAAGAAATCCGCCATAGCCGACTCTCTCAATGGCAGTACAGTAGCTCTTTAGGTGGCCTAATTAGGTTGACACCCTTCTGTCTGTAATAAGCACCATGTTGGGTTGGTAGAGTACTATTAGTACTTCTATCTCGCCTATTTTGGCCATAAGGATGTCACTATTGAAATTGAGTATAAAGTGACTCCCCATGTTTTATGTGTGGCTGGCTAGTAAGGTAGCAAATAGCTTCATGGTGTCCTCCACATCTCATGGAGGCAGTTTTTCTCCCTCAGTAGAGAGAGGGGGCTTATTCACCTGCTATATATAGTCAGCTTTCTTTAACACATAAAAAGGGTTTTACAATGACACTTCAGAAGTCCTGACCCCTACCTGCATTTTAATAGCGAGGGTCATAATTAAATGCCAGGCCTTCCCATTAAAGGAAGGGGGGGTTTTCAGAGCCTACCTGGGTTTATTACTGTGAGTACCTGGTCCTAGTTCAGGACAAAACACTCTTCCCATTCAAAACATCTCAATATAAAATATCCTCATTAAATTAAGCCTAATTCTAATTCAATCTAATAAATGATTAATTTGGTAATAATAAAAGTCATTACTAAATATTCAACAATGTCAAGAAAACCACTAATAATTGGCTAGTAACAGTTAGACGAATATACAATGAAAGAAGAATACCTGCACATATTTGACTTCTGTTTTGGCCAAGTTGTGAGCGACGCAATAATAGATTCCTTCATCCTCTGCACTCACCTGCAGCACTTGGTACTCAGCACGTCCTAGATTGGCTTCAGCAAAGCTGTGGCCTGCCAAATCACTACTGAAAAACAAAAAGTAAAGGGTAACAATATTTTACATAGTAATTTTAAAATAAATAATTTTATTTGAATTTGAATCAAGGTGAGGTGAGATAGTTTTGTGATTTTTTTCAAGTTACCCCCCTTAAGTTCTTTATTAACAGTCTGATGTCGTTAGTTTGCTGTTCAGGTTACTTAAAAATATTGCATAATTTCAATTACAATCCCCTGACAGTCAGCCTGTACTGTACTAGTCTATGCCTCGGTCTGTGATATGCATTTATAAAATTTAGGGGCCCATTATTTTCTAATATTATCTTAATGTAGATTGTCGCCAGGATTTTTAGACCAAGAAGAAGTACTTCAGTGGGTGCTATACTTTTTTGTGAAATAAAAGCTTGAATAACAAATAAACAAAACTCACATGGAAATTTTAGATGGCATCTCAAAAGCTGTTTTCATATAATTTTATAAGGACCACTTGTTACCATAAAATTTTATAATCTACTCACTAAGAACTTTCCCTATAAGGATCTTGCTTGGTCCACCGAACGGAAGGTGTTGGTGTGCCCTCAGCTGTGCAAGTCAGATCCAAGTTCTGGCCAGCCCGCAGCTGCACAGTGTCGCTGGGGTAGACTCTTATATCAGGTGGAGATTGTACCTATCATTGAAAACTTATTAAAATGTTCTAAGTATATTGCAATAATATTTGGGGTTCATACAAAATAATTAATAAATAAGTAATATTTAAATGCATAATATTTCATTGCAGTAGTGTATAATGCTATTAGTACTAATGTTACTCAAATTATAAATGGTTGAAAGCAAAAATAAGTACAACATAGTGACATGAACAAATCTTTTTTGTAATTTATTAAGTTTTTAAGTAAATTTTCCAATGCGTTATGGGTAGAAGTAGTTTCATATTATAATAATAGATGTAGCCCAATGATAGTCACCTGAATTTGAAGGATGGAAGTATATAAAGAAAGTTGTAAGACGATGGAAAGTATAATAAGTAGTAAAAAATTAAATATTATTTTGTTGAATACATAATTTTAATGTAAAATAATGAATATTACCTCAATGTGAGCCATTAAAGTACTATAGCCAGCATCATTTACTGCTGTACACATGTAGTCCCCTGCGTCATTCAAGTTTACTCTGTTGAACCTAAGCACAAAAGTACATAATTATAATATATCATTACACATACAGTGAGGACTTAAGGTTAATAAATATTTAACACTATGCTAACAACAATAATATTGAATAATTTCAATAAATATGATTTCATTTTATGTATTTTAATGATGTTTTTTAACCTAAAATTAGTGAGATCTTAACTGAAAATATTATTTGAATCTTAGGTTAAGATCATTAACATTTACATTCAGGAGAGAATATTCATGCCAGTGTCAACAGGTATATTTGTATTATTTGTAATCAGAAGTCATAAATATAAAAAAAACTAAATCTGACATTTAATTATATTGACCTTTAAAAAACAGAAACTCTGTTCATGAAAAACAAACATTCTGAGAGATTAGAAGGTACATGTTTAGTGAATATTTATTGTTTGTTAAGTGAGTGTTTGATATAAAAAAAAAGTTACAATTCTGCTAGTTGTTTATGGGACAGTTATTATGAATACACAATTAGAAGTTATTTTTACCCAAGGAAAGAAGTCAAAAAAGAAAATTTCATGTAATTGTAATTTTATTAAGTTTTTAATGGATACAAGTTCTATAATGCTTAGTCAAAAATATTTTTTATATGACATTTTCAAAAACAGAGATTAGATTTTAGAAATACCCAGAATTTTAAAAGAGTATGAATATTAAATCATTGGGATCTCAGACCACAACTAGTAATTATTAATTAAATCTCTTAATTTTGTGATCTTTTAATATTCATTAAGATTGGAAGACACACTGTATTAGTGAACAGATATTTACCTGAGTACACCTCCGGAAGAGGGTACTATGTTGTAAGGTAAAGTGCGATTGTCTACTCGTGACCAGGTTATTGTCGGCATGGGGATTCCAGTCGCTATGCACTGAAGCAACAGGGAGTTTCCGACGGAGAGTATCTGTGTCCTGTCTGTTGGATACAGTTCAATAGTAGGTTCCTCACGTCCTGTGAAATATAAAAATTACTACTTAAGCAATAATAAATATACAAAAAATAAAAACAGCAACCAGTTAATGAAATAAATTAAAAAGTAACAGACTGGTTAAGACTTACGCTCAACTTCTAGTGCAGCTGACACATTAAGAGGACGCCCTTGGAATATAAAGTTGCACAGGTATATGCCTCGATCATTGATAGTCAGTGATGGTATTCTTAGTATCCTTCCATCGTTTAAGTACTGAAAATTTCAAATAATTAAATTTGTTCATTAAAAGAATTTTATTTTAAAGAATTAGAAGAACATTATAAATACCACAGAAAAAAAATCAGGTTAAGTGCAATTGATCACACAGTTAATGTTTTTTATAAAGCTGGCAAAATAGCTGTGAACATGATGATGACCTAAGAAAAAACCCTCAGAAAGAGCAGGAATCAAACTTGATCCCACACAGTAAGAAGGTTGCATGTTAACACCTAAACAACCCTTGATTGAGGGATACATCTTACATGATATCCTTTCATTGATAATGTCATAAATGTACTAATTACATAATATAAATGCATTACCTGAGCCATTGGGGAAATCTCTCCTTGGGCCTTATACCACCTGACAGAATGGGAAGCTGAATATGAGTCATATGGAACATTGCAGATGAACTCTGCAGAGTGGCCCTGTGGAAGTTCCTGCCGCTCTGGGGAGATGCTAGGGTAGCTCGGCCGACTGTAAATCATTCGTGCATATAGAGATTCACTTACAAATATATGTTGTTAGCTTTTGTGGTATCAGGACAAACCTGCGACCGATGGTAACCCTGGCAGTTGCTTGGCCAATAGTCCTTCCGGTCGCCCGACTCTTCACAACACAGGTGTAAGTGCCAGAGTCCTCTGAAGTGGTCCTGCTCAGCAGCAGCTGGTTACCTGATGTATCTGCACTGTAAGGCACTGGTCTGTTGCTATCCCTTTTCCACTCAATCCTTAAAAAGAAACATAAATAAAAAAAATGTAACAATGTTTTATACAGGAATTTGCAATTAAAAATATATTATATTTTATTTGAACTTGAATGCAAGGTTGTCCATTTTTGTGTTGATTTTATATTACAGAGAATACAGAGCATTAGTCACTATAAAAGTCCCAAACCAGAAAGGGGGAACTCATACAAAGTGACTTCTTGGGATGAGAGCAAAGCATTAATTCCTATTGAAGCCCTGAAGGAAGATAAACCTGTTTAGAGGGAGATAAAAGAATCACATATTGCGAGAATTCCATGAACTGGCTATATGCAGTAGATATCTCTTTTATAAGAATTAGAAACCACAACTAGAATATAATGTGAAATTCATAATTATTATTATTGAAGATAGTTAGTAAATATTGATTAGTATTATTAAATGACATTTTCAAAGTACACAGAATGGACCTAAAATGTTCTGACTAATTGAAACTAAACTCATAAATTGAAATAAAACCTCATGTATTGTTTGTAGCTGTTAATTTATAAATATATAATTTTCCTTAATTAATATGATAACTTACATGGGTACATAATATGTAATTTTTAAAGATATCACAGCTACTTAATCCCTTATATCCTATTTACAGTATGATTCAAACAATTTTTGGAAACCAATTATTTTCACCTCCTTCAGCAGGATAGTTCTTTAGAATCCACCTTACTCTACTCCCCGACATTGCGATTTTTCAGTACTCTACCAACAAAAGCCTAGTCAGCAACGGGTACTTGCAGACACCAATAATTAATACTGAACTCCGAGTTCATACTTAGCTGTGAATTTACATTTGAGTGGCTTTAGGGCTTAAATGGGAATTGGCTTAGGTTGATCAATAACAGATGAGATGATAGATTTTCATCTAATTACTTATGGTCGATGTTTTGATATGCTAAATTGTCGATCTATGCATCCTGATAATAACTCATAAATAATAGTGACATTTATAAGTAGTTAGTTGGTACTTACTCATAGCTACTTGAAGAATCCACATCACAGTTAAGAGTGACCCGCTCACCTGATAGAGCATTGATATTAGCTGGAGTTATTGTCACAGGATATGGGCCCTGAATATCTGAAAATAAGCAAAAAGAAACTTTAATTTGAGATACTGTTAAGGTAAAAGCCTTAATGATGTAGAAGTTCTAAACTTGAGTTCCAATTAAATATTCATAGTAATTCTTCTTCACATAACATATATGAGGGTGGTTTGAAAAGTTTCCGACCTAACAAAGCTTTTATTTATTTTATTATCATCTTCATGTTGAGGTCGGAAACTTTTCAGACCACCTGTGTACTATGATAAGCACCACCTATCTTTACCTAGGAAATATTAGTTTAAAGCTATATACATGACTGTTTATTCTTACTTTATTTTTTAACATAACTATAACGGTTAATTCATGTCAATATCTATCATGTTTCTCATGTCAATAATCTTAACATTAAATTAAATTTGATTATGTTGGAATCACTCAAACAGAACCAAGGTCACAACATCTTGACAGAATTACCCACCTTCCAGCATCTCAAAACATTATATAAAGCACGCCACTAGGGTAAATGATTGATGAAAAGATGATACAAAGTGCAGGTTCATTTTGTATGCATATTTTTGCAAACAATAATAAATTGACATTTTTTGTGTACTAAAATATTTAATAACTGTTAACTTTAGCAATAAATTCTGTTGTTATATTAAAACACTTGAATTTACAAATGTACACTGTATGTATGGTTAGTAGTAAATTTAAATTGAACAAAGAAAGGTAACTATTGCAATGTTTACATAATTAGATGAGATCCTGTTGGTTGACACACCATTAACATAATGTTATTGACAATAACTAAATGTAATTATAAAAAATCAAGTCACCTGATACATATACATTTATAGACTTTATGTCATAGCCATCATCATTCCTTGCAATGCATTCGTAACGACCAGCATCAGATCTTGAAGCATATGGTATCTTCAATTTCCCATAAACAATCTTCACCTGCAAAGTAATTAATTGAGAATATTTTGTATAATGACTTTCAACATAAAAACAGTTACTATATTCATTAGGCATCATTTATAAAATTTTGTCCATACACTTTTCGGTATTAGTTAGTTCTATAGATGTATGGTAACTTCAGTCAGGTTATCTGTTATCAGCCCTACAATTACTCCATTAATTTGTTGAAGTTAAGTAAGCTTTTCCATAGTAATGCCTTATCTTTTTAAGTTATGTAATTTGACACATATGGCAATACAATTCACTTTTATTCTTTATAGAAGCATGGAATAGTATTTATTGACTGGCATTTATCTGGGCCTTTATCCCCAGATATTTTTTCCTGTTAATTCTGGCTATCACATAGGTAGGGTAAACCAGACATTTATTGACACTTATAATAATTATAAGGTTTTTTGTAAATGTTCAGTTTCAAATAAAGGGGGGGGGGGTTCCTTGTGAATCATAGAAGTCAGCTGTGTTAGATTTTCAAACTGTAAAGCTAAAAAAAAGTGATTTAACAGTATTCCAGAAGGTTACTAACAAAGTGCTTAAGAGGATGTTTTCTTCTGTTTTGGTTAAGAAAAGTGTTAAATGATTTATGGTTTCTTTTCTTTTAATCATCAAAATAATTTAAGGGAAGTCATTCATTACAATATTGATTTATTAATAAACATTTCAATGTATATTTGAAACTAAAATTTCCTATTCTAATATTTGTTTATGAGGGTGAAAATTACTGGCCATTAAATCTGATTTTAATGAATTGTTGACATCCCATATCAATAACTGAATTCCTGTATATATAAATAATATATATATATATATAAAAATAATATATATTGTTGTGATATTTTGATGTTGCCTTTGATATAAACTCAAAATTAGCGAGCGTAGAAGAATGTAAAAGCGATCCGTGGTTCATGGCTATGAAAGGATGAATGTTTTTGTTGCTGTTATATCTACTATTAATATTTATCATATAAATAATATCAATAATTAAATATAAATATTTTAATATTGGATTTATTAACTTCAAAACAAGAAAAGTTAATAATATCCGAAACAACTGGCATTGGACAACCAGTTAAAAGATCAAGAAGGCAGCGGAAAGGTACGATGGAGAGAACACGGGTAAGCTCATTCGTAAACTGAAGGAATCGTCGGTGAGGGTCACTTGGTGGAAAGAGTTCCCAGGTCAATATAACTTGGAGGTAGTATATAAGCCCGGTAAAGAGAACGTCGTGGCGGACTGGCTGTCCCGGGCGATGATGACAGTCAACGCACTAGAACAAGATCAGGGGAAATCATCCTGGAACGTTCAGCAGTTCTTGCGGGAATGGACGCCGGAGAGGGAAGGCGACCAACACGAGTCTGCTGAGGAGGAACATTCGGCAGGAGGAGGGAGCTCGATGGATGACAGGCCTACGGTCATGAAAGAGCGTGAAGAAAACATAAATAATAAGCGCCGCCAGATAGTCTGGGAGACAAAGCCCTCGGGCCCCATGAAGATAGCTTACGGTAGCTATCAACGATCCACCACCACAGCCATATGGTCGTCGCCAGGAGTGAGTAATGACCAAATTTGTCGTGCCCTCAAGGATGCTTCCAAACCAGGGAAGACTCACTATCTGTACGTGGGTAACACAACCACCTGGGAAAAGATTAAGCGGCTGTGGTGGGCAGAACAGATTGGGTGGATCGAACATTTGTGTGGTGTACCATGATGCTAGAAACCATCACAGACGAGACAACTCAGAAGGATATAATGCTGGCGTACCATCAGACCAAAACAAATCACCGGGGGGAACACGAGACGGCTCAGGTGTTGAAGCGCAAGTATTTCTGGGGAGGGGGGGATCCGGAAGACTATTCTGGAGACGCTAAGGGAATGCAAGGTCTGCCACCGTACCAAATATGATAGGAACCCACCGATAGTGCTACAAGTTAAGACCCCCATGGTGCAAACACCGCTAACTGATCTTCAAGTGGATAGCTTCACCTGGAAGGGACACAAGTGGGTCACCGTGGTTGAACTGTTCAGCAAAACGGCCATGACATACTCAGTTCGGGCAAAGTCTTTGGAGGCAGTGTCAGGAGTGCTTAGGAGGTGGTTCCAATAATGGATAGTGTCAGACAGCGGGAGAAAGTTTGATACGCCGAGGTGAGAGAGGAGATGAAACCTCTGGATGTAATATGGCATGTCAATACCCCAGCGCATCCAAAGAGCAGAAGGGGAATTGAGCATCTCCACAGCACCTTGGGAGATCATCTCTGTGTTTACCATGCTGACAAAAGGTTGGAGCCGGTAGAGGCAATGCTTAAGGCGGTGATGGCGTATAATCACTCCGTTCACACGACCACACGGTTCTCACCCTTTGAAATACTTTTCGGTCTTCACGCCGTCGCCGAGACAATAGTAGAACGGTGGTGGGAGATGAGACGTCAGCACAGCTCACCAACAACCACGTGGAGTCATGGAAACTGTGGGGGAAAGTCTACGCAAAAATTATAGCCTAAAAGATCAGGAGGGTGGTCAGGTAAAACTCAGGTGAGACGTCAAACCGATAGAAGGGCGCATCATGATAGGCACCACCGCGTATTGAAGGATCGGCTCCAATCGGACTAAAGAATTGCCCCGTTATGAGGGACCCTTCAGGGTGATCGCGATTTACCAACGCAATTTAGTAACCATCCAAAGTGTCCATGAACCCAGGAAGCCTAGGACTGTACATCTAGAGCAGTTAAAGCTTCTGAATAATAGTTAAGCTCTAGTATCCTCGCCCCCCACACATCTCATTGGGTTCATAATTTGGTTGTTTTTTTTGTATATACTTTTTCCAGGATATTTTTCTTTTATTGTTATTGTTTTAGTCACTTCTATTATCATCAGTCCTGTATGAAATTCAATAAGGTTTCTGTTTTATTTCTTATGACTATAAGGCATTGTTGTGCTGTTCTGGGTGAGTACGGAATCACTATTTTTTGACCTATAGGTAATAAATTGTTGTGAGTTTGTGATATTACCTTTGATATAAAGTCAAAATTAGCAGGCGTAAATGAATGGTAAATGACCCATGGATCACGGGTCGTGAATGGATGAACATTATTTGTTGCTTAATGTCTATCAATAATTAAATATCAAGAATTAAATATAAATATTTCAATATTGGATTTGTTAACTTTAAAACAAGAAAAGTTAATAATATCCGAGACCACTGGCATTGGAAAATAACAAAGATAAAAACTCAAGAAGGCAGCGGAAAGGGAGAAGAAGGACGAGCCCGTAGAAAACTTCTTGTTCTTTTAGACCCGCCCACGAGATAAGGTGAGCCTTGTCCGTTACCGTCATCGGAGGAGACACGAGGCAAGCACCAGAACCACGCTCGGCTACCTGGAAGAAAGGAAGAACAAAGAAACCAGAAGATTGTTGTGATTCGCATAAGGACGCAACTTAGTAAAACTGTCCAGTCGCAATTATAGTAAGGTACATTTTAAGTTTAGTTTTTAACATTGCAATTTTATCACGCACGTGCTTACATGTATATTAACCAAATGAATCAATTTGTAATCAAGCAATTTTCCTTTTGCCTTCTTTTTTTATATTATATTATATTAAAAGAATTCTTTTTTATATTAACAGAACCTTTATAAAACCTCAGATTAATAAAAAATATAAACGATAAAGATAAAAAAATGTAATACAATATATGCTTTAAGTGTGTATAAGTGGTAAATTGGAGTTCCCGACGGATGGTCAGGAACTGGCAGGGGGGAGCTAAAGTCAGAGGCATGACCATGTCGAATATTAATACAATCATGGGATATAAACAACCCATGATCCTATACATATAGGGTTATCATCAATAATAAAACAGTCTTTTACTGGAGTCAGAGTGTTGTTGCATTTCCCTGTTTCCTTATTCTGTTTTATCAATATTAACTGCCGACGATTAACTTATATATATGTTTATATGATACATGATGAAAATTATTCAAAAGAAAATTTGGAGGACACATCCTCTTTCACAAGGGATCCTCTGTCACATCAACCACAAAAAGATTTGGCGTTCCCAGAGCAACTCTTCAATTCAGATTGAGTAGCAAGTTTGTCGAGACATGATTTGGACCAAAAACTATCATCTCCCAAGAAGATGAAATTACATTATTAATATGGATTGAGGGCTGTGCAAATAAATTTTTTTTAAAAAGAAAGAGGGGTATCTTACAGTCTATAAAAGAGTACATGAATGCATTAAAACAAAAAAGTTATTGAATACAACATTTAAAAACACTTTTTAAAATAAATTTTCATTGAAGCAAGTGAAGTTATTTACTTCTAATATGATTTATTTGCCAATTAACATTCTTTCAAATCCATATACCTAAACAATACATGTAAACACTCAACACTTCAATATCTTGAAAGATCCAGTCCATATATTAAATTGTAGGCTTGGACTGGAGAACAGTTAGGGAGAAGATTAAGCCATTAAGGGAGAACAATTATCCTGTCCTCATCCACATTCTCATAAGTACGTTTTGTAAGATAGCTTACCTCTAGTTTCCTTTAAATAAATCCATTTATAATGCCAAAGAAAAATAAATAAGAATGAAGGGATCTCAATTACTCATCCAGAGGGTCAATAACCGATTTTGCACTATTTTTTGTTAATATTTTGCAAACTACTTTCCAGGGATATTTTTGGTATAAAATTTTTTATTTGGCTTAAAGCAGAGTAATTCAGAAAAAGTTAGAACAAATTTCAACTTGATTGAACTATTTATTCCATGAATTTTTATTGTAAATATTGCCTTAAGTCTATAATATATAACTGTCTTGTTTACCCCACACACTATTATCACACAAGGGTAAAATAGATTATGTTCACTCACTGATGGGTTGAAGGTCTCGTTGTAGGCTCTCCGCCACTCTATTGATGGGAGAGGAGTGCCTCTTGCATAACATGCCACTTCTATCGGATCTCCCTCATGCACATCTACATTCGGTGGTGAAATGGTTATGGACGGAGGAACAGGTGGTTCTGAAATAACACGTACAGTAATAAAATATATAATTGTTTCCATTTTATTCAGTTTTAATGCAAATACAATTATGAGAAATTTATCTTAAATATTGTAACAATATTTTGTATACTAATTTTCCAATCCAAGGTATTTGATGAATGTATTTTCATGCTGTTTTCAACACAACATCAAATTAATATCATGACTGGCATGAAGAACATAGTGCAGTGAAGCCATACAAAGTGACCCTTGAAGATGAGCATGTTTGCCATAAACTGAACTATACATCACTCTTCCCTACTGTATAAGGATATATGTTTTTTTGTCAACATGGTTATTTCTAGTTTCAAAATATGATAAATTAATGGAACAAGTCCTTTTCTAATATACAATTTTCTAACAAAAAACAGTTACTTTTAATGTAGACAGTTTTCAAATAAAATATTAGATAATTTTGGAATAAAATGTTATTTATTTTTTTTTTTTATTTTTTTTTTCGCCCTACCTGAGGCTGAGCCTCAAACGGGCTAAGTTATTATTATTATGTTATTTAATTACCCAACAATAAAAAAGATGTTCCATGTTAATGTACCGATGATTAGAAATTGTTTGTATGCATATGTCAGGTCCTGTGATGTCCCCAAGGGGGGATGTCGCCCGCCGCGGGCTAGGGTCACTACAACCCTAGCCACTGTCCGGTGAGTGCCAAGAAAGAGATAAAATGTAGACCTGTGGTCTTTGACCTTTGCTCGCGGCCTAGTCGGCGGGCAGCTTTATTCGTATTGATCTGACTCCATAAGATCTTAGAAGGTGTGCCCCGACAAAGCACTATGTTCAGGAGAAGAGGAACAGCGTAGGTTTTATAGGTAGTTTATGTGGTCTTGGAATGACTACGAATTCACACTTGGTGTCTAAGGGTAGGCGAAAACCGTTCGGATCCCAAAGGCGAGTGTGAACCGGAGAGAGGCAGTCTGAATCACTGGGGGAGACACTACTAGGTAAAGTTCGTAGGGCCCCAGATGACCGTTGACCCAACGAAGAAATCTCTTCCAAAGAGGTGCTAGTTTTAGCAAGACGAAGGCAGAGAATCTCACTAGGAAGATGTGGGGTCTGACAATGCCGGACTAAAACATAGTGAGGAAAGAGAGATGCAGAGGTAGTTGAATAAGAAATCCATGGTTCAAGTAGAGCAGCAAGCGCCAGTGCAGAGAGAGAGGACAGAGTAGTGTTCCAAGTGACGGTCCGGTTTGTTATGCTAATTCGGTCTAGTCTGGTTTCTTAAATAGGCGGCCAGCCGTAGTGTGGACGGGTCCCCACCTGCGGCTGTTTCCCCCACTAGCTTCTCCCCCACTCTCACTGACGTAACTTTTATTAAAACATATGGAAACATGGACATATATTTTCTGGGCTGAGATGAGGGTAACTTTTAATTATTCGTAATTAAGAGGTGGCCACAAAAAGAACTAAATTTTTTAAGGAATTTATAGTTAATTTAAGGAAATATGGTTCAAGTAGAGCAGCAAGTGCCAGTGCAGAGAGAGAGAGAGAGAGAGAGAGAGATTTAGAGAGAGAGAGAGAGAGAGAGAGAGAGAGAGAGAGAGAGAGAGAGAGAGAGAGAGAGAGAGAGAGAGAGAGAGAGAGAGAGAGAGAGAGAGATTGAGAGAGAGAGAGAGAGAGAGATTGAGAGAGAGAGAGAGAGAGAGAGAGAGAGAGAGAGAGAGAGAGAGATTGAGAGAGAGAGAGAGAGATTGAGAGAGAGAGAGAGAGATTGAGTGAGTGAGGGAGAGAGAGAGAGAGAGAGAGAGAGAGAGAGAGAGAGAGAGAGAGAGAGAGATTGAGAGTGAGTGAGTGAGTGAGTGAGAGAGAGAGTGAGAGAGAGAGTGAGAGAGAGAGAGAAAGAGAGAGAGCGCAGTGTTCTGTAGGTGCTGGGTTCTGAGACACTGTTAACTGACGCTTTAAGGTTTTTATTATTAAAATATGGAAACATAGGCAGATATTTTCTGGACCGAGAAGAGGGGAACTTCTAGTTATTCGTGATAAAGAGTTTCACATCATACAAATAATTATATTTAAAGTTAATGCAAGGCTCATCTATATTACTTTCTTATCAATCTTCTATCCATCAAACAGTTTAAAATAAACTATTGATAATATCTTCTAGTTTGAAGGATGTGTATATCTAGAATAATTTTCATAAGTTGGGCATATTATCCTTCTGTATAAATATCTTTACTTAGAAATCATCTATTACTGCAACATTGCAGACTTAATCAGTCCATTTTCAAGCAATCCATATTGTCGTTAAATTAAAATAATAAATATTACATATATGTTCCAAGTCAGGATATATAGATGATGATATTAATTTATTTTTCTACTTAAATATTTATTATTATTATTTTAATTTGGAACTACACAACATGGATAGCTTGAAAATAGACTGATTAAGAACGAAATGTTGCAGGAAGATATGATTAATAAATATAGATATTTATACAGAAGGGTATTATGCACAATGTGTGAAAATTATTCTAGAAACTGTTGATTTTTTTTGATTAATTATAATAAATAACTCAATATACCTTCACCATTCTTAATCCTTGGATCGACCGCTAAACAAAAACATAACATTTATATTCATTTTAATTCTTGAAAAACCCATCAAACTTATTAATTTATAAAAAAAGGTGAAGTTTTTAATCTAAACTAAAACAGATATTTTTTTTTTTAAATTAAAACTTGTTGACTCAAAAGTAGTTGGGAAGTAATTTTTATCCAAGATTGCATCCAATTTTTTGAGTTTGCTGCTTTGGGCTTGTTTTATTTTTTTATGTTGTCAACTTTAATTACATTGATAATAACCTTAATTTTCTTTACTATTTGTTCGATAGTATTCTTGGAATAAGCATTTACTATCAAATTTTGTTCTATTTGGTTCAATTTTTTTTTTTAATAGTTTTCTACAATAAGAGGATTCTTTTGTAATCTATCTATGAAGAAATGAAATATTATTATTTTTTAGATGCTGTAGTGGAGCAAACTTGGATGAATTGCTCATATTTAGCAATAAAACCAGGTATACTGAAAAGGCCAATCACGGAAGACCTGGATTTCTGAGCAAATAGCTGAACCATGGGATTTTAACCAGAATCTGCCATAAAGGCTAGACAAGAATACAGGGTTTTTAATCCTAACCGGGTGACCAATCCATCTTTTATTATTATTTATTTTATTAGTAAATATATTACATTACGCATTAATAGCAGTGTGAAATATTAAATTTATGAACCACCTTATATACATTTTACATATTTTTTCATATTTTTAATCTGGGTAATTTAATTTAATTTTTTGTGTTGTTTCTATAATCCTCTTCATTAACAAATTATGTTTTAATAGTTTAAAATCCATTTGCTTATTTTTGTTTTATTATGGTAGATTGATAATTTGACATTTTGACTGGATTAACTTTATTTTTATTAATTTTTCTTACCTCCAACTTGCAGTTTGACTTGATGAGACCCTGAATTTATGTCAGATTCGGCAGTGCAGATATATATTCCTGAATCGGAGACCTTGAGGTCGACTATCCTGAGGTTTCCTTGACGATCGTCGGTGGAACGCCCATATGGCAAATCTCCACCCATCTTAGACCAGACCAGGCGAATCTGCCCATCACTTGATATCTGTAATGAAACTCTACCATAAAGTAACATATCCCATCATAGCAAAATCATAATTAAAATTTTAAAAAGAAAGAAAGAATACCCTAGATCCCTGTATAGAGCAAGTGTAACGCACAGTAGAGCCAACTTGTTTGATCTGTATTGTTGGTTCTTCATCAATGATGGAAAGAATTATTAAAGGTGCTCGGGAAGAATCTGGCTGCGGTTCGTTCTGGTCTGACAAAAAAAAAAAAAAAAAATGAATAACAAACAACGATAGCGGCAGGGTCAGGTCTGGAACCCATAACCTCCTGATCTTCGGCCAAGCACTCTTTCCAGCACAATATTTTAATTTTAAGTGTTTAAGAAACTGACACAGAAACTCTGGCTAGAACTCCATTATTTCCCTTTTCCCTCCTTTGTTTCCTTGTCACTTTCTACGTCAATATTTTAGTTATTATATTTTTTTCCAAAAAATACAATTTAGTTTATAATTGATGCAAAAAAAATGTTGGTGGGTAAACAAAGAAATCTTGGATTTAATGGGGAAAAACTAACAGTATTTATAGCCAATGAAATTGTACCTTTTACTTGAAAATATAATTCATTTATTAACTTACATTCTATATTTACAGTTTTATAATTAATATTGACATTTGAAATATCATTTTTATAAACAAATATCTAATGATATGTGTTAAAAAGCAACAATTATTAGTTTTATTAATTAATCAGTCATTCTATACAAATAAAATACATTAGGCTAAAAAAAAATGACAAAAATTGACATTTTAAATGGATAACCAATTTTTGAGTTCCTTAAAAAAAAAATATGATGTATACCGACAAATTTTATTTACAACCACTACCGGAAGTTGATCTGTCATCATCTAGTGTTATAAATTGTGAGTTATCAATAACCATGAAAACAAATCTAGGGCTCATTATTGTAGGGCACAGCATTAGTTGATATTTGACCCTGAGGTACTTTATGATAAGTTATCACCCTGGGATAACTAAGTTAATATATATAAATTAAGTTGGTTTCCTTAATTGGATTCACTACTTCTTTATTCAAGTAACTACTCATTTTCCCATATGAAGCTGAGTGGAGATAAATCCTTGACAGACTAAGGGAATCAAAAGTATCTTAGTTAGTTGCGATCAAAAATGAATAATAAAAAATAAAATAGATGAAGAAAAAGGGGCCATAGGCCATTGCGGCAATAAGGAGTGGATTAGGCTGACACAGAGTGGGCTTATGGAGGAAGGGAATATGCTCTATATTAAACTATGTCTACACATGTGTTCCTTAGCAACAAAAGTCTCATATTGGGGGAATCTTCTGAGATTAAAAGTCAGTTATCACCTGAAAATGTTACTATCTTTGTCACAATTCGACAATTAGAATATAATTTAACTTATTAATTGTTGTGGCCACCTCTTGATTATAAATAATTATAAGTCACTCTCTTCTCGACCAGATCATTATCATATCTATCATTTTTTCCATATGTTTAATAAATTAAGCTTATGACGCCAGTTGGAGAGTGGGGGGATAAGTAGTAGGGATACAGTCGTAGGTGGGGAGTTATCCCCACCCTACTGGCTGGCCTCCTATATAAGCCCGAGCCCCTTAGTTAGAGCTCAGACAAGAAAGAACTGGGACCTTGAACACTTCTCTCTCTCTGCACTGGCGCCTGCTGCTCTACTCAAAACCATGGACTTTTCATTCAACTACCTCTGCATCTCTTTTCCTAACCTTGCTATGTTGTAGTCCGGCGTTTGTCAGACCCACACCATCCCAGTCCTTGGGAGAGACCTCTCCCTCGCGGACGACGGTTGCCGTGGCCCTGCAAATTTTACCAGCAGTGTCTCCCATTGCAATCCAGTCTGCCTCTCTCCGGTTTACACTCGCCTTTGGGATCCGGACGGTTTTCGCCTACCCTTAGATACCGAGTGTGAATTCGTGGTCATTACAAGACCACATAAACTACCTATAAACCTACCCTGTACCTCTTCTCCTGAACACAGTGCTTTGTCGGGGGACACACACCTTCTAAAGATCTTATGGAGTCAGATCAAAGCGAATTAGGCTGCCCTGCGAACTAGGCCGACAGCCAGGGTGAAAGACCATAGGTCCACCCGCCTTATCTCTTTCTGGGCGCTCGCCGGACGGGGGCTAAGAGGTTGTAGCGATCCTAGCTCGCGGTGGGCGTCTCCTCGCCACTTTGGGGATACCCATGTATAATGAGCCCCCTAGCCACGAACCCGAATTAATAATTATAGAATTGTCCTTAATAACTCACAGCTTTAATAACTGGATGACACTAGGTTACTCTATGTGGGCAGTCATCATCTTTTTGTCATATTGCCTGTTTAGTTATTACAGTTGTTGTTTTAGTTACCAACACATTTAGATTAAATTTAACTAGCAATGCTTAAACTATATAATGGCTCAACACAGATAAAAATAAGTTGAGTAAGACATGAATAAACAAAGAATCATCCAGTGACCATTTGTACAGTCAGCACATTAGTTAGAGTTAAAATACAATTACAAAAAATACCTACACATGTAAGGGGATTTTAAAGTAAATATGTGAAATTTTATTATAAATTATTGAGTTAAATCTGAATGTTAAGATTTTTTGGTTTAGTTTAGTTTAATTTAGAACAGATTAAAACCTAAAACCTCTCAGTTTCAAAATCATTTATAAAAACAATATTTATTATTTATTTATCTTTAATAATTTATAAATACATATTTTAAATAAAGCATATTTTGATAATTACTAGTTGTGATCTGTAGTCCCCCCACTGGTCCTATAATTATCATTTAAAGAAACTGAAATATTTTATACATAAAAATTTGATGCCTACCTATCTGATTTAGAATTATAAAAAAGTTATACCTTAAAAAGCAAACTGACTCTCAGAAAAATAAAAACAATGTAGTCTCATTTGAAAGATTCTGGTGATTTTTCATAGGTTACACAAGGACAGTTAAAAAGGTGAATTAGGCGTTCATTAGGCTACTGGCTACTGATTAGCTATGGTTGGTTGTAGGAAAAAAGACCTAATGGGTTCAAATTTCTGGCCTGTCACTATTTTTTTTCTTAGGCTAATAAAAATTTTTATGTTTATTTCTGTTTATTTTTAAATGAATTGTTAAATTAGGTACATTATACATAAAAACCACACATGTATTACAAACAAAAATTAATAACAAATATTAAAACAAATTTGACTTAACATTGCTAACATATAGCTACAACATGAGCCATGAAGCAGTAGTTAACAGTACATAGCACCAAATAAGACAGTCTACAATCCAAGTCAAGGAGACCACAAGTTGAGGAAGTTTAGTACCAGGAGGGACCAGTAGTCTGGTTATTCAAACTATTTCTTCAACTAATGATAAACAGTAGAGACAATACAACACCAATCTATAAGAATGACTATCCCAGGAAGTACATGGAAGATAAAAAGACAAACTATGGAGCACCTAATACTGTGACGATGGCCGAAGACAGACCGACGACATCCCTGTTGCTGTTGTAAAGCCTGCAGACAATCTTCTGCAGCCCTGGTTCTGCCCTAACGACCTTGGACACATGTCCTTGGTGGCGGAAGACCCCTGTCAAAGAGGTAGATACCCCTGTTGCTTGCTTAGTAGAATAGACAAGCTCTATATCTCCATACACTCTCTCGGGATAGTTGAAATCACATATGAATTCAATCAAGTCTCCAATGCGTGGGAAGAGGGGACCTCCGGGAGTCATGTGAATCATCGTTCCATTGTCTGCAAAATAGTAATTTATAATTGTAATAAAAAAGATTGGTTTACCTTATTGGGTCCTTTTCTTTTGTCTCCCCAGTGCTAGATCTCACACTATACTTGTACAAAACTAATATACTTATCTCCTGTTTTTCTAATCATTAGAAGAGCTTTCAAAATAATTTAAATAAATTTTTGAGATATTATTATATACTAGTAACAGCTGAAGAACAGTGAGAGTAGTAAACAGAAATGTTTGTGCTTGGGGCCCAAATATTGGATCCAATCTCTTTCTCTTTCCTCAATAAAAAATTCCACAATGGATTTTTGAAAATCTATTTTTAGTGGATAAAAAATCATTTTAATATTTTTGTAAATGATTTGGTCTTAAAAACTCTCTCTATTGATGTAACTTTTGAAAGTATCAGTGTTTTTGAAGGATTCCCATTCAATTATGTAAGTAAATGTTTTCCTACTCAAAAAAAAATATAGCAACGATAACAAGTTGAATAATAATCATTCTCTCTTTCACTAAAAAGTAGAAGATATTACAAACCTATGCATAATATATAATATATGAGTTAAAAAAATATAGTTTTAAAAGCATTTTCGCAACACCAAAAGCTGGCTATAAAATTAATCCTTCTAATAAGCACAAATAAAACAAAATAGAGCCAGGATACCTTTAATCTTCCATGAATGAATGAACAAGCCTTTTTTATTAATTGCGGTATGTATCAATCCCAGTAATGTAAATTTTAATAATTATTGGTGAAAGGAGGTCTAGCTAAGAGCAAGATAGAACAATTGTCTGGAAATCATAGGGTGACCCGGTCGGAAGAGCATCTGGATGGAATAAGTCTTTTTATTTACAAGAAATCATAAACAAATTATAAAAACATGATTAGTGGTTTGTTATCTGCCCAAATTACCAAGCCAGGGAAAGACTGAACATGGATTGGCATCGACCCTCCCTGAACCCTTTTCATTAATTTTCACCCTGTATGCATTAGGTGCTAAGTTAGTTTCCAAATCAATTGTTCCCAGGTGAATAACATTCTGCTTTAGTAGTTGAAGTTTTCAATAGTATTGTTTAGTCTGGTGTTGAATTTTTTTTTTTATAATGCACCTTCAATTGCAATTGCATAGCTCAATTTTTGTAGTACAACCATAAAATATTGTTTACAAATTTATTGTTTTCGATTTTAAAAATAAATAATTATAAAAATGTAAATTAATAAAACTGGAACTCTAGTAAACATTATTTAATGTTACTGTTTATTGTTTGCCTATTAATATTGTAATGTTATTTTAAATTCGAAGAAGTATTGAAAAAAAATGGCTGGAGCCAGTTAGCCGGTAGAAGGAAGAGCGGGGTGACGTGGTGAGAGAGAGAGAGTTAGTTGTTTATAGTTCCTGGAGTGGAGCAGTTGTTTCTAGTTACTTGAGTAGGCAGTTGTTGAGAGAGGCTATAAAGAGCAGGTTGTCAGTTTTGGAGATGTTATAAGAAGAGATGTATTGACGATAATTTGTACCAGTTTGCAGATGGCAAAAATATTTGACAGGAGGGCCCCTCATATTTCTTCTTACTCCCTCGTCGCAGCACATGCTATCATAGAACCTCATACATCATATGTGCTGAGTCTTCAGGAGAACATTGGGGAATATTGTATTTGCAGCATTAGGGTCACAAATCAATATTTGGATGAAGGAAGACAAACATTTGTCGGAAAATATATAAACAACTCAAAAACTGTTTATTATTAATTTTTATTTTTATTTTTTGCATGTAAATGTCTGGTAGTCAAGAACCATAAGATATAATAAATTAAATATATATAACAATATATAATTATATTTATTATAATAGGCTGATTATTATTTATATGATAATAAAGTGAGTTATTTAATTTATAATTATGATAAATTTAAAAAAAAAATTAAAGAGTTGTGTATACCTATTAAGAAAAAAGATTATCCATACAAAAAAACCCATGTATTTTTCAAAACTAATAATAAAAATTGTCCATTAAATTATATTGTAATGTTATTTTTAAGAAGGATTACATAAAATATTGAATAATATAAACTAAATTATAAAGAGTTTAAACTCAAGTGAATGTAACAGCAGGAAGTATGTCAGTAATTGGAACTGCTGAGGAATGCTTGGACTGCAGATATTTATAGTTACTAAAGAAGGAAATTGTTTAGAGATGCTGTAAATGAGAGCTTCGTAGTTTTGGAATTTTTTTGAGAACAGAGATGTTGATGATGATTTTTTGCAGTTTGCGGATGGTCAGACATATTTGACTTAAGGGCCCTCTACTTCATGTTTCCTCAAACTTCTTATTTCAACATATAACCTCAAACCTCTTATTTCTTGGTATTACCTCCTGTCATTGTATGCCATCATATAACCTCATATATTATATTTTCATATTAGAGTTTAAAGGAGCCCATTGAGGCCCCATTGTATTGGGAACATCAGGATCACTCAATACTTGGATGAAGTAAGGCAAGCATTCGATGGAAAATTTGTGAACAACTCAAAAACTGTATATATATTAAATTTTTTATTTTTATTTCTTTCATGAAAATGTTTGGTTGTCAAGGACCCCGTAAGATTTAATAAATTATAAGTTAATTCACATTTTTTTATTAATAAATTAAAGATATATTACAATATTTATTGTTATGATATTTAGTTTTTTTGTTTTTTTTTAGCTCTCAAACTTATAAAATAGGATGTGGGAAAAATAAAGGAAAATTGATATTTAGATGTTGTCAATTTAATTTATCAAGACTTTGAATTTGAAAGATTAGCGGGAATAAAAAGGCGGCAAATGACCCGTAGATAACAAAAGAGGAGGTTATAAAAAACAAGATGGAGTTAGTTGTTGTTCTGCTGAAAGGATGAAGGTTAGCGTCCTTCCATTGGTGAGCTCATGAGGCAAAGATAGTGAAAATTGTAGAAGAATGAACAATTTTTATTAATAGTGATTTGTAATGTGGAAGAACATTAGTAGGAAGAATAATTTTATCCAGAAAAGAAGGATTGAAGAGATATAATTGGATAGTACTGACAGCGTGTCATACCAAGTTGGGGTAAGAAGCAAAGGACGTAAATAGTTAGTAAAAATCTGGCCAGTCGCGAAAGTTAATAATGTTAAGGTAAATTATAAAATTTGTAGTTTTGTATCATAGATGTGATTGTGTATTTAAATAAAATGAGGGTGAATTTTGTAAAATCCGATTTTCCTTTTGCCAGAGTTTTCTTTTTATATTAACAAGAACCTATAAACCTCAGATAAATTTAAATTAATCAAATAAGTTAAAACCATAACATTATATAAAAGTCTTTTTGATTGTGTCGGGCAATGCCATAGCATGCCAAGTGAATGGCTGACTGAGTATGCACTTAATTCAGTTTTTAGGCAGCGATCATTTCACATCAGTACCCCTCTTCAAGCTACAATCTCTAATTCTCGCATATTCCCCGCAACAATTTAGCCAATAACTGACTTCTATATACCACTTCCTATTGCTTTGATTGTTCTGGCAGAACTCACAAACCTATAAACAAGAATATTCCACCCCTTTAACATTAAAACTTACAAAATTAACACATAAACTAATTCCACTAAGATATAAAAAATGTGAAAGCACAAATATGAAAAATATCCCTCATCCTGTGAGCTGAAATAAGAAGCCTGGACAACACAATTAAAAATTTATTTATGATGGGTAACCTTGTTCACAGTATTCTCCCTGGTAGCCGTGGCGACAGATGCATTGGACATGATTGTACTGGCCAAAGGGTGAGAGGTAACAACTCTCTTCTCGGTCGTTGCATGGGCATCTCTGGCAAATGTTGTCACAGTCTACATAATGGTGACCGGGGCAACTTACTGCTTCCACAATAAACATACATTTTATAATAATATATTTTGGGATTCTTACTGTTATTAAAAAAACAGAACAATTCAAAACTAAAATGAGAAAAAGTCTTGGAGTTAATAGCGCCTATCTTTAGATCACCTGTGTGCCTAGTTACAGTAGGTCAAAAAAAAGTTACAGTGAGTTAACTTTACTGGAGATAGAATTTTTGATACAAGTAAGTTCTTGGCTATTACAGAATATATTTATTACAATACATTCTAGCATATCTGGACTTACTTGAGAATTGAAGCTATTGCTTTCAAAGACTACTCCTGGGTACAAACCTGATTAAAAAAAAAATGAATAAATTTAATTAGGATACTCACTCTAATATGTTGACAGAGTGGAACTGTGATGGATTTTAAGTTTTTTTATTAAAAAAAAATTATTCTGAAAATAAAAATAAAATGTGGATAAATTGCAAATATTTCTAAAGCTAAGGTACCTTTTTCACAGTATTGACCAGTCCAGCCTGACTGGCAGTTGCAGTAGAGCTGGTTGTTGGAGCCAAGGGTGCAGCTTTCTTCATGCCCATTGCAACTGCATGGCTTGCAAATGTTGTCATAATCTTTGTACAGATGTCTGTCACATTGCTAAAGGCAACACCAGATATTAGATATTGTAACAATATTGTATATAGTAATTTTTAACTAAAATAGAGTAAATTTTATTTTAATTTGAATTTGAAAAAGCATTTTTGTGTTGTTTTTAAAGCACAAAAAATATAGCACTTAAGTAACAAAGGGCCTAGTCAGAGTATCCATAGAAAATTCAAAATCATGTAAAAATCAGCCTGGTAAAGAAGGAAGATGAGAGGAAATACTTTTTTTTTAAATGTATAATTTAATTTAATACCTGAATAACAAATGGCAAACGAGATGCAAAATCTATTAGAGGGGCTTATTCCTTGGGGGAGTTTGGAAGTTAGAAAAACTAGAATGGAATATTTTACGCTCAACAACAGCAAGAATCTCCCACTTTCCGTATAGGGATGGTATTTATTGTCATTAAATAATATTAAATATTTAGGCAGATGGAGTTTGGTGAATAGGCAACAAATACACCAGAGACATGGTAAAGAAAAACAAAAAAGAAAAGTATTAAAACACTAAGCTCCAACCAATGGAGTACACAAGTGAAGCTGCATATCAAAAAAAGGTTATTCCTTTGTCGTGAGTGGGGCTCAAGTATACAGTAGAAACATGAGTAACTCCAACTTATCCAACCAATAAGATTTTTGGAGATAGAGAAAATATCCATTGCTGTAGATTCCAACAAGTGCCAAAAAACTGTTTGAAGTGTGGAACAGTAAACATAAAACCTATTGTAAGATAGAGAAAATATCCATTGCTGTAGATTCCAACAAGTGCCAAAAAACTGTTTGAAGTGTGGAACAGTAAACATAAAACCTATTGTATAAAATTGAAATGAAAAACGTCAGTTAGACATGTTAAAAAAATTACTGAAGATCAATGGGCAAAAAGGCTCTTTCAGAACATCCCATTGACCAAGAGGAACAGTGGGCAGCTAGTAAAAAGATGGATGATTAGTACGGATGAAGCAACGGGTGCTAGAGACTTGTGGGAGATATTATTGTATAATTTAATGACTATTACCTTTTACTATTTAAATGTATAATAACTAAATATTAATACATGCAAAAATGAGTAATAAGAAAAATATGAAAATACTTGGCAAGAGGTGCCTGTGTATGATGGAGGGCAACGGCAGTGTTCGACAGCAAGAGCTTGCTGTCCATTAGAATCAGAAATAGCCACATCCAGTGATACATCACTAATGAAGCTCTCGTTTATGACCCGTCCCAAACTTGCTCGTATCTGTATTGATGACAACTCAGACAGGATCTGTTAAACAGATTAAACGATTATCTCTAGTACTACAATAAGAAATATTTATTATCTAGACTACAAAGACATTTAGTTACCTCAAGGATTTCCCGTCTCTCAGCAATAGAATGTCCCGTACGTGGGTCAGTTCTCCTCCACTGCCCTTCCTTAATTGCCACACTAAATGTCTAAAACAAATTCATCACATTAATTCATTTTTATGACTAAGACTAATAATTAGTCTTATAATAATAATAATTATTATTATAATTTAATTTTGGTTTAAGCATTAGTTTCATGCAATACATTAGCTCTTAAAATTTAAATATATTTGTTATTTATTACCTTTTTCTCGTTAGGGCTGGGCAAGTTTTCATTTCGCCAATAAATAGATTTTCCACTTCCACTCAATATTACATCGTAGTTTGGTTGTGGATAGTCACCTCTTGTTGATGTGTACCGCTGAGTGAATGTTAAGTTACCTCCATAGGATGTCACCTAATAATGCAAAATGTTAGTATAGAATACAATTTTAAAACATTTATTGTTGTTATATATAATTGTTTGGAAAAGTTAGCCATAATTAAATTATATGTAAAATTCTATTATGTGCCAATTGAAGGGTTTGCTGCAAAAAGGAGGTAGCTCCATCCCATAGCTGTTGGGAGTTAGAAACACTTTCTTGTGTCAAAAAAAACCTCTTTTATTTGGCACAAAAAGGATGCAGCTCCAATCGTAATATGTAAACACCATAATTGAAAGTAAGCAACAACAATATTTTTACATAACTTAAAATTTGAATTTTTTAAACGTTTTGTTTGGTTTCCCAACAAATGGAAAAATTGGAGCTACCTCCTTTTTGCAGCAAACCCTTCAATTATGTTAACATGAAATATGCAAAATTGCCTATAATATGCAAAAAAAACTATAATACCCTAAAATCATATTATTAGAAGCTTATAAAATAAAATATTATTCATTATGAATTATTTTTAAATGGTCTAACATATATCAGTTCCTTTTTTTTCAAGAGTTTTTTTTCCCTCCAAGATTCTTCAGCTCAGGTCTTAAACCTATAAGCTATGTCCTAAAGTTTCTGAAATAGTCCACTACAACCAAAAGAGAACAGAAACCAATATTTTGCCTAAGCTCAATGATGCTGTAATGGCATGAATAAATATAAAGGGTCAACATACTTTATCTCCAGTAAATTTGGGTGGCAACGACCAATAGTAGTTCTCCTGCCTGCGGTCAAAGGTATAACCTATTTCATTCATTGATGCATTCAGTATAAAACCATCTCTGATAATGACTGCACCATCTCTGTATCATTAAATAAAAGTATCATTAATATAACTGTTTATATAATATATAAAATTTAAAGTATCAGGTTAATAATAAATTTGTGAGAAAAGTTGTAAATTTATTTAAATGATAGGAACATAAATAAAACATATCAATTATTTAGGAAAGGCATTTCTTTCCTGTGTGGTTATTACAGTCAACCTGACAGAACAATTTGTAGAAATAACTATTACCTATCGCTGAGGATGAAGCCATGGTCTCCTTCGGTAATCATTGGAAGTGGTTCATAGTAGAGGTTGGAGGACTGGCAGCTGTCAGATACTCCAGAGCAGAAGCATTCTGTACAACCGAGGGGGTTGTCTCTCTCCAGGCTGAATGTTCCTGGGCGGCAGCGATCACAGTATTCACCTTCTACATTCACCTAATAAACAGAGTCATAATCTCATATTATCTTTCACAAGAATAACCTAACAAAATAAATTAGTTTTGTTTGATGAAAACCGGGGATTCCTTTAAACATTTATTAATAACATAGATAATAATTACAGTGGTGTTTCCACAAAAGATAATATTCATAAAATATTAAATAATTATTATTGGAAACTCGACATCAAAAAGGAAGGAGGTGTCAACATTTGAAAGTTCATCAAAACCTTTACTCCATTATGCTTTCATGATTTTGAAATACAAAGACGATTATCCAAGCAAATGTGACATTTGTATCTTTGATGATTTCTAGATATTGCCTGTAATTTTACTGGATTAATAATTATTACACCAGATTCAAAATATATTGATATGGCTGGGTTTGAAGCCCTGATCTCCTACCTGGCTCTCTTTCCAACTCCACCATCTCTATCGATATGACTACCAATTCTCTGCCATTAGAGACAGTCTAGTGTTGATAATTCCTGTTAGTTTATAAGATAAAAATCTTACACAAGATGGAGATTTTTGTCCGAGGATCCAGGGGAGACTTACAAACTATATTGTGTAGTGTTCGTCAACTGGTCAAAGAAGAGGGTAAATATTGGAATCCCACAAGATGCATAGATGAAAGATCTTATCACTTCCATTCCATCATTGGAGGATGCTCTTCAGCTTTATCCTCAAACAAAAAAGTTCAAAAATGGAGGTTTTCAGTTGACCAAATGGGCTTCTAACACTCCTGAAATGTTATCTCACTTTCCGGACGAGGAAAAATCTTTCTTGTCAAAGAATTTTGAAAAATACATTTCCTTGACCGTTTGGGGCTTGAATGGCAACCCAGCACTGATGGTTTTTGTTTCAGAATCAATCACAAAAATAAGGACACTACCAAACGTGATTAATTAAAGGTACACACAGGAGCAGATGTTCCCGCAGTTTCTATGTTATGTGGAAAATCTAAAGTAGGTCCGTCCAAGGTCCTGACAATCCCACGTTTGGATAATCAATTGGATAATGGATAATCACCACACTTTTATTGGCTTATCTGCTTCAGGCTACAGTTTCTACTATTCCTTAATGCTGTAGTGTCGACCCTGTTGTGGTGCTGTTCGATTCAATGGTGACATTACACTGAATTAAAGCTTCCTCAATCAGTTGGCAGACATTTATAGCAAATTCCGTGCCTAAAATCCAAGATTGTGATATTGATAGCTGGGTGCACATTTCAGGCACTGAAAATCCCAATGATTGTTTGTCAAGGGGTTTAATGCCTTGTGAGCTCACTGTCCACCCTTTATGGCAGGGAGAACCATTTTGGTTGGGTTTAGAAGAAACCTCTAAGCCAGTTAAAACGGAGTTAGATGTACTCAAAAAAACCCCCTGGAAATAAAAGGGGACAACATTTTAAGTGGTTTGTTCAGAAATAGACAATAATCCCATTTGTGACATAATCAATCATTGTTTGAACTACTTGCAGCTGTTAAGAAGGATGGTTCTGGTATTGAGGTTTGTAGATGAATTAACTAAACAGACCTACCAGAAAAAGGTAGGTCCAAGCAATCTGGATATGGCAGAGCTGTATCTGTGTAGAGTGGTCCAGTTAGAGGGATACTGATTATCCCACATGTTGTTTTAGACAAAATCTTATTTTTCACACGAATTTAATAGCTTGAGGAATGTAAAATCTTGTTTGAATAAAATGTAACATTTTTCTCTATTTTTCGATCATGGAATCATTTGTGTCTGAGAGCAGAATGCAAATATCGGGTTTGAAACTTGTTATCAGATAATATTGCCAAGGAAGGACCCGTTTGTGAGTCTGTTGGCTGACTACTATCATTGGGAAAATTGTCATGCTGGACCCTACTTGTTATTATCGTTAATCAGGCTGAAGTTCTGGATTCTCTCAGCCCAAGAAAGTTTTCAAAGTCAGATTTAAAATGTAATTGTTGTTTTAGAGTTTTTCCCACAGTGGTCCCTCCAAAAATGGGTAACCTCCCCCCCATCTGTTTCCCAATCAGCCCTGTCCAAGTCAAGAGGAGGCTGAGGAACTGGTAGCAACCGGACAATTAGCAGATTCAAGATTAGGGAAGTTAATGACCTTTTCATTTTTTGAGTTATAACCTTGAACATCATAGGTGCAAAAGTAACAGCTATTCCCATTTGACCTTTTCCCTCCCGTCACATCATTGGGATAGCAAATTTGAATGACTGTAGAACTGAGATAATGAGGAGCAAAATGGCCATTAATTTATAAGATAAAGCATGTTCAATCTGGTTGAGCGTCAGAAGATTACTACTGAGACCAGACAACAAGTAGGTTTCTGTATGAACAAGGTGTGCTTGGAGCAGCATGACTAAACCAACCACTGAAGGAGAGAAGTATTGGGAAATAATAAGTGTTTAAAATCATAGAAAACGTTTCAGCTATTTCAGTTCACTAACTAACTGGATAAGAACATAACAAGTTTTGTGCTACAAAACTGGCATTACATATCATGGATTTGCGAAAAATTTGTAAGTGATGGAAGAAAACGGAGTTCATTTTCGGTTTCAGCACACCAAACAACATAAACATCAGCTCAAATTTTTGGTTGTAGCCCTGTGTTATTATTGGAACTAGACATGAAAAAGTTAGGAGCTGCCAAAATTTGGAAAGCCACTACCTACTTTGAAGAAAGTATTACTTTGTTTGAAGATGAAAATTTAAATTACAAATAAAAACTTGCCTTGCACTGGCAGGGACACCTGTCCAATGTGGATAGGATAGAACCCCTTTGATCGCATGGACATTGTTCCGATGGCAGACATCTGCCTCTGGAGTTCTGTCTGTAGCCATTTGGACATATTTCACACTCAGGTCCTGTCCAGTAGTCATCACAGTTCTGCAAATATCACATAATTGAAGCAATTTGAGTCAACATAAATTGTATAATTAATATTTTGCATATTGGGAAATGGCTCCTACAAGTTTCAGGACATTCTTTACTTACAGATAAAGCCATACCTGATTTAGTGAGTAGTAAATCATACTATATATAGGCCAGGCTATAAATTACCTATGAAGTTGAACTAATCAACATGCTTTCATAATATCTTTGTTTGATTCCATGAGATTAGATCAATCTGTGCTGCTAAGCTTTTTTCATGAACTGCAAAGCCTAATTATGTAAAAGGGAATGAAAATTTTTCCCTCTTTCAGTAGCTTTTTAATATTTACAGCCATTGTAAATATTTCTTTTGCAGATATTTGGTTGCAGATCATCAATCTTTCTTTAAACTGCTTTCAGCAAACATGTTAAAATACTTGATAGGGAGAGAGATAATGCATGCAGGAAATATTATAGTAACATAAATAATAAATTAGAGAGCTTTCACCAAAATAAATACCCACTTCCTGATCTTGCGTATTTATTTTTCTTTATTTTCATGACAATAGTAATCCTGTTAATATAGATTATGATTTAACTTATACCTTTATTTCAATAAATTATTACTTTTCATTGTAATGATACTTTATATTTTCTTTGCTCCAAAAATACCTCACCACATAGAAGAACTTGCAAAGAGTTATTATGACCGTACACACATATCTTTAGGGGCAGTCTCCTGTCATCTAGGTCAACCTATCCAGCCAGCAGCAGAGACTCAAGTCAAAGATGTATCACATAGTTAAGGACCTTTAAATTATTATTATTATTTTTATCCTTCTTTAAAAATTTGTGAAAAAATACTAATGTATTGGCCCAAATAAATATATTTTTATTTTATCTTAATTTGAGTTCAGGCTTGAAAACATTCAAAAATACAGAGAATGTAGCATAAGCGAGTCAGGAAGAATCCCGATTCAGGTAACAGAAGTCTCTATCTTGAAGAGAGGTGGTTGACTGGTGAGCATTGAAGATGTGGCCACAGAAGAAGACAGACCTAGATAGTTCAGAATATCTTGAAGAATCACATTTTGCAAGCAATCCATGAATGCTAGTCCAAATAGCTTATTTATACAAGAATTTAGAAAATTGTAAACTATGTAAATTGAACTGCTTTTATTATATTCAAATTAATTATTATTACAAAATGCGTACATTAATTAATCTTAAAATAAAATACAATTAAAAAGTATATACATTGTGCATAAAAAGTAAAATAAATAACATACATTTAAAATAAGGACAATATGTCTTGTTTGTGGTTAATAGTTGGTGAAAATATAACCCTCCTTTGAGAAAATGCATTACTTTTTAGTATAATTGTAATATTTTATACATAATATTATTTTATTATATATTTAGTATATTTGTAATATTAGTATTGCACTGGATGTTCATTTTTAGCAGTGAATTTATTATATTAGTGGATGTATTTGTTAGGAAATAAGCTTAGGCAGAAAGAGAAGTTAGATTTTCATCAAAAATAAAGTAAAAAATGTTTATGATCGAATTGAATTTTATTTTAAAGTGAATATATAGTTGGTAAGACCAATTAATTGGGTTATGGTAGATGGTAGCCAATAAGTAGGAGCTAGTTTTAAACAAAAAGGCCAACAGAATTGTATACCTGGAATAAAATGGACTGGAAACTCCACTTTTCTTGGCATTTTGTGAGGAAAAGGTGGATGAATTCATCCACCGTAGACATACCAAATTCTTTGATTCGTTAAAATTTTGGACCAATCCCATGTTCAACACAATATCCCTGGCACCCTTTCTCCAACAATGGCAACAGATGGTTGAAAAGGGAACCATCTAGGTCTCAGTACATGCTAGTATATTTTTTTAAATAATGAGTGTATGAAAAAAAAACACAATCTTTTAACAGGTTGGCTTTTAAGACTCTCCAGTTTTTTTTTGTTTTCATATGTCTACATCTATAATAAACAAATAAAAAGGAGTTTAGAAAAAAAAAAATCGGTTCAGTTACTATCACACATTCATTTTTTTGTTTTTCTCATAACCCCTTGTTACAAAGTTATTACAGAATCCAATATAAATTCTGCAAATGAATCTATTAACAATAGGCCATTATATTTCCTGTAGCTTGGCTACATTTTATACAATTTCTAATCATTCTACATTGTGATTTGTGCTTGTACAAAAGTATAATGATGCACATTATACCTTAATTTATTGAACATCTTTAAAAATGAAGGGGCTCACCTTATTTATCATAGACTTAAAACTAACTTACATCTAACAATAAAAAATTAAACCAAATCTTAACCTAATATTCTTCAATAGTCTGTTGCCATCGATGTGTGACGGGTAGTGGGTTCATAGTACTAAACACTGGGTTTGTTAGGTGCTGCAATGAGTCAAAAAACTTGATGAGTCTCTGGTGGATGAACTCACCCACTGATGGGACACTAAGCAATGGGTGAAGGCCTCGAGAGGTTACTCTGAAGTCTGACTACTTTTCGCATGATCCCATTCTGAAATTGCAGGAGACTTTTAGCTGTATTGTCAGTCAAGAGAGTGTATAGCAGGGTGCCTACAGCAGAGCAGAGCCCAGCAGGGGCCTGAAATGAGTCAGCCTCTCGGCCGGAAGGTTGACCCTGCTTACACAGGTAGATGGGGTCATTGTGGCTTCGGTTGAGTCGGCCGGGAGATCGGCCTTGATCTCTCGGCTGGGTGTAGTTCGTTCAGTCATCGGGTTCAATGATGTCGATCATCCTCCAGGCTTCGGCGGTCCAGCAGTGCTTCCATCTGACGGGCATTGGTGATGGTTGAAGGTCAGAGAATAGTGGGTTGTGGCTATGTCTGAGTGAGTCAAAAAATTTGATGTGCCTTCTCTTGATAAAATCTTGAATGGTGAGCACTTCAAATTTTTTATGCATCTAGTCTGCCTTCATTTGGTCGAACGGGGTATGTTTGAGGGAGGTGCGGAGAACTCTGTTCTGAAATTTCTGGAGCGTTTGGAGAGTGTTAGGAGTCAGATACTTGAAGAGAGGGGTCCCATACATCAAAGCAGGTCTTAGGGAAACTCAAACTAAATCAACGTTCAAATAAGACAGCCAAAATACCAAAATACTTTGTGAGAGGGAACCAGCATGGAAGCAAGAAGCTACCAGAAGTGAAGAGTCTGCCCACCCCATAACAACGGAGAATATAACTCTGTACCTCGGAGGGATACAACACTATGTCCATTATTTTTTCCATATTGACTTTATTACAGAGTTAAAGGTTTTTTTTCATTTTATAACAACTGCATGATGTAAATAACAATAAATAGAATGTTCTGGTAAAATATTGTTTCAACATCTCAATAAATAGCTGTGCCAATAACACTTTTTGTTGAAAAAAAGTTTGTTTAAAACTCCTCTCCTGTAAAGTTATGAAAATGGACATAGTGTTGTATCCCTCCGAGGTACAGAACTATAAATCATTATTTGTATTACATACTATTATTCGAATTTAGTATACATTTCTGTAGCCTTTGTTAATATGAAATAATCTTGAATACTCGTTAAGCAGCCAACAGCTCACTCACTTCTTCCCTTCAACCATCTCACACTAAGACCTTACGCAGACATATATCACAAGTCAAAATGTTTTCCATTAATAAATTTGATGAAAGTCTAACATCCCTTTCATCTGTATAAGTCAATATTACAACAAATACATCTGCTCATGAATTTCTTTTATTATTCATATTAAAAGGATAATCTGTATTTGTAAAAAATTTACTTTCTTATTCATAATATCACGCAGCATATTCAAATTAGAGGTAATACTTTCTTTACAAGGTGAAAATTCTCAAAAATTTGAAAATTTTCAGTCTGGTAATATCGGAAGTAATTTTGTTATGTGAAAGAATCCAGTTTCTTGCTTTCTCTTCCGGTCTTTATTTTATATGTTGAATTTGATATCTTCTCTATTATTTCAAAGGGACCAATTTTTGTTGCCATTCTCTATATGTACTATATCTCCTGTGTTAAATTCCCACTGTTTTATCAAATTTTTTCTTGTTATATTCATGAGACTTTTTTGTTCTTTCTAAGGCTAATTTATTGTCATTCATCCAGTTTTCTTTATTGTTTCCTTTTTTTAATTCTTCAGGTTAAATGCTTGTATCTGTGCCATCTAATAAATACTTGGGTGGAAAACCAGTTACTGTGTGTTCTGTTTCATTATATTTATCCACACATTCTTTAGCAACTGTTACCCAGGCTCTTTTTTCCCCCTTTTCGTTCATTTTACTCGTTATTTAGTGATAAAAATTAATTTTTCCTAAAAATTGTCTGATGTTCTTTTAGGTTTTTGGAGTTGGAAAGTTTTTTATTGAAATTAAGTTGTCCTTTATTGGTCTTACTGTATTGTGTTGTATTATGTGTCCAAGTTATTTTGCTGATTCTACTGCGAATGTACATTTTTTTAATTTTAATCTGACAATATATAATTTAAATAATAGTTACCTAATATGAAAAATGATTTTAAAAACATGCTATATTCTTCATCCATCGTTTGGAATGGGTTGGCTATGTTCCTTTCTTCATTCCTGGTGGCTTCCTCTCTCAAGTCTAAAAAATGTGGTGACTGACTCTTTGTCTCATACCCTGCTATTTACTGGTCACCACATCATCATTCTCCACCAAATACCCAAAATTAACCTTATTACCAGGTTTTATATAGTAAGGTCCAAAATACTCTTTTTAGAAACATTATTTCAACATATACTGACTTTCTTAAACTTAATTCTAATAAACAAATAAAATTTTGTCAAAAAAATATTATTATAATATATTGTAAGTAAATGTTATACCAGTATAAAACCTTTGTTTACGGAAACTATACTTGGTAAGTTTTAAATAGGAGTCAATTGACTAAATTAAAAAAAATGAATGAATGGAAGAGTGCTTACAATACACTCTCCAGTTTCAGGATGACATTGGTTGGACCTGCTGTTGCAGTAACATTCAGTACAGAGACCAAGATAGACTCCTTGGTTGGCCCTCTTGTAGCCTGAGGAACAGTACTCGCAAGAAGTACCTTCATAGCCAGGCGGACAGTTGCACTGTTCCACTTCCTCAGCGATGCCCTTGTAGGAGTAATAGTCCCTTGCAGTATCCAAGCTCACATATTCTAATCTGCAACAATCGATCAATCTTTGTTGTCAAGAAAATATTGTGCCAATAAAACCAATTGTCACTCCACAACGCCTTTATTGTTAAAAGTTAATGCTTTCAACTGAGCCAGATATGACTATATTGTCATACTCAAATTTAAATTATGAATTGATGAAGGATAAAACTTCTTCAGATTATCTCAGCCACAAAATGGCTTTATTATATTCCACATCTTGATACACAGACTAACAGGGGCCATGGGGATCACTGATTTTAATGGAAGTTTTTTTGATGGTACTAAGTAAAAAAACATTTGATACATGTCTAAATGTTCTTGCCAATTCACCCTAGGAGCAGAGAAAAAAATATTTTAAATTTAAGCACTCCATTTTTTTTACCTACCTTTGTTCAGAATGTAAATCATCTGATTTGTTTTATTACGTAGAATTTGAAAGGATTTTTCTGCCCCAAATTATAGATTTCTTTATCTTTATTACCCTTAGCACTTTTGACATTTAGAAGTCATTCCTAAAGGCTAAGGAGTTTTGGCCAGATTCACCATTGTGTGATCATAAAACGTTTTTATTCTCCTTAAACCTTCATAACTTGTCTAAAATTTTGTCCAAATTCAGTTTTTTGTTACCATCATTGTCAAGCTTAATTTCTTATGTTTCTGTTCAAGTAGCAGCTAGAAAGCAATTAGATTTTATGTATGTTAAAGTAAGAAAAATAATTATGAAGTGAACAGAAAAAGCTAAAAAAAAATGATTTTATATTTCCTTTACTAATTTATTTACATAGAGCTGGTGTGTCATTATTGTTGAGTCATTGTAGCATTAATAGATGTCAAGATCTCTATTATGTTTGGTGTGTATCAGTAAAATCATTCAGGAGCTATTGGCATTTTTGTGGTTTTCAAAAAAACAAAATTGAAAGCTTTGATCCAAAACATTAATTTTCGGATTTTTGAAAGTTGTAATTAAGTGTTTTTTTGGCAGAGGGTGCTAAGAACAAGAATCAACTTTGTTTCTAGCTAAAAACATATTTTCACCTATCTTGCTTTGTCGGTCCCTCATGTATTCAAAAACTATTTCAATAAGTGTTAACTATATTATATCCAGCTAGCTGTCAAGTATATTTTTTTTCTCTAAAAATTCAGGGCATCTAAAAGAAAAGAAAATTATAATGTGTAGAAATAGGTAGTGTGTGAAATGGTTGGAATGATAGTTCAAAAGCAACAAAAACATTTTCTGAAAAATTTTGTTTCCCCTGCGAACCTAACTAAAAAATTAGCTTTGTTGGAAAAATTTGCATTTATAGTTCCTGAAAATGAATATGAACTAATATGTTTCCTAAATATTTTCTTTTACTTGAAGCCCCTCCTGGTTTTAGTAATTTTTCATAAGCTCTGTGCTCATTTCATATAATCCCCCATATTTGGGACGATTCGCATGTAACCTGTGTCAAGGTGATAGTACTCCTTAGCAAGTATATAATTCACTTATAAACAGTTTTTATTATTAGAAAATTGTTGTTTCCTCTTTTTCTTTTATTAAAAAAAACAAAAAACAAAATAAGGGGTGTACAAAATTAAGAAACAATATCGAGAGATGATGTGCCTGCAGTTCAGTAACTGTAATGAGTTAAATAACTATTAAATGATTTTGAAAAAACTACCTAGAATTATTAAACAAAAATCCAGAAAGTCGCCTTATCAAAAAAAAAATTGTAAATGTCAAAAATTAAAAAAAAAAAAAACCATCCTTACGGTCGGAAAATTTATTATGATTAAAAACCATTGAAATTTGCATTGATACAGTGGCACTGTGTTGTGTTAATGTCTTTAATGTGTCTTAACTAAGGGAGAAAAAAAATCAGAACCATAACTTAAATATCGCTTGAGTTGTGACTTCAGAGTGGTTAAAATTCAGCAAACTAGGACTGACTTTTTTCACATTTCATTTTATTTTATATAATGTACATTACTAATAGGAAGCAAAGAGATGGTGAGATAATACTTACGCAGCAGACTGAGTGTTGGTGGTGAAGGTGGCCTTGAGATGGATTCCTTGTAGGCCAGCGAGGGCCATAAGGAAGGACCCTCTTGCGGGCTCCTTCCCATCCTCTCGTTGCCAGTACTGCTCTTTCAGTGGTACGGTCACTTCCTGCACTCGGTCTGGCTCGATTGTAGCATTCCCAAAGTAGTTCAGGTTCACTCCGTTTTTCTGAAAAAATGGAATTAAACACATTATACACCCCATTCCTTTATATTTAATAGAGTATTAAAATATAATTAGAGTGGACATATTTGATGGGATATCAGCTTAGATTGATGAAAGAAAGATTTTCATCTAATTTATTTTTGGAGGTTTCAACATACTGGCTTGTAAGTCTGTAAAAGTCCTGGTAATAAGAAAAGAAAGAGTATGCTATTGAAAAGAATAAAAATAAGTTAGACATAAGCAGAACATCAGTAGTTAGTAGTCAGTAGAAACTGTTGGTCAATTAGAAGGTATAACATGAAAATAATATAACGAACAGTTGTTAACAACAAAATAAGTTAGGTACAAATGAGGGTCTAGTAGTTTGAGAAGGAATGCACCTATAAAAAGAATATGGATTTTATATTACTTGACTATGTTTATCAAGAGAGAAATAATAATATTAGAAGGTGGATGGTACACTGATCATAGATTGGAGAATGTGTTACATTAACAAGAATATGTTCCAAATTTTAAGAATACCGAGTGAAATATAATTAGAAAACTTACACTGAACAATTTGATGATGGGTGCATTATTCCTAGAGCTCTGACCTCCAGGAGTGGGAACATAACGAAGTCTGTATTTTAAAAAGCCTCCATAAGATTTGACTTGATCTCCTAAGAATTTCCTTGGTAATATCCAATAGTATACCTAGAAAAACAGTACAAAGTTCATTACATTCATAAATCCTCATTCGTTTGTTGAATACGAAATGGAAGAGGTTTAACTGAACTTTTGATTTAAATTTGAGCATTTAGTTTAAAGACGCTTTAGTACTAATTTGTGTCGTCTCTTTTTAATTTTTATCTATGAACAAAATAAATTATAAAAAGAGTTAACTGTATAGAAAGAAACCAAATATATTGTAGCTTGTTATATACAAATCCCAATTCTAGCTGTAAGACAAGGAAATATAAAAAAATGTATAAACTATTATTATTAATATAGTTAATTAGTAAACTCATTTTATTAGAAAAAAACATCAAACACTTGTATATTGTTGTAAAAACAAAACCTATCTAGTTGGATGAATTATGTTTCTCGATGTTTACTTTCTTTATAAATTAAATGAATTAAATAAAGTCGTATTTTGTAAATTTAAATTAAAATAGACTAGAAAATTTTCTTACCGATTAAATAGAAATAATAAATGAAAAAATGTGTCACCTTTGGTTGAAACTGGTAATAGGCTAATTCCATCAATCCAGGATTTACCCTGACTTCGACTGTATTTGTAATGTCGTCTTCTGGAGCAAGGAGGACTTCTTCATTGTCTCTTCCGAAAGTTGCTATTATCTAACAAATATAAATATAAACCTGAACACCAAAATATTTGTTTCAAAAAATTAACGAACAAGGATGAATATTTGTTATAAATACCTCATCTCGGTGCAGCATCGACTTAGAACAACTCTCCGTTATACCCATACAGAAGCAGGGGATGCAGCCATCCTTGTTTAAAGGTGAAAAGTAGTATGTGCCGTCAATGCATTGGGTACAGGTAGAACCAGTCACATAGGTCTGTTGCAAATGGAAAAAGCTCATAAAACTTCAAGTCTAATCGAAAAAATTGGTAAATTTAAATTAAAAGTACTTACGGTACAACAAATGCAAGATAGAAAGAGAACAAACAAGAGAAAAGTCACTTTTTTTTTTTTATTTTAAATAGAAGAAAACAAAAGAAGAGATAAAAACTATGAAACATACTATAGGCATTTTTTTTTAAACCATAAATACATACTTAACTTCACTTATATCTTATAGTTTAATTTAGACCTATGATTCTTGAAGGGGGCAATAATTTAGGAGGGGTAATTGAAAACTGAGAGGAAAAAATTGCTAAAAAGTAATAGTAATAATAGTAGTCAAGAAAAATATAATGATATTTAGGTAGGTACCAGCCTGGAAAAATAGTGAATATCACCTAACCAGGTTATCTTAGAGACTTTCATTTCAACTAATATCCCCATCCATTGTGGAGGCTTTCTGGTTTTTACCATAGTTAATTTTTGTTTTTAAACTCTGTTCCTAACTAGGTTTCACTTTCTTCCTAACATTCAATTAATACAATTAAAACAAGCTTTTTTAGTTTGAAAAGTTTGATTAATTGCCTGTGTTCATTTGTATCAGGGTTCTTTTTTTGTGTTTTCCCAACCCTCTAGAAAATCAAAATCTATCAGTAATATAGAAAATCAAAATCTATCAGTAATATAGAAAATCAAAATCTATCAGTAATATAGAAAATCAAAATCTATCAGTAATATAGAAAATCAAAATCTATCAGTAATATAGAAAATCAAAATCTATCAGTAATAATCATTCCAAATATTAAGAAATAAATCACACTCTATACCGGCACCACACCATCAATAACATTTCAAATATGGTTTTCTTTAAATATGGTTAGTTATATGTGCAGTACTTCACAATTAACCAATTTAATAATCATAATAATAGCTCACCTTTGATAGATTTTCCTAATTTTCATTGAATTTCCAAATTAACATTAAAATTCAAAAGCAGTTTGTAACCAGATTTGTTTTTAATTTCAGAATTACTAATTATCCAACGGCAGTTTATCATTTACCATGGGGCAGTTTTTAATTTTAGCATTGTGGCATCAAAAGGAACTAACTTACAAAATATCATGCCACTAGATAAAACATGGTAAGTTCCAAATGGGATTCTAATAATAGTTTTATATAATTGTAGTCCCTTTATGTCTACTCAAGATTATAAGCAATCATTTTTTTTATTTTCATTAAGTTTTATAGTATTGAAAATATTTTTCATCTAGTAATCAATCAGAACCTTCATTAAAATTTCATGTTCATAATTTGAGCAGGAGCATTTTCCTGCTACAAATATAATACACACGGGTAAAATCAGAGGAGTGTCTGGTTTTGAAGAAACCAACTCAAAAAAAAAATGACGGGAGAAACTAACCTTACACTGACACTGTCCATTTATTGGGTATGGAGAGGTTGATCCAGTTGGGTCACACTGATGATGTATTACTGCAAACAGACAAAAATCGTAAACAACAATAAAGAAAAAAGAAGAGATCGTAAGCAACCTAAAAGAGATCTATCTCACTTTGGCAAGATCCTCCATACTCTTTCGGATTACCGACATAACCAGGGGCGCACTTATCACACCTCCTCCCGGTGTAGCCTGGTGGACAGTTGCATGTTGCATTGAAGTCTGTGTCCAGCTTGCAGTCTTCAGTAAATCTGCAAAGAACATTGAATCATTAGATATGAAGAGACTGCAGGAATGTGCTCTGATGTGGAGCAAACGTCAGTAAATTTGACTATTATGATTCAATTAGTTTTTATAGAACAGTTCTGTAGCATAGGTTGTAATCCTGGTTGTGGGTTTTTTAGAGTTATAAATTACAAATTTGTTATCTATCCAAACTATTTTATTACAAGCACAAGAGTTTTTGAGATACTCATAATTTCACCATCTAGTACTACAACATATAAAAATACAATAAACTTAGCCTAAGTAAAATGCTACAATTTTTTTTTTTTTTACCTTCCATAATACATCCTTTCAAACAAATTAGATGTAGCAAGTCTATCAGGTCAAGGCAGTATCAACATACACACATCACTAAAACATACTTCCATACCGCATTGCTTTACTAGACACTCATATTACCAATACTCACTTATGCCACCGAAAAGGGCTTGGGGTTTTAATAAAATACTTTTGGTAGACAACTAGTCGACAGAGGAAATAATTACCAGAAGCAAGCGTTCAAAAGGAAAAAAAAGTATTTCTTATTATAGACCCAATGGATTCAAATTTTTGTTTGACAATTAATTTTGAATTATTTGTAAATATATATTCAATGACATATCACAGAATAGGACCTAAAAACCTCCTTGCATAATTAATTTAATACATTGGACTAAAACATTTAGTACTTCTGCTTAATAATTTGTAAATATAACTATTTTTAAAAATGGTATAAATTTTAGTCTTTTTTGTTTTATTATTTTAAAGAATTGACAAAATTCAATATTATCTGTAGTAATATAAATTAAAAAAACAATTGATTGGTGCAACTAGCTTGGAAACTTAGTTCTCAGTTGTTTATGTCATCTATACTTTTCATCATTAAATTACAATCTTTTTGTTGTTTATAAAATTAATTAATCAATTAAGGTACAATTAATTAACTGAAATTAAAAGTTACAAATCAATTGTTAGTTATATTAAATTTGGTCCTACTCTGATAATAAGATTTTTAATCTTTTAATTTTCTTGTACAAGATAAATTTTTTAAGATATATTTCAACATCGAAAATGATAGTGTTATATATACATTATATGCAACACTTGAGCGTTCTAAAGAGCAACTAGTATTCACACAGTGAAAAGTTGTGTTTATACACTATATTATGGAATAGTTTTAATTACACAGGTTCCCAAAAAAAAAATGTTTTGAACAGCTGCCCTTTTCTGTTAAACATAAGGTATTTTTATGAGCTGAATTCGAAAATGACCCTAATTGCTATGAAAAAGTACTAGAGCAATAGAAAATCACTATTTATTCTAATAAAACTGAAATATATTTTTCTTCCTATTAACACAATTTCTTCAGATTAACGAACTGTTTTCTCATTTTTCCTGTGAAACCTTTTTTTATTTTCTTTGATGCTTTTCCTGGTGTTTAAAATAGTGTGTACTGTTTCACGATGTCTATCCTACAAAAATGATTCTCCTCGAGACACATGTTGGTATTTTTGAGTCGACCCAAAAATTCTACTGCATCTTTGAAAGCCCTAAATCCCTAACTAGGTCAATTAGGAGGGTATGAGAACAATGTTTGAGGCCCTCAATCCATCAATATCAAAATCCGAGTCAGATTCTCCGGAATGGGTACTACATCTTTGTCCTTTGACTCAAATATGACATCATCCAAAGTTCAGGGTCAATGTGGTACTGGGAGTTCAGGGTTATGGAAAACTATAGGATCAGCTGACTTTAGGTTTAGGCATGTAATTTTCTTTTTGTTGTGTTGAATCCTAATACATCCACCCAACAGAAGTAGCATTGGCTGTGTGGTTCTGCTGTGCTGTTCACATCACACTATAGGAATGCCAAAATAACAGAATTGTTTCTTACCCATAAAACACAAATGAATATCTTACTTGCTCCTTCTACGCACTTTATAAAGAAGCTCGGTCTTGTCGTGATCCCCAAGTTTTAACTTTAAATAAGGAAAATATTCTTTCTTCAGAAAGTCATTTAGGTTTCTTTGTTGCTTTTTAATTATGTGCTTGCCACAAATACAACAAAAATAGTCAAGGGAAATAATGCAACCTCTTGGAGTTATAGTTATGAAAGAATAAAAAAATGAGTACAGTCACGCTTGGATGCAGAGTGTAGAATGAGAGTTATTGAGATATCACAAACAAAGAACCCGAACTTCCTGCATGTTGAATTATGTTCAAACAAGATAATATTCTATTCATACCTCATAGAATACATTCAGACATGAATAAACTTGCTGGTTTTCCAAGATACAAGAGGAATTAGTTAAAATGTGATCAATATAGCTCTGTGAGTTTGCTCTGTAAGTTACCTTTCCTTCACCAATCCTATCCCCCTCCTTCAATCCAAACCTCTCCTAGACTCCTCTTTAAATCACCCTCGAGTCTCGTTTTTTAAGAAATTATTCTGCAATAAAATTTTTAAAGTGAGAATCACCTTACTGGATTTTGGGTTTAACTAGAAATATCACACTAAATACCAAAAATGATTTTTGGAAGAAAACAATTAGGGGATTTTTCGAGTATTTTCTTGTGTTTCAATAACCAAAAATGTATAAGGAACTGAAAAAAATCATATGCACTTTTTTGGTCCAGGCAGACCTGTCTTAATAATATAAGTGTGAACAAATATTCTATTTCTATTCTATAGGTTATAGATGTTTCTACTGACTGGTTGGGAGGCTCAGTTCTTGGACAGGGACATTTCTCGCAGGGGATGTTACGGGATGGGTCACCATACTCTCCTGGAGAACAGGGCTTGCTGATAATGCAATATCCGAGCCATGGGGGACTGGCCACTCTGCTGTAGCCAACAGCACAGTCCTGAAATAGAGAAAACAGTTGTGTAAATTGACTATACATCAAATGTATGTTATGCAGAAAAACACCATTGTGAGGTATAAATGTTGTCTTTCAATTGTAAAAAAAAACCTTGGGATTTATTTCAACAAAAAATGAAACTGTGCGAAAGATTCGTCTTAATTTACTTTATTTTTCTGTGATATTTTGAATTATTTCAGTTCATCCTCAAGCAGTATCCACAATTACAATTATTTTTTTTAACATACAGATTTAAAAGTTTTTTCTCTGAAAAGTCGAGTTGAACTGTACATAGGAATTTGTGACCACTGCCACAACTGTTTTATATATAGCATTCCAAGTCAAGTTCAGAATTTTTCAGAAGTCAAATATTTTAGTGCTGTAATCGTTGCAATGTAAAACAGATAGATAAACACAACAGTTTCAGTTCTATTAAACTTTTAATAATTCAAGTCAATCTTTACATATGTTTATACATAAATATAATAGAATTATATTATATTGCATTTTATAATTTAAAAAAATTCACTTCAGGATCACAAAAGGAATGAACTGAGTCTTATTAAATTATCAAATTAATTCTATTCAATTTTTTTAGATTTCACTTTTCAGCAGAATTATTTTCAATTTTTGCAGGCTTCTTAAAGAATGATTATTAAAACTAGGATTCCACTAACAATGTATTCATATAGTAATCCTATTAATAATGTTATTCATAATATTAGCAAATATTAAAGATATATATATACTCGAAATTAGCGGGCGTAAATGAATGATAAACGACCCGTGGATCACGGTTTGTGAATGGATGAACATTTGTTGCGTTATGTCTAATATTAATAGTAATCAAATATATAATATCAAGAATTAAGTATAAATATTTTAATATTGGATTGGTTAACTTTAAAACAAGAAAAGTTAATAATATCCGAGACCAATGGCATTGGAAAATAAGAAAGAAAAGAACTCAAGAAGGCAGCGGAAAGGGAGAAGAAGGACGAGCTCGCGGTAAAGAGTCTCTTTCAATTTGACCCGGCCACGAGAGAGGAAGTTTTGTAGAGATGCTAGCAGTGGACATGGACTGGGTGGAAGGAGTGGGGGAGATGAGAAAAAGGAGGGAGAGTCAGAGTTGTGCATGAGTTGTTAGCCTGTTCTGATATAAGGAGGAAGTTTAGCACTAGTCATTTAGTGAAAGCATGAGGCAAAGTATTAATGTTTGAAGAAAATGAACAATTTTTATTTAATACCGAATTGGAACGTGGAAGAACATTATTAGGAAGAATAATTATATCCAGAGAAGAAGGATTGAGTAGAGTGAAGTGGATATTACCGACAGTATGGCAAACCAAATTATATTGAACCAACAAGAATAATAATGTATACAATAGTAAGTCTGGCCATTCTAGAGTTAAATATTAAGGTAAATTACAAAACATGTTGAAAAATGAAGTTATTGAAGTGTATTTAAATAAAATGAGGGTGAAATTTGTAAAATCTGATTTTCCTTTAGCCCGAGTTTTCTTTTTATATTAACAGGAACCTATAAACCTCAAAAAAAAAAAATTAAAATAAATCAAATTAAATAAAAACATAATATTATAAATATATATATATATATATATATATATAATGGTTAGATTCCGATAGAGGGTTTAGGTAAGAGATAGCGGAGCTAAGAACACGGACCAATAGAAACAGTACATGATAATAACTAAGGCGGAAGTGGGAAATATTGATATAAGGTAGCTATTTGGGTAAGTGTGGTTGAAGAGGAAGGAGACCTAGATGCTACAACCAGAAGTATGCCGGCAGGCGTGGCTAAGAGTTGGAAGCATTAAGTGATGAGCTTCCTTGAGATTCCACTATTGAAGTATGTTGGGCATATGATGTAAAAAGGTGCATAGAGGAAGAACACATCGATGAATTTGGAAGACATCTCCTATCAACTTAACCCCAGCACGTGTACGTATTTTATGCTAACTGTGAGTACCTTATATGATTTACAATTCTTCACTGTTAGAGAAAGTTTAAGTGAGCATATGAAGTGTTAGAGATAATTATTAATGTTAAGGATTGAAATGTTAATAATAGATATATTATTAATGTTACCAATTTCTTTCATTTGTTTTAATAATAAACTACCTATTCAATGGAATCCTGAAAGCACCCTGAGCTAATAATTTTTAGCGCGGCTCTCCCCTTCTTTCTTCAATAAATTGACCATCAGACCTGTATTTTTTAATAATGCAGTATGCACTTAAACTGTCTCTAACATGTGTCTTCCATCCTCATCGATGTGTTCTTCGTCTATGCACCTTCTTTTATCATATGCCCGACATACTTCAATAGTGGAATCTCTAGGGAGCTCACCCCTTAATGCTTCCAACTATTAGCCACCCCTGCCGGCATACTTCTCCTCGTAGCGTCTAGGTCTCCGACCTCTTCAGCCGCTCTTACCCAAATAGCTGTATCTTTTTTTATTTCATAACCCCTTGTTACAAAATCATTACATAATTTAATAAAGATTCTACAATGAATCTATGTACAATTTATTTATTATATTTCCTGTAGCTTGGTTACATTTCATACAATTTTACATTGTGGTCTGTGCTTGTACAAAAGTATAATGATGTGTGTTATACATTAATTTATTGAACATCTTTAAAAGTGATGGGCTCACCTTTTTTATCATGGACTTAAAACTAACTTATAACTAACAATAAAAACTTAACTAAATCTTAACCTAATTTTCCCCGACAGTCTGTTGGTTGGTATTGGGACAGGTGGTGTTAAAAACTGTGCTTGTGAGATGGTGCAACAAGTCAAAAAACTTGATGTGTCTCTGGCAGATGAACAGCCTTATCTCTTTCATCGCTACCTTATATCAATATTTCCCACTTCCATCTAGGTTATTATCATGGACTGTTCCTATTGGTCCATGTTCTTATCTCCACTACCTCTTATCACACCCTTACCTAAACCCTCCATCGAAATCTAACCCTTATATCTTTAATATTTGTTAATAGTATGAATAACATAAATTTTTATCAAGTTTTTTTTTAATCAATGATGTAATCACCCTCATTATCAACAACCTTTTGCCATCTAGTGTGCAAATTTTCAATGCCGGATCGATCAAAATCAATTGGTTTTTAGCAAAATATCTGAAGATGCCCTTTCGTACATCATCCAAATTTTTTGCCAATTAGAAAATATTGCAGCGATTGGAATAAATGGAAATTCGATGGCGAAATATCAGGCGATACCCTCCAGCCCAATTCATTAATTTTTTCCAGGGTTTTTCTTGCACAGTGCGGTCTTGCATTATCATGTTGCAGAGTACTGTCTTTTCTGTTGACAATCGCTGGGCACTTTTCAATTAAAAATTGATTTACTCGATCTAACTGTTCACTATAAAGGTCTGCATTCAAAGTTTGTCCAGGTTTCAGCACTTCAAAATGAACGACCCCGCAAATACTCCACTAAACATACAAAAGCTCCTTTTTGGGGTGTAAACCTGGTTTAGCTGTACTTTGTGGCGATTCATTTGGAGAGAGCCACTGCCTTTTGTGTTTTGGATCATTAAAATAGAAGACCCATTTTTCATCTCCAGCACCACCCACCATACTCCCCCAATATCTCGCCATCAGATTTCCATTTATTATAATTGATACAATATTTTCTATGTGCCAAAAAATTTGGATGATGTCCAAAATGCCATCTCCAGATATTTTGCTAAAAACAAATTGATTATTATTGATCTGGCATTGAAAATTTGAACACTAAATGGCAAAAGGTTGTTGATAACGAGGATGATTACATCATTAATTAACATTACTTTCCGGTCCCTCTATTATATATTGTTTGTGATCATTGAATTGGGTTGAATCCTAGTTTTAATAATATTTCTCTAAGAAGAGGATATAAATAAAGGATTAGAATAAGATACACTGTCACAGTAATAATTCACTGTTTACAAAAATTAACCGAAATGCAAGTAAAGTTTTAGGTGTTCACTAAGTAACCTTTTTTAATGACATAAAACATACAGTTCAGAGCAAATAACAAATAAATATCTAATTAAATGTAAGCTGAACAAGAGGTGATAAAATTACCTCACAGGAGAGCCCACTATATCCTGCAGGGCAGTTACATTCCTCTACAAAAACTGCCTTCCCAAGGTCTGTTGGGGCGATTGAAGCAGAGTCCATTGTCAGGTTAGCAAACGTTGTCATGAGTCCTTGCCCACTACTATACTGAAGCCTGAAACATAGCCAACAGAATTTATACAACCGTTTCTGCAATAATATTACAGTCTAAAAATTTTTGTTTCCATAAATTGACATAACAAAGTTTACTATAACATTCTCTTATGAGTGAGCCAAAAAATATTTGTTTTCATAACATATTCAACAAAAACATATTCCAATTAGTGTGTCAAGATACTTTCTCACGCTACAAGCTGTGCTTGTATCTCTAATATTAGCTCTATTCATAGTTAGCATTGAAGCTATTAATGGTAACATTTTTTTTATTATTCCCCAATGATGTTATTAAGTTAATAAATTAAAAGATATTTCAAAAATTAAAGTTTTCAGAACCAATAAGTATAATAATTTGAATCTGAAGGGAAGATAATTTTTCAGGTTGCATTTTAAATGCAATTTAAATTTGGGAGATAAGTTCCACTGTCAATAGACGGCACTACTGGCAATAACTGTTATCAGAAGCATTATCAAATAGTCCTCCCTGTTCTATTAATGTATTAAAATTTATAACAAATCATGACTATATCATGCAAATAATTATTTATTATAAAAAATTATCAAAAATAAAGAAAATAATAAATATGACATAATTATGTTGGCCATTGAAGAACATTCTCGGGAAAAGCCCAGAGAAGACATTCTCAGAACAGAAGTCCGGTAGAAGATCCCTGTAGGAGTGCCTCTAGAAGTGAGTACATATTTAGCACATGAGGTACAGTTTAGCCTAAGGACGTGGTAAGATATTGCTGGTCTACAGTTAAGTTGTTTAATTAACAGTGGCTTAGTAAGAATATATTATGAGAAGCAATTGGTACCAGAATAAAAAGACAATGGAGAAAATTTCATTACATTGTAAGGTTATATACTAATATATTTTATATAGTATTCAAATTGTTATTTAATCTCAAAATTAATTATTTATTTTAATTACATTTTCAAAAACAGGGATTAATTAAATCAATTCCAGAGTCATCAGTAGTATTCATTCAGTAATAATGTCATTTATATACATTTTTTGACTGTATGATTTTTATGTTCATTTCCGTGTATTTATTAAATTTAGCATTGGATATTAAGATAGTTATATATATAGTTATATAGATGAGCTAAATAGATTTATTTTAAGAGAAAGCAATTTTCAGGGACCAAATAAATTAAAAGATTTAAAAAGAAAGGTTTAAGAAATAAAACAGAGTTTCTGTCAAAAATATTCAGTAATTTCCACGATTACTAATACCTTTCTTCTTACGATTTTTGTAGCTAAAGTTTCATAAAGTTATTAAAAAGTGCTAAAGTCGTGACAAGCTTACCTGATGAGTATCTTGTCTACGTTATATAGTGTCATCATGATATCCTCCCTGCGAGCAGGGTACTTGGTCTGGCCGGGCTTCAGCAGCTCCCAGCCTCTTCCTTCAGATATGCTTGCGTTCACCGTAATCACAGAGTTATCTTCAATCAGGAATGGGTGTTTGTACATGAGTGTTCTTCCATTACCCTGTTTTAGACATATCCAATATACCCAATCATATTATAAAACTATACTCATTGAATAAATAAATGGTCTCATAAATAAACTAATGTAATTTCTTGCTCACTGAATAATTTCCTTTCTTATTGTTTTTGATCTTGATTCAAAATACAGTTATTATAGTAAGATAAAAATAAACATTGCAATGATATTTTATATAGCAACTTTTACCTAAGTTTTCTTTTAATTTGTACCAAAAGTTAAAAACATTTTTGTTTTGTTTTTAAAATGCAAAGGATAAGTGAATAAACAGCAGATTCTGTTTAGACCACAGGGGCAACAATCAAAAATCACAATTCAGCCCACAGAGGCCAGGGAAAGCAGATGCCTGGAGAAGTGGTAATGAAGTTTGACTTTTCAAGAGTAGACCCCGGAGAGGAGAAAGTTGAGGGCAATTTCGAGGTATCAAATTTTGTATGCAGTCCATGTACCAGCTAGTCCAGATATCACATTTGTAACAACTAGGAGCGCAAATTAAAATATTGTTAATTATGTAAGTTATAATTAATATAATGGTTTTGATAGATTCAAATCAATTGTTGTTGTAAAGTTAGTGAATCAATTAATTTTGAATTAAAGACATTTTCAAAACACCAAATAATATATAAAGCTTACTTAAAAAAAAGTACAATTATAAAATTATTGTAAATTATACAATTATATAAATAATTCCTTTAATTATTTAAAATTGAAACAATAAAATGTTAAGATACTTTTATGATAAAACTGAATTTTATTTTAAAATTAATATATATTTGGATAGAAAAGCTGGGATATATTATAGTGATATTAAATAAATGATAATAATGAATTTCACCTGATATTAAAAAAAAACACAATTTAATTACCTTTCTTAACCTCTTAAAGTTGTAAAAGTAATATAATGAAAATGTGAACAGCCTTGGCTGCATAAATTATACCAAATCCTCAAAAATAGCATCTATACCTGGTGACACTAAGTAACGTCTTTGTTACAAATAAATACTAATATCAGGTTCAATGATGTTAATAATAAAACAACTTTATTAACATGGATTTTACTTTTGAATTTACTTTAACTATTTATTCTTTTAATAATCTTCAGGGTTGGGTTCTGATATACCAAACACTCATACTTTAATCTAAATTACCTTTGCTATATTTAAACATAAATAACCTAATGATTTCAAACCACACTTGGAAAAAGATGAATTATTATATAAGTAAAGTGAACTTTCCCATAACCAGCCCTCTGATATCCAGACAGCCAAATACGTAAAAAAAAGTCACTTTCGTCATTTTTAAAATGATAATTACGTATCTAATAATACTAAACTATAGTGGGAATTGACATTGAAATAGACATCATGCTCATAAGAGACTGGCGAGACATCGCAGCTTGGGGGAAAGGTTGACAAAAAAACTACAACTTTAAACAAATATTTTGATTTAAACTTGTTAAGTTTATTCTAAATATATAAAATAAATGTATGATTACTTACATTTTTCTTTATTTTGTATTTACTGTAGTAACTCTCCCATGTCTGGATCACCCCCACCCATACTAATCCGGATATGGGAAAGTCTACTATATAGCATATATTTTATATATATTGTTGTGATATTTTGATGTGGTGATTTTTTATGGTGTTTTTGATATAAACTCAAAATTAGCGGGCATAAATGAACGGTATACGACCCGTGGATCACGATTCATGAATGTTTAAACACTATTCGTTGCGTTGTATCTACCATTATATGTTGTTGTGATATTTTAATGTTGTGATTTTTGAGATAAACTCAAAAAACGCGAGCGTTGATGAACAAAATACGACTCGTGTACCACGATTCATGAGTGTTTGAACACTATTCGTTGCGTGTATCTACCATAAATATTTATAATAAAAATAAAATCAATAATTAAAAATAAATATTAATATTTATGTAACTTCAAACAAGAAAAGTAACCATATATGAGCCAAAGAGGATTGAACAACCAAAGAGAAATCTATTAAAAAATTAATAGAAAATCTATTATTAAATAATGGCAACTAGGCACGTGTAAAATTTGGAAATTAAAGTTTATTATAGTGTACAATCAAAGTGGAAAAAATGTTAAAAGATATTGAAAAGCTTGAAAATTAAAAGCAATTGAAATAATTTATTATAAAATAAGATCGATCAGGCACATGTAAGAATTTGGAAATTAAAGTTTATTATAGTGTATTAAAATGTTAGAATGTTTAATTATACAATCAAAGTTGAAAATGTGTTAAAGTTTATCTAAAAACTAGAGAATTAAATTTAATTTAAAAATCTTATTATGAAAATAATCTCAATCAAGCAATGTAAAGACTTGAAAATGAAAAATTATTCTAATATAATTAAATGTTAAAATCTCTGTATGGTACATGTAAAATGTTGAAGACACGCATTTTGGTATTGTAATTTAGTTATAAGAAAATCCGAATGATTAATATGATGAACAAGTAAATGTAAAATCAATAGTAAAGTGAACAAAAAATGTTTTTTACACAAGCTCAAAAAATTTTTTAAACGGAGCGGACCCGAATGTTGTGATATTTTAATATTATGATTTTTGATGGTGTTTTTAATATAAACTCAAAATTAGCGGGCATAAATGAATGGTGGATCACGATTCATGAATGTTTAAACACTATTCGTTGCATTGTCTCTACCATTAATATTTATAATAAAAATAATATCAATAATTAAATATAAATATTTTATTTTAATAACTTCAAAACAAGAAAAGTAATCATATATGAGCCAAAGAGGATTGAACAAACAAAGAGGTCAAGAGATCAAGACGGCAGCGAAAAGTTACTAAGAAAAAGACCGAGGCCACAAGGGCAGGCACTCTTTCGCTGAAGGCCTGACAGAGAAGACCCGGGAGACCAGTCATGACCACCACGAGGTAGCAACCCTTTTCATTTTCACCCGGCGCGACAACAAAGGACGACGATCCGGACCACGCTATGCACCAGATAAGGAAGCAAACATAAAAGAAACACTGGCCAGCTACGTAGTAATTAAGTACAATTTTAAGTTAGTTTTAATAATCTTATTTTATTACGTACGTAGTTTAAATGTATATACAATCTTTAAATCAATTTGTGTAAATAAACAATTATTCCTTTTGCCAGAACTATCCTATTTTTATTAACAGAACCTTAAAGATAAAGTAAAAGTTAAATATAAAGATTAAAAATAAAATATAAATTATATAAAAAATATATGATAAATAAATATTTTAATATTATATTTGTAATAAACAATTTTTCCTTTTGCCAGAAGTTTCCTATTTTTATTAACAGAACCTAAAGATAAAGTTAAATAAATTATATAATAGATATGTAAAAAACGTAATATAAAAGGTACTCACAGTAATAATAATTTCAGGAATGTCCAGTTGCCTGTCGAGATTGTCCACCATGACCATATAGGACAAGTAACCTCCATATGAGTGGAGAAGATTTCCTGTATAGGTTGGCTCCGGCAGGGCATAATAAGGATAAACAGACTCGTAAGCTCGAGAGCCAGAATTGGATTCTAGCTGTAAGGCATATCATAATAACATTTTAAATAAATAAATACACAATTTTTATCTTGCAATCACTTTTTCAGGAGAGTTTAAAAATATTTCAAGATTTTTAATTTTAGTTAAAACTACTTCAAGTTTTTTTGTTTACAGCTAATTATAGAAATATATTGCTGGTAGATGCTATTTCAGATGCTTCATATTATGGCTAATGTAAAGATTTTTGTGGGTAGAACGAACATTGAAGCAGTGATTTACCAAGGGTAAGAACTGACAGATTTTTTATCTTAGATATATTCTGTCTTAGATCTTACTTGGTGGAATAAATTACACCATCTTAAGCAACTGCCGAGCATAAAGGGAGTGACTAATTAAAAAAAGGTATGCAGCAATCGCCTTTTGTTTGTCTGTACGTTTGATGATAGTAGTCATAAAAATGATTCAATCGATCTGGAATTTAAAAGGTATATTCCACAATAACAAGTATTCTGATTATGTGTCGGTAAAAATATACAAGGATAAATATGAAGGATGGAAAAAAAAAATTGAACATGGAAAGAAGTTGATCCCTTTTCCCTGACTTTCAAGATTTCTCAAGCCACAGCTCACAGAATATATAAGGTTTATAGTAATGATTTGTTCCCCATGGATAAGGAGAGATGCTAGAATAGAAAATTTTGGGAGCCAAAACAGATATAGAGTATTTATTATTGTTTGAGCTGATTTAAATAGGTTTTTATTAGTACTCCCTCTGACCCATAATAATAGTAGCTGTTGATGAATTTAATCTGTCCCATAATAATAGTATCAAAATAAAACGAATATTGAATGCAAAATTTACTATAAAAAATATATATTAAATTAAACAATAAATTAAAAATATTACTCCGAATTTTTATTTTGAGTGTTTCAATAGTTTCTGGATTATTCAATAATTTTGTAACTGAATTTTAAACTATTAGGTAGGATCTCCTACATATAGGTATATGTGTGAGCTTAAAATTATTGGAGCTATCATTCTTCATTGCTTCCAGCATAACTTGTTGAAGTGACAGAAACGTATTATTATTATCCAGTATTTTGGGAGACATATCATCAAAGACTATGTTTTCTGCTTCTATCAATTCATCAATATTATTAGGCGAGGCTTGATGTTGTAGTGACTGCATTGAATTAAAAAAACCCAGGTCTAATACATAAAGTCTGGACTATTTGGTGGCTGCGATTTCATTTGTATTTTCTATCCATTACTAAATCCCTCCTTTAATAGTAATGGATCATCATCTCTTAGATGCAGTTTTGTGTTATCCTATTGAATAAATTTGGGGCAATGTCTTGATCCTCTTAGCCATTTTTTGTGAATTGTTGGCAGTATGTTTCCAAAAAACATTTTCTACATCTCTGTGCTAGTAATAGATTCTATGGGCTTTGTAATAATTGTTCCTTTTGTTCAGTTCATACTGTTTCATTGGGCTGGCTTTTGAGTAACGAATGGCCATACGTAAATTTTTTCATCAAAAAGGCATTTTTTGTGTTGATCACATCTAGGAAGAGCTAATGCTGTCATAAATGTAACCTTAGATAAAAGAAAAGAATAAGAAAGAACATATAGAATTTTGTATGAAAATTTGTGTCTAAAAGCCCATAATAAGATCACTTGCATTTTATCAAGTAGAACCACTTTTCATCAATGTGAATATAATCCATAAACTTTCCGTCACTTTTTACATACAAAATTCTATATGATCTTTCATATTCTTTTCTGTAAGAAATGGTTTGATGGTGCTTGAACTAGTTTTATGGATTTTCCTTTTTTCACAATTCTGAATAATGTAAATTTGGGAACTTCAATGGTGCGAGCTGTTGATCTTGTGATACCTCATCTGCTAAGAGGAATATGTCTAAGTTTTTATCCATAATCTTTGCATTTACGTCCACAGTTTTGTTTTTTCAAAGAATCAACATTAGCATAAATAAGATTCACCTTGCAATTATTTTAAGAAGTGCCTTTCCAAATTTGTGATATGGACATTCTGTTGCCATTAAATTCCTTTGAAGCTAACATAATTGCACCTTTTTTGCAACTTTTCTTTTGTGCACCAAAACTGGACAATCACAACTCGATCTTTGTTTGAAAACTCTCTTTTTTTTCATCTTACAATGTGTTGATATTAAATTGAAATGAAACAATTTCGACCAGCTGTTGAAATTAGAAATTGAAATATGTGTCAAAACAAGAGACAGATATTATGAAACATTGATTTTGATTGAAGGTTTTGCAATTTTCACAACAGCATAACTTACAGCTGCATTTGCCCTAAAGTTCCATTTAAATATTCACTTTCTACTATTATTATGGGACAGAGGGAGTGCAATATTTTAATTATTTAAAATTTAAAATTCGGTAGTTGAGCCCGAAGAAAAAGGCTTTACTTTGAAACTTGTACACATGGGAAATCAACTTTCAATGTCTACCTGCATATATATCTGATATGATAGGGGTATTCTAAAGTTGTGTTGTTATGCCAGGCAATAATAACTTTGTTTGTAGTTTAAAGTGTGCACTAGACTTGTGTAAGGTAGTGTTAACGTGTTTATTTTTAAATTACTCAATTGTTAAATTACTTAGTTACTCAAGTAAATATTTTTTTAAAGGTTTCAATAGTTACATAAACATTATGTAACATTTATTGGTAATAATAATAATAATAATGTGGATTATAATAACAAAAAACGTTAAAACCACTAATAGTAGTTTTTTGTGACATAAAATTTCAGAAGTAAGTTTTGCTAGATCCAAGCCAAAAATAATATCAACTACATAAAACTAATTCAGAGCTATTTTAATATACACCTTAGAATGGTAAACTTCATGTTTCTGAGGGCTCTGATAATTGTGAAATACATCACTGGAGCACTCATAAATAACAAGATAAACAAACAAAATGTTCAACATTTCTAGATGACCACATCTGCATGTGGTCAGACTTACTCTAAATCCGTCTAAGCTCGATCTCAAGAGCGGCTGAAAAGAGGAGTCTTCGTGCACTCTGACATCAGTCCAGTTTCGAGAGATGTAAACGTTTAGAAGCCTAAATATTCTTTCTGGAGGAGGTAGCTGAATGGAAAAAAAAATAGCCATTTATCCTATACAATCAAATATTTTACTGGGCAAAAGTTATAATATAAATCATGTACCTGATTGATGTACAGGTTGGCTCTTTGGCAGGTGGTGCTCAGCCCGAAGCAGAAGCAGGGTATTGTGTCACCTCTGATGGTCACGATGGTATCTTGGGTCCCAATCAAGTAGGTGATGGTGCTGATTGCTTCACATGAATAAGCCCCACTGTCTTGTTGCTAAACCCAACATAAACTTGTCAATATCAAAAAGAAAAGTCATGCATAAAAAAAATAATAAATTTACTATATTTAACCTCAGGATGAAGTTCAGCTATTATTTGAAAATATTAGAGGTCAACTAGTTAAATTTGACTTTACCTTTTCTTCTTGTTTGAAGGCTTCCCTCGTCAGTGCCTTATATCTAATGAATAGGCTTCATCACCCACTCCTCGTGAACCAACCATTTTCTTTTTATTGCAAATATTTTACTTTTTAACTACTGAATCTCTCAAAACTGCCTATGCTATTAACAACTCACCTCTTAACTACTCATCAGTTTTTACTAACTCATCAACACATAGCTAATAACTGGTTCAGTTCCTACAACAATGGACTATTCATTGCCTGCTAAAGCAAGAATCTTTTTAAGGTTGACATAATCAATTAAACTCATTAATTTTTTGTTGAAATGGTGAACTCCCACAAAAATTCATTGTTATTTAAAGTGTTTTTATCAATCTAATCATATTATATCAATATATATAGTGATATCAATCTATCCATAAAACTGCAATTAATTACAGTAAAGCATCAATTGCATTGTTTTTAGAGTGAAACAAAGAAAATGTATTAATCAAGGTTATATTGACTACATTCAATATTTTTGAACAAATGTCAGCTGTGAAATTATTAAACTATGTTACATTATTGGAGGATAACTAAAACTAGTCACCTAAGTAGAAAATTTTAAAAGAGAATATGCTTTATATAAGTTTATTTTAATTTGAATGTTATAAATATTATTATGCCAGCATCATTTTACAGCCAGCCAACACAATTCAAGACATTGATGCAAAAAACTCATTTTTTATTATTTTAACTAAAACCATACCTCACTTTGAGGGAGGTATGCTAACCACAGTGATTCGAGTAGTGCAAGTTATCACATTATTTCTGTGGTTAAGGATCCAACTGAGTTCAATAATAGAGCTGATTGGATCAGACAGTCACATCAGAACATACTCTGAAGATGTCCTTTAAATGCTGAAAGCACTATGGAGTAGTATTTTGTTGAGGATCATAAATCATAATTAATTAACTTGTTTTCATAAATAATAAATGTCTTACTTGTATGTTTTAAAGTTTAATAGCAAAATTACTATTCATACAATTTATGAATCCACACTGCAGTGAATAAAAAGAATACCTGCATGTCGGGACAGATGAGCCTTCCCTTGCCGTTGACACTTTCCATGGTGCACTTGGAGGGAACATTCTTCCAGTTCCATCTCCAAGAAATGACAGGGACTGGGACTCCAACTGCCTCACAGGTGATGATCATTGTAGAACCCTCAGCCAGATCTAGGTATGGTGGGGGATCCACTATGATCTGCATTGGATCTATTGGGTACCACAAGGGCGAATATTAGGTTCACTTAGTCAATAATAATCGGTAATAAGATAAGCAACTCTAAAATTGCCACTGACACCTATAAAAACATCTTGGGTATAGTAAAAATTAAGAAATGATAATTGAAATTCATCAAGGGTAAAATAGAGTAATGCTAAAACAGATGGATTAGTTGAACCGTGTTCAACTTTGTAAATTACTAATATCTAGTTCGGAAGTATTCACAGAGTAATGACTAACAAAGTCTTTCTTTGACACAACAAAAAACTTCATTAAGGGATTTTTACTTTTCAAACTTGTACTAATTAGCATATTACACATATAAAGAATAGATAATCATATAAATATTCTTTTTGAGTGCAATCTATGTGACTGTACTGGATCATAGCAGGAGAAAGGATGGCATACGTAAAAGGGATAAGTTACGAAGTAAATTTTTCAAATGTTTTTGCATTAGGCCACTGCAAATCATAACAACAGGAACCAATGTGAAATGAAAATTTTATAAAAAAAGAGAGGAAACGGCTTCAAAATCTGCTATTCAAGAATTCAACAAATTGGCCAATAACAAAAGTGTTATTATTAAAACTTGAATGTTAAACTAAAACTTGAACTAATTACCATCTTTATGTACATAAAGAAGACATATTCACATAAACAGTTTTTTAATTGCTGCTCTTTTTAAGGGCTAGTAACCCTTAAGTAGTCCACTCAAAGGGTTTTTTTTTCCAAGGGAGAAACCCCTATGAATTTAACCCCTGTGCCAGTCTATTCTGCTTATTTTGAGGCAAGAAATGCTACTTTGATGTTTCATTTTATGACCTGAGGACATGCGAGCTGCCAACTCCATAAAACATGATTGTCATTAATTAAAAATTATTTGGTGCTAAAAAAATATTTTTTTTTATTTATTTGTCTATCATATTGAGTAGGCTGTCAAATTAAATATCCTAATTAATTATATAATGAGGTTTTAGATTGAAAGAGATAATATAATTTAGGTTTAAAGACCTTAAACATAAATAAATAGTTTGCTTATCTTCAATACTATTCTTTATTTACTGCTACTACTTTTAGTAGTCCACATCTGTCATCATCAGGCTATGACAATTATACAATATAACACACATTAACACCATCAAAATTTAGAAGCTAAAACAGTTAAAATTTTAAAGATTAATATTATTTATCTAATTTTCTGTCATATTATTATTACCTAGTAAATGTTGAACACTAATCAATCTTAAAACAAGCCCTCCTAATTTCTCCACGATCTCAGTGTTACAAGAATAACATTACAGTGGGTAATAATTCAAGCTACTCAGCTTACATATCTGAGAATTTAGTCTTATACTTCTTCTAGCATTGACTTAATCACAGTTGAGTGCACTAGAATGTGTTATCGCATCACAAATCAGGAAAAATTTCCCTGTCACCGAATGGCCAACTTGATCTACTCATTGTTATTATTTTAGTGGTATCCCTTTGATTTTGTTTGGTGCTACTAGTCAGTAAGGAGGGGGGGGGGCAGCCCAGTTGTCAAAGTTCTATACTAAGATACAATAAGTTGGATAATGAAGGTGAAAATATTCCTGTTTGCTCGGTACAAGCTAGTATCAGGATTTGAAGATAATCCGATTACTCAAGACCAGACAACAAGACCTCAAACATATTTTAATTAATAAGACAATTGTAGAAAAAATTATCAATTATGAGACACACCGAAATTTTCAAGTTGATTTTTTTCTTAATAAGATGCGTTTTATAAACCAATAAATATAGGGAATAAGAGATCATAAGAACCTCTATTGAAACAAGATATTTTTATCATTCAAATTGCTTTTTGTTTGTTGAAAAAGAGAGAGAATATGCTCTATTTTGAGTCAAAAGTTTTAAAGAATACTGATATATAATAAATCGACAAGAGAAGGGGCTAAGTAGTCACTTACAGCAGCCCAATTCGTCTGATCCGTCTTGGCAGTCGTTGGACTTGTCACAATGGAAGTGACGAGGGATGCACTGATTCTTTGATTGGCATTCAAACTCGTTCTCATGGCAACCGGTACCTAAGGAGCAGGTATTTTAAAAGTTACAATTCACAACAAAAATAAAATGAAACTATTGAATTAATAATATTAGTTATGATCTATAATTCCACTGGTTTAATAATTATGAGCCATGAAAAATAGATAGTGATACTGTTGAGTCTCAAACCTGTGACCTCCTTTCCTCTGGCCAGGAATTATTTTCAGCTGAGCCATCCCTGTCGAATTGGTAGTCAAGTAAATCTCTATTACTTTAGCTGGTCTCATACAACCCATGGAAAATCGCCAGAGCAACAATGCTTCAAAGGATATTACAATTTAGTCTACTAACTTGGCAAATACTTATGTAGTGATTATTACTATTTAGTCTATCTATTTAAATATATGTATATATACATATATATGCATACATAAAATTTTACTAGTCGGTATATTATTAACATATTTTACCTGTTTATGAAAACCCCAAAATAAGTACTTACTTTTACCTTTTAGGGTTGCAAGTCAATATATGATCACGTGGGGACACTAAATAACCTTTTCATTACAAATAAATAAGAATATCAGAAATAAATTGATATAAATAAAGTTGTATTGATTATAAATATCATGACTATTAAATTTATATATATATTGAAGTGAATTCATAGTTAGGATATTTATAATAAAAACAACTTTATTAATATCAAGTTAATGATTATTCTATTCTTTTAATAATTATAAAAAACTCAGGTTGGGTTCTAACAAACTAACATTCATACTTAACACTCAAAACTGAAATTGTAGAATTATGTCAGGGACTCAGTTTTTCTCAAATACCTACATGTTCTGTATAGGTAATAATATTTAAAAAATATATTGTTGTGATATTTTAATGTTATGATTTTTGATAGTGTTTTTATTAATAAACTCAAAATTAGCGGGCATAAATGAACGGTATCGTGATTCATGAATGTTTAAATGTTATTCATTGCATTGTTTCTACCATAAATATTTATAATATAAATAATGTCAATAATTTAATAAAAATATTTTATTTTATAAGCTACGTAAATTAAGCAAAGTATAAATATCCGACACAACTGGCATTGAATAAACCGTTGAAAGATCAATAAGGCAGCGAAGAGATGCGAGATATATAGTAATACCGAGAAGCAGGCACGCTCTCTCTATTCATCTTGGAACCGGCAGAGGACGAGGCAGGACCAGAAGGCATGGTTACGGCCTCGTAGTGCACGAGGAGGTCAGCCCTTTTCACTTTCACCCGGCACGAGAACAAAGGACGCTCAAGGAAAACGATCCGGACCACGCGATGCTCCAGACGAACCGAGGATGCTCAATATGCTAATCCGAACCACACGAAGATTATCCACAAAGAAACACTGGCCAGTATAACATTAGAATAATTATAAGGTAACATTTTAATGTTAGATTTAATAGTATTCTTTTATTACGTACATAGTTTATTTGTATAGTAATTTTAAATCAATTTGTGAAAATAAACAATTATTCCTTTTGCCAGAACTCAATCCTATTTTTATTAACAGAACCTTGAGATAACGTAAAAGTTAAATATAAAGTTATAAATTATATGAAAAAAATATATAATTATAATATATTAAATAATAAATATTTGAATAATATATATATATATGCCATTAAAAACAGCCCTATGCAGCTTTCTTTGAATGACTGTCACTCTAACAATTTTTCAGAAGCTATATGAGATCAGCTGATTAAAAATTGACTAGGGTTACGTTTTCAAAGGGATGGCTCAGTATGAAGAGTACCTGAAGATCAGGATATCCTTGGTTCAAATCATGGCCCTGCCACTGCATTTTTTCTTATGCTCATAGAATAACTATTATTTTAAGTTTCAAATTTTTGATGAACATGCACAGAAACATTAAGATGATAACCTGGTTTCATAACATCACAGCCAAGTTCATCGGATCCGTCCCCACAGTCATCATCTTTGTCACAACGCCAACTTTTCAAAACACACTTTTTGTTGCTGCAATGGAACTCATTTGGTTCACACGGTTCTGCAATTATGACACAAACTTAATAAATGAAACTAAAATAAAATAAGGCATTATAATTTATTTTCTCCTACTTATTGAATCCGTGGTCAATATAATATAAAAATATTTTATTAACGGTCACTTTTCAGAGTAATTATTATTATAATCTAAAACCCAAATGATTTTTGTGTTATATTTAAAATAAATCAGAATAGAGAAAGTTAGTTGTCAGGCTTAGGCTTAGGCTGGGGACTTTTTGGGAATGCCTGTGTCTGGTAAAAAAGAAGAAACAGAGTCGAAATGAAAGAACCAATTAAAGCTTTCATTGATGAAAGAGAGGCAAGAGACCTGCTGAGATTGCTGGTAGATCACATATTTAAGAAATAACAAGTGAAATGAGCATTTAAAAAAGGAACCATTGCAAGACAATTGTTCAATAAATAAATAATTTTTAAAAAGGATAAAAAAAATAAAATATAATAACTTAAAGTTCTTGTTACATCCTTGGCCATCAATTGAAGTATTCAGTAATCCCAGACCCCGTTATTAGGTTTTCTTTTAAAGTTTTAGTTATTTACAATAACTTTTTATTTGCTAAAATGTAGATTTTTAGGGGCATATAAAATGAATGATAAAAAATACTGAGCATTTTATATATTTATAAGAGCAAAGTTTGTATATTTTTGAAAATGCAATATAGTTCTTAATAGAAGTAAGAAAATATTGGTAAGTAAAGATTTAAAAAAATAATGGACAGGCTATTAATCCATGAATTAACTAGTAGTTTAAATGACTAATATACAATTATTATATTAATGTATATTTTGACCGTTATTGCTCATAAGTTACAAAAGATAAAAAAAAAGTACAAACGATTTAGCTTATGGCATCTGGTCTCATCACTGCCATCCCCACAGTTGTAGACACCATCGCATACTTGGTCTTTCCTGATGCACTCCCTGTTGTTGCAGGTGGCCTCTCCCTGTTTGCAAGCTTTAGGGAATGGTCCGTGAGTTGGATAAGTTACTGCAATAATAACAAAATTATTAATCCCACTTTCATAAATTTAAGTTCATGATAAATTCTGATATAACTAGTAAGAACTAACTGTATATTAAAGTATGCATCACTATTTAAGATATTAATAATTATAATGCCTAAATTATTATGTTTAAAATTTTGAGGACACTAGAGCAGTATAAAAAGAATATATGATACATATTTTTCAAATTTGGTGGTATCCGGGATTCTGCCCTGTGAAGTAGAGATCAATATCAACATCTCTTCCATTAAATTAATTGATATTGAATTAAAATCAAAAATTTACTTTGATAAAAAGTATTTTTTCCTGCTTAGTGGTGAATAAAATTATCAGATCCCTGAAATAGACCCCATCCAACCCTCCCTAGAGGTTGAATCTATTTACAAGGGATTTTAAAATAGTCAGTATATTACTGGAGCCTTCCTAGACTTCTTTCCTAGCATTTGACACAATTTGTCACAATGGGCTCTTATATTAGTTGCCTACTACAAAACCTCCAAATTATCTTCACATTATAAAATAATTTTTGTGCAAAAGACAATTTCATGTCCGTGTAAATACGGCATTTATCACAGCAAGAAGAATTAATTCATGTGTTCCTCAAGCAGCAATACTCAGTTCTCTACTCTTTAATTTATTTTGTAATGACCTTTTCATACCTACAAGATTGACCCTATCAATATTTGTTGATGGCACCTTAATTATGTGCCATACAGAAACCATTGAAGCTTCCATTACAGAACTTCAGGAGTCAGTCAACCAAGTATCCTCCTGGTTAAAAAAATGGATATTACAACTAAATCCTTCAAAGTGTGAAACAAAACTTTCATTGTGCAAGTATCAGTCAAGATGGATTGAAATTTATGGTATACCAATCGATTAGAACACTAAGGATCAGAGTGTTCGCAAGCTTGTCGTATATTTGGACATTAATCTAACATGGGAACTAAACACTCAAGCCAAGGCTGTATCAAAACCCTTGAATTATTATTATTTTATTTGACTATTGTTATTTTTGTTTATCCTTTTTTCAAACTTTGATCCATCCATAGAGTCCCCCTAGTCTAATTACGGGCAAAAATCTCCCCAAAGCTTAACTTGACTTATCTTTTGCCCCACTATCTCCATCCATCTTGGATGAAGAGCATAAAATTTTTTAAAAATTAAAATAAAACTTATTTTTATTTTGTATATTTGATAGCTTCAATGTAATATAATTAAAAACTAGGAATAGACATTATAATGTTAATAACAGACTTCTAAAGAATATGTCCACAAAAAAAAATTTAATAAACCTATTTTAACTTGAAGCATGCTTAAATAAAATCAAATTTATAATAACTCACCAGTTTACATCAGTTTTGAAAACAGTTGTCATAGTGAGATAGCAAAAGAAAAAAGAATACACAGAAAAATTAAATTGAAGTGTAACATTTTGATAAATTGGCATGCTCTGTCAGAAGGTATGTTACCTGTTCCATATAGTTCAAGCTCTGACATAGTCAAAACTCCATATTTGGATAGCGATGGACTAACAATTTGGTTCGACTTAGTCCTTGCTGCTTTGAGCAACATTTTCAAACGTTAATGTTCTTATTATTATTATGAAACAACATAGGAAAACAATAGATTTCATAAAAGAAAGAGAATATACAGTAGTAATTGTTTATTACATTGCTCGACAGTCAGATAGACGGAGACTTTAGCACCTGGTATGCTTGGAGATATCCCGACTGCTTCACAGTAATAAGTTCCAGTATGTTCTCTCTAAAAAATAAATACCTAGAATTAGTAAACATTTATTTTAGTGGTAGTATTATTCGGTATTTATGTCTTAATACATTAAAACCTTGATGAGCTATCATATTAGTAGCAATCCACTTCATGTTAGCTAAAAATAAATGCACTGTTTTTTTTTGTTCGGATTAGCATAATGGCTAGGAACTATTAACAATATCTCAGAATACCTGGGATAGGTGGGTTACCCTCAGTCTCACTGAAACATTCAAAGTCAGCCCAGAGAGGAGATTTGATCAGGTGAGATCTCACTGGAGAATTCCAGGTTTTGTATCAAAATCCAGGTCCAAGATTTGTGCCATTAATCCACTCATTTAACTATTACCAAATACCAACAGATGATTCACCATTTCCAAGTTTGTGTAAGTGTTTATTTTATTTTTGAATTTGTTGCTGTGGACATGATTACAAAAACTTTGATAAATGAATAGTTATTTTAAATTACGAAGGGAGGTTACCTTTTTTTATTATGTGTATAATGTAATTTTATTTTTAATGTCAAAAAATATTAATTTCGTTTATGATGAGATCAAAATGAGAATCAGTAAATTCGTTTAGCTGGGTGAAATGGAGTTGGACATAAAAGTAGTTTGGTTAGTTCACACAATGATAAAAACCTTTAGTTTTAGTAGTTTTAGATTATTAGGTGTTTGATGTGTAAAAATAATAAAAGTAAATTTAGGTTAAAAATGATGAGTGTTTAGTATGTCAGAACCCAACCTAAGATTATTAAAAGAATAGTTAATTTAAAGTAAAAGCATAAATAAAATCAATGTTTAATAAGGTTTGTTTTATTATTAATATTCTTGAAACCTGGTATTAGTATTTGTTTGTAACAAAGACGTTACAATGTGTCATCATGTGTAGACATTAAATTGAGGATTTTATATAATTTGTGCAGCCTGGTGTTCATGTGTTAATTATATTAGCTTTACAACCCTTAGAGGTTAAGAGGGTCAAAGTAAGTTAAATAAAATTGTGGTTTTTTAATATCAGGTTAAATTTATTATTATCGTTTATTTAACATCACTATAATATATTATCATATTGTGTTTTATAGAAGAGTTAATTAGTTTTAACCTGTGTCCTCTTTTTATCGTAGGCATAAGGTAGTAAATTTAATAGTCGGAATATTAATAATCAAAATAACTTTATTAATATTGATTTATTTATGATTTTATTCTGACAATACCTAATAAAAACTCAGGTTGGTTTCAGACAAACAAACATTCGTACTTTTCTTCTAATTTTACCTTATTACACATTTTTACATTATCTAAACACATCCCATTTCTAGACCCCTCAGTTATGCCTAGTCTGCATAAATCTACTCATGGTCTCCATCAATATTGCTAACTCGGATCCTCATAAAAGACTGATCTTAGTTACCTCGACCTCCTTCATTTAGGTCTCCCAAGTCCCAACAACCCTCCTGCAATGTGTTTCACTAACCCTCTAACTAACCCCCCTAAACACATGGCAAATTTTAAGTCTAATTCTATTTCATACAACTATAAATAAATTTACTAAAACTAATTAAAATTAATATTTTTTGGCATTACAATATATTGGGTCTATATGTTAAATTGTAATCTTCAGTTTTATTTATAAAATTATAGCTTGTTTTCAGATCAGGTTTATTTTCTTCAAACATCCTGCTTTATTTAATGTTCAGTATTGAGCACTGAAACATCGCTGCTGACTAAATCCAGATTTCGGAAAATAGGTTGGGCTCAAAATTTTCATCCACTGCAAAACTCCCGACGCAGTGGCAACACTGCAAGTTGACTTCCATACCATCTGCAGTAAAGCATAAATAGCGTCAGGAGCCAAATACGAACTACCCATTCCCCAATAACTGCAATCAGCAGTTCTGGAAGAGTAGCCACTCAGTAGAGTTAATACCAGTTCAGCCACATATAGCAGGCAGTCGAGGTGAAAGCCATGATCTTGTTCACCACATTTAAGTAAAGAAGAAAGGCAACAACTAATATGACAGGAATTGCAGAATCAAGTATATGAAACAAGTCCCCCTTTTTGAAATCTTCTACACATGGGCATCCAGTCATCACCACCATCATCTAGGCACCCAATACATGACCATTTAATTATCATTATGCATGAGAGGTGTTTAATTTACCAACTCATTAACAAAGCATGTTCTTTTTAATGGCTCAATTCCCTCACACATGTTAACTCTGCTGTCAATATATGATTATTTCCAGTTATTGTATGTCCCTATAAATTTTCCTTTTGAATTTAACCATATTTTCCACCTTCACAGTTATACAGTTCACTTTATACCCATTAAGTTTGATTCTCTCATTCTTACCATAATTACAGGTAAGGCTTCAGTATTTCAGGAAAGAGATTTAGGGTTTTATATTTTCATTATATTTATCTGGAATAACTGTCAGAGTCAAACTTTTATCACCAGCTGGTCATGAAAATAGTGAGTGGGAAAGCTAGTCAGTTTGTTGAGACCCCACAGCCACAAAAAAGATATCACACACAGAATATACAAAATTAAATATAATTTAAATAATAAAGGGTTGGCCATAAAGTCCGTTCGGTTTTTGTCGTCACGAAACTTCAAGCAGTCTAATATGTAGCTAACTTCAGTCTGTCCCTTGCGAGTGCACTCTCATCAGATACTAGACACTTCAACGTGGTTTGACGCAAAATTCCGACTGATTGTATTTTGTGTGTTTAGGATCATCCTGAAAATGGAAAACCAATACGAACATTATCGACACGGAGAGGTTGCTGTTACAGAACGTGTGTGCCAGAAGTGGTTTTCAAGATTTCGATCGGGAAATTTTTCGGTTCAAGATGCACCTCGCTCTGGCCGGCCAACTGAGATTAACAGAGACAAAGTGAATGAATTAGTTGACACCAATCCTCGGTATATAACTAGGGAGATCGCAGTTATCCTCAAAATATCCAAATCGAGTGTTGAAAACCATCTGCAACAACTTGGCTACGTGAGCAGGCTCGATGTTTGGGTTCCCTGTCAACTTAGTGAGGCTAACCTCGCTCGAAAGGATTTCCATCTGCGATTCGTTGCTGAAACGTGAAGAAAACGATCCTTTTTTTGAAGAGAATGATGAAGGGATGAAATGTGGATTGTCTATAACAATGTGGAGCGCAAACGATCATGGGGGAAGCGCGGCAAATTACCACAAACAACCCCCAAAGCAGAACTTCACCCAAAGAAGGTTATGCTCTCGATTTGGTGGGATTGGAGGAGTGGTGTCTTTTACGAACTTCTTCCCACGAACAGGACCATCAATTCGGATGTGTACTGTGACCAGCTGGACAAATTAAATGCAGCAATCCACCAGAAGCATCCAGAACTAGCCAACCGTAAGGGGATTGTCTTCCATCACGACAATCCCAGACCGCACACTTCTTTGCAGACGCGGCAGAAGTTACTGGAGCTTGGCTGAGAAGTATTCGCCCGACCTTGCACCTTTAGATTTCCACCGGTTTTGGTCTCTTCAAAATGCATTGTATGGACAGACCTTCAACTCTGAAGAAGATGTGAAAATTTTTTTGCCAGTAAAGACAGGAAATTCTTTGAGCATGGAATTATGAATCTGCCCATGAGATGGCAGAAGATACTGGAACAACACGGCAATTAATCTTTGATTGAATAAATCGCTTTGTGTTAAAAAGTTGTGTCTTATTTTCGCTTAAAAAACTGAATGTACTTTTTGGCCAACCTGATAGTTACCTAATATATAAAATGATTTATTCATGATAATCATGATCAATGATAGATTCTTCATTGTTGAGTTATGAAGGGTGTTTCTTCAATTCTTTATGCTCTTGTGCTGGCATCCATTCTCTGGTCTAATACACGTGGTCTCTCTTAAGCATTTCAATCTGTATGTACACTGTAAAGGTCTAGTATCCATCTTTCTCCTAGTCTAACAGATGACTGACTAAATTGTACTGACCAACTGACCTCTCTCTCTTTAGCACCAACTGCTATTTAATAGCCACCACACTATTTATCATCACCCACCTCAAGTTTTTGGTTTCTCTAGGGATTAAACCTTGGTACCTGATTTTATATTGTGAGGCCAAAAACCTATTATTTTAACAGAAAACTCACTTCCTTGAAATTAACTTAATCTTAATAAATACATTTCATTGACAGTAAAAATATTGTTCAAAAATAAAATTGTTACATAATAATATATTATTGTTACATAACATTGTTTAAAAATATTTGTACGTATATAATTAAATTATATTGGTTTATTTATTAGTTTGCTGAAATTTCAAAATGCTTATGTTCATGCAACTAATTGCAAAATTAAAAAAAAAATTTAATTTATCCTTTTATCTGTTCAAAAATGAATCTATCCAAAAGCTTTATAAAATTAACAATCAGATACTAACAATACACACTATCAGTGTTAACATAAAACTGGAGTTCTGAGAATCTCTGTGTTTGTTATTATCTCTGTATTCATCTGTTCCTTGTTTCACAATCAATCCCTAAGAAAGCATTTTGTTACTTTAATTTGGGAAATTTACTTTCCTCAAACAAATTTACTTTATTATTTAGCAGTTAAAGAAAATCCCTCAGTTTTGTCATGGTCCAAATACTTTTGCATCTACATAAATATGAGCAATAAATGAGAAAAAATACATACAGGTACATATAACTTTCTACTACAGATAGAATTTCCATATATGTAAATATTATTTGTGCATTCACATATCATTTAGTTATGCTATCAATTACCTAATAAATAATAAGTTGCACTTAATAATTTTGAATTTTATTCATATCTTTCTGGTTTCTTACTTCAAATTCTGATTATCCATGGTTTTTGGTTATCCACATGGCCCACAACCCCAATTACTGTAAATAACTGGACTCCACTGCACAAGATATTGATGGCTATAAGAAAGTGATTAGAAGAAATACCTGAACGTTTGGCATCTCAAGCCTGCCATTGTGGTCCCTGCTGCCTGGAGGTAGTGGTAACCCTCTTTCCCTCGACCATCGCACTCTAAACCTGCCAAGTCCTTCATCCCGGCATTGGAACACTGCTTCACGTGCTTTAACCCAAATCATAAAGTCACTTTCACACATTAATACAAAGTATCCATATTCATTAATAATAATTATTCTTCAAAGTAAAGCTACCAAGTAAAACATGAATTCAAAACAATTCTACAATTTGTATTATTTATCTACAAAACTGTTACATTAATTCCATCTTTATAAATCAATTTTTTTTTTGGGTAGTTTTCATAGTTCACATCCAGTGCTTTTCTGGAGCCATAAAAATTTGGTGTGGCAGTTCTATTTGATGACAAAATGATGCTAAAAATAAAAATAGGTCTATATAATATAATAACGAATCATTAATCAATTATTTGGTAATTACTAGGGCTGGGCTTTATCTCTGTCATCTTTCTATCCTAATAGATGTAACATTTACATATTTTAAGCTATTTGTATAATTATTGTCCTGCAAAACACAATAACCTTATGTTTTCACTGGTATATCTGTAGGTATGTTCTGGTTTTTGTAGTCCCATGAAATTTTATGTGTAGGTTTCACTTGATGTTACGGTGACAAGAAACATTTTCTCAACCCTATAAAACATGATTGAGTGTTGCTAATTAATTGGTTGATATTAAAAAAATCTAAAATTTTGAGTAGGGGTATCAATGTTTTAAACTATAATGACTAAAATTCATTAAACTGCCATTAGCATTGTGTTTGCAACTTAACCAGTGATTTTTTAGTCCTAAAAATTTGGTGTGGTATTTCTATTGGATGACAAAATGATGATAAAAATAAAAATAGGTCTATATAATATACTAACGAATCATTAATCAATTATTTGGTAATTACTAGGGATGGGCTTTACATGTATTTACATATTTTCCTCAGAGCAAAATATTTGCTGTACTATAGATTTGTTATAGAGTCTATGTTTAATTATGACGTTGTTATAATTATGTACATCCTTAAGTCATATCTAGTCCTGAAAATGTATTTAAGGTCAGGAATGGCATTTTCAGCCAACCTCTACAAATAAAAATTTTACTAAACTCTATAACCCTTCCTTTGCAATGAACTCCACTTCTAGCCCAGTGTTTTAAGTTTAGATCAACATTGAAATATTTTTCTTATCACACATCCAAAAACATTTTTAACGATACATATCTTGACATGTCATAAGCTTATAACCTGATGCAGACATGCCGAAACGTTATCTTATTTTCATCAACCTAAGCCGATATCCCTTCGGACACATTTCAAAGTTAGATAGGCATATCTCTTTCTTTGTACTAATGAAATAAAATAAATAATCCTGAAATTGAAGAACTAAATTTGGTATTCATTGGGATGGGTGACATCAAGTGATATCCTCTGAACGGTTACCTTATATTAAGGGTGGTAATTTATAGATGTCCCACTCATTAATTCTACATGTGGTTAAAGAAAGGTTTCAAGTATTAAACCCACAACTCCAAAATGTAAAAAAAAAAACTTTCAACATTCAGAAAAATAAATCCCAAAAGTTTCCTTGTTTGGGTTAAGTAGTAGATAAGGCTATCAATAGCCGAGAAACTACACTAATAATAATACAAAGGGCTTAGATAGCAGACACCAGGTGAAAAGTACCGCTATAGTCAAGGACAAATGCCTCTTTACTGGTATTATTTAGTCTCTCCTCGGCAGTTTGGCAGAGGACAAGTCTTGAAATCTGTGCAGGACTAATGTCTAGCCGTGGAGAACTATGATGAGGAGGGTTCATGGTCACGGAGTGCTGCATATGTGTGCACCAGGACATGGCTGAGGTCCGTGTCAGTACCTTTGAAAGGTTGGTTAAGTATACATTTTAATGGTGAAATAACTTCATTTTATACGGACTTTTATGTATAAAATGCCGTGAGATGGTTTTGCATTAAATTTATGGAAGGATAGATAATTTTTTAATTAAATAATAATAAATTTAATTGAAATAATAATCTCCGTGTTGTATTATTACAACAAGTGACCTTATTTATTTGGATAATTAGACTATGAATTGTGTACTTTGAAAGATGCAGTTTTGGAGAAATGATAAACTGTGTAGGAAATTCTTAGAAAAAGTCAATAGTTTTCTTGGATAATTAGACTGAGAATTTTAATTTTTTTTAATTTACAGAATCCCTTACCTCCACACACAAAATGTCTATGGATCTGTCTCTTCAGTTCAAGTTGTGATTACATACAATAAAAGTGAACAATGCCAAAACTGCAAGCAATACAAGAGATCTAGATGCCAAGTACATTTGTGAATTTCTTGCAGTAACATTAAATAGGAATGCAGAGACTTTACATTTTTCATGCAATAATAAACCAGTTTTGGATGTCCAAAGTATTTCAGCATATTGGCACAACAAGAAAAGACAGTCAAGGTTTCAACAACTGCATCTTAAAGTGATTGCACATCAGGTGAGTCAACTTTTAATATAGTACATGCGATTTCGTTATGACTGGAAGAGTTGTCAGGAGAAAACAGATTTAAATTGCAGATTAAATTAAAAAAAAGTGCTGGGGAAAAATTTTATAATAGAATTTTAATAAGTGAGCCACAACTTTTATTCCGTTTTCTTTTCTTTCATTCTTTATGTGTGTGAACATTTTTTTTATCATAAGGTTTAAAAATATTTGCTGCTGAAAAATTTTGACTATTGAACTTACAATAACTTTTTTTTATTACATGTAAATCCCAGTCCTGAAATTACAAATAATTTTTTTTTCTATTGTACCAATTAAAGATCTAAAAGATCTTACTATGACATTAAAATTGTGATAAGTATAGTGTTTACCTCAAGATTTTTGTCTTAGCCTCAGTTTTATATAATGGTACGATATTTTGCATGACACATACTAAGATGAGAAAAATTATAGCAACCCCATGAAAAATAATGGCGGGTCATTAATTAATAATTAAAAAATAAATATTTTCCTACCATTATAAATCTAACTTAAGGCCTGATCGGGGCAGCATTTTTTTTTTCAAAAATTTAAAAATGCATGTAGTTTTATAATATAATTTTAATAAGTAAGCTACAACTTTTATTCCGTTTTCATACGGGTATCAAATTAAAGATCTCAATGCATTAAATAATTAGTATCTAACATGTCTTAGGAGTTTATTGGGCTATAACTATAATTTAAAAAATTGTTTTTGCAGTTATATGAAGTATTTATTTTATATGAACTATAATTTGTTTTCATAAGTGACCAAGTCCCAGAACAATCAATAAATTATTCTATATTATATTATTCTAAATTAAACTCACCAGTCACAATCTCTTGAAAGGATGCATTCAAACATTATACAAATAAGTCCATTAAATAAAACTTTCATCAATTTATAAAAAACAACAACATAAAATACTAAAGGTTAAGAAAGTTTTATACAACTTACTTTCCTTGATGATTTGATCTCCTTCATATATCTTCACTTCAGGAGGAGGAGTTCCAGCTGAAACAAATAAAATTAACAGATTTTTGGACAAGGATGACATTGGCTTCAACATAAATAATATTTTCTCAACACCCATCCCATTAGCCATACTTCTTCAAGCTTTCCAAGTAACAAACATGAGAGCCATTTACCCCATTGAATGAGATTATACTACCTCAATGGGCTGCCTTCAGTAGGCTGAAAGATCCCATCTTAAAGGCTGTTAAAATGTAAGTTGTGTAAAATTAAGTTTAAGTAAAATTAAAAGTTGAGTTACACTTACCACAATTTTCTTCATCTGAACGATCAGCACATTCGTACTTGCCATTACAATGTTGATACGATGGAATGCACCTGTCTCTAGACCAACATGCAAATTCATCTTCCGAGCAAATGGCAAAATCAGGAGGAGAGGGTTCTGAAAAAACAAAATTACTTATTATTCTCTAACAAATAATATTAGAGATAAAATATATATGTTGTAATGATATGTTTGAAATAAATAGATAAAAAGAAATTTTGAGCAAGAACCTCTATTTTTCTATCACAGTATAAACCAGTAATCAAGGGATTATTAACCTGGAAAAACCAAGGATTGTTGGTGGGTGTAGGGTGTGTTGAATATTGGGTAGATAGAGTTAGGGTTAGACCAGAAGATTCAGTTAATTATTGCTAGACCTTCAAAAGGAGAGGGACTGGGAACTATCCCTATTAATATTAAAACATCTTTTACTCTTTATAAATAAAATGTAAAATTTTATCAAAGATAGAGGATTTAAATAGTAAGTATAGTTTAATAATAACACTTACTACATACAGACTTTATTGAGAAGAAAGAAGGATCTAGAAGAGCCTAGATTTGAATGATGGGAATGAAAGAGTGTTGGATATTAATGGGGATGAAGTTCCATGGATTTACAATACAGGCTGGGAATGAGCAGTCCAAAAAAGGATTTTCTATGGGAAATGCAGGGCAGATGTTATAAATATGGATTTAGAGGAGGATTTGAATTAAAAGAGATTATATAAATAAGAGGGGTTTTTGGACGAGATGGGAGTAACCATCTATTACTGTTGTAACCACCAGTGATCCTATAGTTTATAATGGAAAACATTTTAATGGTAACCAATGAAAAATAAAAGGATATGTTAGATAAAAATTTGAAATCAAAGTTTAAAATACATTTTTAATTTGAATCTAGGGTCAAAAACATTTTAAGCATTTGAAAGGACAGAGAATGTAGAATATGCCATCAGTTTCTATTCTTACAACCCAGGTAAAATAAAATTAATAGAAAAAGGAAAGAGTAAGCAGGTACCACTTTGTCCATATAGCTGTGTAATGGATAAGTGAGCTTATTTATGAGAAACACAACTAAAAAAATGTAAATAATTAAAAAGTTGAATTACTTTTGATATATTCAAATTTATCAGAATTGAAGTTGGTAAATATAAAATAGTATTTAAAAAAATATATTCAGAGGACGTCGACTAGACATTAAAAACCGTGAATAATAAATAAATTTATAGATTACAATAAAAATGTTGTAAATGTTTGTAGTTTAAAATTGACTGTACTACCTCTTTAGAAAACATATTGCTTCATAAATAATTCATTTTATATTACCTTATGGAATGAATAAATATTATTATAGTATGAGTTCTTGGGTATTATCTGGTAACATATGTATGTGTGACAGGGTGTGCAGCGGGGAATGATTAGAAATTTTATGCTAATGTGCAAACCAAATAGTAACCAATATTAATACGACAATGTTTACTTGGTTGGTTATAGCAATCGTTGTTAGTCTCATCACTGTTGTCCCTACAATCTCGCCTTTGATCGCATCTCCTGTCCAATGGGATGCACTCACCAGAGTTGCATTGAAACTGGTCTGGACGGCAAGTCCCTGAAAACATTAAATGTACCCATTATCAAATCAATCAATTTGAAATGAAAATTTATTATTTTATTAGTAGCATCAAGCAGTACAGACTACATAATAATATCTATAAACAATTTATTAGTAACTGCAATTTGCAAGATACTTGCTTATAGTATACTGTAAGCTTTAATATGTCTTACTGATGAAGTAGCTACATAATCAAATGACACAAAGACATTTTTTAAGCAAAAATAGCGGCCATTTCTACTTATTTTAACTAGTACTGTAACTACTTACATGACTATCATTCTCTTTAACAAACATTTAACACTTCAACATATTTTACACTCTGGCAAGACTATTTATAAATAAAACTCACCAAAGAGATGACTGGCCAGCTTCAGTAGTTTATTAAATTAATAACGCGTAAAAGCAAATATAATAAAACAAAATGATCATTACCAAAGACATAAAAAAAATGAATTTCACATAAGTATTTTACTGACAATCACCATGAGCGAACATAAAATGAGTGTATTTGTTTTGATCATGTCAGTTTATAGCATAGCAAATATAACTATGTTAATTGTGGATATATAGGGTGTTATCAGAGGAGTAAATCACTTTTTTAGGTTGTGAATCTAAATCTCACTAACAACCAACAAGTTTTTTGATGTCCAAATTTAACCATTTTTGTAAGATGGAATTATATATTGTTATTTGTTTTAGTTGATTGAATGAAGGATTGAATTCAGTACATATTATTCCTATTAATAATGAAATAGTGGTTAATATTGATTATTACATTAAAAATTCATACCTGATTTAAATAAAAGTTTTTATCATTTTTATTTAGTATATAACAATCTAATGATTACTCTTTTATTGATAGTGTTTTTTTTTTATCAAAATATGCTTTATTTGCCAATTTCAACAGTTTATGTTATCTCCTTGTTTTTTTTCTTATTCTATGGATGTTTTTTTTAACTAACTCAAGTTAATTTTGAGGATAAAATAAAAATTTATTTAAATTGCTGAAACCTTAAATAATTTTGTTTTATTGTTTATTCAGCTAGTTGATAATATTTTCCTCACTCTTGTTATCAGTTATTTATTTAAAGTCAAACTGAAATTAATACCTCACTCAGGTATAATGTTTATTTTTTTATTGATAGTTTTTTGCTGTAAACAATGATCACAAATTAATTTTTTCATCGCTTGATTGTTAATTACAAATTAGTCTTGATAAAAATTATTAAATATTTTTAAAACCATCAGATAAAAATTTGATCAGATGGGACGTTTTTTCAGCAGATAAACATAAGTATCGATTTTTAACCTATGTTGATTCTATTCTATTTTAGGATACACCATTGCATGCTCTGAATGAGGAAAACTACACTATTAAAATTATAATAATGGGTTTTTGTTTCTAACAAGGTATAAATCCATTTACCTCCTAAAATATTGTCATCTTATATACTTCAAGTTATTTAAGTGAAAAATTAAACTTTTATTTTTAAACTGGTAGTTAGGTAATAAAACATGTAGGTTACTTACGGCAGTTCGCTTGATCCTCATCACTACCATCTTCGCAATCTACACGTCCGTCGCATACATTCAAATCTCTTATGCATTTACCATCGCTGAGGCATCTGAAGTCTGAAGACTCGCACTCACCTGCTCAAATACAGAACTAGCTACTAACCTACCTTCTCAACACAGGCATCTCTTCATATCAACATATCATTTATTTAAAACAATCAACTCTCTTTAATTTTGGTTTGTTTTGATTTTTATAATGACTGAAACTTTGTTAACTGAAGGGAGTTGAACTTTAAGACATACCAATATTATTAAAATAAATAAAGTTGTCTAGCTTATCTATCCACAAATTTTCTTTGTTTCAGTTTTTCAGTGGCTATACCACCATTCTTAAGTAACGAAGTCTATGTTAGAACAATTTTGCATCAATATAACTGAATCAAAACAGAATAACAATATAAAATGTATTGTTCACTATTATTAGTTTGTACGATGAAATTATTAGATCCATACTTTAGGTACATCGTAGGCTGACTATAATACTTTTGAAAACTAAGGAACAGGTAGTACTAAGGTAAAATTAAGGAAAAGGTAGAGGTTTGGTTAGATCCAAACCAGCAGTTAGCAGAGACTGAGGTGATTTGGAGTTAAAGAGGAGTTAGCAGTTAAAAGAGGCAGAGATTCCTGGGCCTTAACGAGATCCATCCATCCTTTTTTATTAAATACTATTTTGTTTTTAATAATAGAATTAAAAAAATATTATTTTAATTATATACAAGATTCAATAGCCAATCATATTTTTATAAAATATTTAAATAACCAAAAATTGTAATTTATTCTGTATAACATTTTGAAGAATTACAGAAACTGGTTTGTTCAGATAGCTTATTTATAAAATCCAAGAATTGTAATTTATGTAAGTTAAACTACTTTTAAAATATTCAAATTAATTATTATAGGTTAGCAAATGAATTAGATTTAAATAAAACACAGATTGAACATAAAAATCCTGAATAGTCTATTAGTGTAACAATATTTTTATGATCAATTAAAATTTATTTATTAGAAATAAGTTGATATTGGTATGGTTAAGGGGATTGGATTTGTATTAAAATAGACCTGAGGGTGTTGGAGTTTATAGTTTAAGAACTCAAGTGTAAGGCAAGGATGAATTGATATGAGTGAACTAACAACAGTTTCAGAGAGGTAAGGGTGGTGCAGGAACAGGTAGAGGCTTGGTTAGATTCAAACCAGCAGTTAGCAGAGACTGAGGTGATTTGGAGTTAAAGAGGAGTTAGCAGTTAAAAGAGACAGAGATTCCTGGGCCTTAACAAGATCCATCCATCCTTTTGTATTAAATAATATTTTGTTTTAATAATAGAATTAAAAGAATATTATTTTAATTATATATAAGTTTCAATAGCCATTTATATTTTTATAAAATATTTAAATAACCAAAAATATTTACTTGAACGAATCTCTCAAATCATATTAAATGAAGCTTGTAAAATAAATCATTGCTCTTTATAACTTTTTATAAATTTCCTTTTACTCCTTATGAATAAAAAGAAAAAAAATTAGTAAAGATTATATATAATAATAATGTATCCAAAAAAAAAGTAAACATGTCACGTTTTTATAAAAAACAGGTTTATTTTAAATTCAACGTATATGTGTTTGGTGGTATCATTTTATTGAGAATTTATCCAAATTTAATATAAGATGTGCTAGAATTTCAAATGTTGATTGCGTATTATAATTATAAACTAAAAATATACTGACATAGTTTTTAATTTAATTTCTTTTACTTTATTACATTGCCCAGGATCCCACACATGGAAATCCTAATGAAATAAGACTATTTTCATCGTGCCCCTCTTCAATCTTAAGATCACTACAAAACCCTTGAAAAAATTTTGAGAGAAGATGAATACCCCATATTTTTAACATGCAGTCTTAAGAACATACATTTTCAAAATGCGTTTATCAGTTCCTGAGTTTATTTTGTACAAATCTCTAATAAGTAAATAAATTAAAAAATAAAAATGCTGTGTAATGTTTGTGTTATGTATCACTTATGTATCATTTTGAAAATAAAACTTTTTTAAATGTTTGTTTTTGTAAATAATTACCTTTAATTAATTTTTTTAATGAATATAATTAAATATCACTAGTGTAAAGTTATTGGAAGATTTAAAACAAAAAAAATTGTTCATACGTTTACGTTTGTCGCAGTTCAGTTCATCACTTCCGTCGGAGCAGTCTTTAATATCATCACAGTAAAATGTTAGATTGATACAGATCCCGTTGCTGCAGCGAAACTCATTCTTGAAACAATCTGCTAGCAATAGAAAGCAACACATATGCCAGATTTCATCAAAGCTACACAGATACAATCATTAATCTTCCTTAAATTAAAGTTAATATTAATTAGTTATAAATTGAAATCCAGCATTGTTACTCACAGCAGCGACAGCAACAACACAAAAGCTTTACACAGGTAACTCTTCAGGGATTTTAACACAGCAGCTTATTTATCAAACCAAGACGGAACCAGAATATTTTTTATTAATCTCTTAAAGTAAGTATTTTGGGATCAAAAGAGGGGTTACCTGTAAGTATTCTGGGAATTTAGTTATTAAGAAATTATAGATTATATAGTTCAATGTTTTTTTCGTAAATCTGTGCCACTACACCTCAAAAGAAGTAAAGGAAATTGTGGTTGCTGCTGTAGTTGGCAGGTGTCGCTGATTTGGCCCTTGACTTTCACTATGCAATCTTTATTTTGGTTTTATAGACTGAATTCACTACACATTTATTCAAACAGCTACTCATTTTTCCTCAGGAGGCTGAGTGAACACTGACCAGACCCTCCTTTAACAGAAACATTCCTTAGGGTGAGGTCTGGAATCAAACCTGGGCCAGTGTAGCTAGTAGTCTGGTACACTAAACTGTGAGAGATTAATGTTCTTTATAGAAATATTATTTAGCTCCTTGTAACTTCATTGCTCTAGCCACCATTTTGAATGCAGACAGTCTATCTGTTTGCTGTAATCTAATAAACATAGCTCAATAATATAATTAACTAGAAAATATTTTCTATAATGTATTTTCACATTTTTTTTTTTTTTGTAACTCTAACATTATCAAACAGGGGGGCAAACATAGCACATATCGTCCTTGAGATGGACATAATTTTTGAACAGAGCCGTACTCTACATTGCCATTATAACATTTATTTAAACCATTTCTTTACAGAAGTGTGTTGCTGGAAGTTTCTCATAAAAAAATCCGCTAACAGGAAACACGTAATTTAAGACTATTATTTCCTCTAAATATGAAGTAATATGAAAGTATTCATTTGATCAAAATATTATTATTATAAGATGCTCTAAAGTCTTTAAAATGCAATTGTGTGAAAAATGAGCCTTAAAAAGAGATATTTTTGAAAAACTAACCTTCAAGGTGTATAAGTCACGTGATGGTATATTTGTGGCGGTTGTACATAAAACATGTTAGCTGTTCAAAGAATGAAGTGATAAGAGTATCAATTATAGGGAATACCATCTAGTTAATTTTATTATAAGGCTATTTTCACCTTGAAAGATACCAGAAAAAAAATATTTTTGAAGAACTGTTTTTGGCTACTAGGGGCAGTGGTTAAAATGATGTTTAAAAAAATTGTATACAAATCTATAAAATCGCCAATTACGAAACCTCCAAGGATACTTTTCAGGTAAATATTCAAATTCCTGTATTATTAATAAAAAAGAAACATTTAACAGGCTTAGGTTGATTAAAAATTATTGTCATACACATTTCATAAAATTTGTTTATGGACAATATATGTATTGACAAACTGGTTATTTCTGCATCAGGTTTTGGTAACAAGATGCTAAAAATATTATAAGAATTGGTACAAAAAAAGTGTTAAATATTATCTTTACATCGATAATTTAATAAAGATTTAATATTTTTATTCGTCTTATAGCAAATTTCACACCGTTTTGAGCTCCTCCCTTTCTTCGCTTGTTATATTAGGACCTGATGCTGTCATATATAATATGTCAAAACGTCACCCATAAATAAATTTAATGAAAAGTTATCATCTTTATTTCATCAACCTAAGCTGATATCTTAACTAATATGATACTTAAATCTGAAATTATAGCTAAATATGAATTCATGGTTATACAAATTATAAATTCTGGTTCCGGTCATTAAATAATTTACAAAAAAAATGTAATTTTCTTCTGGGAAAATGAAAAATTCAAAAGATTCAATATGACTTCATACAAAATTTGATGAACATACGAAAATGCATCATTATGCAATGGGTATAATTACATTTTAACAAAAATTACTTAATGTTAGTTACAATGGCTTGAATGTAATTAAGAAAGCTTACGTCACAAAGCTTTGTATATGCTTACTATAAAGTCTATCTAGTAGTCTATTTACTCTACAAGCAATCAACTCATACTTTTTGATTAGAAAATTAAATGAAAAATCATATTAACTGATTCAATTCAAAACCATTTTTTTTTTTTTTTAACTTTTAATTCATAATAATGTGAAGTAGTACAAACTTCAATAAATGTACCTTGTACATCATACATGCAAAGAAACTAATATTTAAAATTAAAATAACATATAATATTATAAAAAAATATAATTATGTGGTATTGGATAATTAAAAGAGCATTTAAAATACTATACCAACATATTTAAAAAATAAAACCTTGCAAGAAAATGCATCTGAAAAAAATCTTTTTGCCAGATCTCACCCTTATTTTACCAAAGTAAAATTAACGAAAACCCAAGGCTGCTCCTAGTTGAAACTCAAATTCGATTAAAGGATATTTCCTGTAATTTACATACTCATCATTGCTTTATAATGTGAACATTATCATCAGTGTATGAGGACCACAAACTAAACCTCTCTTACCAACATCCTTCTGTCCCATATTACTTAGAGGAACTAATATAAAAATAATATTTACAAAAATAATAATGAGGAAATAAATTGTAGAAAATATTATTTAGTTGAATTTGTAATAGCGCATGCGCAAAAAAACTGTAATAAAATTTAAGTTTATTTTACTATCTGGCTTGGCATCCAGAATAACAGTCAAAGAATAAATTGTCAGCAAATAATTATTATTTAACAAAATTTATATTTCTTTTTGACCCAATTTCGAAACATTCACTCTCAGGAGGCAGACTTGTGTAATTTTATACTTTTAATTTGGGTTAGGTCCAAATCCTCTGGGACCAATGAAAGAAATAAGTACAAATAATGTCCTTAAGATATGTCAAGAGTAGGTAGAAGATAGAAGAGACAAGAGACATTACCACAGCCGTGCTCATCACTGGAGTCTTCACAGTCTGGGTTGCCGTTGCATCGTCCCTCAATCGGGACACAAGCACCATTGTCACATCTGAACTGTGACTGATGGCAAGTCCCTAATGTACCACAAGTATGTAAGTATTGGTAGTATGTCTTTATTATCATTATTGATCAACGTCTTTTACACTTTGACATTGTTCATGGAAACAGATGTGACAAAAAAAAACAAAGTAAAAAATAATGTACATGCTAAAGTGAACCAAATATTATTACAAAAAATATATAATAGTGAAATGAATCTTGAGGTATGAGGATATGCTGCAAGTAATCAATTCAATCTATATTTCTCCCTGGTCTATTATCTAAAATGTATTCAGAAAGATAGTTGAAGATTAGACCTTAGGAATAGAGCAGGTAAAGTGTTTTGTATCTTCTTCAATAAATTCATTACCCTCCCTTGAATAGGGAGGAAGAAGTTACCAATTTTTAGTTTTGGCATGCATTGTCAAGATCAGGGGTGACCAAGTTTTCGGTTGTGAGGCAAAATTGTGGTTCCACTAATTCTGGCCAGCCAACACTCTCCCACCCCCTACCCACATACCCACCTTAAAAAAGGCGATTTGCACAACATTAAGCAATTTATGTTTCCTATGCATATTCAGTACAATAGGAATATGTAATTAAAAAACCACAATGTTAGTTTGGTAGGTACCTATTTACTTTAATAAATTCAAACAATCAGAAAACATGGCGTGAATAATTTAATATTCAAGCAATTAATCATGAGTTATAGCATCTGAAAAATGAGAGTAACAAAAACGAAATGAACCAAAGTTGTTAAGCTTAAACCAAAATGATATCTAGCAACTCCTAAATGTGGAGCCTGTAATTTTTTGTTATTTACCAACGCCTTAATGTAAGGAGAGTCTATTGTTGATGCTAGTCAAAGTAAATTTTTTATATGAGAGTCGGTTAACCACACCCTGCTGTCATCCAGTGAGGATCCACTTCGGTTTGACCAGTGTGTTCTTGTATGCAAGGAAAATGAGACAGTCAGTTTTCAGAAATATCTGTCACAATAAAAGGCAATCTTTGCCTCAAACGATGCAACATGAGACATCAGTATTGGTAAATGATTAGATTTACCTTGCAATCTAGTGTTCAACAAGTTTATACATGAAGTCATGTTACAGAGGAAAGCTAGATCACAACGCCATTCATTGAATTCAAGGAGGGGAGAGATGTGAGGAAGTTCTTCATTTTCTTTTAGATACCTTGAGAAATCTTTGTGTAGATTCCAAAACCTTATCAAAGACTTTCCTCTCAAGAGCCAGTGAAGATCGCAAGAGAGAACTAGTTCTCTATGATCCCAAATGTTATTTTCAAACATTTCCCATAATTTTCAGCGATTGAGGACAGGAGCCTGTCTTTCTTTCTACAGTAAATTGTTGGTTTTTGGTTAGAAGAATTTTGGTTCTTTGGGGCAAATCGCTTCCTGGGGAATGATACAATGTTATTTTAGAAGAGATATTTTTTAATAGTTTCCAATAGTGGACTGCAGCCCTTGTTTTAAGGATAATGGCAAACTTTGTTTACTATTTTCAAGTCCATGTTTTTTATTCAATAGTGATTTTTAGCTCTTCAACCAGACCTTCTACTGTAATCATTTTTTGCAGTTAACGAAGGTCAAGAAGTTTTTCAGATGTTTCAAAATTGTTGATACAAAATTAACATAGCTGAGCAGATGATTTCAAGCTCACATCTTCTGTCATTTCCTCATTCTGCTGCATTGCTGTATTTTGAGACAGACCTATTTCATCCACTATTTTAGAACTTTTTCGATCATATGTCTGTTTTGTGAATATTTTTAAGCTATGCTTGATAACTTGCTCTAAATCTCTGTATGGGTTCATTTCTTATGGTAGTAGCAAAGTGATTTCAAGGAAGCTTTTACCCTTAAAGAAAGCCCATTACTTTGTTTTTTGAATATTAATTTCTGCTTGCATAACAATTTTTTTTTCAAGGAAATCTGATCTCAAGACTAAACGAATCGAATACTTGGAATCTAAATCGGAACGATTCTCAGTGAAGTGTCTCTCCAAATTGTACTTTTTAGGCATTAAAATATTTTCACTGCGGATCTAACACACTGGTTTTGATACCTTTGCATCCATAAACAGAAACTGTGAAACAAAACTGTTAAACTGTGGGAAGAAAACTTCACATTTAGGTGTATCCTTTAACCAACAACAATTCTTAACTCTTCCTGAATCATTTTTGTACTTCCCTTGATCATAACCATAGGCTAAAAACAGAATTCTAGACCTTTTGTTAAAATACATTGAAAAGAAATATAGATTAAATAGATAACTTTTACTGTAGCATGTAAACAAAAAAAAATATGACAAAATTAAGTTTTAACTCAAAATAGTTTAAAAATTCTATCAAATACTGCCATTGTAAGATGTGCCTTTGTTACATTGCAAAAATATAAATAGCAATTTCGAAAAATAATTGTAAATTCGGACTTTTATCATAATGCTTTACAATAAAAAAAAAGTAAAAAATGGCTTCAAGTTGAAGTTTTTACCAAATAAAGCACAACCAGCAAAATATTATTGATTGGAAATAAATCATAAGAGAACAACCAAATATAATTGAAACAGTGGAGAAGCTCTTAGTTATAATCAGAACATTCAAATCTGTAGAGACTTGTCGACAGACGGCTTTAAATGTGATTAATAAAAACTGTGAGGTCCATCTGCTGTTTTAAATTTTCCTTTAATATGATATACTTAACAGCCTCTTTCTTGTAATCTTATTGTGCCGTCAACTAACAAAGAATCTGATTTTTTTCAAATTTGTGCAAGGATATAAATGGATTCATAATATCTAATTGAAATACGTGCCTCAGTATCAAGAGTGTCTAATGGAAAAGTAGTATAGTATTTTCAATTACATAAATTTAGGAAGGGATTAAAAGTATAAAATTGGGAACAGTTATAATAATAATCAAAATAAATAATACTGGAGATGTAGAATTAGTAATACAAACTACAAAAAAGTAAATGAATTTTGAATTAAGCGGGAAAAAAAGAAGAAAAATGAAAATATAAAAACTTAAGAAAGTAGAAATCAAAAAGTTTTGATCTATAAAAATAGCAAGCAGCTCTGAGACTATGTAGATCACTTTGGGCACTAATCTTTACTTATACAGCGTGATGTGATTTAAAATGGTACCTTGTGCTGTGTTCTTTACCTGGACAGTTTTGCTCATCCTCTCTGTTGCGACAGTCTGGGCGCCCGTTACAACGAGCTGTGCTACTGATGCAATGCCCATCATCACATTTGAACTCATCACTCTGGCAACCTGTCACAGTTACAGAATATTCAATAAATGGTCAACTGTTTATAAAAATAATAAACAAAAAAAAATATCCCAAAATGATACGGAAAAAGGAAATACAAATGCAGAGTGGTTTGAAAATATTGTTGTGATATTTTAATGTTGTGATTTGTGATGGTGTTTTTAATATAAACTCAAAATTAGCGGGCATAAATGAACGGTGGATCATGATTCATGAATGTTTAAACATTCGTTAAAAATTATTCTTTGCGTGTATCTACCATAAATATTTATAATAACAATAAGATCAATAATTAAATATAAATATTTATATATCTTCAAACAAGAAAATTAACAGGCGGTCAATAAGGCAGCGGAGAAATGCGAGATATATGAACCGGCAGAGGACAAAAAGACAAGCACTCTTCATCTTGGAACCGGCAGAGGACGAGGCAGGACCAGGAGGGACTCCAGCCCAGGTAGCAACCCACGCGAGGTCAGCCCTTTTCACTTTCACCCGGCACGAGAACAAAGGATGCTCAAGTAAGACGATCCGGATCACGCGATGCAGCTTAGAGGAAGACAATCCGAATCACGCAATAGAAGACGACCATCGAAGAAAGCCACACAAAGAAACACTGGCCAGTATTAGTATCACGTTACGAATAATTATAAGGTACCATTTTAATATTAGATTTAATAGTATTCTTTTATTACGTACGTAGTTAAATTGTATATCAATTTTTAAATCAATGTGTGTAAATAAACCATTATTCCTTTTGCCAGAAGTTTCCTAAATTTTATTAACAGAACCTTGAGATAACGTAAAAGTTAAATATAAAGTTATAAATTATATGAAAAAATATATAATTAAAATATATATAAATAATAAATATTTGAATAATATGAGTAATAAACAATTATTCCTTTTGCCAGAACTTTATCCTATTTTTATTAACAGAACCTTGAGATAACGTAAAAGTTGAATATAAAGATAAAGCAAATATAAAGTTATAAATTATATAAAAAAGTATATAATTAAAATATATTTGAATAAATAAATATCGTAATAATATACTGCAATATTCAGGCAATTTGAAACTTCTTACAGGTTGACGGCAGTAAGGATTTATATTTCGTATTTTATTAATAGACTATTCTACAAAAAAAAAAAACTGGAAAGAGGATGTACTTCTATTCCTCTTTCACTGTTTTCATATTGCAGATAGGCAAGGAGGGTCAGCCTCAGCTGTTGGTGAGAGTGACAAACCTCCTCTGAATTAGTAGTAATGCTGACAGGATATGTCGGAGATCCCATTACCTTGTGGCAACTGGCCATCAAAGGTTTTCAGTGGCTTGATAGGAAGTAGGGATATGGTAAGGATGAAGTCGGAGTGGATGGGATCAGGGTTGAGAAAAGATTGTCGTTTAATATAGGAGGAGGGGAAATTAAGAGAAAATATTGCAAGGGTTGCGGGTACCTGAAGTAAGAAGGTTTGCCGTAACCAGGATTGAAGAAAACAACACGAAAGTAAGTTTGAAATGAAATTTTACACAATTAATGTCAAAGAATGATCTATTAACTTTAGTATGGTTAAATAAATACTGGAGTTTTTACTTAACCCAACCTAAGAATTCCATAAATTCTATTTCTCCCTTAATTCTTAGGCGATTTCCAGTAACTTATCTTTTATTTCAGAGATATGTCTCATTCCTGACCTGAAATTGGTAGGTTAATCCAATAATCCCTAGAATACATTTGTAGAATTTGCATAGAAGACCCAATCAATAGAACTTGAAAAGTTAGTAAAACATATGACAAGATCACGGAAAGAGTACAAATAAATAATGAGAAATTTTACCACGAGTCACTCTGTGTTTACAGTTTGAAAGATGCATGTTTTTGTACCATTGGGGTAGGCTATAATGAAGTGTATTGTATGGTCATGGCTAATTTATATTGAATTTTCAATAAGATCATTAATTTTATAAAAGGAACTGTGAAGAAAAAAGATGAGTCATCTAAATTTGTTATATCATTAGAGGATAAACAGGCTGAGAACCTCCCTGAAGACTACATGCAGACAAAGAACCCCCTAGTACTGGAACAGTTATGCAAGTGAAGAATTGGTATGTATGGATTTAATATACAGATATTGTGTGAGGCAATGGATCATCAGCTGAACTGCTCTATGAACAACAATTGACTAGAAACCTCTTACCTATCCAAAGTCAGTACTTGTAGTTTGAATGTATATAGTAATTTTTCTCTTTTTCTCCTCTGTAAATACAGATATTTTTTCCTCTATTTTCAGATAACTTGTAGTTTATAAATGTACAGAATAGAAAAATAAACATAATATATAGTTTCTGAGTCAGATACAAACTTTTCAGCCACAGGAATAAAGGAACTGAGACAATGTCATTTTCATCCCGATTAGGACTAATTTAATCTTCAAAATCATAACATACAAACACATGTGGTTGATGTATGAAGATTTAGCTAGTCGAAAAAAATTATATTACTAGTGATGGTTATCTAAACCTTACCTAACACCAGAAATATTGAAAGAACCATTAAATACAAACTTTTATACAGCTTTTAATGCAATACTCAAAATATTATAAAATTTTCCTAGTTTTTCTCGGTCGTTGAAAAATATAAGCAATGATTTTTTTTCTCAATGATTGTAAGTTTATTAAAATAGGTAGCAAAGATAAAATTAATAATTAAGGATTTAGTTAATTATTAGAGTAAGAAAAAAGATTGAGCCTGGGCTGGGATTTGAGTCTGAGAACTTCAGATCTCTGGCCAGGCTATTTTCAAGCTGTGTTCAAATCTGTTTTTGAATCCCAGCCCTGCCACAATCTTTTATCTTTGGCCTATAATTATTAAAACAGTGGAGTCAAAATCCACAATTAGTAACGAATTGTATTACGATTCAGTAGAGAAAATATTTAATAAAAAGCAAATAATTAATAATATAAAAATAATAATAATCATTTTTCTAAAAATAAGAACTTACAGTTTGCTTCATCACTGTTGTCATCGCAATCAGGCCTTCCATTGCAGCGATTTTCAGTGATATAGCATTGGTCTCCTGATTTGCAAAGAGTCTCTGCGACCGAGCAGATGGGGGTAGTTGCTGTTGGCCTAACGACTACAATCAAATCTGTGTCAGATCTCCTACCGAAGCACATAGTCCCCGGGCCAAAAGCACTCCACTAATGTTTCTATTTGAGTGACATTGCTGCTTTCTCTCATTGCCTTTTCTGATGTTAATTGCCCAGTTTCAGGCTCTACTCCCTAACAGGTATAATATATACCATATCGACCACAAAAAAGACGGTTTTAGAGCCTTAATCCTAAGTGACACAACCTCAAAAAGCTTGATGCAAATGCCAGTAGCCATCCTAGTAAATCACTGTGTGATAACTAACATTTACATTTTAAATAACATTTTCTTTTATATTTAACTAATAAAATTAAAATATTTTGAGAACGAATTTTTTATCAAACATTTATTCTATGGATCTATGGATGGATGGATAAATCGTTTTATTTATTTATTTAGTATATTTAAACATTAATTTCCAATTATTTCATATAATTATTTCTTCCCAATATTTTTAAAATTATCATTTTATCTTAGGTATCTATTTGAATAATTTTATTTTTATATTTGACCATGTATGTTTTAACACTAGAAGGATGCAAGAATTTATCTACCCTGAAAGGCTGGACCAGGTCATTTGACCCACCACCTTTTTTTAAAACTCTATATTCTCAATTTCATTTTTATGAATATATCTACACATTTGAAAGTACAATAAATGAGGAGTTTTAATAGTTAAGGTTGAAATAATTATTATTTTTAAAAAATATATAAATTAACAAAACTTATTTTTATTGATTTTTTATATTATCTATTATCAAAACAGAAACAGAATTACAAAAACACTAAATTTAAATCCAAACAATAATTATTCTAACAATAAAAAATTAATTATTTACACATCAATACAGGGTGCAACGTTTGCATCACATTTTCCCCAATACATTTTTATTATTAACTCATTAATAAATAAATGTTCATATCCCGGTCAAATTTGACATCGTTTTCTTTTTTTCACCCTTTGTGGAATAATTGAAATAATAAAACCATGGGAAATTTCGGTCAATTTAATCCCATCGCCAGCCACATCGAATAATAGACGATGAGCGTTGATCGCTATCTACATTTGTTTCCAAATCGGAATCAGAGGAACACAAGTAAGAATCTATACTTTAAACTGTCCGATCAGGGTGTTCTTCACAATATTTAATGATCTTTTGGATGGTTGAATTATATCACCTACTTCTTCAGAAGCAATTCCATCTTCGGATGCTTCATCATTCATTTCCTGGTACATGGTGAGCTCTTCTTCTGGCGTATTAAATATTTTTTTACACATGTAATAAACACTGTAACAGAACTAAAGACCAACTAAATGGGAAAAAATATGAGGTTGGAATTTTTCATATTCAATACCATAGTCAATTTCCAGAAAAGATCTTGTAGTGAGGGATTTTAGATAAAAAAGTACAACTGCATTGTCTGTATTTCCCAAAATCCATAACAAAAGAGTCAATTATAGAGTTAAAAGAATTAGTTTTAGCTGTAATAGACTTAAAAACTTTTTAAAAGAAAGAAATGGCTGTTTTTATCCAGAGGGTCAAATGACCTTTTCCTATCCTTCTAGGTGGTACCTGCTTAGAGTAAATGTAAAAAACATTATTTTTTAATTTTTCATTATGTTAAGACTTTTTAAATCAAAATACAAAGTCAAAAAAGTTATAAACAAAAAAAATTTAAAGGTACTGAAAAATCAGTTTAAAGTCATTTGACCCAACCCATCCTCCTAGTGTTAAAAAATATTATAAAAATGATCCACTCAATATGAAATTTTAACTGTTATATTCAGCAATAATTGGAATATGCTGTAAATATTCCGGTGAAGATATAATTACTGAAAGTATGCAGAACAAATCTGCGAACAATTTTGAGAATATTTTTCTCAATAGAAATTTTTCTCAATATTTTATAGACCTCTGTCCTAGCTATGATTGGGGATCATATCATATCAGGAATCATCCCCTTGTGGTTAAGAACTCATTATAGGCAATGTAATGAAAAATAATTTCAAATATTGTAATGTTATTTTGTATGAGTAATTTGAGAGAAGGATTGTTTTATTATATAAAATAAATTACAAAAAGTTTAATTTCAAAAAAGTGAATGTAACAGCTGAGAAGTTGGTCAGGAATTGGAACAGCTGAGAGGAACACTGGGAATTTATTTGTTTAGAGATGCTTGAAAGGAGAAGTGGTTAGTTGTTAGTTGCTTACAATTGCATGAGAAGAGAGGTATACTTAATATTGTCCAAGCTGGTTTCAAACAGTTTTTCAACATTAAAAGTTTGGACAAAATACTGAGTAGGTTTATGGCTTAATTTTATGGATTGTGAACCATAATCAAAATTCCAGTTCTTCGAAACTGGTCTTTCAATAGTGGCCCTCCATTTTCTACATTCTTTATTTTATTTACTAACTTTTGTTAAAGGTCTTTATTTGTAAAAATTACAATTTGTATATCTAGCACAATTAATATTTTTAAAAATGTATAATTTATTAGGTCATGATTGTTGCAAAAAAAATAAATTAAAATACTTTATCATAATGAAAAACAAAATACTTGACTCTGTAATAATGAAAACAGGGCACTGATCCTTGGGTAAATTAATAATAGTTATACAACTCAAAACTAGCCCCGCAATCAAAAGTGCTGAGCAATACCTAATTGTTGGTCTGCTTGAAGGAAAAATGTTTAACATTAGCCAGGATTACAATTTGGCCAAATATGAAATTTTAAAAGAATATAAAATACTTTTTCTTAAAATGCCATTCTCTTTAACAAGATTAAGTTTAAACAAATATGTAAAAAAATAAAATAGGAAGATAAATAGTTTGGCAATGTAACAATGTAAACTGGTGTGTCCTTGGCCCAATAGGTAGTACTTATGCCAAGCAACTGATGAAGTCCTTGGTTCCATTTCCAATCTTTCCCATAAGGATTTTTTTGAGGCTGGATACGGTCACTCAGCCTCATAGTAATAGCATTATACTTGTGAGGATAAATGAGTAGTTACTTGAAGAAAGAAATAGCAAATCCGATCTAGAAGACAGTAATAAAGGTTATGAGGTCCACATAACATCAACTAAGCTCTTCAGCACCATACATCAACTGCAGTGGCGACCTTAATCAGCCTTGTCTCTTCATAAGCTGTTCCACAACACCTTGGTTTTTTTTTTTAAATACTCAATATACTGAAGTCTGGTGTAGCTGTACCCCATACATCCATAATCCAGAGAGCCATAAAAGGTTTATTATTAATGTGTGAAGGCCAAACAGGCCAAAAATATTATGTGCTATACTATGCATAATATGATATTACTGGCTAGTCTAAGTCTACAGGTTTAATTACAATCTATTAATTTGCAAGTTTTTAAAACATGCAAAAGTATTAACTTAGCTCTTACATTAGACTAATAAATAAGTTACATCATATGGACTCTAGATAATAAAAACTCAATAAAATAAAATTCCTACTATTAATTTTTTAACAAAGAGCAGCTAAATGTGGAGAAACGTTTTCTTCAGGTCACTCAAATAGAAACTATGCTTTATCATTAAATGGTATAGTTGAAGTTTAAAAGGGATAACAAAAATTGATAGTATAATTTAAAATATTTAAAAGGAGATGTAGTGGATGTAGAGTTTGGAGCGTTTTGGGCGGAGACTATAATCTTAGAGGCTAGACCTGATGAAGTCTTACCGTTTTCACAACCGGTTTCATCACTCATGTCATTGCAGTCCGACTGGTAATCACAACGTTTCTCCTGAGGGATGCAATGACCATTCTTGCACATAAACCAATCGCCAGGGCACTCTGAATCATGCATAAACAAACCAACATGCTCTATGGCGGAACACACTCTCACAAAAAAAAAACATACAAGTGAGATGGATTAACAAGGAACAGATGAATGATGCTTTTACAGAGAACCAAATTAATTTTTCATTGCAAAACTGCTGTGCACAAGCTTTTTTAAATAATATTTAACTTTATACCTCTTCATCTATACAAAAAGTTGCACACCAGAGCAATATACAATATTTATCTCAGGAGCAATTATGTACTGGCTTAGATGAATACCAAAGCAGCATGATGTTGCTTGTTGGATATTTTACACGTTATCATTATTCATTAAATGTACATAATTGATGTACACTGGGTCTTGGCCTCCTTCAACAATCCTGATCTTGCATTGTTGCCCTAGCAGACTGTGTGAGTTAATGGCGATACCATCTTCCCCCAGGACTTTGCCATGAAGAATCTTCGGAGAAATTGAAAGAATCACATTTTCAGCTATTTTTTTACCACATAAATGGCATCTTGAGAAACCCTGGTTCATTCTTTCCTTTCAATTTAATCATTGTATGGACCTCCTATGAACCTATGGACCTCCATAGGTACAACAAAGAATATTTCTTTCTTGAACGAGTGCTTGCTATATATCAACACACCAGGTAATGGCCTCATTGATATGGCCTTGCCTTCGAGAGGATATTACTTCTTAGATATTGTGTTTTAGCGATTCTACTTCTTACTTCATCCGACACAGTATTATTTACATTGATTTGGTATACCTATTACCTATGCAAGTAAACTAGTTTTACTCTTTCAAACTGTATAAAAGTAGTGATACATGGAACTTGTCTGTATTCTTGGTGTTCATGACTCTCATTTAAATATTACCATTTACTCTGTTTATTAATTTAAGTATTAAGAATATTGTAGTCAGACCGCAAACATGATTTATATGAGTATGATGTCTTTCTTGCTCCCAGCACTCGGAGCATACTATGACCTCCATGATGCCTTATGTCGCTTCTCCCATAGCTCTCTCTAACTCGGGCCATATAGTCTTAGCCGTTGCATCCTTAAGTAAACTGCATCACTCCAATTGTCCTATTGTGACAACATTGAACTGAGCCTGACTTGAAGGAATCAACCCTCTTGAGCAGTTGGATAGATCACAATCTCCATAGGGAGAAGGAGAGGAGGAGAAAGAGCAAGACAGCCAGTTTTTTGGGAGAAATTCAACAAAGACGGTCATTTTATGGTTTCTTTTTTAAAAATACCATTTATTAGATCATATTGCCTAACAGATAATATACATATGACTTTAGACCAGTTGTTGAACTTGTATTTCTTTTTGTTTTATCAATAAATGTAAAATAGTATATTTTGAAGGATTAAAGTGTCAATTTAGTTTCTTTAATTTATCTTCACCTAAATATAACCTTTTACATTACCAAGTTAAAACAAAAGTTACAATCATAATGCCTAAACCTTTAATTTGGCATAATAGAATAATTGATGGGGAAGCCAGATGAGGTAACCAAAGAGGGAAGTCAACTATACCGAAAAGTCCTGTTTACCAGCCTCGATGAGTCTACTGGTCTCTATTTTGTTGAATCTTTTGATCAAATCAAGGATCATTATCCCATTTGATGGAGATCACCTCACCTCCACGAAGCCTTTCCACAGCCTAACAGCTGATAGTGTAGTAGGCTGGATATATGCTTAACATTGTCCTAAATAGAAAATGAAGGCTTCAGATTCACCTCCATAATTAGGACAGCAAAGATCGCCTAGGATGCCTAACAGTTAGTTAGAATTCCTCCGAGGAGGTTGTTACACTGTCTGCTGATGAACCACATTAGATTGATTGATGAGAGCTTATTGATGTTTTGTCCTTTCTGGCTCGCATCTATCTTCCTGCGAGAAAGGAGGCCAGACATAGGCTCAGGGGGGTGGGGAGGATTGAATTCCCAAAATATTTAGCATGAATCGGGTATTTGTTTTATTTTTAAATGATTGGTTAATAATTTGGCCATTGAATTCTGAGACATTGCTTTGGTGTGAGAGTTAGCCAGCAGTTTGCCTATAGCATATTGCTCCAGTGTGATACTCCCCTAAAAGTAAAACATACTTATATTCACCATCATACTAGGGGTGAGCAAAAAAGTCTATGACTTTTTGAAAGTTTATTAAATCTGATTGTCAAAATAACACAAGTATCATATTCATTAAAATGTGGCCATAATTTTTTTATTTTAATATAGCCATCTTTTAGCAAGGTGTTCAATCACTAATCAAAATTTCTTTAGTAGAATTATTATTAAGTGGTGGTTGAAAGATGAATCAAAGCTTATGATTTTGTTAACAAACTTTTATTTAAATTATTATTTATGTCTTATTCAATAAAAACTTAGTGCAGACTTTTGACGCTTCTTAGCAATAAGCATAGTGTGATGCCCACAATACGTTAAGCAAGAGAGTGTTCCATTAAAAGCTCAAAGCCATAACCAGTTAAGAAAAAAAAGTTATGTGAATATCTCAAACATAAACAAATGCTGAATAGTATGCAAAGCTATTCAATAATGCATATCTCCATTCTTTTTCTATTAAATTAATATTTATAATAATAATATATAAAATAGTCAAAATAACAATTAAAAAACAAATATATTAACTTGTTTAGGAAAAAAAATTAGAACTTATAAAAAAGAATAAGAACTGTACTGAATAAATTAAATGTTAATCACTTGACGCCACAACACAAAAGTGAAAAGAGAGAAAAAGAAAAATCAATATCTGAAAAATGCAGACAGAATGGAAATATAAAACATTAAAAACAAGTTAGAAAACTAAATACTCAGGGAAGGCATGCTAACACATTGTACTTATAGCTTTCCAAAAATATTTATTACATTACATCATATAATAAAACAAGAAAATAAATTGCACCAATGGCTATAAAAGCATTTGTCGGTAAAGGTTTTCTGTTATTAGAAACAAATACAAGAGATCTACAATTATCTGACTGTTATTTTGTCTTAATATGTGTACTACAATAGTGAAACGGTAGTCTAAATCTTCATTTTGTTTTATTTTTCACTATAACATCTAATCTGTTTATCTGGTCTTATACATCCTCTGAAAACATTGCCAGAGCGACATTATTTCAAAGAAGACAACAATGTTCTCAATTTAATGACTGATAATTATAACAAGAAATTAACTAGTTACTTGTTACTACTAAATATAACCTAGAAATTATTGAGGTTGGCAAGAAAGTAATTTCAGTTTTTTAGTGTGAAATAAAACTAAATTTTTTCTATACAAAAAATGAACTTTAATCTTCTATTTTGTTCGATGACCTTTTACCATCTTTCTGGTAACTTCATGATCCCGCGCTTATAGAACTTTTGGTCATTATCAGCAAAAAACTCAAGCAAGTGCTATTTGAGGTCATCGTTATTACTGAAATTTTTACCATTTAAGAAGTTTTGTAAACTTGCAACATCACTTCCCAACCAAGCTCCAATAGCATCGTACGTGTAGCTAAAGATTTGTGAGGCCTTACATTGTAGTTGCGGAACTGAAATATCTAGCTTCTTAGCAGGTCCAAGACGTCTTATATGAGTTTTAATTGTTGTGTGTGATACATTTAACTATTTTGCAATCTCCTGCACAGTTATATGACGATTCGATTCAATTATGGCTTTCATTTTGTCATCATCAACTTCAGAAGGTCAACCAGGACATTGGTCATCATTCAGTGAAAAAATTTCCAGAACAAAATTTTTTAAACCAATTCTGACACGTGGGCTATGTTAAACAATCAACACATCATGTTGAAACACAATGAAGTTTATGAAACTTATCTCTTTGTGAGCTTTAGCGTTCTTGCCTTTATGAAAATTAAAAATTAAAATGTGTCGAAAATGCTTATTTTTGCACTCCATGTTAAAACTGACCGTAAACTGACAGTTGTAAACAAAATTACATGGAATTTCTAACTATAGTGACCTAAAGATATCGACTACCAAATCTCAAAATAAAAAAATTCTAAGATTGACAAAAGAATAATGAAACAAAAATAACGCTATCTACTCGTGTAGACCGAAATCATTTTCTTGCCAACCCAATATTAATGAACTAGTGAACATAAAAAATTGGTGATTTTTTATAAAAAAAATCCTGTGTAGTTTTTCACAACTTTATAAGAAACATGTTGGCCGCATGCATCCATCCTGCTCTACATCCATTATTTAGTTAGTAAGTATTTCATAAATACACATTAGCTCATAATTATTTTAGAAAAATGTTGGGTGGTAAAAAAAAAGTTGATAATTTGTGAAAGTCTAATCCTCTTTTTAAAACCTGTTTGATTTAATGAATATTTTCTTTTATTAGTTAAACACTTACAATAAAATATTATAATTTTTACTAAGATATTTAGGCATAGCAATAATTTGGTAAGGACTGTAGATTGTCAATGTAAAATATCAAACATTAATTTTTATTTTTTGATATAATAATTTTTTATTGAGTTGTCTATCACTCAGTTATTTCAGCTATCACTCATAAATTCCAGCTATTTCAATTTGGATTGGACTTTGTGGGGCAAAAACAAGCTGAGCTGTTTCTAATTAACTGAAGCATTAGAGAAACGATAACAAATCCAAATGTACACTAGATGTCATGGCATTTTTAAGTATATTTTGACATCTCCCCAAGAGAATACAAGGAAATCACCTAAATGTTTCGGATTGAGAAAAAAAATATAATAATTTTGTATTTCCCTTGTTGATATCTTTTGTTAAACAATTAACAGTAGAGTTAATCAATTTACACACCGATCAACAAATAAACTTTATATTAGGGGTTAATCTTGACAACTTATTAAAGTTATGAATAAATTTTAAGCTTTAGAATTAAGCTAAATCAACTATCGATAGTTTTGCTTAATGCTATTAGTAGAAAAAAAATAATGAAAATTAATTAATTAGAAAGAAGTTGAACATAAGAAACACTGAAGTACTTTTCAACAACCAACGATTTAACAGTAACGATTAGTCGTTTTTTGTAATCTTTTAGATTTACAACCGAGTCATGGCTATTACAGTAACTTGGACTTATTAATCTTATAATTATTCATCTTATCTTTAGCTTTTTATTCATAATAAACTACACATTTTTACATTTTTTTTTTAATGATATATTTTGTTGTTAGACTGTTCATAAGCTTTTTCTTCAGCATCTTAGAAAGAAACCTTAGACATGCTCCTAAGTAAGTTTTTTGAAATAAAAATGAAAAAGTAATTATTAATCTATCTGAGTTCATTAGATTGTGGTTTGTTTGTGTTTATCTAATTGATATTCTGACACTCTGAGTTACTTCTTTTTTATTGATAATGAAATGTAAGATTAAGCCCACTTATGAAATATAATTTAAAATTGTCAAAAAGAACGAAACGTAAAGCAAAGGAGGGTCATCAAAACATGGAAGAATGGACAACAACAAGAAAAAAAGGTGACAAAACACTGTGAAGAAGATATAGAATTAGAGGTCAACACATGTATAAAGTACACTGAAAGGTAAACACTGTGTTAAACACTTAAGGCACAGACGACTCAGTCTGTACGACAAAGCATTGAGAAGATTCAATCAGATTCAAACTTACTACAATTGTGTTCATCTGAATTGTCCAAACAATCGGATTGCATGTTACACCTCAAGGAAGAGTCAATGCAAGCTCCATCCATGCATTGCCACTGATTGGTCAGGCACTTAATGAAACCTTGAACCAATTGCTCAAATCATCAAAATCTTACCGCATTATAGTATAATAACAGCAAAGTGTACTCTTTCTCAAAAGTATTGTAACATTTTGATATTTTAGTAAATATTTTGAAAAAGTATTTAATATGATTATTTTTATTTAAAAATAGAGGAATTTTTTGTATTCGAATGCAGAGTTGAAAGTATTTTTGGGCATAAATATAATTTAGAAGAGGTCTAAAAAAGATAAAATTTTCTTTTTGGCTATACTAACCTAAAGTTTTTTGAGCCATCTTGACTCATTGTTTCAACTTAATTATTATTATGAATTAAAAAAAAATTATCTTAAAATAAATGACATCTTCAAAGTAAACAGTTTAAACAAAACACCAGAATAAATAAGTAAAATCATAAATTTAAAAGGACGTTATGTATTATTTGTGGTTGATAAAAAAAATAAATCCATGGCGCAACACCCCAAGAAGAGGTAATAGAGCTGACTGAAGGTTGTCGTAAAAGCTGGTTGATCGCACTGAGGTCTACAGTGGTTAGGACCAGTTGTTATCTCTCAACCTTAAATTTGGTTTTCTTTTCTAATTTCCTGCTTTTTTATTAAAGTACAGCTATGCATTTATCCTCATAAGTCGAGTCAACCTCGACCAGACCCCCCCTCCCTCAAACAAAAAAAACCTTGGTCGAGCCGGGGATCAAACATGTCTCTTTGCACAAGTCATGCTAACTACTGAATTATGGGAATGGCCTACAATAATAATAGGACGATAATTTGTGAAAATATAACCATATTATTAAGTTTGATTTCTGAATTTATATTTAAATGCTTATGATCAAGTATTATTACAATATTTACTATAATATATAGGTGTTGCAATACTTTGAATGAGGGCTAGAGATTATTAAGATTTACCAAAGACGAGATAATGTGATATAATCATCATCATAAACCTCGTAATTGTTCTTTGACTATACACAAATAATAGTTTTGCACAAATAAGAATATAACAGAAGAATTAGGAAAGAAAATTTCAATGAAACTTACTTGGGCAACCTTCTTCATCTGATCTATCACTGCAGTCATCCACTCCATTGCACCTAGCACTTGCAGAGACACAATCTCCATTGGAACATTTGAGCTGATTTAAAGAGCAATCTGTAAAAATAAAACAGAAAAATAAATTAAATTTATTGAATGTTTGAGGTATTAGACTGAGACTAAGGATTTTATAAGAGAAACTTTACAGAATTAAATGTTACAATAGAGGCTTATATATAACTTATATAACTAAGTTAATATTTTAAACTCCCAGAATGTAAACATTGAAGAATTAATTAATTCTAATTATTAGCAAAAAAAAGGTAATGTCAAGGCTTAGGATCAAACCCCTCTCCCTATCTCTGGCTGGGTGATTTTCTACTACCCATAACCAAGTCAATATTAAATATTTGTGTAAATATCAAATTTAAAGAGTGTAGTTAAAGTGATTTGATATTGACTGCACTAGACCTCGGACAAGGATAGATAAGCTCAACTGGAGATTGGGAGGTCCCTGGGTTTAAGCCCAGCGATTTTATACAGGTAATATTTTTTTTTGGGTGGCACATATTACCCTACTGTGTACGTTTGACTTAAGGTCTAGCCAGCTTATCTAGCCAACTCAAGCACTCCAGTATCTCTGAAACCAAACGTGAGGAAGTACTGGCTCTCATCCAGCTCCAGGGGCTTGCGCCAAAAGTGTTAGGGGTTTCAGGAACCAATTTAGTCACATTTGTTTGAGGCTGCTCTGCTTTCAATCAGTGAGCGTGTCTTTTTATTTTCGCAGCACTTTCAGAGAACATCAATATATAGGCTGCTCAGTACATTTCATGAAATTTCTGGACTTATTATTGACAGCTCTAATCCTATTCAAAAACATTTTGATTTTTTTTTAATGTTTGATTGTTTTATATTATAAAAAATTATTTTTTTATAGTTATTTTTTATACGAATTTCATGAAGATATTTTTTTCTTTATTTTGAACTACTAATGTTAAGAAAGTTTTAAAAAGTTAAACACTTTATTTATTAATTAAATAATTGTCATATAGTATAATCTTTTGTTTTTTTACACCCTGTTGCAAATAACAGATTTACAGTGAATTAAGCCTTCATTTTTGAAAGGCCTCACTGCCGTCACATTTTATTTCTTTATTGAGATCATTATCATAACTTATAATTATTAAATATTGAGAAAATTATCATAACTAATAATTATTAAATTAGCAATTGCACTAGAAGAAAACATCTGAATACTAACCAATAACCATTGATTATACTGTGACAGCATTAATTAAAAGAAAAGGTAATGTTAACTTTTACTTATTTACTTATCAAATTAGTTAATAGATTATAATCAAAACAAATTTGACATTCAAACATGCTGGTCATGCAAAGTGAGTTATTCAAATCACCTCCTTACAATTAAATATTAAAATTAATTTTATAAAACAGCATTCTGTATACATTATAAACAGCTGCATGTAAGTGTGAGTTTGTGGTCTCTAAGACGCTTGAAGCAATTTATCAAATACCACTGAGGGAGGAGGGGGTAAAATGTAAAAATAATCAAAAAAGACCGAAAAAGAAGAATAAAATGACCAACATTAGTGTAGAATCCATAGTTTTTGGGGTCATTAAGTTGATTGGTAACTGTACTGCTGACATTGAAGCCCAAGTTTAGTAGATTAGGAGGCACAGACAAATTTATGTTGCTTGCTAAACGGTGGGTTCACTGGAGAATGTATTTATTCTTGATCTTGGATGTAAAACGAAAAATGTTAATAATTAAGTTTTAACTTAAATTAATATTATATTGAATATGCAAAAGATTTTACATCATAATTTTTAAACTGTTCATATACTCCAATATCTGTAAATTAAATTACCTCACTTTTGCACTATAGATACAGTTTATTCATTTTCCTGTCTAATAGGAGATTGGGATAAATAAATACCCTGGCAATGCTTATGCTGGGCAAGTACTTTTGTTTGTTTATATGAGCTTAACTGCGTATCTTCTGGGTACACTTTTTTTTTTTGTTTGTTTAAGTGTCTGTCAACCACAAGGGTAATTGATGCTTGATGAATTCATTTTCTTGTTTTGTTTCTTAGTTTGCCCATTAACCAATAGGCTAGCTATCTTCACACTAATTCTTTTAGGGGTAGGGTAGTGAACTTAAACTTCAAGGTGAATGATATCATAATGAAAATGGTCTTATCGCGAGTGAGTATAATAAGATATCTACGCGAGTGAGGCCTCAAGCAGAAAGGTAGTGTAAATAGTAATACTGTAGGATGTTAGTTAATAGGATATGATTGTTTACATTATAGTGAGTTGTTAGAAACTGAAATTTGAAAATATTAGTATGCAGATAGAATTAAAAGAAGTTAGTGCAAAGCTCTATGGTCTCAGATGAGAGGGCTTGCTAAAAATGAGCCAATTATTCATTTGATGAAACCTAGGCTATGCAAGGCTAACTATTTTTTCACTATTTTGATAATTACTTGTAAGGAATTTTAATATTGACTTCATGGGCTAACTCAATGTAACTTTAACAGTTCGATTTTTCTGAACTAATTTAATTATCATTCTATGATTCTGACTGTAGAGTATTCATGTGAAGTATCTACAAATTTTTTATACAAATTGAGAAAATAAATTGCCGAAAAGAATTCTGTATTCTTCATAATTTTTATATAAGTTTTTAACCTAAAACAAATTTTTTTCACATTTAAACTTGTAAATATGTAAATAATAGAAAGGCACATGGGAATCTACCTGAAAATGCTGGAAAAATGTTTAATGAAGTAATTTCCAGAGGTATTTCAATCAATTGAACAATTGTTTCACTTTTAGTGACCGAGTAAGTAAATGGTTCTTTGACCGTTGAACCATTTCCAATTTGAGCAGTTGTTAGTATGGTTTATTATCAGTTAGTGAAGATGAAGATATATGAAGATAAGTCCCACCGGTGGTGGTCGAACAATTGCTCTCATCACTGTAGTCCCCACAGTCGATTTTCCTGTCACAGACTGAAGACTGTGGGATGCACCCAGACTGGTCTCGACAGAGGAACTGGTCAGCTAAACAGACCCTGGGCGAGGCTGCAGCACAATCATCAAATAGGACATTTTCCAACCATCATTTATCAAACATTTATCTAGCTAATTTCATTAACATAAATATATATACATCATGTAACAAATTAATAAAAATATATAACGTCCTTTTTAATTATATTGTATTAAGATTAGCACTACAGTCTTTATTGTTGTGATAGAGGAGGAACTTGGCATTAGTACTCTTTTCTTATCCATAGTTTGTAAAAAAAAATGTGTAGTAGGCAAAGATATTTTGAGGATTTCATTAAGTTTTGTTATGAGTAGATCCTTTGCTAGGATATTACCCTTTCCTAGATTTCCATCAAATTTAACACACAATGTATGGCTGTATGAGACCCTAGTTCAAGATACTTAAAGGATGGCAGTAAGATATTGCACCAGTTCTTAAATATGAGGTAAGTAGACAACATGGCAATCTGCATTCTTTCGCGATCATTCAAAGCTGGACCTCATACAGATGTCTATTATTTATATAGACATATTATATATATGTCAGACATTTATCTATATCGTATATACTATGTTGAAACATCATCAATAAATAAATTTTATGAAGTTCTAACTTTTTTTTCACCAAACACTGCAAAAATCGACTGAAGTCCTAACCAATGCTTAAAATGCTATGTGAATTAATTGCACGAAAACATTTTAATAAAGATAGATATATAAATATTAATTGATTTCAATTAATCTGTAATTTTTTTACTGTATGGTAATTATTTTTAATTTTTTTTCTAGTTTTATTGAATTTAATTAACAGTATTTAAAATATTTATTAATATGTATATTAATGATCATAATATAAAGTTGGTGTTTTTAGAGTTAAAAGTGCGTCTTTTTACTATTGAATGATCTGTTAAAACAGTTTTATTTGTATTTGGTGCCTTTCTACTAAAAAAAAAAAAATTTCTCTGTTCATGTGTGAAGCACTGATTTATTTCGACCCAATTGCCTAATTTGTGAAGCCTTCCAATAGAAGCAATTCGGATTGTTTTATTAAATACGTCTACAGTCTATATCAATGCAATGAGTTGTAAGAAAAAGAAAATTATGGCTGTTCTGAGGAGACACTGCTGATGGATGTACGCCTGGAAGGGGGCTCTGGAGAACTGGAGGAGGTGTACTAAATCCCATATTGTCCCCCGAGGGAGGCACTAATCCATCTTTTGTTCTACAGCTATGATGAATCCAGAAGAATTTTTCTCTGGCCAATCCTGTAATCCTGGCTCAGTCTGGAAGCTCCCCCCTTCTCCCAGATGAAAAATGGTTGTGCCTGGATAAGGAGCAATAGCAGCTCATAATAGAGCAACAAGAAATTTTTTCAGGAGGTGGTGGTAGGTTCTTCATAGTCTATTTAAAAATGAGGATTTGGTAATGTATATGATTAAAAATGTCTCTCTACTACTACTGCTGTTGAAATGCTTCTACCCATATAGTTTTAAAGATAGATTCAACACCACATCTGGTTACACTGTACACATTTTGATTTAAATAAAGAAATTGCAACAATAGGAAATACATGAAAAAATTCAAATGTGAAAAATTGTGGCTCATTTCTCTTACTTAAAATATTTCTCAAGTCCTTGCTTAGAAGGACTTTTTTTTTAGATACACTAAAGGCAGTAATTAAAATAGAATTACAAATAAATTCCCCAAAAAATTGAGAGCTAACAATAGAAATTGTGAATTCAATAGTTCAAAGCTGGTCTTAATAGATACTTTTATAACTAATTAACCTATTTAAATGTAAACTTTCAGTAACCGCAGTTGTTTTAACAAGTAAAATGATGTATTTTTGATGAAAAATATCGACTATTTTTCAGAAAAAAATACATCTCAATTATTTAAGAAACTCTCGCGGAGTTTTCTCATATATATATTTCTCGGAGATATTCACTTTCTACCTCCTTTATTTAGTTTATCCACATTTCCAAAACTACAATTTAGGTGATATAATTGATTTTTATAATTACAATTTATTTACCCCCAATTACAATTTTAGGACCCCCGTGCAGTTAGCTGCTCTCGAGCAGCAGAATGCTACCCCTACCCATCGACTGGAGGACCACGGGAGCAGACAGGGGGATTAGATAATTGAAATCTCAGCTAATCCCCCACGGGGATTTATCGACACGTACAGTCCCGTTCCTATAACCGTTATCTTGGTGTCTTCTCTCTTCTCTATAGCGTCCTTCGCGGACATTTTTTTCTCTTTCGTCCGCTTTCATCTGTTTGTTGGTCTATCTATCTAATTCAGGACTTAGTATCCAGCGAGCTCACCACATAGAGAACAATTCAGACCCGTGTCACAGAAGATTAATCGCTTTATTTCGTTATTAAATAACTAGCACAATCAGCCGGCGCTAAAAGTACTTTGGGTAGTTTTCTATTGTAACTCTTCAACAGGCAAAACTACGGTGTCCGTTAGCATAACATTTTATAAAGAATTATAATTATGAGTATTAATATTGCTTGCATTTCATTGCTAACTGTAGATAATATTTGTCGAGATATCTTAATCCAAAGTTTGCAAAGAGATTTCTTCCGACTTCATTTCAAAATATGTTATTTACAGTAACCACGGGTATGTTAGAGTAAACATATGACATATGCGACGAGTACATGTATTGAGCCCATTCGATTGAGAGCAAAATTCAAACCAATTTTAGGTCGACCAGTGGATTTATATTAGACCTCTCCCCCCCCACCATATATAGATGAAAACCCTAACGTCACACAATTGAGACGGAATGGACACTTGATGCCACATATAGTCAAGTAATGGGTAGCTTACTGCAATTCCTCTCGTCATCACCGTCCGGGCAGTCATTGTGGTAGTCGCATACCTTCATGTAGGTGATGCATTTACCTGACGAGCATTTGAAATCTGGGCACTGCTGAGCTGAAATGATCGATAATTCCAAAAATAATAATAAAAATATAAAATGATAAATAAAATATAAAATAATAAATAATTAAATGAATAAAATACAATAAGTGCAGCAACCCTATTCAATCTATACAAAGTTTCAATTTGGAAAAAAATAACTTTATTTTTGGAAGCAGTCTAGCTCAAATATAAATTATTCACTGTGTTATTAATCGATAAATAAATAATAATAGATCCATGGTGAGATATCTCAAGAAGATCCAAGGCCGGGATTATCAAACCAGTTGGTAGATTGGTAGATTGTCCTCCCTACTTCTTGGTTAATCTTCTGCGTTTAATCTTCCCCCTCACGAGTTTGATGTTCAACAACAATTCATCTGGATTATGTATATCGGATACACATATGAAACATTAAACGTTTATTTCATAATGACCTTTTTCTAAAATAAAAATTACTTAAAATCTTCAGTTTTTAATTTACGAATATGTTACATTTATTTGTGGCATGGTTTGAAGACAGTAAAGTGAATCAAAAGCGGTAATTTAGTAGATAACGTAACTTGTTGAGCCAAGGAACAATTTGATATTTTTATTGCATTATATAAATTTGTTACATCTTCCAAAGTCAGGAACAGAATTAATTTTAAAAATAAACCTTAAAAAACATATGGTTCCTCATAAACTAGTAGATTCCTAATTTCCTGACCGTTTCCTATAGTTTAGCCTGCCCTGTTATGGTATTTTATTACCAATTGTGATTCTCGGAGAAGACAATGGTGATTATAAAAGCACACGCTCTCGGCAGCCGGAACAAAGCTATCACCAGTGGAGAGGGTATAGCCCAGAAGAAGAGGTTTATAGCTCTCCTTCTCCTAGATCATGCCAGTGGCTATAAAGACAGGATGACTGATGAAGCCACTCTACACTGGGTAGCGTGCCACCGAGCAGTGCCACGGCGAGGAGTCGGCTGACACCGTGTGACACACATCTTTCCATCACGTGTCCGTCTGCCTGTCACGGAATATCTAGGTGGGAGGGGGGCATTCAGTCTTAACTGCATGCCAGGTAAGAGTCTGTACATTCAAACAGTAAAATTTATATAGCTTTGAAGGTATATTCGGGGAATAAATGAACTTTGTGGTTGACAACGCTCCCCACAAAAAAACAAAACACACACACTAACGCCAAAACATCAGTAGATGGCCATTCAGTTTTCTCGAGACGCAATGTCCATTAATTTTGAACAACGACTGGTTTAATGCACAATTAATTTGGTAACAACCAAGTATACGAGAGTAACATACTAGCCATACAAATATTATAATATTGTATATTGTCCCTTCACTTTTAATATCCTTCATTTCATTTCTGTAAATATTTAAAAATTAAATTTAGTAATAGTTAACATACAGAAATTCCAGTGAACATCCAAAGCAAAATGGCGATGCTACTTATGGTCGGATCCACTAATTGGCCGTAAGTCGAATTCTAGAAATTAATAAGGTAAAAAAAAAGCTCTAGTGTACTTAGATTAAATGAATGGGCAGACTTGAATGACCTGGGAAGTAGAAGCCTACACCGGCATACCAGATCTGTAGAAGTGGCCCCATTGCGTCAGAAGTACCTTACTGGAATAATTAGTGGGTAAGCTGTGTTGGTCTACGTTTTAAAAATCAATTATGAAGTAATTGTACTTCATGAAGTATTTGCTTAAATTTAGTAAAAAAAAAAAGAAAGAACAATCTGGAGAACAGGCCCGGGTACAAATCAAAAGTCCCTAAAAAAACAAAACTAACCAATCTATTTCTATGGTCGGCTTTCAAATCTTTCTTTTTGGAAATATCTTTGTCAGCCACAGGTAGCCCAAGAAGCGCCCCCGCCAGAAGTTTGAGGCCTTCAGTCTCTTTTGCTGATGCCGTTCGGAACAGAGAGCAGTCACAGGCATTGCCCACTCCTCCTCCGTAAGTTCTTCTTCCCAAGCACTCCGTTCGTCCCAGCAACCAGCAAACTCAAACCCATTCTCAACCACACATCTCGCATATTTCTCCACCTTCAAGCTCCTCAGACCTCACTAGTCTATTAACGTAATTCCTTTCAGAGTTCAGAACCCTAATTACCCCTCTCATTTCCCTTCTTATACATCTTGTCACCAACCTCATCCCCATTAAACGAAACCCATAAGTGTATCTTTCCGACTCCTTATCCGTTATCCTTTGGAATGCGAATGGTGTTCGCACCTACACTAACGAACTGACAGCACTACTTCATGACAAGAATATCCACGTAGCTCTCATTACTGAAATAAGACTTACGAGTAAGCGACCTTTTACAGTTCGACAGTACCAGACTTATCGAACTGATCACCCAGATGGAAGAGCACATGCAGGCACCGCTGTCATTGTCCATAACTCCATTTCCCATCACATAGTTCCTTTGGTAGCACATGATTTCCTTCAGTCCACTGCAGTGTCAATCAGCACCTTCCCTTTCCCCCTTACTCTAGCATCAGTGTACTGCCCTCCCAATAATTCCATTTCCGATTCCCAATTCATCTCCTTTCTACATTGTTTCCTTGTGGGTGCATCAACATTGGGGCTCAAGATCCACAAATACACGAGGACGTGCTTTGCTGTCTGCATTCACACGGAGACATTGCCCCACTATCTCTCCTGACACAGCTACCTATTGGCCATCAGACCCCAACCGAAATCCAGATCTCCTTGACTTTTTCTTCTGCAATAGTTTAGGAACACTAACCTATTCACTCAAGCGCCTCGATGACCTCTCCTCCGACCATAGCCCCTTATTATTAACCATTTCCCTAAATCCAGTCCACAAACTGCCTCCTCCTTCATTTATTAGGGGCCCAGTTGACTGGGACCACTTCCGTCAGATTCTTACAGACTCTGTAGACCTCAAAGTACCACTGAAAACATCCCAAGACCTAGATGATGCAGTGCATTACTTCACTACTCTGATCCGGGGTCGGCCTGGGAGGTATCGTCACCCCACCGTTATCTAAAAAATCACAATCAAAATCCTTTACCTCAGTATCTCATAGACCTAATCCAATCCAAACGCCACTCGAGAACAGGGTGGCAAAGATCCCGACATCCTGCTGATCGTCGCTCATACATCAGTACTGCAGGTTGGTAAAGCGGCAATTGGCATCCTTCCGTTCAAATTATTTTAATTCCTATCACTCCTCTCTGTCTACCAGGGAAAACTCCTTGTGGAATCTAACTAAGAAAATCCTAAAATATCATCCTGCTTCACACCCAATCCGTCGTGATGATGGGTCCTGGGCTGCTTCGGATGACGAGAGGGCGGAAGGATTCGCCCTGCATCTTTGCCAGTTTCTCTAATCATGTTCTGAACGTCTGTGGCTCTCGCGCTCTTGGTCAGCCTACGCTGGCTCTTATCCAGTGACGCGCCTGACGTAGGAGAGTGGGGGCTTCCCAAGACTCCGCTTCCTCCTTCGCACGCGAGGGAGGTGACAACCATGTGGACTTGAGGGGCCTCTGGGCCGTTTGTAAATAATGTATGAATGAGCGAGTGAATGATGAATTGTAAATATGGTATGAATGATAACATTTATCTCAATTATTTATTGCCTAATAAAAAGGCAGATTGTAATTTTATCTTAATAAATTGTTGAAGGAAATATCTTTAAATTTTATTCCACTTTTACTGCCAAATTTAATGTGGATTACAATGTTTAAATTTTAAATAGCTTCTGAAGAAGGTGTGAATTAAAAAACCATAAAAGTAAAATAGACAATTTCAATTTTTATATCTTAAAAGATCATATATACAACTGCTTAGCTTGGGGCGTTGTTGAATATACTTTTGATATTTTAGTTCTATACGGATCATTTTAGCGACCACATACCAAAAGGCAGAGCAAAGACAATTATCCTATACCTGTTTGAAAGGAAAGCCTCTCTCTTGGACTATATTTAAAAAATATTAATTTTGCACAAAACATGGAATAATATCTGAACTAGGCTAAACTGTTCATCCTCTGCAGACCAGCAAAACAAAATTTTGAATAAATGTGAAACACGGGCTTTAAGTAGAACAGTCTCGTAAATAAATAGCTACCTGTAAAAATGCATAACCATCACAATTATAAAATGATGCCTCGGAGTAGGCGGTAAATAACAAAGCAAGTTCCAGGCCAAGTTCTTGTGACTTTAACTTTGAGACTTCAAACTGCTGCTTTGAAACTTAGCCATTAATTTATTTATAGCCGTGACAGATATCGTGCCTTTTTGATTTAGGGTACCATCAACGACTACAAAAATATGCCCTTTTCTAAAAATTATACCTTTCTTTGTGACATGCGTAAATCAGATTATATCGCTAGAGAGATTAAGAATAGCCTTGTAGGCGATAATTTAATTGGAAAAAACTTTTTAAGTCATTCAAATTTCGAAGAATGGTATGCGCGAGCAACGTGAGTCACTTAAAAAGCTAGTTGAAAAACAATTTTATTTTAAATTAGAAATATTTCATTTTATATTTTCATAGTAAACCATCCTAAATCCTAAAACCTCATGAATGATAGGTTTTGCCGAAGGTTGTCGCCGTAGTTGGTAGATGGCCCTGAGTAGATAGGTGCTACTGCGGACGGTTAGATATAATATTGTTACCACTCAACCTTTATTTTCGCTCTTTACATCGGATTCGCTATGTCTTCATTAATCCTCACGAGGACGAGTGAACGCCGACAAAAACCATTGAATTTCTATGAGATCCTCTTGAATACGCTATATCTATTGTTGGCTTATTTTTGAGCATACCTTTAAATTTATTTTAGGGTGTAGTCATTGATCAAGGAAGGATCAAACTGTGGAGCAAAAAACAACAACATAACATTAGGTATTAAATTGAGTAGTGACTTGATAAAACTTTGAAGCCAAAGAGAAAAGGCATAGTTAATAGAAGCCCGATTTTTTCCGAATTTAATAAGCGATCACACTTTTTGAAAGTAGAGGCTAACGCCTCGAGCTAGCGATGATAGGTTATATACGTTAAATGCCCACCCCAGACACTAATATTTAACCGTTCCGGTAATATAAATCACCAGCAGCGATAATCGTATGCATCTCTATTCTACAGCGAGTGGATAAAACATTTATTTCATGTAATTATCATCGATTAATCATTTCACTCGATTATCATAGTCAACTAGCTAGTGGTGCTCCCTCCTCTGCATTAATGGTTATGCTAGCATGTGTAATGGAGTAATTGACAGTATTTCATGGACGTGATTGGCAGAAATCTCTAACAAGTTCATAATGAGACACCTGATTGTTATGAGTCTCATCAGTGAATTTGAGAACATTGACAGAAATGTGTTACATGTTCGTCACGTGACAGCTGAGCCCAGCTCGGGATCTCGTAAATAGAGGGTGTAAAGAGAACTAAATTACCGTTTAAACGGCCTATCAACACAATTTGTTCCCGTATTAGGTCTGGGTGATACTCTTAAAGCATCGAATGGCATCAGTGGAAGTTGCCATTATATTAGTAATTGGCAGAATCGCAATGGTTACTCGGGATAGCTTATTGGAATTTCAGATTCTGTTCCAAGGCTCTTCATTGTAACTGTTTAACTCATAAAGCTACTCACAGTGTGCGTTTGAATATCATTTTTATGAGAGATTAAATCACGAATATTTCCCCCACTAACACTACAATTAGTAACGGATATAAGTGTCAAGATATGCAGACTGAATATTCAGAAACAGTATCTGCTTGTATGTAAGTTTAAGTAGAAGAAATGTAGGTGGTGTTATCCCCTTTAAAAGTTGTTACAAATGTAAGTTATAGTTCTTTCTGTTAAGATGTCAGGAACCAAGGACGAAAAAATAGTGAAATTATCACCAGTTTTTCGATGTTGTCAAAAACGTAATAGGATTTTTGAAGAACTTTTTACGGCATTAGCTTGTTTTCTGCTGAATAAGCACTGTGCCGAATTTGATCCCGACCCGTCACTTAGATTAGCGAACACTCAAACTATTTTTTATATACAGCTTATTATAATATCTTAAATTATAATAACACACACACTAATTATATTCATGCGATGATTTTAGAGTCCAAACAAGACCCATTAAGAGAATAGATTATATTGAAAAATACGTTCAAGCGGTAATTAGAAGCATCTAAGTTACAATCCCGGACCAGTAACTATTTTTGTTTCACTTCAACAATTAGTTATTATAGTTTGAAATCCATACTCACACAATTATATTTATAATACAATACAACATAAGTATACTAACCAGGCCTACGCATATTACGAATAATGTATATATGGATATTATATATAATGTTTCGAATCATTTTGTTTGGAATTCGAGCAAGCTACAGCTTGAGATATGTTCAACAACGCTGGTAATTGGTGTTATACTTAAACGATTTTTTGGTAAAGATGATTAATAAATAATTCTTGTCGGCAAGGCCCTTTATCGCGTAAGGACCGGACACGCGAGAGGGATTCGTCTCCATTATGTCTCATCTATTGGAACACGAGGGTACTGCATCATGTCCTCAAGGTGTCAAAATGAAGAGAAAATAGTGCAAGAGTGACCTTTGTACGAGGTATTCACATCTTGCACATTAAATTAAACAGGGCTTCGTAATCTCTAATTTTATTCGGTAATCAATACAATAGAAAATTTGTTGCCAAGTAATTATTAAAATAATGACCTATAATGGATTTTTATTGCGTTTGGCATTATGTTTCATAACTGAACCATAATCACCAGGATAAAAAGAGCAACATTCTTGTGAAATGTCAACCCTTCACGTCAGCAGAGGCTGCAAAAGTAAAATAGATAATCCATGTCAATTTGAATTACTATTGGTAATTATAGCCCTAAAATATAAACTGCGAACACATATTATATATTATTGATTCGGACGACAAGATCTTTAATTTGGAAACCTACTTAATAACATAGTATTTTATTTTATTACAAAGCAATTGATTATTTAATACACTGACAAGTCATTACTGCTTGTCTGTATTTTTCACGTTGTTGGTTAACAAAATATTAAATGTCCATTAGGAACTTCCACGTAACATTCCAGATCTTTAGTAACCAGTGAGGTCTACCAATGAACTAATATAACCAAAACAGAATAATTATATTAATGGCAGTATATTGTAACTCATACAATTGTCACAATACAGTACAAAATTTTCCATCACGAGGGTACAATAGAAGTAAGAGAGCATTAGAGTCAGTCATTGACACCAAAGAGCTTTGAGATCAGACGCAAAAATAAATGGCTTACCTCATCTAGCCGCCAATTACAAATTCAAATGAGATCACTTCGAAAATATTTTCGAACCTTTTGTTTTTGTGTAGTTTATAATTTGCTTTGGCCAATTTGTCATTCAATCTATCTGTCTTTCTCTCCCTCCCTCCTTCCCTGTCCCTCTGTCCCTCCCTCCCTATCCCTCACTTATCTTTAAAAGATAAACTGCAGATTCTTCTACCGACACATATTCGATGTATACTTTGGGATCGAACTGTCTTGTCTAGTGAACGAGAGTACAAGAAATGTCTACCAGCCTTGATAATATGTAGAAATGAATCATTATGAGAAAATACTCTTTTATTTTTTTAAATTGTATTTTGCATAAAAAGCCTTTCAACCTCTCGCGGAAAATCTTGGAGAAAAGCTTGGAAAAAAAAATATTAGCATATTAATGTGAGCTAGCATTTTTTTCATGTCCCCAGGGATAGAAACGTTAAGAATGCAAGATTGGTAAGAGAATTCTCCCTATATTATTGCTTAGACTAAGAGAGAAGCTCTTCTTATAAGTAGGCACAGGGCACAGAGAATCATCTAGGGTTTAATCGATCTGAAATTTGAAAGGTATATTAAACGACATACCTTCGCTTATGTTTTGGTTAAGTTAGAATAAATAGAGTTTGTGGCTTATTTTTTTTGTATTTTCAAGACACACTAAAGGGACTTGTGAAAAATAAAATAATCATTAGCTGTAAAGTTGACCCGACTACTTTTAATGATTACTGAATATTAATAATTATATATTTCTATTTTTTTTAGTACTATTGCAAATTCCCTTTATTGCGTAAGCAACAAAACCCTTCCTTATGAGCTTATGATATCTAAGTTCATAAAATTTCATAGTAACCTATCCAACCACCTTAATCCCCTAGTACAGTCATTAGACTGCACCACTCATCCCTATAATCCTCATCGGAGACTAAAACGGCAGTTGCCTCGTGACCTGCTACAAATACGTGGAAGTAGGAGTCCTGGCAACGGCCAATTTCTCGAATCATGTCCTGAGCGTCTGTGGCTCTCGCGCTCTTGGTCAGCCTCCGCTGGCTCTTCTCCAGTGACGCGGGTGTCGGGGGAGCGTGGGGGACCTACCAAGACTCCACTTCCTCTTTCACATGCGAGGGAGGAGACAACCATGTGGACTTGGAAGGTCTCTGGGCTGTTTGTAAATACTGTATAAATGAGTGAGTGAATGAAAATTGTAAGAATGGTATGAATGAGAACATTTATCACTTTATTACTTATTGCCCAATAAGGCAGATTGTAATTTTATCATAATAAAGTATATGTATATTTATAATACTATTGAAATTCGACAACATATTAATTTTCAACAATGGTTTTAACCAACTAAGCTACGATTAATTATTATTATATGATGTAACAACCCAATACAGTTTGGAATCACCTGTTCCTTAATAATTTAAGTGTTTCCAGATATTAATTTATATCATTTTTTTTTACATAGAGACAAACTAACTCTCTGAAAATTTAAACCAATGGTAAACCAACAGTAGCGCCCCCCCCCCCCCGGCCGTAGCCCTTTCACTGTAGGGGTCTTACAAGGACCCGAGAGGATATTTTGAAAAATAACATTTTGAAATACAACAATAGAACTCGGGCATTTAAAACGTTCCAGCAGATTTTATAGTTTTTTTATAGTCCTCACGATTTTAGCTATTTCATATTCCAAACTACCGAACTAGGTACCTCCTCCTTCATCATTGGAATAATTATAGTCAGATTCCACTCCGTTGCCTCTTAGTTACGCTCCACAGAACACCAACAATGAAAAATAAACATTTAGAATGAGGGGAAACCGAGAAGTTATATGCATAGAAAGCAGGCATGAAAGTCACCGAATCGACGTTCCATCTTTCCGATTTAAATTATTCAAAAGGATAGCAAATAAAAAAAATCTGCCAGTAAGGTCAACGAACATCCATGAATAATTCATTATTAAACCGGCGACGAAAATTGTTTTTTTTTTCTTTTTTCATTTTTTCTTTATTAACAATAAATATACAATTAACGAATGACCGGCAGAGGTCACTTGCATTGTTAGCGGTTGTCCGTTTTCTTTTTTTTTTTTTTTTATCAAATATAATAAAAAATGAAAATGAAATCGACGTTTTATTTTTGACCTTTCCATTAATTAATAACAATTACTGCTGTGAAATGAGGTAAATAAATAATTTCGCCCTACTTCGATCGAGAAAAAAACATTGTCTCACTATGAATAATTGTAACGGGCGTATTCTGTCTTTCTAATTGTAATTGCCGTTTTTATCAATTTTCTCCTATTAACGATTGTGTTTTATTTGTTGAAAAAAAGATTTTATTCGGTATTATATAATGTACGTGGTCTAGTATTATATATCGACCGTTGGATCCGATAAAATTCTCCATTGCACAGTGCAATAATTCTTTATGAAGGGATGAGAGACCGCGATGGAGATGACGGTGTTAAGTTAGAGAAAGAGAGAGAGAGAGAGAGAGAGAGAGAGAGAGAGAGAGAGAGAGAGAGAGAGAGAGAGAGAGAGAGAGAGAGAGAGAGAGAGATCGTTCCATGAGAGATCAGAGAAAGATTTAAGTGGAGAACAGAAGACCCCCCAGAGCAATTCCAGTCCTACAGCCTGCCCTGATGATGTTTATACAATCATCATCCTCTCTCTTTTATGCCAGCTGTTCGTCACTTTATTGTTCTTTTGGGCGGGGTGTAATCTCTGGGGTGGGGGATGGAAGCTAGTGCAAGACAGCAGCAGACGGTCTGAGCGGATTTTTGGGGAACATATTCTGGCGTCTCAGTGGCGCAGTGCCTAGAGCACCTGACTACTGGACTGGGGAACCATCCTCACTCAGCCTTGCGAGAGAAAATAAAGCGTGATTCCTGTCTAGAAACTAAACGTTGAAAAGGGCACCATATTTGTCTTCTTCAAAGTAATTTATTTCATATACTTAACAGTTCCAGTTCATGTTAACAGAAAGGCTTAGCTTCGAATTAGCCCGACAACCTTGAGAGGTTTTAGCCCTCAAATGTTTTTGCATGTTTATGTTTGGACATATCGGTAAGAAAAAGTCAAGTGCGATCGTGCAATGGCACGATTAAAGACTTCATTACATTTGCAAAAAAGATTTTAAATGACTTTTGTCATTATAGTCTATTAAAGCCTAACACATAATACATATTATTGATCAGAACGTCGAGATGTTTAATGCGATAATCTAGTTAAAATTACACGCTTTTAACACTATGTAAATAATGTCTTTACAACTCAATTTTTACTTGGTTGTTAAACTAGATGTTAAACTACTTATTTTTATACAGCTGGATATATTTTTCATGTCTTCCTTACATCGAATGTGACTTATTAAAATTTCATGTCTCTGTTTAAAACGTTGAAATACGGATGAAAACACTTTGTGTGGCTTTGAAAAAATGCTAATGATACGGTAAAAATTTCAAATGTGGTATCCATTGAGAAATTGCTACTTCTCATGGGATATGCCCGGACCCTTTCTCGATAGTGTTGGTTCTCGTTAAAAGACCGTTCGACTATATAATACAAATTTCATAAAATAAAATTGAATTATCGATGGAGTTACGATAATTTTAGTTGGTTTGACATACAAACCTTTGCCAGTCGGTCTAGCCTAGACTACAGCTGAAAGGTCGCTCCCACGAAGTTAATTAACTGCTAAAGGTCTTCAGCATTGTATTATTAATGGGACAGAAATTACCTATGGGGAAAAGGTGTACTTTGGGAAAGACTTAAGGTGGGCAGAGAAATCTTCTGCAGAGGTCGTCAACATATCAATCGACGAGGAAATATAACTACCGTTAGTAAATGAAACAATGGGAGAGGGGAATTCCAGCCGGCTCGTAAGATTTAAATTTAATTTCTGCTTTTATTTAATATTTTTTTGGCAATACAGTCAAATGCTAAGGGAATTGTAGTTGTCGGTCATAGAAAAAACTGATAATATAACTTTCTCCTTTAATACTATTAATCTGAAATGAGTAAGTCCAAAACGCTAAGTTTGTAGAGCACCCCTTACCTACGAATTTCTCGAATGCACAAACCTGTCTCACAGTAACGTGTAATTGCTCTCCGAACAGTATTTGGAGGTTCACCCAATGCACGGGCTTCATATCTTTGGCTTCGACCGTCTTCTACTAAGGAAACAATATAGGCTACTTGCTTGACCATTGAAAACATTTTTTAAACTAAAATAAAACAAAAGCTAAAAACAACAAATTTTGTTTAATAGATAATAATTGATATCAAAAGAAGAGGCTCTACATTTAAACGGATACGAAGCGAATGCCGTAGGTCTGTATGTTCTAGAATAGTGGCCATAAAAGTTATACAACCGATCTGAGATTTTAAAGGCATATTTAGTTTTAATTCCTGATTACACTCGTTATGTTTTGCTAATAACGCGAATTGTAAAAAAAGCAAAATGAACAACAATGGAAAACAAAAGCACGGGTTCTGTTAATTAATGCTTGTTTTAAATAAATGTGGATGAGGACTACCAATTGCACAAAGTTGGTAACAAAGTTCTGAGGTCAGTTCGACCAAGGGAGCGGGAAGTCCATTGAGAAGCAGCAAGCCGTTCACGAACTTGGCGTTCAATTTCAAAAAAACTTTACAGAGAATAAATACAATCAGTAATTTTTTTGAATAGGAGTTGTGTGTTTCAATGCTGCGCACCCAGAGTTTCTTTTTTTTTTTATATTCACTTTGAGCTTTGAAGGATACATTTCCGGCGAAAGGCAGACTTATTAAGCAGCAATAAAGTGCTTCCTAATGACCGTAATGAAAGGTAAGTTGAATAAAGTTGTTAATTGTCGGATCTGTAACCTACACTTTCCACTTTAATTGCTCTGCTGCCTGCTCCAGCTATAATTGGGTAACGCTAGAGCCCTCTTACCCCTTTTGGTTCAGAAACTACTGAATTTCCTTCAGCCACTTCTGCCGAAAGTCTCTCTCTCTCTTTCTCTCTCTCTCTCTCTCTCTCTCTCTCTCTCTCTCTCTCTCTCTCTCTCTCTCACTCTCTCTCTCTCTCCCTCTCTCTCTCTCTCTCTCTCTCTCTCTCTCTCTCTCTCTCTCTCTCTCTCTCTCTCTCTCCCTCTCTCTCTCTCTCTCTCCCTCCCTCTCTCTCCCTCTCTCCCTCTCTCTCCCTCTCCCTCTCTCTCTCTCCCTCTCCCTCTCCCTCTCCCTCCCTCTCTATTCAACTGACTCAGTACTGAATTATGAATTATATCTAAAGGTTTTAAATTATTTATATTACCAAAACTAATTTTATCAGCAACACAAAGCTAAGTAAATCCCGACCAGACCAGACCGCAAATAATCCAGAGATTCTTATCCAGAGGGTATTAATACTGAACGGTACTTAAGCAAACTAATAGCGTCAGACTCTTAGTCTTCTTGACTCGGACGTTTTCAGCGAAGCTGATGATGCTGATATCCTCTCTTAAATTATAACTTAATTGAAGAGGAAATGAAACCCTGTGGCAGTTTTTGCTTACAATATATATGCAATAGAGTATAGGGTGATTTATCTTATGTAGTTAGCGGTCGTTACAAATGGTTTGATGTATCGCACTCTGTCAATACCGGAGAGCTAAGAAGGACGTCATGTATTTACGAGCTCAAGTACACGGTAGCCTTGTTGCATGCAAAGTGTGTACTTGCCAACAGATATAAATATATATATCTCTTTGGAAGTGATCCGTGCCGTCAGAGATTTAAAGGCGAAGCTCGCTCGATCTAGTGAAAGTGGAACTGTTGCTGAAGTCGAGCTCTTTGACCGATATCCAACGAATGCTTCACTACTCAGAGGGTATTTGTACCTTGTAGCACCTTCGCACCTTCTATGGAGTAGGCCTGACGATATAGTGAATTATGTCTACAGATATCTATGACTATAATTATAAATTTTGCAGCCTTTTAACTAGTAACTTTTCGACTGCCAAGATATCCGGCCGGTGTACACGTATCGTTTATTGCGGCATTGACAATTGAAACCATCAAAGGTGAATCTGGGTCACAAATCAGAATCACAATGGTACAAGTGTCTAATGATTGTTTTAGTTTCCTGTTTGGCTAACAAACGCGAATTAGAGGTTCTAACACACTGGCCTGCCTGACTTTCCCCGTACGCCAACAACTACCAAATATTGTAATTTCCAAACTTTCTCAATAAGAACTCTTTGTCACCATTTTTCTGCGCTTAAGGTACATTTAATATTTAATGCATTTAAGTACATACAGCAGGCTAGTTGAGTACAAATGATTAACAACATTTATTTTTATAACACAATACAGCAAACAATTGTTGGTATAGGGTATGGCATTATTGGCATCAATTCAAAGGTGATAAACTTCTCACTGTCGAGTATGCACAGTTGATTGAAAATTCGGCAATTGGTTAAAAAATAAATTGATTGCATTTAAAGAAATTTAAAAACCAGAAGAAATGATTACTAGCTTACGACCACTGTGGTCTAAATACAGCGTGAATTGTATCAGTAAACTACTGGTTCTATCGTGAAGAAATGGAACGTTCTCACAGGGGCACTAGTTATTGACCAAGGTGCACATCGGATATGGACGTTTAAGGTCGTCACAGGCGAATCATGGGTGGCTAGAAATATAAGAATAGCCAACTGCAGGAATCGAACCCAACGCGTTACTGCCCACATCTGTCTGGTAGGAGGTGATTGTACGTTCCTGCCTGACTGAATTAAGACTATCAGAATAAAACAAACAGAGATTCACATTAATGGTTTCGAAGTCCTCATGTGTCCCTAATATGTGATATCTGTTGAGATTGGACTAAATAGAAGCTAACCTGCAGTTATGTAACTTTTTCTGATTAAATTATAATCAAGCATGCATATTGTAATTCTAAGTTGATGAAACAAAGATGCCTCAATGGAAGCAAAAATAATATTGTGATTACATGGAAATGTAATCATGAAAAACTAGGCATTGGAAGCAATTAAAATTTGAGAGCCAACAAAAGACGTCAAGGTTTATTTTGGTGTATATTTTACTCATTTACAATATTTTAAAAGAGATTTTCAGTTATGTAGCTAGTTAAGAAAATAAGATCATCATTTTTAACGAAAATACTATGTGGTTTGACATTTCCATTAAAAAATACGAAGTCACAATTGTTTAATAAGTGCTTATTCATGCGAAGTCCCGTAAGTGTCTCTTATTACACAGGGCAACAGGTGTTTTGATGCTGGATATTTGGAGCTGATTTCATATGAATGTGATGCCCTGAATTTCAAATATGGCATTAGATTTGGCCAAAAAAATTGTAAGATATACAAAATTTTAGTAAAATATACGTTACACTATTTTAAGTTAAATCTATGAATCAAATACGAAAACTAAGCATGGAATTAGTATTATTATACTATACAAATATTATTATATAGAAAGATAGAGGAAAAAGTAATCGATGAAACCAACTAGTCACTGAACATTTCGGAAGCTTCTTTTCCGTGCCATCATGTGCGTATCTCATCTTCATGGGTTTAATATCCTGTTGAAATGTTCCACCTTGTTCTTCACAGGTCTCTCCTAAATTTTCAGGAAAATGATCTAAGTGGTTTTGTAAATTGTGCTTGTCTTCTCCATAATCCTCTTATAAGAATCCTCCTTATAATCTCCACTATTGATAGCTATGGTGTTATATTCTTCTTTTATTCTCGTCGAGTGAGCAATTAGTGTTGAACCACATTTATTCCGATTGTGTAGAAGGTGGTAATAAATGCCGAAGTCACGCACTGCTTATGTTGTCACTGTATGAAGACATACTGGCTGTTTATTACAGCCTCCATTTCATTGCAACTGTTGGACTTGGTAGTCGACTTGTTATAAGACCAGATATAGGTAATGCATACTGGCAAAAACTCATAATTTTTACGTTAACGAACCTTAGGCAATTTCGTTATACTTGCCAGAGGCTACTTTTAAATGTTATGAATGATATTATTTCGTTTGTTTAAAATTTTTATCTTACAGTTTACAAGTTGAATTTATTCCCCGTAATTGCAAAGTACACTAACTAAAGTTATAGCGGTCCGAGCTATCTCCTTTTGCTATCTCTCTACTCCTCGTTAAAAACAAACGCGGGGTTCTGATGCTAACGATTTACTGTTAAACGAACCCGATAAACCCAGGATAAACAATAATAATCCTCAGATTGCAATAGTGCAATAGAACGAGCGACATAAAATTGCAATAGAAAATCTAACTGCAGGCAACTTGCATACTATAGCCTAATCGCGACTATTTATGCATATTGTGGGCTACGCTATCTGTGCCAGGGATTCCCAATTAGCCTGTTAGTTCAGTCCACATACGCACGTCTTAGCTTTCAAGGGCCACTTCTTTCTTCCATTATTCCTAGATATGTGTACCATCACCAAGTCTGGCCTGATCTATTTACGAAAGGAGAACAGAGCACCCTTAAAACTTGATTCAAGCTATTTCACAATACTCCCATTGGTATTGTCAACGAAACAAGGATTTTTCTAGTCATTATTATATTCAGATGTACCAGCTGCAGGCTGCTATGAAAGTCCTCGTGCAGGAAATCATTGCTGACCTAAACATACATTATTGAATCCTTGACCAGAAAAACAACAACACTAAAATATGGTCGGGGAAAAATAAACACATGATTTCACTTTTTTGCTATCAAAACTCCATCTTTAAAATCGAAATTGAGACATGCACGTAAGGCGTATCACTGTTTAATTGACTGACCGTAACTATATTCGTTCATAAACTAAGCCGTATTTCTGATCATAATTAATTCATTATACATTTTCATCCTTTGATTTGTGAATTATAAAGTTCTCAGATCTGAAATCGACAGCCTGCCGCTAACCCTTGTTAGAGCTATAACTCACCATTACAAAATGAGTTATTATAGTAAAAATTAGGTCTAACGACTAAATAAGGATCCATTGAATGTAGGTGTGGGTCGATCTGATTAGACTGTTTTCAACGTTATCTTCATTCTGTGATGCAAAAGATAATCCTAGGTCACTTATGAAAATGTCTTTCTATATCATGGCTGTAGAGACCGGATATAGTCATCTTTGTGACCGGTCCGCAGTGCAGTGAGCAATAGCCACTTCACTGTTTACTGGGCCAGCTATATCACGGTTTTAACTCAGGGAGGTATGTTGATGTGGAGCCTCAACCTTAATGATAGCTCAACCGCAAACATTTGCCGTCGATTGTCGAATAGATCGATACATTCTGCTGACATTAACAACTGACGATTGACTCATTATCCTTAACAAGTCAGTGCACCCTTCCTGATCGACCATAGATTCCTCCACAATGGAGTCACCATTATTAGGTCCGGTAGCGGACATGCGACAAGGTAATTAAGATATATTTCTTTTCTAAGAAATCCGTTTCCGTGCCAAGCTATCGCCCTGATTTTTTTTACATCTTATATTCGTGTTTTCCACGCCTAATTATGCCTACACTTCATTGTAGCAACATCTTGCAAACATGTATTTTAAGTGAAAATGAAAAATACTACGTAAGTACCGATGACACTTAAATAATAGATTGGAATACTTTATTATCTGTTGTCATCAATTTTGACCCAAAAACCACCTCTCAAGGGACTCAGCAAGACTCCGCTTCCTCTTTTGCATACGAGGGAGGTGACAACCATGTGGGTTTGGGAGGTCTCTGGGCTGTTTGTGAATATTGTATGAATGAGCGAGTGAATGAAGAATTTTAAATATGGTAGGAATGAGAACATTGATCACAATTACTTATTGCCCAATGAGGCAGATTGTAATTTTATCGCAATCAAGATTTTGAATATAAAAAAAAGACGCTGGGAAGACGCTTGGAGGAACGTTCCGTGCAGACAGCAGTTATATCTGGAGATGGAGCCACCTGCTGCTCGTTTGAGCACCATTACATGATTGCGCATTTTGAGGATACTTTGCTGTCTATAATGTAACCAGTTAATCAACTTAAAATCGCTCGAAAGAGAATATAAATAATAAATAAAGATAACAATAAGTATTAAATATTATGTTAATATGACACTAGCTCACGGAAGGAAATGTGGAGCCACACAATTCTCAATAATGAATCAAGGAAAACAAAAAGAAGAACAAAAACATAAAAGAATTCGAACCCGAAACTTCCATAATGCTTTATGACGTCTCGTCACTATGATCGCTACATCATCAAAAGGTTTTACCAATCTCCAGTCGGAGCATGATCTCGATAATTTTTTTTAAAGATGGTAAGCAGTAAAATCAATTAATAAATGAAAAAAGTATTACATATTTTTAGTATATAAGTATAAGTTATGAAAGTCATTAATGATTTAAACAACATTATATTTCGAGGTATATTCCCACTATGGTAACGAAAATCAACCGACTTATTTTTTTTATAAATATACCCACTGTAATGAGAATTTCAGAGAAATCTCAGAAGATAAAACCTGATGTGATAGCTCTCCTAATATATGAAAGGCACTCAGAAACTAAACAAGCAGAGGCTGAACACGTCTTATGGTTTACGGAGATCACGGCGCTGTGGGTACTTCCAGCCAGCAACTCACCCCGGCAATGCATCTCTTGTGTAAGTATATCTGAATCTGTAAAGGAGTTCTTACTGGCTAGTGAGTCAGCTAAAATATATAAAATTAAACTAACTTTTTTTTTTTTGCCCAAGCAGCTTAAGTGACTCTATTTAATTTTAATTAAGTGAATATGAAAAACTATGGCTTATTTAAAAACCCAGAAAATATTTATTTCATTTGATAAAACACGTATAATATATCAATATAAATATATATATATATATATATATCAATATATATATATATATAGCTTAGCCACATCAGGACTCAATACTGGGCGCCTTTGTTGCGCTGGTGCAATTCAGACCCGCAACATGTCCCAGTGTCCCCGTTGTGTAATGTGGGTCTGCGTGATACAAAATTTTTTCCCGCCGAAAAGGGATTATCTGAATCATTGTTGCGCAACATTTCAACTCAGGACGTGTTCGGGGCAAGTTTGGCTCAATCTGACCCATACTTATCACAGTGTTTTTGTTGTCTGACGTAGCTATTGGTGTATTTTATATTTTTCAATATGTGGACGACTTGAAAACTTTTCGGAGATATTCAAAACAACTGCTTGTGGGATAAATAAATATAGAAATCTTTAAAGTATAGATGAGACTTGTAAAGAAATCCACTACCGAGGTACCGGAGGGTTGAAAGCCTCACGAATGGCGTAATCGAATTTCTAAAATTCGAATTTCGTTCACTGATCTTGGATCCAATCATTTGTAGAAGGCATTTAAAATTAATGGATGCCATCCTTAAAAAATTGACAAATCCAGTTTTACAGTATCTAGGATCAGTGCTCATTAGTAGGACTGAATAGCTTCAGTGTCCACCATAATTTCCGTTTTTGTTAATTTAGATTTTTAATTAGAATTAAAAGCAGAACATATTGACCTGCGTGGGCTAACTCCCGAGACATTTTGAGCAGGACTGCCCCTTGTAATGTGGACGAGACTCAGTGTTGCGGGGCAGTCTCTGAACAAACGCGAGGCATTCAATCGAGGCTGCCCCACAACAATGAGCCGGTGTGGACCTCACAGATTTCTATATAGTAAAAATATTTTTCCATTTATATATATCGCTAAAACTAACATACGTACGTACATATTTCAATTATATCTATAAATGCATTAAGTGAGCAAGCGGAGCTCCTGAACTACGAATTTAGAGGGCTTATAAATTACAGGTAAAACGATTTTTTCTATTCATTTGAAGATTTATTTGTATTAAAATTTTTATCGGTACAGTGTTCAACTGCCATTCAACTACTTATTAAGTTTTGATGCGAGGAAAATAATTCTACTAGCAATATCTGATTTTCTTTAATCAATTTTATTTATTTGAAAGACTGCATTTCATTTCAAAGAATAGAACCGATAATTATAAACATAGAAACAAAAGATTTCTCATTTAAAAAAGCACTTCACGTGAATGACATTAGAGGCAGAGATGATTACTAAAGTGAAAAAGAGAAGAGTTGAAGGGTTATTGTGTTAGTAGATTATCGTTTTTAGAAGTAGACTTATGCAAACTTTGAAACGTTTGTTCATCATATTCATGTTGATGTAAAAATGTTTGAATAGTGGTCATTCGTTATATGGGCCGTGATGGGGCATCCGCTAACCCTTTAACCCTTTAAAAGAAATGACCTACTTAAAAAATTGATAATAGAATTTTGCGTCTTGTTCAGTTACGAAATTTTCCAGTAGCAATCAACCAGATGAGTGACCGGTGTTGGAAACCTCCAGATCAGTCAAGTCAAACACCCTCCAAGCTTCAAAACCACCAATTAAAATTTGACAACGAGAAAAGTTGCAATAGAACATCGCACCGATCAGAAATGGTTTGTGATTCTACCGTTGCGAAAACGATCAGCTGATAACTGTTGCCAGCTGACATCTGATTGGCGGGTTCCTTTCGCACGCCCGTCATAATTGTTCTAATCCTATTGGCAGTGGATGGAAAATTGACAGGAGGATCACACTTTCTGTTGGGATATGCTAACCTTTACAGTACTTTTCCGTTTCCGGGTCTGTGCAATAGACCGATAACTGTTATAGCCATCGGCGGTTCTGCAGTTATTGTTGTGCTTTAGTTCCCACTATTATTAATAGTTTACGCTCATATTCGAATGTTCGTCGCAGGCTAGCTCAGTTGGTACAGCTCCCGACTAAATATAGGGAACATTCAGTATCATGCTAGTGGTTGTTTTTTAATTATTAACTCGATTTCCTTATTTTTTTGAGCTCGGAAACACATTTCCAATTTAATGTATATTTTTTAGAAGGGTTTATAGTGATCAGCTATGACCGGTTTCCAACTTATATTCGGTCGTAACAGTATCCCGTTTCTTCTATTTTCACTTTTGAACAAAAAGGAAAAGATTTCGATAAGGACTTGGAGATATTATAAAGTCGTATATTTTATTATAGTCCGAGTGGGTGATGTTCTGCGGGGGCGTCATGGCGAGGTCGTCGTTTTTTCCTTTTATTTATATACTGATCGTCACAGTGATTTTATTTGGTGAATTCCAGCAAATCTTTTTTTTTTGTTTTGACCCTATCTGTCGTAGAGTAATTTATAGCGATTGGGAAGAAAATGGGCCCAAACATTCAAGGACTGTCTGTTCGACAAGGTTCCTTCAAGTAAAAATAATTTTGTACTAGTTTTTAAGCTTGCAGTATATTATTGAAGAGGATCCCAACACCTGATATATATCTTTGTAGCTATGGTCCATGGCCTCTAGTTTATCTTAAAGTTCCCATTTCCTTTCTTTAACTCACGGAGGAAGCTGATCAAAGCTATGGAGTATGGAGTTTTTTAACTTTCAAAGTAGCACATACAAATTACAGGCACAGGCGTGAAAAGTAGCGTGCTTACGTGCTCTACTTGGAAACAATCAGCAGATTGTCATCTGTGATCCATCACAGAAGATCTCTTCGTGATTGCCATCCGAACACCAGCACCGGGCTTGAAGTTCCTCCATCATCAAACTTTGGGAACTTCCCACGAGCAATGTTCCCAGTAAACTCCATACCAAAAAGGTTAGCGGTTCTGAAAAGTTCTCAAGTTTACACTCAGTAATTTTCTTCTCTACACATCTATATACATCATAAAAGTTCAAATAAGTGACTCGGGGGGTGACGAATTAAATTATTCGTTATATTTTTGAAAACATCGTATATATCATCGAGAGACCTAACAGCTGTGTTGTAGAGAAGGCCATGCAGTGAGAAGTCCCAGGACAGCTCTACTTCTTGACTACAACACTATTGGACCACTAAACCTTATTAACTCCAGTCTGAACAAAATAATGTCAGTTAGAATTGCTTTTGGAACTTTGCTGTTCCCTTCTAAAAGATGCTCTGTTTGTCTTAAGTCTCAAAGCACCACAGAATTGCCATTGTCGGTTCTACTCGTATATGGGTCTTCCGCCTGATCCATGGGCATGAAAATGATAAAATCCATCTGAAATTTTACAAATATATTTTCAACAAGGTCCCTGATTACACTGCATATATTTTTGCACCTAAGTAATAAAGGAAAATAAGCAAAAAAATGTTGGTCCTGTATTTAATAAGTAGCCCACTCCTTCTAAAGATGTCTTAGCTCAGATTATATTGAAGATTTGAAGTTTAAAATTTTATTTTTTAAGTAATCATTGAACCATCATTGGATAGATATCTAGAGGTACAACCTAGGACCATCCTCTACTCATTTCTATCCTGCTTATTCTTTTTCATTTCTTCCACTGTGATTTCAGTGGTGATATATTATTCTTACTATGTGGTGATGATTTCAGTCTTCCCATACATCCATTCTATGTCAGTCTGGTCACGGTTCTTCAGGACATATTTTTCTTCCGGTCGATGTTCTGCAGACGTCTGTAAGCCATTTGAACTGATGTCCTTTAAGGACTTCTCGAACTTACTATTAGACTCCATGCGCAGTCTCACCTTGTGTTCCCAACCACTGTTCTCAGATATCTCGTTTTAATAGCTGTAATCCAGTAATGGTTGCCCACAAATAACTCTCTAGGCCATACAAGAAAAATGGAACAGGGAGTAAAATGGACCGACGGAAAGCAGATCCTTAGAAGCTCTTCCTTCAATTTTCTTTTTCCAAACAGGGTCTGAGATATCTGCTAGAAAATACCATTGGCGTTTCAAACACGATCGAGTAACTCCTGGTTGACTTTTCCATAATTTCTATCGTAATTGTTAGCAGCTTGTAACTGCTTGCCTTTGCTGACAATGTGATCACAATATTTCCCACACATGCGACCTTGCTATTGCTTCGGTTGAGTGCGAGTCCTTTTCTATTGAATTCTTCAACAGAAGTTTAAAGCGGCTCAGGGGGATTAGTAATTGGAACGATGTGATTCGAGTATACAAAACATACAAAGTACGGGGAAAACAGACCACGGAATAAAACAGTTGTACTTATTGCACACTTCTTAACCTTCGTCCAGACGATTTCAATAAGTTTTTATTAGGTTAATGGTTTTTTTATTTAAAAAAAAACACAGTATCCGGATTTAGAAAATAAAATAATTTTTTTAAAAAACAAAAATAGTAGATGAGCTTTTTCACTATTATTTGATAAGTATTAATGGCACTCAATCCAGAGCATCAAGCGTTCTAATATCTCACATTTACACTTTTTAGGACAATAATTTTAGATAAAAATTATAGTTAATTTATAATTCAAGTCAAACCAAAGCTTATTATTCGATTAAGCAAAATGAGACACGGATTGTTTTTGATAGTTTTGAGGCAGCCATATAAGGACCAACTGGCAAAAGAAATAACAGTGTTCATCGATAATGATCGATACATTTTTAATAGATGACATTTGATATTTCTCCCTATAGTGGTGAATTATATTGAATAATTTATTCACCAGTACCTAGAAAGAGTCCCGGTATGAATAATAGGAATTATCATTTATTATTATATTATTTGATAATATATTATCAGCGGTGGAGATGTCATACCTCCCCACCTGACAACGAAATTTTCTATCTAGCTCAGTATATCGATTAGCGTTGTCTGAGTATTTGCACATCTCGAGTGGATCTGATTGAATGACTTGTATTTCCATCGGTCGTTACTACCCTAGTCAAATGTATTGACATGTTAACTATTTGTATTTAATTTACATTATATAAAAAGAGATATGATAATCAATTAAGTAAGATTTTATCATCTCCCACATTATTATTATTGATTATAGTTGATCCAACAGGCTCAAGGCTCTATGAGTGATGATGAAAAAAAAAATACTTCCTTAGAATTACTTCAACGTCACTAGTATGTTTCGACTACAACTGGTAATATAAGAGCGAACTTTCAATCTTTTTTTCCACATACATCCTGTTTTTAATCATTTCAACGAAAATATACATAGTGTTGTAATACATAATGCCCTTTAAATTTCCTGACCGATGTGATCCTTTTACAACCAATACCGCAGAACACACTTTAGAGACAAAGAGGCGAAAGACGATCGCTCATTAGTTGTTTCAAAGTATTTCTCCCATCGGGCTCAACGATAACGATATTATTTGTATCCGTTTAAGAGCAAACATATACAACCTGCCTGGCAGATGAGACAAAATGAAATTCGGCATATTGAGATGCACAGTATATCAACGAAGAGTCGAGGTCGAATGTATTAATCGATAAGTATATGCATCTGATCGCTGGTGATATCATCCTTCGATTGCATTCGAGATGCACCAGCAGCATCTTAATAAATGACAGGTGCTCAAATGCAGAGGATAATGAGGTCGTTAGCAATTCGAGGACGTCGTCCATTTATACAGATGCCAGAGCATATTCTTAGAACGATCATATTAAAAGGATTCATTCACTATCGATTGTTCGAAATAAGACGTAATTTGATCGCAGAAATGAATGGCGAGAGGCAGTAGTATGTTATCTGGAACAGAAGATACTAACTATCTAGACGGTTGCTATGAGGGCAACTTTCCAGAATTGTGGCAATTTTTGTGCCAGGAACGATATAACACTGTGATTTCAATGTTCAGCGAAAAAACAACAAAAAATGGACGTCATTAAACCACTCGTTGGGTATAAATTAAAACATATCATGAACTGTTTCGTTGGGTTTATCTTTGGGATTCCAAGAGGCCAGATCAGAGAAATAGTCATTTATTTACATCTAATATTACGCTGTACATTATCCTTTTTTTGAAGATACATTTTTGGTTGGCATATTTCCTTATTTTTTACAATTACTTAATTATTTTGTATTTTTTAATTTGAAGATTTTCTTTTATTTAATATTATATCGAGCTGATTTTCGTATTGGTTTTTGTATTTTTGAATTAATCCAAGAATAATTTACTAGAACGCTGGAAAATTTGTAGATTTTCCATGTTATTTATTCTGTTTATATATATTTTTAAAAAATACAATAAAGTTCACAATTGATGTAAAAAAATGTATAGGGAACGAAATAGTCACATGAAATGTTTCCAAAATTACCTTCACTGGATATTTACTGTATATCGGCTAGCCTACGAACTTCGACCCTCAGGCAATACAAGGAACTGACAGGTTATTCGCAGTACTGTACTGGTATGAGTAAATCATCGATATCCGGCCAGAGAGAACTGCCCGCAAATGTAATTATACCGGGAGAGGAAGAGGGAACGAATCTGCGAGATTTACCTGGATGTGCGGGGGGGGGGGTAGGCTTGTATAAACATCAGTGTATGAGTATATAATTGTGTAATTATTCAGGGGCTGTGGTGTGCAAGCGTGTCCATAGATATACATATGTATATATATAAACAGACCGGTCCCAAGAAGTAACAATAGCTTTGGCCTATTCAAACAGAACTGAGAACCGAGAAGAGAAAGGTTTTTCCCTACTGCCACAAAAGAGTAGGAAATTCCGGGAATGTGAGAGGGCCCTTTGGTATTTACTCCGATACATGTAGTATTTCGTTTTGAAATCTCACAGCAATACTACTCTGCATTTTAAATTTTTTACACGCATGAAAATTGAAAAAAAAATATATACATAAAATTGCACCACCATTTCTTATAAAAGGAATATATATCGTTACCTCAGCGTAACAGTGACACAACTTGAGATTATATTCAAGTTTTCGAAAAATCCAACTTTAATTTTTTATCTCTTTTTGACTGAAATTATCAATAAGTAATTCACAGCAAATAGGTTGAATTTTATTTTAAAACTGTTCTAGTAATAAGATTTTTCGTCCAAAAAATCGCTAAAAATGTCCCACTGTTGCACTGAGGTAGCGATATAAAGGAGTTCATTAGTATATGTGTTCTCAATGCACCCTCCCACCGTCCGACGGAGGGGCATAAAATTATAATTCTAATCAATAAAATATAATCGATTGGTTCAATTCTGTAGCCGATATCATTGCGCTTATACGGACTGACCCGAGGATTTCTCCGTACCAACCTGTTTATAAACGTTTGACGTTTATTAATATTTTACTTTTAAAATGCAGGATGTTATATTTGACATCCAATTAGTTTATCGATTCATGTATAATATTGTATTGAGTTTATCTTAACAACAAGAAAATTTAATTTGATTAATTTAGTTTGAACATGTAACCAGAGAGTGTTTTCCCTTGCTGCGCCGTCCATTGCATTGAATAACCTACTATAATTTTTAAACATATTTCAATTTTAGTATTTTATATTAAAAATCTTTATTAAGGAATCTTTTTATTTTTACCCCTACGTCTTTCTATCTGTTCCTGTCTGTCTCCTTCCCTAGCTAGAGAGGCATGCAATTTCACATAAGCGTATCAATTGATGTTATGACGACCTAAAAAATACGGCAAACTCCTTGGAACATGATTAAGTGTCATTAATTAAACAATGACTATCTGATTAAAAAAATGAATTTTTTCCTATGATATCGAGTAAGGTTGCAAATTAAATATCCCAGTGTCTAGTCTAATAATGTTATTGCCACTTTACTACGATCATGCATTTGTATTTAAAATGAAATATAATATAGCCATGATTAATGAACGACTTATAGTTCCAGCTGACGTAGATCGCCTTTGCACGCTGCCGACCCCTGGAGGCAATCACTTGATCAAACACAACATAAGTGTCACCTCAGAAGTTTGTCCTTTCCATTATTCAATTTACTTCCTTGAAGCAGATCTATATATATAAAGCGAAATGTAGTAGCAGACACAATCACTTCAACTCCAGACATACATAATTCATTAGGAATGGATAGGATTCTGTCTTTCTGTGCCCATCCACAAACCCACTGGCAAATTAAAAATATATATATATATTCTGTATCCTGCTGAAATCTGAATACACTTTTTCTCAGTGTTCAGATTACACTTCATTAGAGGGGAATTAGACCTCATTATGTATTTTCGGGAGTTGTTTCTTTGTCCAATTATATCACAAAGGGATATCTCTCTTGCTATATAGGACGCAGTCATTAACAATTTTTTAACTTTTGATTTCATAACCCTCTCCTTAGTTGAAATTAATTACACCATGGGTAAAGAACACCACCTTTTCTTTACTTGGAATAAATAATTGGTTCGGATTATTTCTCTTTATATCTTATTCAGATATAATTATGAGATTTTATGTTGTTTTTTTCTTTCTCCCCCTCTCTCTCTTTTAGAAGCTTATATTGTTCATACAAAACTTATCGTTTTATTATACCTGATTAAAAAATAAAATAGGTGAATAAGATTATATTCAGGTATTTTCTTCGGCTACAAAATTGACGGAGAGAAAGCTTTCACCCGAATCATTCAATTACCCAATCATGATCGGACTCGGGTTATGATGGATATGTTTTTGTTAGGTTTTGACTAAAAAAAAAATAGATATCTTTAGCATAGATATCAAGCAAATTAGACTAGAAAAGCGTATAAATATTTGTAAATAAAGCTACCTAAGTCTTGTCGTGTTTTCATCCAGTTTAAGCTAGATAAATTTTACTTGGCGGTCCCATTTGTCATGAAGAATACATAAAAAATTGACCTACTTCCACGTAGAAATAAGTGCAAGTAAATCAGTTGTCGCGTTAAAATAACTACAAGTTATAAGAGAATAAAAAGTGGATGGAAAATTACTTAAAAGAAATAACGTTTCCAGCCCGGAGATGAATTAGTTTTGAGAGTTTTTGTTTTAATAAACAATACAATATCGGACAATTTAATAGCGCGCACAAGACAAGAAAATTAATTCTAGCTTTGACTCCGAGATAAGGACGAAATAATAAAAAAGCGGTTCATTGGATGGCGGTTAAGTCGAGGAGAGAGCGTTTGCAATATCTTCCTTCTTCCTTGGTGCAGATTTACAACCGCGCACCCGTTTAATTCACTTTTAAAGGATGTCTTTGTCTTATTAAAAAAGGCTGCGGGATATTGCGCGATGTGGGCCACCAGGCTGTATCAAAGGCTTCTTTATTGTCTACTACTTCTTCCAGCTTCTTCTTCTTCTTGGCGAGAGGTTGAGGACTAATATATAGCCCCTTTGCTGCTCCACCCAGGATCAAGCAGGAAAATTATTTATGTCTGTATGAAAATACAAAATATATACTATACAGGGCGATTCTTCATTAATATTAACTATCATAATTAACTTTTTTTGCTTTTCGCAAAAAAGTTCATCTAACCATCAATGCTAATACGAGAAAGGTTTATTTCGACGTTTAAACAAGGAGAGGGAGTTTTTCCGTCGGTACGTCTGTCTGTGTGGTATATGACAGTTCCCCTTTAAACAACACAATCAATCTAAAATTTTGAGGGTGACACGTCACGCATGCATACGTTTTGGTTACTGTATAAAAACAGGTTAAGCTGGTGGAAAAAAGGCTTGGGAGCCAACAACAGAAATCGTGCATTTCTTCGTTAAGAAAGTAGAGCTGTCCATCGATCGACGTGAAACTCCGTACAATACGTACAGCAAGACTTCTAAATATTACGTCACAAACGTATACTACCCTAAAAAAAACTCAATACTCAGTAGGACGTGCAAGGACAAGAAACGCTTCACTGTGCATTAGTTTCTCTTTGGATAGGATCGTGAAAGATCGGATCTCCAAGGAGAAGTACACGAAGACGTGGATACCTTGTTTAAACAGAACGTGATCGGTGATATAATCCGGTAGGTTATTTATGGCTATCGGTTGTATTCAACTGCTCAAATCAACCTGCCATTCTTTCATCGATAAAACTTTACTCGAAGATTTGAAAGAACTTTCCAGTTAAGAGAAGAACGTATAATACGGATAGTGGAGCACATGAAGAAGAAGACCTACACAGATGGAGACGTATCATAGAGGGGGGGGGGAATCAATCACTTGTTAATTGAACAGATGTTTATGGTAGGAACGGCTGAAGAGAGATTGTCTTATTATTGAGTACATATTTAAAATATTCAACAAAGATTTGACATTTTCTGCTTCATTAATTATGATCGAAATAGACAATTTTGAACTTGCATTTGCGCAGTTTTGTATGGTCTTTCTATGAGTCAGCTTTGTAATCAATCTTCTAGTCAGTTATATATTGCATTTTCAGTAATGCTTTCCTTTGTTTTGTTTTTTGAATAGTTATGTCAAGTCCGATAGAACACATTTTCCCCAATACATGAAGGTGTACGTATAACATAAGTATGGCTGACGTGTTTTGAAAATTCTCTACTTGTCTGACGTGGATTGGTCTCCCACCAATTAAACCCTTTAATTCGCCATCATCATTGAGCTTTGTTTCTTGCTGTGATTTATTCTCGAGCCTTGTATTGCCAGATTGAAACCTAGAAAACTACCGATATACAGTTATTTCATTTACCGTACAATCACTAAAAGCCATATTGTTGGTTCGAAAGGCATTGGAAGCATTACGCTCAAGTTTAAATTCATATAAGAGTATAACTCGTAATTGCTGATTCCATTGATAGTAAAAAAATTACACAAACACTTGAACAGTTAAAAATAAACTGAAATATATAACGTGAAAATGAAAGAGAAATGTCTACAGAATAATACAATGCCGACTGTGTTAGTGTTTGTAAACAAGAGATGGATTATTACTTAATTATTACTTAATACATTAAAATAACTAAATATGACATTTCATCCCTTCCAACCTAATATATATTTATATATAACAGTTTTTATTTTTCATTTAATACGTCAATAATTATGTTGTACGGGTATTGATAAACCGACATCATGGATAAAGGATGTTAATGTAAAAAGTTCTTCGACTTCACTAAAGACTATAAGAAATTAAAAACACAGATCGGACAACAACGTATGTGTACAGAAGAAATTAAAAACAAAATTAATTGTCCTAGAAAAGGCAGGTTTTGACTAAATAAACCTCATGGTGAAGTCAGTAGCTGTTGAGTTCTGTTATTGATCGCCAATTGATCACTGATTGTGCCGTTGACGCAATCACCAATTGATTGGAGAACTGTTGTTGCATCAACTGCCCAGACCTAGGACAACTTCCTCGTTCTTCTATTGTCCTTTTTCTATTGATAGGTCATTGATGTTTGATTGTTAAAGAATCAGATCTCGTAGTTAACGAACGTTTAGTACTTTAACGTTTAAGTACTTTGGATTTCATTTGGTTGAAATCAACATTTACATATATATTTCTTCAGGAGATTTTTCTTCACACATCTACATTATTGAGGTTTTGCACACGAAATTTTGTTCTAAATAAATAGATAAGTAGGTATAGATTGAGAGGTTACTAAAAAGTAATTCAAATATATAAGTATTATCATTAATTTTAGCTGATAATGAGAGTACAGGCCAGGGTACTTCTTTGATATTTATTTTATTCAGTTCTGAGTTTTGAAATGTAGTTCCACTAAATTTATAATGTTATCTTTACAATTTGTAAAGGGATAGATCCGCTGCCATGTTATATATTTATAAAACTAAAGTGCACGGGTAATAATTGATGAATGGTTTAAGAGAACCTCTGGTAATTTTTGCTTCTGAGTTGACAAGAACAGTTTGACTGAAATTTATCAAAGAAGAACTAGATTTTATTATTGTGTTGAAATAAATACGAAATAAGTGAAGTAGAATGTGAAGCAACAATATCGAGAGGCGGTTCCGGTGCTTAAATTCGCCTGAATTTTTCGAATACTCTGAGAGTTTTAGCAAAAATGTGTACTTTAATACTTTTGCGTATCTTAACATTTGTAAACTAAATACAAAAAGTTTTAAATTATTATATTTTATTCAAAAGAATCCTATTAATAATGGTAACACATTGAAAAAATCAGATAGGTTTGATATTTTTTAGGGGTTCGTTGTTATGACCGTATGTCTAACGCACTACGCAGATTTAATGTAGAAAAAGTGTGATTAAGAAATATGAATCGACTATCAGTCGGGAAGATGCGAGGATTCTTTCCGACGGCCATTAAGAAGGGCTTGAGGGACAAGCAATATAAGCCTTTGCCCGCCGACGAATTGAGTAGCGGTTGAACAGGTCAGTTCTCTCTCGGGAGCAACCACCCCCAGAACGGATCCTCTGACTTATTTCTGAACGAAGAAGGTCTTCCTCTCAGGGATGCAAACTGAGGGCTTGGAACTTTCTGCCTTGAGGCACCCCATTAATGAAGACACCGTTGTGTAAGTATCCGTGAGCTAAATATCCATAATTTTATTTCAACCAATTTTAATAAAACTGTTATATTATTTTGCATATTCTATTTATACTACAGAAACTCCTTCCATTGATCACAGCGTTTAAATTACGAGGTTAATTTAGCCTTTGGAGTGATTGGGACAGCATTAAATTCAATCAATAATAATTTTACCCCAATGCTATACGCTCTGAGTTTGAAAGAGTAATAACATCTAAGTAGTTGAATAATTAAATGGCATCCCATAAAATAAAATAAAATATTTAATTATTCAGATTGAGCATAGAGGCGTGGTTCTGACGGTAAACTAGGTAAAAGAAAAATATACGTATCCGTAGAAAGATACATTATATGTAAATTTCCCTACATTTTAAATATTTGGATACATTTGTGTATATTAGCATTAATAGATTAGAACATTAATAAATTGGTATAAATATATAAACAGAAATACATTTAACCCCTTAACTCGCTGAACGTATCAACCGCTATTTGCAGTATTTACGAACATACAAAAGATGATTTTCCAATACCTGATGGAAAGTAGAGTTTATTCCTTCAGGCTCATAAACATAATAGGTGATTAGGCAAACAAGTTTTTTTTTCTTAAAAAAATAAACTGAATACGAAAAGGTAAATCACTATAGTCAGATTAATCGCAAAAAAACAGACAAAGGATCAGACAAGCAGAAGTTATTGCCCTGTTTCACCTAGCGGTAGTTGTGTTGGCCAGCCTGATTCCTTCTTTGATGGATGGCCTCTGGACCAAGGATAAAGCATGACAGTGTGGCCTATCTCTGCGGTGATCTGCTGCTCTGATTCATGCTCTATTGATAATTGCTGAGTCCGAAAATTCTGTATGCATGTTGGTACTGGTAGATAGCGGTATCATCCATGGATATGATACCACATTCGATGTGAAGTCATACAAAGTTACTATCTAATCAATGCTGCGAATGATTACTTGGGTAATATCGAAACAGTAGATAGATCAGGCTGTAGACGAAATGCAGAACAACATAGACCTTATGACACTTTTTTATTGTAATAAAATTACAATCTGGCTTATTAGGCAATAAGCAATTGTGTACATTATTACAAAGTATAATTACAGTATTTAAGCGAAGTCTCCCACGCTCCTCCGTCAGCCGCGTCGCCGGATACGAGCCAGTGGAGGCTGACGAAGAGCGCGAGAGCCACATACACTCAGGACATGTTTGAGAAACTGGCCATTAACAGGACTCCCACTATTAACAGGCCATTGCCGTTTTAGTCTCAGAGGAGGGTTGTAGGAATGCGTGGCGCTGTGTAATGACCGTGCTAGGGGATTAGGTTGGTTGGATATGTTACTGTGGAGTTTAAGGAACTTGCAAGGGATAAATAACAACATAGAAAAGACTGTATTCCATCTACGGCATGAGTCGTATATCATAAGTTATTTGAAAATGGAATTATCCATTGTCCTATCAAGCTACAATTGAATTCTTTATTATTTAGCTTTGGAATAAAGATTTTATCTTGTTTGTGTAATGAAATTCGGTTGAGTTTTTAAGTAAGTTTTTAACAAAAAAACACGTGTTATGATTGTGGTACACACATACTCCATTGAGTTCAATTTAATGATTTAAGGAGAAAACACAATACATTTTCCCCCAAGGGATTAGTACCCACGATGTTCATATCATGATTAGCCCTATTAATGAATATATTACTTTTACTAATTAATACTCGACTTTAATGTCAGTCTTATTATGTTTTATTAGTTAACTTGTACATGCATTTGTGTATATTGTTACCTTGTATTAAAAGTGTCCATGGGTAGTACCCATAACAATATACATAGAATGAATGGTAAGCTACATTTTATTTCAGCAACTTTAGTTCTGTGTAAAATATTCCCCAAAATGCCAACAATTTATGAAATTTATAATTGGCCTACTTAATTTTTTTAGTTTAACGGGGAAAAAAATTAACTGGAAAGTAATATTTATTCTATTAAAGTGATCCTAAAAATGATTCAACCTATATTTTATTTAAAAAATACCATCCGGGATCATAACACTTATGTTTTGGTTAAGACATAATAACAAGTATGTGATTTTTTTTATTCCGGTAACTTTTCAAATTACTTAAGCCAAAGACGTACCATCTTTTAATCTTATTAATTTATTTTTTCAAGCATAAACCGAGCAGAGAATAAAAAATTAAGGTCACTTGTTCCTCCCACAAACTAGTTAATTAGGTTATCAGACCTTAAGGACCAAAGTCTAAAATAAAAATAAAATCTCGTCTTATTTCCTTAATCCTACCCAAAATTATCACATAATCTATTAATAGTCACCCCTTATATGAGATATATTACACCCCCTGTAATTAGATGGGATCAGCTGTCAGACTTTAAAGTCAGCTCAAAGGCCTGTAAGTGGCAGGAGCCTGGAACAATATCTGACGAACGTACTACGAAGCATTTTAACCATTCAATTTGTAGGCTGTTCTTGAGTCAGCAAAACATGAAGACAGTACACCATCAGCCAGGTTCATTTATTTATTGACAGTTATAACATACTGTACACAAAAGCTATGTTCACATCATTTTGAGTAATACTGTATGTGTTCGGAATCAGGTCTTAGTGAACTTGCTAATGTGCATGTCTTAACTTTCAAGAGCCACTCCTTTTTTCCATCATGGCTTAACTACTTTATAGTACTAACTATCTTATAGTTTTATTTTCACTAGCTAAACGATAGTTTTTCCTTAAATGATCCAAAAATAAAACTGGTAGGGTTGAGTACACGGTGTTAATGAATCCTTAGAAATATATATTTTGATAAAAACAACCAAATATATGTATTATTATTAATGAGGTAATAATCAATATATATTATTAATAAAATTAATTAATGACGCTCTCCAATCAAATAATAATAAATTAATTGATCATGGGACCTCCGTAAGCAAATCCATATCTCTTGTTTCAACAGGAGACCCGTAGATGCCAGGAAAGAGGTATGAAAAGATAAATGGGTGAAAACATAAGTGTTTTTTATTTTGCACGTAAGGGTGGTTTTTGTTTTTGTTAAGGCAATAACCTAACAACTATTTAGACAACAAACAACTGTTGAGTATTTCACCCACTCAAGGCAAAATCCTCCCCTCTTTAAAATTAAACACTTTACGAAGAAGGGAATTATCCCTCTATAAAACACTTAGAAGCGGTGTTTACTGCGCAAAAATTCAAATTAGCTTGTTCACAAAGTGGCTCTAATGCGATGAAGAAGGAAGTCCCTCCGGAGGACACTTTGTGTGGGCGGGAAAAGTGGGTTAAAAGCCTTAAAGTGGTGAGAGCCAACGGACCGTGCCCAGTCGTGTATATTGCCAGTCGTTAGGGTGCTCGCCTGTCAATTTACATGTGTAAGTCTGTCTGTGAAATGTTTTGGTCTAGGAGACGGTTCCTTTAACAGACAATCTGGTAATAACATAAAACTCCACATATCGGGGAATGATTTTAATAAAAGTTCAATATAGTAGCACAACCAATATTCCCACGAAAAAAAAAAAATTAAATGTGTCTTATTCATTTTAAAACATTTAAACAGGTAAAAAACTCATCTATTTCGGTTCATGTAATTGTGGACCATCAGAGACAAAGCATAATCTTTCGCAATCTCACATAAACAAGTTGTTAGCTATATAAAACCTTGATCCACCCAGCCATAAATTAGCTCTGAGACGAAGAGCATCTCAAAGACAAATGCGCAAAAAGTCCTTGTCTTTCAAAAGTCTGAGCCTAATCCACTAAAACAGGCCAGGAGGTTTGGCAGAGAAGTAACCTCGCCAGGTTACAGACACTCTATGCGTCAAGGGCGAGATTTCATGAGACCATCGGAGTAATGACAGGAATCTGTTAGGGATAAGCACTAAGAACATCTGGACAAGATAGACGAATATGGCAATGATTTCTGGAGGAGCCCTAGGCTGAGAGAAGAGAGTCGTTGGGCCATTGATTGAGATATTGGTACATTATGGGAGTGTTTGTTCATTGGTCTTTGAAATATTGTCCTGACGGGCTTGCTAGTCAAGTAACAACACAATATAGGACTGATGATCAATATAAAATTGTAAATAAAAATTATAATAAAATTTCACTATTCATTGTAGACAATTCCTAGTCAACTTCAATCTTCTCTGTCATGTCGATAAATACATAGTTGCTGGAAATTAAAAATTTGTATGTAACAATAAATGAAATGTCTAGTGTGTTTCAACAACCAGTATTTATGGTAAAAAGGTAACATATATACGTAATTTTCTACACAATGTGACGAATAAATAAATGTATGAAGGGCACAAAATGCGCTTGGGACTGTGACGTAGAGATCTGCTACAGTAAAAATAACAGTCCACTGTTCCAAGGTCTCGCAGGATTGCAGACATTGTTTTTCAAACACGAATGGAGAGGCTCTACTTTCATACAGGTACGTAGGTATCGTCAGTTATCGGTCTGTCTGTATTTATGTTTTATGATAGCGGTGGTAAAAATGATTCATTAGATCTCCATTCTTTAAGTTCTGTTTAATGTACTCCAATATTTCACTATCCAAATATTTTAATAGCTGCTTTTTTAGTCAATATTTTATTTATTGGAGTTTTTTAAAGAAATATTGAGTGAATAAGATGTTTTAAAAAATAATATGAAATGTTTCCTTTATCATTACACAGAAAAACCTTACACCTATCAAGCTCCTACAAATATAACCAATAAAAACAAGACTATCCATCTAATATCGTTCCTGAGACACGCACACTTCCAAGAAGGATAATATTGAACACCGATCTTTGATGATATGCAGGTGTGGTTTGAAGGGAGGAGGGGGTTAGAGAGGTAGTGTTGAATTTACAATGCCCCTCCTAACTTTTGGAATATGCATGCAAGTCTCCTGAAGGTTTTGGCAGTTGCTTGATTACAGTCCAACTAACTATCTGAGGAGGCGAGCTTTCTAAGAAATATGGAATGATTGTTTAGTACGAAGGGTGAGGCCTATGCATTCCAACAGGTCCAAAGTGATTATCTTTTACCTATATATCAGTACGTTCTACAATAGTAGTACTAATAGTACAGTCTATCTGAAATTTTCAATTGAGTAGTATAGTTATACATCTATACATACACAGATACATACATCTATATATACACAGATCAAAAGCTTTATAATTGAATGTGAACTGCTATATTCTCATTTATATGGACACTAAGTAACTCACTTGTAACGTATGTGTAAAGAAAATAGTTTACGATACCAGTTGTTTTTTGTTGATTTTTAGAATAATTTTAGAGTATATGATTATTTTCAACCGAGATTATTGAAGTTATTAATACAGTACTCAAAGACCAAACATGTTCCACTACATTACAAACGATAGGCAATTTTAATCTTGTATTTGTCCACTTTGGCATGGTATGTCTTTATAAGCATCATGTAATAATTCTTCTTGTCAGTTGTGTTTTGTATTTTAAAGTAATGTTTTCCTTTGTTTTCTTGATTAGGTTTGTCAGGTCTGATAGTGGTCGCTCTATAAGTTAGGCGCATATAGCACTATGCATGCATATATTTATATGTAAGAGCTATGTGGCGATATAGCTACAGTCAAGCAGAGGTATAATAGGTAGCTATAACTCACTAGAGAGAGAAAACTCCATAAATATCTGCTCTAGTCTAGCCTTTAATAAGTTCTCTGCCACACACAATTTTCATCCAGATCTAGATCTTCTGCATATCTCCCCCTTCCACCGTTATGTGCCCTATATTGGATCTCCACACTCAGAGGTGTACTCCCTAACAGACTTACCCCCGTAGGTAGGGAGGGTATGATCCCTCATCCCATAATGGCGAAGAGGCTCTATTGATATTGATGCCTTCCCTGTCTCTCAGGTATATACCAAGATGTATCGTCCCCTTCCAAGCTCCATCTTTCAGATATCTCCAGGAGCCAGCAGCAGTCGTCATATGTCTTTCCGTCGATGAGGGAATTCTATTAAAGGAGAATTTCAAGTGCCACCTTCCCGTCAAAAGGCTGTCCTCGCTGCCACTCAATGTAATACCCAATTTGTTCCATGTATCACCTCCTGTCTTAAAGACGTTTGCGTTTGTAAATACATACCAAATGTTCTTATTGTCTGACTTCCCGGTAAAATGTATATTCCACAACTCCAAGGCACAAGTTGTATATATTTTATTTAAAATATTATAACTGAAAGTATACCGAATAATAAATTTTCAAGGTCTGAGACGGTTAAAAAATGTTTCTTAATTCATATAACAAAATTTCTTTCTGTGAAAATGTATATTAGGCCATTGTTTAAGTTATTATGTACATTAGGAAACTCGGCCTAACCTACCAGGAGCCGTCTGGTCTCGTTTAAGGTAATAAAATTTATTCTCTGAGAGTTTAGTGATTAGAACTTAGAAACTTCGTCATGGAGCTATACTAATGTCTGCATCATAGAATCGCCAATGTCTTTGATGTAACGACAAAAATAGCTAAGGAACTAATTTTTAGATCGACTTTTTATGTCATTATACTCCGACTTTTTGGATTTAAAGTTATTGCTTGAGTAAACTCTTTGATCAATTCTTTATTGTGATAACACTATAGTTTGCCTTATTGGGCAATAAAGTAATTGTGTTCAATGTTCTCCTTCATACCATGTATACAATTCTTCGTTCAGTATTTACAAACAGCCCAGAGACCTCCCAAATCCACATGGCAGTCAACCCCCTCGCATGCGAAAGAGGAAGGGGAGTCTTGGGAAGTCCCCCACGCTCCTTCATCATCCGCGTCACCGGATGCTAGCCTGTGGAGGCTGACCAACAACGCTAGAGTCACAGACACTCAGAACATGGTTTGAGAAACTGGCCATCGCCATTATAAAATTATTATCTAGACAATTTGTGTTTGGTGTTAAAGGACGAATTTTAAGTTTCAGATACACTCACAATTGAATTTTATTGGTTATAATTTAAGTATAATATTTATAAGGCATAGATTTATGGCTAGATAAAGAATAAAGTAATGAGGTAAGTCCTTATTTGCTTCGAAAACTATAAACAGCCATCCACAAAGCTTTACATAACGAGCTCACTGTGTTAGAAAAAAATTGGCTCTTCTCATTTTGCAAAAATAAAAGAGAACATAAAAGCTGCAAAATATCAAAAAAAAAAGAAGCATTAAAGTCCGCTTGGTAAGAATTAATGGAATGCAAAAGTCGATAGTGGAGAACTGGATAATAGATTCTGTTGATAATTATTCGCTGTATATCACGAGGATAAATCAAACTTTAGCGTTACATTTCAATAATTGTAATGATTATTTCTCAATGAATACAGGAAAACTAGACCCGAAAGGACAGAGACCAACAAATTCAACGTTTTTAGGCCATCTTCAGGTGCAAGAATGAATCAATTGTAGAATACCTTGCAACCTAATGTTGTCCAACTTTGCGATCTAAAATCCACCCCGGAGTACTGAATAGACTGACCCTAATTCATATTGATACTGACCGGAACAGAGGACTCACTGGAAATTGCAATTTTCTATAGTTAAAGGGAGACCGGTCGGAATAAGTGGTGCAATGAAAACTGTTTCACCCTCTCCTTTCTAGAATCTAGTAAAGATAATCGCTTCAATTAAATTCTCCACCATATTCTTCACAAGTAGCCTTATGCTGTTGCATAGTTTTGGCGGGTCGAGAATCCGAAGTAAAATAATTAAAGAGAAGTAAACGTTGATATGGTGGCAGTCCGGTAAAATTAAAGAGGGTTCTACCAACACCAAGTTCTATTCGTTTCCAAAATCTTTTAGGTGGTTTTACAGTGTTCCATTCGTTTTTAAAATCTTCTATATGGTTCTAAGAAGTTCTAAAGGCTTCTATTCGACTAACCTTGAACTTAAACGATATCGGAAGTGCCCTTGTTTATCTCACCCCGAAAGCTATGGATTTGACACTTATATCGGCCGTTTTTACTTATTTTCAAAATCAACAACCACCCCTAGGATAGTGAGAGAGGTGACTTAGCCCCACAGTAGTTTCTCGAGGTTAATCAGGATTGAGGGTATTCATGGTAAAGAAACTTTCGATGGCGGATGTAAGTTCTATTATTCCATTTCTCAGTTGTAATTCACACGTTTTGGCGTACTCGTTTCACATGTGTGATTGGTACTTGGCAGCTTTAGTTAGGTCTGTTAGAGTAGTTATGAATATAGAAAAAATCTCAATCAGGGGATAGTCAGTTATTTAGTGTAAGAGCTTTAGAAATTACGAAAAATAATTGCATATGATAAAGTTCCCATCTTCAAATTTATTTTTATCATTTCATTTGGTCTCATGTTAAAGTAACTTTAAAGTTTACTTTGTCGTTTTTTTTTTTTGAGTTATCAACGAGTATAGCTTGTTTTAGTGTTTTTTTTTATTAATAATAATGATGTTTTTAGAAAGGTAAAAAAAAAAAACACTTTCCAGAAGGAATTAGAATATAAAATATTTTTCTTGCTTGGGTTCCACACTTTGTATATTTTTAAAGGTAGGAAAATTTGAAGTTTTGTGTAAATGTTTCTTACGAAGTAATATTGAGATAAAGAAACAGTAAACCAGGAAGAAGTAAGTAGCCACATTGAGGTGAATTAGAGACCATGAACCAAGGATACAGTTATATTGGATAGTGGCCAAAAGGACAGTTGATTGTAAGAGGTGAAGAAGTCTTGCCAGCAAGTATCCAACTCCTAGCTCCTCTCTCCTGCAAGATACACCTTATTGTCTGCATATGTATATGTCCTGTTTTAGAGCTATTCTTGGTCAGAAATAACAAAACAGGTACGGATAAATCGTCTTTCGGCCTGTCAGCGTAAAGTAATAATTGATAAAACGAATATTTTATCAATTTAACTAGGAAAATAAATCTGTTATGTACCAGGGAAATAAAACAGAATGTTTGAATTTGGAGATACATGGCAGACGTTTGCTCGACTATATAGGTTTGCCTAAAGAAGTTAAATAATGAACGAATACTATCTTACTCGAAATGATAGTAAGAAAATTACTAGCTTATTTATTTTTTTTTTATTAATTTTAGCATCATCAGAGCATAAAATAGAACTACCTTGGAAAACATCATTACTATAACAGAACTAGGTTCAGTCAAAGTTGCATACACGATAGTATGGGCTTTACAATTATAGTTAACGAGGATATTAAGTTCTTTAATTTGACACCGTACACCTTCTTCTTTCTCTTACTCCTTCTCTTAGTTCTTTAAGTTGACACGTAAATTTATAGTAAATTTATTATTACATCAACTAAACAATTAATCAGAGACACTTACTCTTATTTAGTGGAGATAGTTATATTTTTATTTCTACCCGACATCAAATGAACTTCCTTTAAAGATATCTTGTGTTGGACAGCGGGATCACAAATAGCGCTCCAGCAATTTCAGAACAGAGTTCTCCGCACCTCCCTCAAACATACCCCGTTCGACCGAATGAAGGCAGACGAGATGCATAAAAAATTTGAAGTGCTCACCATTCAAGATTTCATCAAGAGAAGACATATCAAATTTTTTGACTCACTCCGACACAGCCACAACCCACTATTCTCCGACCTTTAACCACCACCAATGCCCGTCAGATGGAAGCACTGCTGGACCGCCGAAGCCTGGAGACAGATGGACGTGATCGAACCCTAGCCCCCTGACGGAGACTGAAGATCTACACCCAGCCGAGAGATCGAGGCCGATCTCCGAAGCTACAAGACCCCATCTACCTGTTTAAGCAGGGTCGACCTTCCGGCCGAGAGGCCGACTTATTTCAGGCCCCTGCCGGGGCTGGCCAGGCTTGACCTGGCCGACTACAAACCCTTGCCTAGGTACCCCTAGGCTCCACCCTCGGTAGGCTCTCACTACCTTCCTGATTCCACCCGCCTCCTTTAGGCATACCCCACCCTATATCCTTCTCATACATCCTTCAAATGGGGGACTCCCCTTAGTGAAAGGCACTCATTAGCCCAAAGTAATTTTCCCACATCCTATTTTATAAGTTTGAGAGCTAAGAAAAAAAAAAAGATCACAAATAGCGGGTTAACCATACGGGAAGGTATAATAGGGTATATATAATAGGTATAATAGGGGCAGGTATAATAAAAGGGATTATGATTTTAAAACCTAATAGAATAAACAGACACTTGCCTAAGGAAACGACAATATTCAATCCTATTTTTACGCTTGTGTTTGTTGGATGAAATGGGACAGTAGCTTATAACAATTATAAAATCAGAAATGATTGCCCTTTAGTTATCTTGTGCCTGGAATACGTGGGCGAGCCCTCTCCTTGAACTTGACTAGTTCCCGTCCACCCAAGACATCGAAGACACGTCCTCAAAGAAGATGTCTTTGGCGATCAGTGAGGCAGCGAGACTGCGATTTGCAAGGGTGATTGGTCCAATTAACTGCTCTACTGCTTCCCTTCCACATGTTCCTTGGAACTCAGCCTCGTATCAATCACCAATGCTACGAATAGTGGATGCGGTAGTTCCTAAAGTCCGAACGAGGGAAGCTCTACTTTCAAGTACAGGGCGTCTCATCAGTCTGTTTATGCATCATCAGTCATAAATACATATTATAACTATTCGGAATATGCTCAATATGGTTTTGTCGAGATACAGTTACACGAAAACAATAAAATAGATGTAATGGAATCACGGAAAAAAAAAAAGATTTAGGATTTAAATTTCTACTTTTTTCCAGGTTAAGAAGGCAAAAGTCAATTCCATAGTTTTAATATTAGTGAATGTACTTTTAAAATGCTATTTAGGTTATAAAAAAGTTTTGTTGTCTTTCCACAACTTTTTCTTTAATGTAATAGCACTGTCGCTAGCACTAAGCTGTCTTCTTCTGTTATTTCCAATTGGTTATGTGGGATATATAATTCATCTAAACCACTAGTATATTTTTTATCTAGTTAACTAAGGGTTAACTACTTAATTAATAATAAGGGTTAATTACTTTGACGAGTAAAGTAATGTTAGTGTAAATGACAGCATAGAGGTGTCAAAAGCGGTATGACATTAAAGAAGAAGTTATAAGTGGTGGAAAGATAATAAACCTGTTTTATAATTAAACCGATTCCACGATCCGGCAGTAATTTGTATTGCTATTCAAGTTGTCTATTTTATCTAATTCTGTTGTAATAGACACAGACATATATTTAAACGTTAATCCGGTTCCCTCTTTCGGTTTCTCGTTAGCGGGAAAAAGAATGAATCGATTCGAATTAATTCACCACTAGTCGCTCACTCACGAACGAGACAGCAAAATGAATAAGACTACAACGAACAAATCAAAAAGTCATTCTCGGGCAGAAGAAACTAGCCCAAGCCAAGCAATTAAAGAGCAGAGACCTGATCGTAGCAAATTGAAATGTCTTGTGATGTCTCTGTTGAACCTATTAGCCAATTTTTGTGCTTAGGTGATGATTTTCAAAACTAGAACAATCGTAAATTCGCTTCCTAGTTTGTATATAAGTAAATATAATTTTGTTGGTATGTAAATAATATTTTACTATTGTATGCTTTCACCTACAAGCTTTAGGCTCAAAGTTAGTGAATTAAACACATTTTGATCAAGTATATTGAGAGCCAAAAAGCTGAAATTATAAAAAAAAAAGAAATAGATGGTAGCAATGATGCACATATATGTAGGTGATAGTAAATGCATTAGTCAGTCCAGAGACATGAAATTTTACAAAAAGGTCCAATTTGATTATCGAACATAATTACGTGGCATTAATTAATTCCTTATAAATGCAGGACAGGGCAATTAAAGATCAGGCCTTCCTAAATAATAGTACTCAATGTGTGTTAGGACTACAGTCACAAAAGTCATTAAGATCGTGTTAGCGACCCCAGTTTACAGAGGCATAATTTTATTCAGTAGTTCTTCGGGGTACCCAACCCGGCGATGCTATTAATAGTTAATTAAAAACTTATTTTAGTTGATTAAACCAAAACCTTCATTTTATGATACACGACGCTTGACTGCATTTGCCAGTTAGCTTCTGCACCGACGAACATTTCAATTGTTCTAGAACATTCTGAAACTATTCAATAGAGAACGAAATAACTTCGTCGCAGTTCAGTTCAGTGTATGGCCCTTATTAGACACGATTCTGACATCTTTGTCAAAAGACCAAGAGAGTTGTGTTTATTAATTAGGGAAACTCCTTTAGAAATGTTTTTCGACTCATACGAGTCTCATGTTAGTTCACCGCTTTAAAATTAATTACAATAACCAAAAGTTAAAATTAAACAGTCAAAATTATGTAAAAGAAGAGGCAATTATAAAGTTATATAGGGTGATATTAATAACGGAGGCTGACCTGGTTTAAGGGGACATTTGAAAATAAATTCTGAGAAAAGTATGATAATTTTCTGAAACATTGGAGTGACTAAATATGCTAACAAAACAATTTTAATTAATTTTTTGTTATTGTAATTTAAGGTGCTGGTAGTTTCTCCATGGTTATTAAAGGAAGTAACGCCAAAATAGATTTCTATGATACGATATAGGAAATGCAAATTTAATACGTTCCCTACAGGTTTTAACAGGCATTTTTCGTATTAATGCTCAACTTATTTCTTCCATGTTTATTTTTATTTTTTAAAAAGTTCCAATAACGGAGATTGATTAAAAAATAAATATATTTCATTAAAAATTCAAAATATTTTTTTACTATTATCAAGAAACCCAGAATATTTTGGCTTATTTTCTTTCACTTTTTAGATTCCTTATTTCGCTTAAGTAAATGTTTATGCATATGTATATGCTTAAGTTCCTAGAATAGAGTCGTTATCACGTTAGGATACTTCAAAATTTATTTTATAACGGTTATTTAATATTAAAGTTAATTAGTTCTTCGTTATGAGCAATATTCATTTTTTGATTTTGACCGAATTTCACCTTGATCTCTTGCGCGTGCTTTGGTGTCTTCTCCAATGTCAGTCTAGTCTATCTAGTAATATTTTAAACGCGGTGTTTCTCTTTTCGTTTCCCCTAACAGTGCTAAGTATGACACGGGTACGAGGACCGGTATCGTCTCCTATATTTAACTTTTCACATAGGCAGCAATAAAACTAGCCTCACTATAAATCTGAACACACGCATAGGCCAAGAAATATGTATTTATTTACCTCATGCATCATAATTCCTCAAAACATGATGTATCGGCCATCACTAGATTGTTTCATCACATGCAGAGAAGCCCGCCCTACAACCTCGCAAACAATCGATACAGAAGAACAACAGCAACGAACTACTGCACTAATAGTTACTAAGAAAGGGCTATTTTTACAATTGTTCTGTTTAATTGATGTTGCGTAGTTGCTCCCGTGCGTCACGATGTGATTGTAGCTAGCTAGCGAGCTAGACCAATCAGCAACACGTATAGCCCGTGTTCGGGCTCTTTAATGGAGCTGTTATAGCTTCTGCATAGCCACGGCACATAGAATATTCACGGTTAGGTTCTGCGGTCGTAAAAATCATCAAGGTTTATTCTACAAGAGCTCAAAACATGCTAATTATGGTTTAGTTAATATGTAATAACAATGAGTCCAAAGACATGTTTTTCTTTCGATCAAGAAACATACAAAGTTAGTAACGCACGAAATATTAACGTCCGAACGGATTTTAATAGGATTTTTGCTAAATATATATTTTATCACGTGATTATTTTTATTAAAAGAGACAAATAAAATAATAATAATCCGATAGGGTGGACTTTACTTTACATAAATCGCAACGATTTTTTTTTTCCAGATGTTTACTGCCACATTAACGAAAATAAGGCGGGTGGAATTCGTTTAATACTCAATCTTTAGGCACTGCTGTGGTACACAATACATAAAATGTAAGATATTCGATCAAAAATACAATGTTGTTTTCCACAGACATCTATTATTATTATTGTTATATTATTATAATGTACTCGATTTGAGAACCCGGTTTGAGAACCGATTTGTACTCGCAACTAGAACCCGGGACGTCCACAATATCCGAGTGGGTGATGTTCTGCGGGGGCGTCATGGCGAGGTCGTCGTTTTTTCCTTTTATTTATATACTGATCGTCACAGTGATTTTATTTGGTGAATTCCAGCAAATCTTTTTTTTTTGTTTTGACCCTATCTGTCGTAGAGTAATTTATAGCGATTGGGAAGAAAATGGGCCCAAACATTCAAGGACTGTCTGTTCGACAAGGTTCCTTCAAGTAAAAATAATTTTGTACTAGTTTTTAAGCTTGCAGTATATTATTGAAGAGGATCCCAACACCTGATATATATCTTTGTAGCTATGGTCCATGGCCTCTAGTTTATCTTAAAGTTCCCATTTCCTTTCTTTAACTCACGGAGGAAGCTGATCAAAGCTATGGAGTATGGAGTTTTTTAACTTTCAAAGTAGCACATACAAATTACAGGCACAGGCGTGAAAAGTAGCGTGCTTACGTGCTCTACTTGGAAACAATCAGCAGATTGTCATCTGTGATCCATCACAGAAGATCTCTTCGTGATTGCCATCCGAACACCAGCACCGGGCTTGAAGTTCCTCCATCATCAAACTTTGGGAACTTCCCACGAGCAATGTTCCCAGTAAACTCCATACCAAAAAGGTTAGCGGTTCTGAAAAGTTCTCAAGTTTACACTCAGTAATTTTCTTCTCTACACATCTATATACATCATAAAAGTTCAAATAAGTGACTCGGGGGGTGACGAATTAAATTATTCGTTATATTTTTGAAAACATCGTATATATCATCGAGAGACCTAACAGCTGTGTTGTAGAGAAGGCCATGCAGTGAGAAGTCCCAGGACAGCTCTACTTCTTGACTACAACACTATTGGACCACTAAACCTTATTAACTCCAGTCTGAACAAAATAATGTCAGTTAGAATTGCTTTTGGAACTTTGCTGTTCCCTTCTAAAAGATGCTCTGTTTGTCTTAAGTCTCAAAGCACCACAGAATTGCCATTGTCGGTTCTACTCGTATATGGGTCTTCCGCCTGATCCATGGGCATGAAAATGATAAAATCCATCTGAAATTTTACAAATATATTTTCAACAAGGTCCCTGATTACACTGCATATATTTTTGCACCTAAGTAATAAAGGAAAATAAGCAAAAAAATGTTGGTCCTGTATTTAATAAGTAGCCCACTCCTTCTAAAGATGTCTTAGCTCAGATTATATTGAAGATTTGAAGTTTAAAATTTTATTTTTTAAGTAATCATTGAACCATCATTGGATAGATATCTAGAGGTACAACCTAGGACCATCCTCTACTCATTTCTATCCTGCTTATTCTTTTTCATTTCTTCCACTGTGATTTCAGTGGTGATATATTATTCTTACTATGTGGTGATGATTTCAGTCTTCCCATACATCCATTCTATGTCAGTCTGGTCACGGTTCTTCAGGACATATTTTTCTTCCGGTCGATGTTCTGCAGACGTCTGTAAGCCATTTGAACTGATGTCCTTTAAGGACTTCTCGAACTTACTATTAGACTCCATGCGCAGTCTCACCTTGTGTTCCCAACCACTGTTCTCAGATATCTCGTTTTAATAGCTGTAATCCAGTAATGGTTGCCCACAAATAACTCTCTAGGCCATACAAGAAAAATGGAACAGGGAGTAAAATGGACCGACGGAAAGCAGATCCTTAGAAGCTCTTCCTTCAATTTTCTTTTTCCAAACAGGGTCTGAGATATCTGCTAGAAAATACCATTGGCGTTTCAAACACGATCGAGTAACTCCTGGTTGACTTTTCCATAATTTCTATCGTAATTGTTAGCAGCTTGTAACTGCTTGCCTTTGCTGACAATGTGATCACAATATTTCCCACACATGCGACCTTGCTATTGCTTCGGTTGAGTGCGAGTCCTTTTCTATTGAATTCTTCAACAGAAGTTTAAAGCGGCTCAGGGGGATTAGTAATTGGAACGATGTGATTCGAGTATACAAAACATACAAAGTACGGGGAAAACAGACCACGGAATAAAACAGTTGTACTTATTGCACACTTCTTAACCTTCGTCCAGACGATTTCAATAAGTTTTTATTAGGTTAATGGTTTTTTTATTTAAAAAAAAACACAGTATCCGGATTTAGAAAATAAAATAATTTTTTTAAAAAACAAAAATAGTAGATGAGCTTTTTCACTATTATTTGATAAGTATTAATGGCACTCAATCCAGAGCATCAAGCGTTCTAATATCTCACATTTACACTTTTTAGGACAATAATTTTAGATAAAAATTATAGTTAATTTATAATTCAAGTCAAACCAAAGCTTATTATTCGATTAAGCGAAATGAGACACGGATTGTTTTTGATAGTTTTGAGGCAGCCATATAAGGACCAACTGGCAAAAGAAATAACAGTGTTCATCGATAATGATCGATACATTTTTAATAGATGACATTTGATATTTCTCCCTATAGTGGTGAATTATATTGAATAATTTATTCACCAGTACCTAGAAAGAGTCCCGGTATGAATAATAGGAATTATCATTTATTATTATATTATTTGATAATATATTATCAGCGGTGGAGATGTCATACCTCCCCACCTGACAACGAAATTTTCTATCTAGCTCAGTATATCGATTAGCGTTGTCTGAGTATTTGCACATCTCGAGTGGATCTGATTGAATGACTTGTATTTCCATCGGTCGTTACTACCCTAGTCAAATGTATTGACATGTTAACTATTTGTATTTAATTTACATTATATAAAAAGAGATATGATAATCAATTAAGTAAGATTTTATCATCTCCCACATTATTATTATTGATTATAGTTGATCCAACAGGCTCAAGGCTCTATGAGTGATGATGAAAAAAAAAATACTTCCTTAGAATTACTTCAACGTCACTAGTATGTTTCGACTACAACTGGTAATATAAGAGCGAACTTTCAATCTTTTTTTCCACATACATCCTGTTTTTAATCATTTCAACGAAAATATACATAGTGTTGTAATACATAATGCCCTTTAAATTTCCTGACCGATGTGATCCTTTTACAACCAATACCGCAGAACACACTTTAGAGACAAAGAGGCGAAAGACGATCGCTCATTAGTTGTTTCAAAGTATTTCTCCCATCGGGCTCAACGATAACGATATTATTTGTATCCGTTTAAGAGCAAACATATACAACCTGCCTGGCAGATGAGACAAAATGAAATTCGGCATATTGAGATGCACAGTATATCAACGAAGAGTCGAGGTCGAATGTATTAATCGATAAGTATATGCATCTGATCGCTGGTGATATCATCCTTCGATTGCATTCGAGATGCACCAGCAGCATCTTAATAAATGACAGGTGCTCAAATGCAGAGGATAATGAGGTCGTTAGCAATTCGAGGACGTCGTCCATTTATACAGATGCCAGAGCATATTCTTAGAACGATCATATTAAAAGGATTCATTCACTATCGATTGTTCGAAATAAGACGTAATTTGATCGCAGAAATGAATGGCGAGAGGCAGTAGTATGTTATCTGGAACAGAAGATACTAACTATCTAGACGGTTGCTATGAGGGCAACTTTCCAGAATTGTGGCAATTTTTGTGCCAGGAACGATATAACACTGTGATTTCAATGTTCAGCGAAAAAACAACAAAAAATGGACGTCATTAAACCACTCGTTGGGTATAAATTAAAACATATCATGAACTGTTTCGTTGGGTTTATCTTTGGGATTCCAAGAGGCCAGATCAGAGAAATAGTCATTTATTTACATCTAATATTACGCTGTACATTATCCTTTTTTTGAAGATACATTTTTGGTTGGCATATTTCCTTATTTTTTACAATTACTTAATTATTTTGTATTTTTTAATTTGAAGATTTTCTTTTATTTAATATTATATCGAGCTGATTTTCGTATTGGTTTTTGTATTTTTGAATTAATCCAAGAATAATTTACTAGAACGCTGGAAAATTTGTAGATTTTCCATGTTATTTATTCTGTTTATATATATTTTTAAAAAATACAATAAAGTTCACAATTGATGTAAAAAAATGTATAGGGAACGAAATAGTCACATGAAATGTTTCCAAAATTACCTTCACTGGATATTTACTGTATATCGGCTAGCCTACGAACTTCGACCCTCAGGCAATACAAGGAACTGACAGGTTATTCGCAGTACTGTACTGGTATGAGTAAATCATCGATATCCGGCCAGAGAGAACTGCCCGCAAATGTAATTATACCGGGAGAGGAAGAGGGAACGAATCTGCGAGATTTACCTGGATGTGCGGGGGGGGGGGGTAGGCTTGTATAAACATCAGTGTATGAGTATATAATTGTGTAATTATTCAGGGGCTGTGGTGTGCAAGCGTGTCCATAGATATACATATGTATATATATAAACAGACCGGTCCCAAGAAGTAACAATAGCTTTGGCCTATTCAAACAGAACTGAGAACCGAGAAGAGAAAGGTTTTTCCCTACTGCCACAAAAGAGTAGGAAATTCCGGGAATGTGAGAGGGCCCTTTGGTATTTACTCCGATACATGTAGTATTTCGTTTTGAAATCTCACAGCAATACTACTCTGCATTTTAAATTTTTTACACGCATGAAAATTGAAAAAAAAATATATACATAAAATTGCACCACCATTTCTTATAAAAGGAATATATATCGTTACCTCAGCGTAACAGTGACACAACTTGAGATTATATTCAAGTTTTCGAAAAATCCAACTTTAATTTTTTATCTCTTTTTGACTGAAATTATCAATAAGTAATTCACAGCAAATAGGTTGAATTTTATTTTAAAACTGTTCTAGTAATAAGATTTTTCGTCCAAAAAATCGCTAAAAATGTCCCACTGTTGCACTGAGGTAGCGATATAAAGGAGTTCATTAGTATATGTGTTCTCAATGCACCCTCCCACCGTCCGACGGAGGGGCATAAAATTATAATTCTAATCAATAAAATATAATCGATTGGTTCAATTCTGTAGCCGATATCATTGCGCTTATACGGACTGACCCGAGGATTTCTCCGTACCAACCTGTTTATAAACGTTTGACGTTTATTAATATTTTACTTTTAAAATGCAGGATGTTATATTTGACATCCAATTAGTTTATCGATTCATGTATAATATTGTATTGAGTTTATCTTAACAACAAGAAAATTTAATTTGATTAATTTAGTTTGAACATGTAACCAGAGAGTGTTTTCCCTTGCTGCGCCGTCCATTGCATTGAATAACCTACTATAATTTTTAAACATATTTCAATTTTAGTATTTTATATTAAAAATCTTTATTAAGGAATCTTTTTATTTTTACCCCTACGTCTTTCTATCTGTTCCTGTCTGTCTCCTTCCCTAGCTAGAGAGGCATGCAATTTCACATAAGCGTATCAATTGATGTTATGACGACCTAAAAAATACGGCAAACTCCTTGGAACATGATTAAGTGTCATTAATTAAACAATGACTATCTGATTAAAAAAATGAATTTTTTCCTATGATATCGAGTAAGGTTGCAAATTAAATATCCCAGTGTCTAGTCTAATAATGTTATTGCCACTTTACTACGATCATGCATTTGTATTTAAAATGAAATATAATATAGCCATGATTAATGAACGACTTATAGTTCCAGCTGACGTAGATCGCCTTTGCACGCTGCCGACCCCTGGAGGCAATCACTTGATCAAACACACATAAGTGTCACCTCAGAAGTTTGTCCTTTCCATTATTCAATTTACTTCCTTGAAGCAGATCTATATATATAAAGCGAAATGTAGTAGCAGACACAATCACTTCAACTCCAGACATACATAATTCATTAGGAATGGATAGGATTCTGTCTTTCTGTGCCCATCTACAAACCCACTGGCAAATTAAAAATATATATATATATTCTGTATCCTGCTGAAATCTGAATACACTTTTTCTCAGTGTTCAGATTACACTTCATTAGAGGGGAATTAGACCTCATTATGTATTTTCGGGAGTTGTTTCTTTGTCCAATTATATCACAAAGGGATATCTCTCTTGCTATATAGGACGCAGTCATTAACAATTTTTTAACTTTTGATTTCATAACCCTCTCCTTAGTTGAAATTAATTACACCATGGGTAAAGAACACCACCTTTTCTTTACTTGGAATAAATAATTGGTTCGGATTATTTCTCTTTATATCTTATTCAGATATAATTATGAGATTTTATGTTGTTTTTTTCTTTCTTCCCCTCTCTCACTTTTAGAAGCTTATATTGTTCATACAAAACTTATCGTTTTATTATACCTGATTAAAAAATAAAATAGGTGAATAAGATTATATTCAGGTATTTTCTTCGGCTACAAAATTGACGGAGAGAAAGCTTTCGGGTAATCATGATCGGACTCGGGTTATGATGGATATGTTTTTGTTAGGTTTTGACTAAAAAAAATAGATATCATTAGCATAGATATCAAGCAAATTAGACTTGCAAAAGTAGAACCCGTTTATTGTTTATTTTAAACGTCCAATAGAGATTTTCGTAACAAATATTCATTATTATGTATATGCTCAGTATTCAATGTTATTGGCAAATAAAAAATTGATTTGTAGCCATACATATCGTTATATCGTTAATATACACTGACTAAAACGGACTAGGAGGCTTTAGTTGGTATTCCAATCCACAAACCAATTCCAGTTAATGATATAAATTTACTAAGTTAAAAATTTACTTTTGAATAAAAACAATTAAGAAGAATTGTTATTTGTTTACTCACTGGCAATCTTGATGTGGTTTCAAGAAAAGCGTATAAATATTTGTAAATAAAGCTACCTAAGTCTTGTCATGTTTTCATCCAGTTTAAGCTAGATAAATTTTACTTGGTGGTTCCATTTGTCATGAAGAATACATAAAAAATTTACCTACTTCCACGTAGAAATAAGTGCCAGTAAATCAGTTCTGGCGTTAAAATAACTACAAGTTATAAGACAATAAAAAATGGATGGAAAATTACTTAAAAGAAAGAACGTTTCCAGTCCGGAGATGAATTAGTTTTGAGAGTTTTTGTTTTAATAAACAATACAATATCGGACAATTTAATAGCGCGCACAAGACAAGAAAATTAATTCTAGCTTTGACTCCGAGATAAGGACGAAATAATAAAAAAGCGGTTCATTGGATGGCGGTTAAGTCGAGGAGAGAGCGTTTGCAATATCTTCCTTCTTCCTTGGTGCAGATTTACAACCGCGCACCCGTTTAATTCACTTTTAAAGGATGTCTTTGTCTTATTAAAAAAGGCTGCGGGATATTGCGCGATGTGGGCCACCAGGCTGTATCAAAGGCTTCTTTATTGTCTACTACTTCTTCCAGCTTCTTCTTCTTGGCGAGAGGTTGAGGACTAATATATAGCCCCTTTGCTGCTCCACCCAGGATCAAGCAGGAAAATTATTTATGTCTGTATGAAAATACAAAATATATACTATACAGGGCGATTCTTCATTAATATTAACTATCATAATTAACTTTTTTTGCTTTTCGCAAAAAAGTTCATCTAACCATCAATGCTAATACGAGAAAGGTTTATTTCGACGTTTAAACAAGGAGAGGGAGTTCTTCCGTCGGCACGTCTGTATGTGTGGTATATGACAGTTCCCCTTTAAACAACACAATCAATCTAAAATTTGGAGGGTGACACGTCACGCATGCATACGTTTTGGTTACTGTATAAAAACAGGTTAAGCTGGTGGAAAAAAGGCTTGGGAGCCAACAACAGAAATCGTGCATTTCTTCGTTAAGAAAGTATAGCTGTCCATCGATCGACGTGAAACTCCGTACAATACGTACAGCAAGACTTCTAAATATTACGTCACAAACGTATACTACCCTAAAAAAAACTCAATACTCAGTAGGACGTGCAAGGACAATAAACGCTTCACTGTGCATTAGTTTCTCTTTGGATAGGATCGTGAAAGATCGGATCTCCAAGGAGAAGTACACGAAGACGTGGATACCTTGTTTAAACAGAACGTGATCGGTGATATAATCCGGTAGGTTATTTATGGCTATCGGTTGTATTCAACTGCTCAAATCAACCTGCCATTCTTTCATCGATAAAACTTTACTCGAAGATTTGAAAGAACTTTCCAGTTAAGAGAAGAACGTATAATACGGATAGTGGAGCACATGAAGAAGAAGACCTTACACAGATGGAGACGTATCATAGAGGGGGGGGGAATCAATCACTTGTTAATTGAACAGATGTTTATGGTAGGAACGGCTGAAGAGAGATTGTCTTATTATTGAGTACATATTTAAAATATTCAACAAAGATTTGACATTTTCTGCTTCATTAATTATGATCGAAATAGACAATTTTGAACTTGCATTTGCGCAGTTTTGTATGGTCTTTCTATGAGTCAGCTTTGTAATCAATCTTCTAGTCAGTTATATATTGCATTTTCAGTAATGCTTTCCTTTGTTTTGTTTTTTGAATAGTTATGTCAAGTCCGATAGAACACATTTTCCCCAATACATGAAGGTGTACGTATAACATAAGTATGGCTGACGTGTTTTGAAAATTCTCTACTTGTCTGACGTGGATTGGTCTCCCACCAATTAAACCCTTTAATTCGCCATCATCATTGAGCTTTGTTTCTTGCTGTGATTTATTCTCGAGCCTTGTATTGCCAGATTGAAACCTAGAAAACTACCGATATACAGTTATTTCATTTACCGTACAATCACTAAAAGCCATATTGTTGGTTCGAAAGGCATTGGAAGCATTACGCTCAAGTTTAAATTCATATAAGAGTATAACTCGTAATTGCTGATTCCATTGATAGTAAAAAAATTACACAAACACTTGAACAGTTAAAAATAAACTGAAATATATAACATGAAAATGAAAGAGAAATGTCTACAGAATAATACAATGCCGACTGTGTTAGTGTTTGTAAACAAGAGATGGATTATTACTTAATTATTACTTAATACATTAAAATAACTAAATATGACATTTCATCCCTTCCAACCTAATATATATTTATATATAACAGTTTTTATTTTTCATTTAATACGTCAATAATTATGTTGTACGGGTATTGATAAACCGACATCATGGATAAAGGATGTTAATGTAAAAAGTTCTTCGACTTCACTAAAGACTATAAGAAATTAAAAACACAGATCGGACAACAACGTATGTGTACAGAAGAAATTAAAAACAAAATTAATTGTCCTAGAAAAGGCAGGTTTTGACTAAATAAACCTCATGGTGAAGTCAGTAGCTGTTGAGTTCTGTTATTGATCGCCAATTGATCACTGATTGTGCCGTTGACGCAATCACCAATTGATTGGAGAACTGTTGTTGCATCAACTGCCCAGACCTAGGACAACTTCCTCGTTCTTCTATTGTCCTTTTTCTATTGATAGGTCATTGATGTTTGATTGTTAAAGAATCAGATCTCGTAGTTAACGAACGTTTAGTACTTTAACGTTTAAGTACTTTGGATTTCATTTGGTTGAAATCAACATTTACATATATATTTCTTCAGGAGATTTTTCTTCACACATCTACATTATTGAGGTTTTGCACACGAAATTTTGTTCTAAATAAATAGATAAGTAGGTATAGATTGAGAGGTTACTAAAAAGTAATTCAAATATATAAGTATTATCATTAATTTTAGCTGATAATGAGAGTACAGGCCAGGGTACTTCTTTGATATTTATTTTATTCAGTTCTGAGTTTTGAAATGTAGTTCCACTAAATTTATAATGTTATCTTTACAATTTGTAAAGGGATAGATCCGCTGCCATGTTATATATTTATAAAACTAAAGTGCACGGGTAATAATTGATGAATGGTTTAAGAGAACCTCTGGTAATTTTTGCTTCTGAGTTGACAAGAACAGTTTGACTGAAATTTATCAAAGAAGAACTAGATTTTATTATTGTGTTGAAATAAATACGAAATAAGTGAAGTAGAATGTGAAGCAACAATATCGAGAGGCGGTTCCGGTGCTTAAATTCGCCTGAATTTTTCGAATACTCTGAGAGTTTTAGCAAAAATGTGTACTTTAATACTTTTGCGTATCTTAACATTTGTAAACTAAATACAAAAAGTTTTAAATTATTATATTTTATTCAAAAGAATCCTATTAATAATGGTAACACATTGAAAAAATCAGATAGGTTTGATATTTTTTAGGGGTTCGTTGTTATGACCGTATGTCTAACGCACTACGCAGATTTAATGTAGAAAAAGTGTGATTAAGAAATATGAATCGACTATCAGTCGGGAAGATGCGAGGATTCTTTCCGACGGGCATTAAGAAGGGCTTGAGGGACAAGCAATATAAGCCTTTGCCCGCCGACGAATTGAGTAGCGGTTGAACAGGTCAGTTCTCTCTCGGGAGCAACCACCCCCAGAACGGATCCTCTGACTTATTTCTGAACGAAGAAGGTCTTCCTCTCAGGGATGCAAACTGAGGGCTTGGAACTTTCTGCCTTGAGGCACCCCATTAATGAAGACACCGTTGTGTAAGTATCCGTGAGCTAAATATCCATAATTTTATTTCAACCAATTTTAATAAAACTGTTATATTATTTTGCATATTCTATTTATACTACAGAAACTCCTTCCATTGATCACAGCGTTTAAATTACGAGGTTAATTTAGCCTTTGGAGTGATTGGGACAGCATTAAATTCAATCAATAATAATTTTACCCCAATGCTATACGCTCTGAGTTTGAAAGAGTAATAACATCTAAGTAGTTGAATAATTAAATGGCATCCCATAAAATAAAATAAAATATTTAATTATTCAGCTTGAGCATAGAGGCGTGGTTCTGACGGTAAACTAGGTAAAAGAAAAATATACGTATCCGTAGAAAGATACATTATATGTAAATTTTCCTACATTTTAAATATTTGGATACATTTGTGTATATTAGCATTAATAGATTAGAACATTAATAAATTGGTATAAATATATAAACAGAAATACATTTAACCCCTTAACTCGCTGAACGTATCAACCGCTATTTGCAGTATTTACGAACATACAAAAGATGATTTTCCAATACCTGATGGAAAGTAGAGTTTATTCCTGCAGGCTCATAAACATAATAGGTGATTAGGCAAACAAGTTTTTTTTTTCTTAAAAAAATAAACTGAATACGAAAAGGTAAATCACTATAGTCAGATTAATCGCAAAAAAACAGACAAAGGATCAGACAAGCAGAAGTTATTGCCCTGTTTCACCTAGCGGTAGTTGTGTTGGCCAGCCTGATTCCTTCTTTGATGGATGGCCTCTGGACCAAGGATAAAGCATGACAGTGTGGCCTATCTCTGCGGTGATCTGCTGCTCTGATTCATGCTCTATTGATAATTGCTGAGTCCGAAAATTCTGTATGCATGTTGGTACTGGTAGATAGCGGTATCATCCATGGATATGATACCACATTCGATGTGAAGTCATACAAAGTTACTATCTAATCAATGCTGCGAATGATTACTTGGGTAATATCGAAACAGTAGATAGATCAGGCTGTAGACGAAATGCAGAACAACATAGACCTTATGACACTTTTTTATTGTAATAAAATTACAATCTGGCTTATTAGGCAATAAGTAATTGTGTACATTATCACAAAGTATAATTACAGTATTTAAAAACACCCCAGAGACCTCCCAAATCCACATGGTTGTCACCTTTTTCGCATGCGAGGGTGTGAGTGGAGTCTTGCGAAGTCCCCCACGCTCCTCCGTCAGTCGCGTCGCCGGATACGAGCCAGTGGAGGCTGACGAAGAGCGCGAGAGCCACATACACTCAGGACATGTTTGGAGAAACTGGCCATTAACAGGACTCCCACTGTCACGTATTTATAACAGGCCATTGCCGTTTTAGTCTCAGGGGAGGGTTATAGGAATACGTGGCGCTGTGTAATGACCGTGTTAGGGGATTAGGTTGGTTGGATATGTTACTGTGGAGTTTAAGGAACTTGCAAGGGATAATTAACAACATAGAAAAGACTGTATTCCATCTACGGCATGAGTCGTATATCATAAGTTATTTGAAAATGGAATTATCCATTGTCATATCAAGCTACAATTGAATTCTTTATTATTTAGCTTTGGAATAAAGATTTTATCTTATTTGTGTAATGAAATTCTGTTGAGTTTTTAACAAAAAAACACGTGTTATGATTGTGGTACACACATACTCCATTGAGTTCAATTTAATGATTAAAGGAGGAAACACAATACATTTCCCCCCAAGGGATTAGTACCAACGATGTTCATATTATCATTAGCCCTATTAATGAATATCTTACTTTTACTAATTATTACTCGACTTTATTGTCAGTCTTATTATGTTTTATTAGTTAACTTGTACATGCATTTGTGTATATTGTTACCTTGTATTAAAAGTGTCCATGGGTAGTACCCATAACAATATACACAGTATGAATGGTAAGCTACATTTTATTTCAGCAACTTTAGTTCTGTGTAAAATATTCCCCAAAATGCCAACAATTTATGAAATTTATAATTGGCCTACTTAATTTTTTTAGTTTAACGGGGAAAAAAATTAACTGGAAAGTAATAACTATTAAAGTGATCCTAAAAATGATTCAACCTATATTTTATTTAAAAAATACCATCCGGGATCATAATACTTATGTTTTGGTTAAGACATAATAACAAGTATGTGATTTTTTTTATTCCGGTAACTTTTCAAATTACTTAAGCCAAAGACGTACCATCTTTTAATCTTATTAATTTATTTTTTCAAGCATAAACCGAAGAGAGAATAAAAAATTAAGGTCACTTGTTCCTCCCATAAACTAGTTAATTAGGTTATCAGACCTTAAGGACCTAAGTCTAAAATAAAAATAAAATCTCGTCTTATTTCCTTAATCCTACCCAAAATTATCACATAATCTATTAATAGTCACCCCTGATATGAGATATATTCCACCCCTGTAATTAGATGGGATCAGCTGTCAGACTTTAAAGTCAGCTCTAAGGCCTGTAAGTGGCAGGAGCCTGTAACAATATCTGACGAACTACGTACTACGAAGAATTTTAACCATTCAAATTGTAGGCTGTTCTTGAGTCAGTAAAACATGAAGACAGTAAACCGTCAGCCAGGTTCATTTATTTATTGACAGTTATAACAGGGAGTAAAATTAAGTCCCAACATACTGTACACAAAAGCTATGTTCTCATCATTTTGAGTTATACTGTATGTGTTCGGAATCAGTTCTTAGTGAACTTGCTAATGTGCATGTCTTAACTTTCAAGAGCCACTCCTTTTTTCCATCATGGCTTAACTACTTTATAGTACTAGCTATGTTATAGTTTTATTTTCACTAGCTAAACGATAGTTTTTCCTTAAATGATCCAAAAATAAAACTGGTAGGGTTGAATACACGGTGTTAATGATTCCTTAGAAATATATATTTTGATAAAAACAACCAAATATATGTATTATTAATAATGAGGTAATAATCAATATATATTATTAATAAAATTAATTAATGACGCTCACCAATCAAATAATAATAAATTAATTGATCATGGTACCTCCGTAAGCAAATCCATATCTCTTGTTTCAACAGGAGACCCGTAGATGCCAGGAAAGAGGTATGAAAAGATAAATGGGTGAAAACATAAGTGTTTTTTATTTTACACGTAAGGGTGGTTTTTGTTTTTGTTAAGGCAATAACCTAACAACTATTGAGACAACAAACAACTGTTGAGTATTTCACCCACTCAAGGCAAAATCCTCCCCTCTTTAAAATTAAACACTTTACGAAGAAGGGAATTATCCCTCTATAAAACACTTAGAAGCGGTGTTTACTGCGCAAAAATTCAAATTAGCCTGTTCACAAAGTGGCTCTAATGCGATGAAGAAGGAAGTCCCTCCGGAGGACACTTTGTGTGGGCGGGAAAAGTGGGTTAAAAGCCTTAAAGTGGTGAGAGCCAACGGACCGTGCCCAGTCGTGTATATTGCCAGTCGTTAGGGTGCTCGTCTGTCAATTTACATGTGTAAGTCTGTCTGTGAAATGTTTTGGTCTAGGAGACGGTTCCTTTAACAGACAATCTGGTAATAACATAAAACTCCACATATCGGGGAATGATTTTAATAAAAGTTCAATATAGTAGCACAACCAATATTCCCACGAAAAAAAAAAAATTAAATGTGTCTTATTCATTTTAAAACATTTAAACAGGTAAAAAACTCATCTATTTCGGTTCATGTAATTGTGGACCATCAGAGACAAAGCATAATCTTTCGCAATCTCACATAAACAAGTTGTTAGCTATATAAAACCTTGATCCACCCAGCCATAAATTAGCTCTGAGACGAAGAGCATCTCAAAGACAAATGCGCAAAAAGTCCTTGTCTTTCAAAAGTCTGAGCCTAATCCACTAAAACAGGCCAGGAGGTTTGGCAGAGAAGTAACCTCGCCAGGTTACAGACACTCTATGCGTCAAGGGCGAGATTTCATGAGACCATCGGAGCAATGACAGGAATCTGTTAGGGATAAGCACTAAGAACATCTGGACAAGATAGACGAATATGGCAATGATTTCTGGAGGAGCCCTAGGCTGAGAGAAGAGAGTCGTTGGGCCATTGATTGAGATATTGGTACATTATGGGAGTGTTTGTTCATTGGTCTTTGAAATATTGTCCTGACGGGCTTGCTAGTCAAGTAACAACACAATATAGGACTGATGATCAATATAAAATTGTAAATAAAAATTATAATAAAATTTCACTATTCATTGTAGACAATTCCTAGTCAACTTCAATCTTCTCTGTCATGTCGATAAATACATAGTTGCTGGAAATTAAAAATTTGTATGTAACAATAAATGAAATGTCTAGTGTGTTTCAACAACCAGTATTTATGGTAAAAAGGTAACATATATACGTAATTTTCTACACAATGTGACGAATAAATAAATGTATGAAGGGCACAAAATGCGCTTGGGACTGTGACGTAGAGATCTGCTACAGTAAAAATAACAGTCCACTGTTCCAAGGTCTCGCAGGATTGCAGACATTGTTTTTCAAACACGAATGGAGAGGCTCTACTTTCATACAGGTACGTAGGTATCGTCAGTTATCGGTCTGTCTGTATTTATGTTTTATGATAGCGGTGGTAAAAATGATTCATTAGATCTCCATTCTTTAAGTTCTGTTTAATGTACTCCAATATTTCACTATCCAAATATTTTAATAGCTGCTTTTTTAGTCAATATTTTATTTATTGGAGTTTTTTAAAGAAATATTGAGTGAATAAGATGTTTTAAAAAATAATATGAAATGTTTCCTTTATCATTACACAGAAAAACCTTACACCTATCAAGCTCCTACAAATATAACCAATAAAAACAAGACTATCCATCTAATATCGTTCCTGAGACACGCACACTTCCAAGAAGGATAATATTGAACACCGATCTTTGATGATATGCAGGTGTGGTTTGAAGGGAGGAGGGGGTTAGAGAGGTAGTGTTGAATTTACAATGCCCCTCCTAACTTTTGGAATATGCATGCAAGTCTCCTGAAGGTTTTGGCAGTTGCTTGATTACAGTCCAACTAACTATCTGAGGAGGCGAGCTTTCTAAGAAATATGGAATGATTGTTTAGTACGAAGGGTGAGGCCTATGCATTCCAACAGGTCCAAAGTGATTATCTTTTACCTATATATCAGTACGTTCTACAATAGTAGTACTAATAGTACAGTCTATCTGAAATTTTCAATTGAGTAGTATAGTTATACATCTATACATACACAGATACATACATCTATATATACACAGATCAAAAGCTTTATAATTGAATGTGAACTGCTATATTCTCATTTATATGGACACTAAGTAACTCACTTGTAACGTATGTGTAAAGAAAATAGTTTACGATACCAGTTGTTTTTTGTTGATTTTTAGAATAATTTTAGAGTATATGATTATTTTCAACCGAGATTATTGAAGTTATTAATACAGTACTCAAAGACCAAACATGTTCCACTACATTACAAACGATAGGCAATTTTAATCTTGTATTTGTCCACTTTGGCATGGTATGTCTTTATAAGCATCATGTAATAATTCTTCTTGTCAGTTGTGTTTTGTATTTTAAAGTAATGTTTTCCTTTGTTTTCTTGATTAGGTTTGTCAGGTCTGATAGTGGTCGCTCTATAAGTTAGGCGCATATAGCACTATGCATGCATATATTTATATGTAAGAGCTATGTGGCGATATAGCTACAGTCAAGCAGAGGTATAATAGGTAGCTATAACTCACTAGAGAGAGAAAACTCCATAAATATCTGCTCTAGTCTAGCCTTTAATAAGTTCTCTGCCACACACAATTTTCATCCAGATCTAGATCTTCTGCATATCTCTCCCTTCCACCGTTATGTGCCCTATATTGGATCTCCACACTCAGAGGTGTACTCCCTAACAGACTTACCCCCGTAGGTAGGGAGGGTATGATCCCTCATCCCATAATGGCGAAGAGGCTCTATTGATATTGATGCCTTCCCTGTCTCTCAGGTATATACCAAGATGTATCGTCCCCTTCCAAGCTCCATCTTTCAGATATCTCCAGGAGCCAGCAGCAGTCGTCATATGTCTTTCCATCGATGAGGGAATTCTATTAAAGGAGAATTTCAAGTGCCACCTTCCCGTCAAAATGCTGTCCTCGCTGCCACTCAATGTAATACCCAATTTGTTCCATGTATCACCTCCTGTCTTAAAGACGTTTGCGTTTGTAAATACATACCAAATGTTCTTATTGTCTGACTTCCCGGTAAAATGTATATTCCACAACTCCAAGGCACAAGTTGTATATATTTTATTTAAAATATTATAACTGAAAGTATACCGAATAATCAATTTTCAAGATCTGAGACGGTTAAAAAATGTTTCTTAATTCATATAACAAAATTTCATTCTGTGAAAATGTATATTAGGCTATTGTTTAAGTTATTATGTACATAAGGGAGCCGTCTGGTCTTGTTTAAGGTAATAAAATTTATTCTCTGAGAGGTTAGTGATTTTAACTTAGAAACTTCAGCTATACTAATGTCTGCATCATAGAATCGCCAATGTTTTTGATGTAACGACAAAAATAGCTAAGGAACTAATTTTTAGATCGACTTTTTATGTCATTATACTCCAACTTTTTGGATTTAAAGTTATTGCTTGAGTAAACTCTTTAATTAATTCTTTATTGTGATAACACTATAGTTTGCCTTATTGGGTAATTTCAATGTTCTCCTTCATACCATGTATTAATTCTTCATTCAGTATTTACAAACAGCCCAGAGACCTCCCAAATCCACATGGCTGTCAACCCCCTCGCATGCGAAAGAGGAAGTGGAGTCTTGGGATGTCCCCCACGCTCCTTCATCATCCGCGTCACCGGATGCTAGCCTGTGGAGGCTGACCAACAACGCTAGAGCCACAGGCACTCAGGACATGATTTGAGAAACTGGCCATCGCCAGGATAAAATTATTGTCTAGACGATTTGTGTATGGTGTTAAAGGACGAATTTTAAGTTTCAGATACACTCACAATTGAATTTTATTGGTTATAATTTAAGTATAATATTTATAAGGCATAGATTTATGGCTAGATAAAGAATAAAGTAATGAGGTAAGTCCTTCTATTTGCTTCGACAACTATAAACAGCCATCCACAAAGCTTTACATAACGAGCTCACTGTGTTAGAAAAAAATTGGCTCTTCTCATTCTGCAAAAATAAAAGAGAACATAAAAGCTGCAAAATGTAAAATAAAAAACGAAGCATTAAAGTCCGCTTGGTAAGAATTAATGGAATGCAAAAGTCGATAATGGAGAACTGGATAATAGATTCTGTTGATAATTATTCGCTGTATATCACGAGGATAAATCAAACTTTAGCGTTACATTTCAATAATTGTAATGATTATTTCTCAATGAATACAGGAAAAGTAGACCCGAAAGGACAGAGAACCAACAAATTCAACGTTTTTAGGCCATCTTCAGGTGCAAGAATGAATCAATTGTAGAATACCTTGCAACCTAATGTTGTCCAACTTTGCGATCTAAAATCCACCCCGGAGTACTGAATAGACTGACCCTAATTCATATTGATACTGACCGGAACAGAGGACTCACTGGAAATTGCAATTTTCTATAATTAAAGGGAGATCGGTCGGAATAAGTGGTGCAATGAAAACTGTTTCACCCTCTCCTTTCTAGAATCTAGTAAAGATAATCGCTTCAATTAAATTCTCCACCATATTCTTCACAAGTAGCCTTATGCTGTTGCAGTTGTAGTTTTGGCGGGTCGAGAATCCGAAGTAAAATAATTAAAGAGAAGTAAACGTTGATATGGTGGCAGTCCGGTAAAATTAAAGAGGGTTCTACCGACACCAAGTTCTATTCGGTTCCAAAATCTTCTAGGTGGTTTTACAGTGTTCCATTCGTTTTTAAAATCTTCTATATGGTTCTAAGAAGTTCTAAAGGCTTCTATTCGACTAACCTTGAACTTAAACGATATCGGAAGTGCCCTTGTTTATCTCACCCCGAAAGCTATGGATTTGACACTTATATCGGCCGTTTTTACTTATTTTCAAAATCAACAACCACCCCTAGGATAGTGAGAGAGGTGACTTAGCCCCACAGTAGTTTCTCGAGGTTAATCAGGATTGAGGGTATTCATGGTAAAGAAGTTTTCGATGGAGGATGTAAGTTCTATTATTCCTTTTCTCAGTTGTAATTCAGACGTTTTGGCATACTCGTTTCACATGTGTGATTGGTACTTGGCAGCTTTAGTTAGGTCTGTTAGAGTAGTTGAGAATATAGAAAAAATCTCAATCAGGGGATAGTCAGTTATTTAGTGTAAGAGCTTTAGAAATTACGAAAAATAATTGTATATGATAAAGTTCCCATCTTCAAATTTATTTTTATCATTTCAAAATTGGTCTCATGTTAAAGTAACTTTAAAGTTTACTTTGTCGTTTTTTTTTTTGAGTTATCAACGAGTATAGCTTGTTTTAGTGTTTTTTTTTATTAATAATAATGATGTTTTTAGAAAGGTAAAAAAAAAAAAACACTTTCCAGAAGGAATTAGAATATAAAATATTTTTCTTGCTTGGGTTCCACACTTTGTATATTTTTAAAGGTAGGAAAATTTGAAGTTTTGTGTAAATGTTTCTTACGAAGTAATATTGAGATAAAGAAACAGTAAACCAGGAAGAAGTAAGTAGCCACATTGAGGTGAATTAGAGACCATGAACCAAGGATACAGTTATATTGGATAGTGGCCAAAAGGACAGTTGATTGTAAGAGGTGAAGAAGTCTTGCCAGCAAGTATCCAACTCCTAGCTCCTCTCTCCTGCAAGATACACCTTATTGTCTGCATATGTATATGTCCTGTTTTAGAGCTATTCTTGGCCAGAAATAACAAAACAGGTACGGATAAATCGTCTTTCGGCCTGTCAGCGTAAAGAAATAATTGATAAAACGAATATTTTATCAATTTAACTAGGAAAATAAATCTGTTATGTACCAGGGAAATAAAACAGAATGTTTGAATTTGGAGATACATGGCAGACGTTTGCTCGACTATATAGGTTTGCCTAAAGAAGTTAAATAATGAACGAATACTATCTTACTCGAAATGATAGTAAGAAAATTACTAGCTTATTTATTTTTTTTTATTAATTTTAGCATCATCAGAGCATAAAATAGAACTACCTTGGAAAACATCATTACTCCAACAGAACTAGGTTCAGTCAAAGTTGCATACACGATAGTATAGGCTTTACAATTATAGTTAACGAGGATATTAAGTTCTTTAATTTGACACCGTACACCTTCTTCTTTATCTTACTCCTTCTCTTAGTTCTTTAAGTTGACACGTAAATTTATTATTACATCAACTAAACAATTAATCAGAGACACTTACTCTTATTTAGTGGAGATAGTTATATTTTTATTTCTACCCGACATCAAATGAACTTCCTTTAAAGATATCTTGTGTTGGACAGCGGGATCACAAATAGCGCTCCAGCAATTTCAGAACAGAGTTCTCCGCACCTCCCTCAAACATACCCCGTTCGACCTAATGAAGGCAGACGAGATGCATAAAAAATTTGAAGTGCTCACCATTCAAGATTTCATCAAGAGAAGACACATCAAATTTTTTGACTCACTCCGACACAGCCACAACCCACTATTCTCCGACCTTCAACCACCACCAATGCCCGTCAGATGGAAGCACTGCTGGACCGCCGAAGCCTGGAGACAGATGGACGTGATCGAACCCTAGCCCCCTGACGGAGACTGAAGATCTACACCCAGCCGAGAGATCGAGGCCGATCTCCGAAGCTACAAGACCCCATCTACCTGTTTAGGCAGGGTCGACCTTCCGGCCGAGAGGCCGACTTATTTCAGGCCCCTGCCGGGGCTGGCCAGGCTTGACCTGGCCGACTACAAACCCTTGCCTAGGTACCCCTAGGCTCCACCCTCGGTAGACTCTCACTACCTTCCTGATTCCACCCGCCTCCTTTAGGCATTCCACACCCTATATCCTTCTCATACATCCTTCAAATGGGGGACTCCCCTTAGTGAAAGGCACTCATTAGCCCAAAGTAATTTTCCCACATCCTATTTTATAAGTTTGAGAGCTAAGAAAAAAAAAAAAAAAAAAAGATCACAAATAGCGGGTTAACCATACGGGAAGGTATAATAGGGTATATATAATAGGTATAATAGGGGCAGGTATAATAAAAGGGATTATGATTTTAAAACCTAATAGAATAAACAGACACTTGCCTAAGGAAACGACAATATTCAATCCTATTTTTACGCTTGTGTTTGTTGGATGAAATGGGACAGTAGCTTATAACAATTATAAAATCAGAAATGATTGCCCTCTAGTTATCTTGTGCCTGGAATACGTGGGCGAGCCATCTCCTTGAACTTGACTAGTTCCCGTCCACCCAAGACATCGAAGACACGTCCTCAAAGAAGATGTCTTTGGCGATCAGTGAGCCAGCGAGACTGCGATTTGCAAGGGTGATTGGTCCAATTAACTGCTCTACTGCTTCCCTTCCACATGTTCCTTGGAACTCAGCCTCGTATCAATCACCAATGCTACGAATAGTGGATGCGGTAGTTCCTAAAGTCCGAACGAGGGAAGCTCTACTTTCAAGTACAGGGCGTCTCATCAGTCTGTTTATGCATCATCAGTCATAAATACATATTATAACTATTCGGAATATGCTCAATATGGTTTTGTCGAGATACAGTTACACGAAAACAATAAAATAGATGTAATGGAATCACGGAAAAAAAAAAAATTTAGGATTTAAATTTCTACTTTTTTCCAGGTTAAGAAGGCAAAAGTCAATTCCATAGTTTTAATATTAGTGAATGTACTTTTAAAATGCTATTTAGGTTATAAAAAAGTTTTGTTGTCTTTCCACAACTTTTTCTTTAATGTAATAGCACTGTCGCTAGCACTAAGCTGTCTTCTGTTATTTCCAATTGGTTATGTGGGATATATAATTCATCTAAACCACTAGTATATTTTTTATCTAGTTAACTAAGGGTTAACTACTTAATTAATAATAAGGGTTAATTACTTTGACGAGTAAAGTAATGTTAGTGTAAATGACAGCATAGAGGTGTCGAAAGCGGTATGAAATTAAAGAAGAAGTTATAAGTGGTGGAAAGATAATAAACCTGTTTTATAACTAAACCGATTCCACGATCCGGCAGTAATTTGTATTGCTATTCAAGTTGTTTATTTTATCTAATTCTGTTGTAATAGACACAGACATATATTTAAACGTTAATCCGGTTCCCTCTTTCGGTTTTCTCTTTCTCGTTAGCGGGAAAAAGAATGAATCGATTCGAATTAATTCACCACTAGTCGCTCACTCACGAACGAGACAGCAAAATGAATAAGACTACAACGAACAAATCAAAAAGTCATTCTCGGGCAGAAGAAACTAGCCCAAGCCAAGCAATTAAAGAGCAGAGACCTGATCGTAGCAAATTGAAATGTCTTGTGATGTCTCTGTTGAACCTATTAGCCAATTTTTGTGCTTAGGTGATGATTTTCAAAACTAGAAAGAATCGTAAATTCGCTTCCTAGTTTCTATATAAGTAAGTATAATTTTGTTGGTATGTAAATAATATTTTACTATTGTATGCTTTCACCTACAAGCTTTAGGCTCAAAATGGAGAACACATTTTGATCAAGTATATTGAGAGCCAAAAAGCTTAAATTAAAAAAATAAATAAATAGATATGTTTTTGTTATATTAGCAATGATATATATATGTAGGTGATAGTAAATGCATTAGTCAGCCCAGAGACATGAAATTTTACAAAAAGGTCCAATTTGATTATCGAACATAATTACGTGGCATTAATTAATTCCTTATAAATGCAGGACAGGGCAATTAAAGATCACGCCTTCCTAAATAATAGTACTCAATGTGTGTTAGGACTACAGTCACAAAAGTCATTAAGATCGTGTTAGCGACCCCAGTTTACAGAGGCATACTTTTATTCAGTAGTTCTTCGGGTAGTTGGTCGGGGCACCCAACCCGGCGATGCTATTAATAGTTAATTAAAAACTTATTTTAGTTGATTAAACCAAAACCTTCATTTTATGATACACGACGCTTGACTGCATTTGCCAGTTAGCTTCTGCACCGACGAACATTTCAATTGTTCTAGAACATTCTGAAACTATTCAATAGAGAACGAAATAACTTCGTCGCAGTTCAGTTCAGTGTATGGCCCTTATTAGACACGATTCTGACATCTTTGTCAAGAGACCAAGAGAGTTGTGTTTATTAATTAGGGAAACTCCTTTAGAAATGTTTTTCGACTCATACGAGTCTCATGTTAGTTCACCGCTTTAAAATTAATTACAATAACCAAAAGTTAAAATTAAACAGTCAAAATTATGTAAAAGAAGAGGCAATTATAAAGTTATATAGGGTGATATTAATAACGGAGGCTGACCTGGTTTAAGGGGACATTTGAAAATAAATTCTGAGAAAAGTATGATAATTTTCTGAAACATTGGAGTGACTAAATATGCTAACAAAACAATTTTAATTAATTTTTTGTTATTGTAATTTAAGGTGCTGGTAGTTTCTCCATGGTTATTAAAGGAAGTAACGCCAAAATAGATTTCTATGATACGATATAGGAAATGCAAATTTAATACGTTCCCTACAGGTTTTAACAGGCATTTTTCGTATTAATGCTCAACTTATTTCTTCCATGTTTATTTTTATTTTTTAAAAAGTTCCAATAACGGAGATTGATTAATAAATAAATATATTTCATTAAAAATTCAAAATATTTTTTTACTATTATCAAGAAACCCAGAATATTTTGGCTTATTTTCTTTCACTTTTTAGATTCCTTATTTCGCTTAAGTAAATGTTTATGTATATGTATATGCTTAAGTTCCTAGAATAGAGTCGTTATCACGTTAGGATACTTCAAAATTTATTTTATAACGGTTATTTAATATTAAAGTTAATTAGTTCTTCGTTATGAGCAATATTCATTTTTTGATTTTGACCGAATTTCACCTTGATCTCTTGCGCGTGCTTTGGTGTCTTCTCCAATGTCAGTCTAGTCTATCTAGTAATATTTTAAACGCGGTGTTTCTCTTTTCGTTTCCCCTAACAGTGCTAAGTATGACACGGGTACGAGGACCGGTATCGTCTCCTATATTTAACTTTTCACATAGGCAGCAATAAAACTAGCCTCACTATAAATCTGAACACACGCATAGGCCAAGAAATATGTATTTATTTACCTCATGCATCATAATTCCTCAAAACATGATGTATCGGCCATCACTAGATTGTTTCATCACATGCAGAGAAGCCCGCCCTACAACCTCGCAAACAATCGATACAGAAGAACAACAGCAACGAACTACTGCACTAATAGTTACTAAGAAAAGGCTATTTTTACAATTGTTCTGTTTAATTGATGTTGCGTAGTTGCTCCCGTGCGTCACGATGTGATTGTAGCTAGCTAGCGAGCTAGACCAATCAGCAACACGTATAGCCCGTGTTCGGGCTCTTTAATGGAGCTGTTATAGCTTCTGCATAGCCACGGCACATAGAATATTCACGGTTAGGTTCTGCGGTCGTAAAAATCATCAAGGTTTATTCTACAAGAGCTCAAAACATGCTAATTATGGTTTAGTTAATATGTAACAACAGTAAGTCCAAAGACATGTTTTTCTTTCGATCAAGAAACATACAAAGTTAGTAACGCACGAAATATTATCGTCCGAACGGATTTTAATAGGATTTTTGCTAAATATATATTTTATTACGTGATTATTTTTATTAAAAGAGACAAATAAAATAATAATAATACGATAGGGTGGACTTTACTTTAAATAAATCACAACGATTTTTTTTCCATATGTTTACTGCCACATTAACGAAAATAAGGCGGGTGGAATTCGTTTAATACTTACATACAATACATTACACAATACATACAATGTAAGATATTCGATCAAAAATACAATGTTGTTTTCCTAGATACAATGATTCACAATGAGTTCCTAGATTTGAGTTACAGTCTTGCCAGCATATCTTTTATTTGGTTAATAATTTTCAATAGTACTTAGGACAATTCCAAAACAAAATTAACAATTTATAGTATTTAAGAGACATACACCTGGACCAGTTCTTACTATTTGGTCTTCATTTTTTTTTATTTTGATCATTACACTTCTTAAAATGTAATTTAGATATTAATTGATATAAAAAAAATCTTAGTCAGTAAAAATGTCATAAATATTTATCTAATAATGAGGATCTGACTCTTCAGAAGTTCAATTAGTACAGAATTTTTTTTAGGGAAGGAAAATATAACTATATATATATATACATATATACAAAGAGCTTATATCTACTACCTATACTACCTCCGGGTATATATAGAGAAAATATTTTTTTTTCCCTGGCTTTTTAATAACAATCGACCGGTTCGAAAAAATAATCCGCCATCGAATATAGGATTAAAGCAAGCTCCCCTTGTATATAGCACGGGCCATTATTTCACTGAGCAGTCTCCAGATGCTCTTGTTGTCAAGGTATCCGCTTCCTCATCTACACATTTTATGCATTAATGGCGTTATGCACATTAAGTAATGCACATAATGTCAATTATGTCATTACCGCTGTGAGTAGTACTTCCTAGGAACCCGGCATTGTCCTTCCAGTGCGTAGGCAAGGGCAGTATGAAATATTATAAACCAATGCAATTTATTGCTCTGCCCAAAGTTAGAGGCACTTATGTAGCGTTATGATATTTTACCCATAGTCAAGTGCTTCTTAAAGACGGTAACGAAATTCAAATCACAGAAAATATAGATTTTGGGAGCCAGCAATTGAAATCAGGCATTTTGAGTATCCTTTCAGATAAATTTATAAAGGTTTTCATTGCCAACATTTTAATTATTTGTATATTTTTTAAAGGAAATTTTCACGATCCAAAATACTAGCAAGTAGCCTTGGTAAATACTATCAAGTAATGTTTGAGGCCTGCAAAATCGAAAAGTATAGAAACAGAAAATTGAACAACTATTAAAATATCAATAGGAATTTGGTGAGATTGAAACAAATTATTTTACAAACATTGCCATAATCTATCAAGGATATGCCTGCTTCAGGGACGTGGCTAGCTCCTGATTTCACCAGCTCCTATATATACATGTCCTACCAACTGACGACCTCAAATGACTTGTTGTCCGGAAGTACCCGAATTCTGGAGCACTGGGGTAGTGACCTGTTTGAATTCATGGCCATGGCTAATCCTGTGGGCTTTGGTACAAGAGGATTAAATAGTTCACAACTTCTATACAAAAAGCAAGATATTTTTACGAAAAACGAACAAAAGCAGGTAAATGACAATACGGCGGTCGGTGAAGGGAATATAATTACCAAAAACTCGAGGAAGTGTCGGGACTTGCGCCAAATGGAACCTCCCCTTCTGAATAATCTCTCACGTGCTGCCGTACACAGACTTCAAATCGTTTAATTGTATCTGACACGACAGACCAATTTGACCGACACAGGCAAAGCATTAAATCTACCAAACAGTGGCATGGCATTAACAAATGGGTAAACATTTAAATATAATTACAACTTGAAAGTGGGTGGCGCAGTCTACGATAATATAAAAAAAAAACTATATCACTGAACTTAATAAATTAACTGATATCAACCTGAAAAGCTGATATTAAATCTGCCGAATGATTGAAAGATGTAAACAGCTTGCTTATAATTAACAAGTATATTAATTGCAAGCTCCAGAAATATTATAAAAGCAATGCTCTGGTTGGAGAGGGAAGGGAGCGGTCCTTGGAAATGATACAATCCTGAAATTCTGCTATATCAAGACAATGGAATATTGGTAATTCTTTTACTCCCATACCGTTACCATTACAAAATATAGATAAAAAACATAAATTATACTATAGTATTATATAATTATATTATATAAATATTCTCTATATTAATTTGTATAACGTTATTCCTCTAAAAGAGGCCAATAATTCGCATATTCAAACATTTATTAAAAACAAAATGGCCAGAAAAACACCTATATTTAGGGCTACGAAAAATAAATATCTTTTTAAGATTCACCAACTTAAATTTGCCTACAACAAATTTAATTGATAAAACAAATTTCGTTAAATTTGTATTTTAATAATAATTTTGTAAACTAAACAGTATTTAAGTAAAACTTGACAAATAAACGACCTCTCACATAACGTGTGCTTAAAATATAGTCTTTGTTTACTAGTTATGCTCAGTTGACATCATACACGGAAGAGTATAAAATAAAGGAGCTATTTTATAGTTTAATTTGTTATGTGAGTATTTTAACTAATTCAGAAAAAATATATTTTTACATATTAAGCTCGCCAATGTCCTCTGGCAGTCAGGATCAGGAATTCCCAACTCCCATGTTATATTACAATATCAGAAATATTTCTTCCAACTGCACACGTCGTTAACATTCACACCGAACATCCATCCGTTTTTAACTTTATCATATTAAACAATCAAAAGAAGCACTTTGTCTTTTGCAAAATATAAATATGAAAATAACACAATATTTCCATACCATGGAAATAATCTGGCACCCTGTAATCAAGGAATATCTACTGTGATTGCTTTGGTACTTACTAGTTCCAATAAGAACAAGGAGGTTCCACAGAAAAAATCTTAAGCACGATCCGGTTGATCACTTACTACCACTGATATTCATCGATACGTTTTCTTTAAGATTTGACAACTAAAAAAATTAATAATGTACTATACTATGACAAATAAAAAAATTTTTTTTTCGGAGTCCAACATACTTAAAGCTTCAAAGCCCTATTTAAAATAGGTCACTTTGTACTCATTTTGGTCACAGTCTCCTTGAAAAAATGCACAACTAACTTGAGTGTGCCGGCAAATAATTGTAAACGCTTTTTATAAATAAAGACAAAACATTTTTGCATTTTAGATCAGTCAAGCTAATTAGATGTGACAGAGAGAGAACGTGCAATCTTGCATAACCTAGTTGCATTTCCTATTAAAGGCACAACATGGACAGAAATAGAACCTCCTTCTATCAGTTTTCAAACTACATATATTTGTTTTTAAGTAAAACAATTCAGTTTTAAGCCATTGGTTTGGTTTATTAATTTACACATACAAAATAAAGGTAGTGCTCTCTAGGTAGTTAATGAAGGAGCAATACCTAGAGATAATTATGATATTAGATATTATGATATGGTATTAGTAACCTAAATACTTACAATTAATTACTTATAATAGTCATTGAAAATTACCCCCAACAAATATTGACCATCAAAAAGCTATAAACATTTACGTGACTCTTAACTAAAAATGAATAAAAAAAACCAGTAAAACAGTGCCATCGATCCTACTTGTATATTGTACTTATTTTTATTTCTATTTTTTAAGAACCAATTTTAGCGGTGCGTTGATGTTTTTCAAAATTAGAAACTCATTTCCCCTGTGTGTACGTCTGTCTGTATGTCCTGGCAATTGTGTCTCCTGTTTGTCCTATTAACATGAAGTTTTATACCAAGATTTTATATGACTTCCATTTGGAGACATATACTTCAAAAATATAAATAAGAATTGTTGTTTAATCAATTACTTGTTAATAGCAAAAAATATATTTCTGTCATAGTGGGTAGGTCATTAAATTAAAAATGTCAACCTGATTATTGATATGTATTTTGTTTTTTTTAATTGTGATTGCTCAAAGTCATTGAAATCGTATTCGCACTTTTAGCTATACCGATGATTTTTTCAGAAGCACGTAAACAGCTCACAAGCAGCTCCAGTACGCTAGAGTATTTCACTTAATTAGTTACAATGAGCCGTTTCTGACAAGTTACCAATTTTTACTTGAAAGAGTTCAGTAGATTGGATTCAAAACAGTTGTGGAATGAGTTGGTACCTCAACTCTAAAAGCAATCATACACCCAGAGGCTTAACTAAATGACTGGATACCGAGTCTAAGACGGACCGACGTACAGTCAGATAGGAGAAAGTCCTCAAGCAGGACTAAGATATCTCAGCAGGATCTAGCAGGAGGAAATCTATTGTTGTCCCTTGAATCGTGACGTTCGGCTCTCGGGTTAACCGTTACCCCTGCCTCTGCACCAAAATGACTTATGTTAGCCACAAACTAATTGTATCCAGGGCAAAGCTGACCGCTTATATGGTCTTTAAGCTACAATAGCTCGCCTATTTTTGGGTTTGTGTAAAACTTTTTAGTATAAAAAATGTAGGCAGTTGAATAATGAACAACTGAGTATGCTAACTATTTAGCGGTATAATTAAGGGAGATATGAGTGATTTTGTGCTGAAACTTCACTTAAGACCTCATCCATATCAAAAGATTTCACACCATTTTAGATTTAAAATTCTGATTTTCCCTCATCTCTAAAAAATATTAAGATAAGCTAACGCAAAAATGATTTAAAAAATATCCCAGACATAAGACTAAGGTGGTTTAAGAAGTAAAATGAATTATTTTGGGACAAAAGTTCGAGAAGTATTTACAGACTTAGTAGTTCACAGTAGTTTCCGGGTTCGATTCCTGGTTATTCTGAAAATTTTATACTCGGCAGGTGTGAAGCTAAAAGAGGTCCAACCAGCCGGTAAGGGAAATCAGCTGTGGTAGGTCCTAGCTCCGCTAGATTTATTATTTTATATATACAATGAATATTGACGTTGGAATTATTTTAATACTGGGACTGCCGCAAGGACCATAAACAATATAAGACAGAGTAATTACTTGCTCGAAGAGAGAAGAGGCAAACAGTGCGCTGACATGCGAAGAAGACAGGGATATAGGAGGCAGTGGTGCGTGAGCTCCAAGATGGCGGTGAGCGGCAATGACAGCGCCCTCTGAAATATCTCCGTTATTAGCGGATAATAATCAAACCTCTGCACGCCATAGCCCAGTCATAGTCCACATTTAAATTTTATAAATAATTTAACACTAACTCTCTCTCTCTGTCTGTCTGAGGTACTCTTTTATATCTCTTTGCCAGTTGCTGCTTAGGGGAGGGGGTATTTATTTCAACTGTAGCACGATACAGCAGGCATTGCTAGCCGAGCACGATACCGAAGGCCGTGGATTTATTAGCTCAGCTGAACTGTCACTTGCTCGGTTATATTAAATTATTTAAATAGTTAACTATAATTATAATACTATAGTTATTTGAATTACAATTATTTTCTGAACTCTATATAAAGGTGTACTGTTTATGCATACTCCTCTTATTTGTGAAAGAGTAACTAATGTAGACAGAAGCATCCTCAAACTTAAATAAGAGTTTGATCTCTAACTCCATCACTCCATAGGCTAATTTTTTATTACAATGTAGATTACTTGAATGTGTCTTCTTATTACAATATTTATGTAATAACTTGTATTTTACATTTTCTTTATTCCTTCCTTATCGTCTGTAATCAGTAGTACAAAGAATATTTTTAAAAAATAGACCTTATTGTATATTAAATAGCCACGACTTATAAAAACATTTTTTTTATTTAATAAGTAGTTTTTCTTCAGAAAAGCGTTTCACTTCCTGCTATTTAAACTCTATCAAAAGTCAATCATGACATACGGTGTTAAATATCAGTTCAATTGCAAGGTCATGACCTATGAACCTCAAAACAGCGTTATTGGTCTTTAATTTGTTCAATGGATTTTTGGTTAAATCGGCCTTAAGAGGTCCTATGCTATTTTTACTATATAGGTACTGTTTGTAATTACATGAAAAACGTAATTAGTAAAAAAACGAAATAATTAGAAAACAAGATATTCCCAATTCAAACAAAGTAAAAGACCTCCATAACTGCAGTACTTAAAACTAGAAATGGAAAGTCACTTAAATATGTAAGTAGAAACAATACACGATAAAATATGGAAAGAAATGTTTGAAAGAAGGTAGAGATAACGAAAATTGTACAAAGGTCTTCTCGTCGACGGGCAAGTTGTTATTGGTGAAACTTTCACACTTCTCTTCCCACTCAAAAGTAATTTTCTTTCCATTACAATGAAAATAATCAGGCAAACTTCACGACGGAAGGTAAATTATTACAGAAGCAGATAAAAAAAGGAAAAAGAAAAAGAAAAAAAGTTGTTTAAATAAAATAAAAAGTTCTGTTTATACAATTCTTTCTGTGAAACAGTCTTGACTAAATCATTTGAATTGCAAAATGTTTAGAGGGACTTAAATTAAACATAAGCAAATGTTGTTTAGTTTTAAAACAACCGACGGTTGTGGTAGGGGCGAGGGCTGGGGGAGTGAATGAAACTTCTTCGTTCGAGAACTAGCGTTCTTATGAACGAATAACATCTAAGGAGCAACGTCGGGAATTGAAACAACCATATTATGTAACGAGTACGAACATTTTGGCCGAACACATCTGACCAACATCACACATTGATGAATAGGACTTTTGTTGTTTTGTTGCTTTCTGAATTATCCAATACAATCACTGCTGCAAGTCACCGTTTTGGAGAATTATTGTTAAAGTTAGAAGCGCCACAATATATCGGGTACTAGCCCCAAAGAATAGGATAGCCCAAAAACAATAAAATCAAAAACTTTCTACAAATTGCAGAGCGCCTCGCGAACAAACGGTTTGTACCGTCCATTATGTGAAAACGTTTAAATGAATTAGATATTTACGTAACTGGGATAATGGACAATACCCTTTTTTTTGGACAAGGCCTTTTTACACGAGTAAAAATTTTAATCAAAAACTTGATCAAGAAATCGCAGGGGGAGATCATGCAGAAACTGGCTCCGTATTTTACATTGTGACATTTTTTGAAGAAATTCTTGGTCACAGTCACGGTACGTTTCCAGCAGGTGTGTCAGAAAAGTTAGTTAGTATACTTTTAAAACCTTCTTGTTTACTAGTCTACTATATTTGGTCGACACGAGTAGTGTTGCTGATTCTTTGATAAAAAATTTCCAAAATGTTGGAATATTTATATCAAAGCCGCTTTTATACGATTAAGCTTCTTGATCAAGTGGGATAAAAGGATGCTCTTGTTAAAAGGCCATAAGAATAGCTTATAGCCTATATCCTCAAATATTAATTTTTTAACGAAATTTTAAAAAAGCTAGCCACGGAGGGGGAGTCTCTAATTGCAAACAACTGTGGATCAATAAACTAATGTTTTTGCCAGTTCTATAATGGCGGCTGTAAAAGTGGTCACGTCTATCGAAATGTCAAAGGCACAAGAAAAAAACTACTAGGATTACTCTGAATATTTTTTGGATTAAAATTAAGTGACGTAAAAAGAATTTGAACTTGAAAATAGTAGGTTTTATTTTTCTTACTTTTAAGGTGAGATCTCAGCTCATAGCTCAGAAACTAATTTAGATTTAAATTTCTGATTTAAAAATTAGATTTAAAGATGATAATGCAATAATAAATTGAGTGATGCATTAAGAAATAAATTTTGTATAACCAAATTGTAGCGATTAATTTTTTAATATCGTAAGGCCAATTTTAATATTTCTTTTAATACATAAAAGATTACGAAACAAATAAACGTTGGTGGTTTATTTATAAATATATATATACATATTATTTATATATATATATATAAGTTACGTCTAGCGGTACGGCAATGTTAAGCCTAATACCTTGTAGCCTAGGGTAAACAAACCCGTAACGTGTGTATAGAGGATAATGATGAGGAAAATAAAGCCAGTTATAAAACAAACCTTCTTATTATATCATCTACCTCCTTCTTCATTCCTTTTTCTCGATCGTCTACAGCTGGGAGACGATAACTGGTGCCGAAACCCGGGAACTACGAGTATTCTGGTAAACAACTGTGAGTAAAATTTTAATTTTTTTTTCCTGTTGTCTTATTGGGAAAAAGTGACCTAGTTACATGGTAGAATTACGGCCTGCGGCTTTCGAAGTGCCCGAATTACCTAGGGAAACGATGGCCGAAGCTCATGCAAACTCCCTGGCTTGGATGAAGGTGCGAGCGGCAACGTCACAGGACCTGAGGAGAACAATATCGGACCTAGAGAAATTCTCAGGAGAGTTAGGCGAATTGAACCATTTCATCAAAGGCGGGGATAGGATTATGGAAAGAGTAGAGGCGAAGGCAATTGAGGGTTTACTCGACTCTGGTGACGTAAAATCAATCAAAGCGGGCCTAGTGTGTAGAATAAAACGGAGCGTACTAAACCTAATACAGGCCGACGAATACACCCCATGGACCGTGGTAAAAGAACGACTAAAGAAGGCATACGGGGGAGGCAGATGGACACCAGAAGAGGACATCTTCCAGATGTTCAGGGAGACCAGACGGCCCAATCAAACGAAAGGGCAGTACGCCGGAGAACTCTTGGCTAAATTTAACAAAATAACGGAAAAAATGAGAGAAACGGTGAACCTAGCGGAAGTGGAAGGCCGAATGGCATTCCTATCGACCATTCTAAAGGTACAGTTGGCCAGGGATACCGGCAAGAAAGATAGTCTACCGGGAGACCGATCGTTCATTGAGTGCGCCCAAGATTTAATGGACACTAGTGCCCGTGAGGAAGAAGAAAAATTAGAGGCAGACGAGGCAGGGTGGTCCAAAGTAATGTACAGGAGGCCGAGAATGCCGCAACAGGCATGGAAGAGGAAAGATCAACGGTATGCGGAGAAAAAAGGGGCGGTGGTTGAAGGAAGGAGACTTAGCCTAAGGAGACCGAGACCCAGCGGGAGGAAGGAGGACAGAAAATGTCACGGATGTGGAAGAATTGGACATTTAGTGGCGCAGTGCCCGCGAACAAAATGTTTTGAATGCGGAATTGAGGGACACATCGCGAGGCAGTGTCCATACATTTTCCAGCGAACAGAGAGGTATAGGCCGGAACCGATGGAGGTAAACGCACAGAGGGTATGGAGAAGAACCAGAACCCCCTCCGAATCGTCAAAAACTACGGGAGCGTCGGAGACAGAAGAAGAAGAAGATGAACCCAGGAGCAGAAGAGGAGAGACTGCAGAGGACGACAGGGACTACGTAAGAAGCAGACGATATGGCACGGAAGGAGGAAGGAAACGGCAAGCGGTGGCCTGAGGAGCGGGCTGGCAGAGGGGTGGCCGCACGTTAATAAACTATAGCGTCAGAGGGAATTACGGCGGTATACCCATTATTGGAGTGGCGAGAGGAGTGAGATGCTTGATAGACACGGGGAGTTCCTGTACTATTCTCAGCAGGAAAGCGGCGGACAGATTGTGTGTGGGCGAGGGGTCGTCGCGGATTCAGGCATGCGAGTGCAAGCTTATCACCCTGGGAGGGCCGTGTAAAATCGAAGGCGAATTGACGATGGGATTGGATAGGTGGGCGAAAAAGGGGGAATATTTGAAAATACACGTGGTTAGGAAGATGCCGCGCGAGTACGATGGTATCATAGGGTGCGATCTCTTGGGAAGGGTAGGAGCAAGAGTGAAGTGCCGTAACGGAATATGGGATATTAGACTGGGAAGAATGTTATGCCGGTGTACAGGAACCGTGGGGGACGGGAAGGAGCGAATCGGAGCGATCGATCGGGTGGACAACTGGGAACGCGCTATTCGGCGAGAGTATGCCGATATATTTTTCAACGAAGGGGACAAACTGGGAGTGACGGGGGAAACGTTCCATGAGATCCCACTGAAGCAGGAGAGAGTGATATATATCAAAGAGAGACGATACCCGCAGGCGCTGCGACAGCATATAAGGGAAGAAATCGAGGAATTGAAACGACAGGGCATCATAGTAGATAGTACGTCTCCATACAACAGTCCCCTGTGGGCAGTGAAAAAGAAAGGGTCGTCCGGTGACGAAAAATACCGCGTAGTAATAGACTACAGGCAATTAAACGACAATACTATAGACGAAAAATACCCCATTCCTCGCTTTGAAGACATCCTGGACCGCCTAAGTGGAGCAAAGGTATTCAGTACACTGGACCTGAAGGCGGGTTACCATCAAATTCGGATGCGTCGTGGAGACCAACACAAAACGGCATTCACGTTCGAGCGGGGACATTACGAATTCACCAGAATGCCGTTTGGGCTGAAAAACGCGCCAATAACGTTCCAGAGACTGATGGACGAATTTTTAAGAGGGATTGGGGAGTCGTTTTGCCAGATATATATGGACGACCTCCTGGTTTTCAGTCGAGATGAGGTAGAACACCAGGACCATCTGCGACAGGTTTTTGACAGAATTAAGCAATTCGGGCTGAAATTGTCTGCGGAGAAGTCGCTTTTGGGACAAGAGCAGGTGAAATTTTTAGGCCACATAATTTCCAGAGAGGGAGTGCAACCCGATCGTGGGAAGGTGGAGGCCATCCAGCGGATGACTATCCCGAAAGACGTAAAAGGAATCCGGCGCTTACTCGGATCCCTGAACTACTACCGCAGATTCGTTCCAGAAATGGCGGAGTACCTGGTCCCTATTAACAATCTCCTTAAAAAAGGACAAAAAGTCGTCATTACCCCGGTAATGGAGAACAATATAAGACGTTGCATGGAGCGGCTACAGGAAGAGCCTATACTAGCGTTTCCAGATTTTGCACTCCCCTTCATGATTACCACAGATGCGAGTGAATACGCGTTGGGGGCGGTACTCTCGCAGGATCGCGACGGGGGGGAGCGACCAATAGCATACGCTAGCAGACGCCTTACTGAATCCGAGAGTAGATATAGCGCGCTAGAACGCGAATTACTGGGTATCGTATGGGCGATAGAACACTTCCGGCCCTACGTATTCGGGAGGAAGTTTCGGGTTAAAACAGATCATCGACCCCTCCAATGGGTGGGAAAACTGAAAGAGTCATCAGCGCGGATTACCAGATGGAAGGAGTTCCTCAGTCAATACAACATCGACATTATTTACAAACCGGGGAAGGAGAACGTCGTGGCCGATTGGTTATCCCGCGCGTTGGTCGTGAATGCGATCGAAGAGGAGATTCCGGGACCATCACGTGACACCCACCAATTCGTCCAGGAATGGTCACCCGGCGAGGAAGGGGAGCGGGAGGGGGCTCCAGCCAATGATGTTCCGAGTGACGGGAGTTCAGTGGGGGATAGGCCCTCGGACATTGAGGACCTCGACGCCATAATAAATGACAAGAGGCGCCAGATCATTTGGCTCACCAAAACTTCTGGGCTCTTCAAGATGGAATCTGAGAAGTACGGCCACTGCAACATCGTCAAAATCTGGTCGACACCGGGGATAAACGACGATACGATTTGCCGCGCTCTGAAGGACGCATCTACTCCAGGAAAAACGCACCACATGTACGTGGGAAATGCGACCATCTGGGGACGCATCAAACGCCTATGGAGGACGGAGAGGATCGGAGTCGATCGTACGTTCGTCCGATGTACCCTGAAGGTGGAGACAGTAAAAGAAGAAACGCGGCAGAGAGAAGTGACCCTTGCATTCCACCAAGGGAAGACAAACCACCGGGGAATCGACGCTACCCTGCAAGCATTGAAGAGGAGATATTTCTGGTTGGGCATGAAAGACACGATTGCGAGAGTTATTGGTACCTGCGACACATGCCTGACCACGAAATATGATCGCCACCCCCCCAGAGCAATACAGGAGGAGACGCCAACGGCAGACCAACCGTTGGAGGATTTGCAGGTGGACACGTTTACATGGAGGGGATACAAATGGGTCACCATTGTCGATAGGTTCAGCAAAACAGCGATGGCCCATCTGATAGCAGAACGATCAGCGGAAGCAGTCCTAAGGGCACTACGCACATGGTGCCAATTTTATGGCGTACCAGACACGATAGCTTCCGACGCTGGTAGGGAGTTTGATAACGCCGAAATAAGGGCTGAGGCGGCGGCCTTAGAGATCCGTTGGCATCTCAACACCCCAGGACACCCGAAGAGTCGAGGAGACGTAGAGCGGCTGCACAGCACGCTTAGCGACCACCTACGAATTTACCATGGAGAGAAGGGCTTAGAACCAAACGTGGCGATGGAAAAGGCAGTCATCGCGTATAACCACTCAATCCATTCTGCCACCGGTTTTTCTCCGGTCGAGACGCTGTTTGGACTTCGAAGATGCCGGCGCGATAGCAGGAGTACGGCGATCGATGAAGAACTGGCCGCACGGGTAGTAAGTAATCAGATAGCGCTAAAGAAACAGTGGGTGGCCGTTCGGGGAAGGCTCCAGGATAAGAAACGGCGACGGGTGGCGCGCGACAACCTCAAAGTCCGCGATATTCTGGGCAATCTTAAACTCGGCGCGCTCGTGTACCGGAGAAAAGGGTCGAACAGGGGTAAGGAACTAGTGCGGTACGAGGGTCCTTTCCGAGTGATCGCTCTCCGCGAACACAACGTGGTCACGGTCGAAAGCATTACACCCCCGATTAAACGGCGGACGGTACATGTGGAACAGCTCAAGTTTCCCGCGGGGGAGCCTGGGAGCCCCGTCGTCGAAACATAACTCCGGTGTGTGTCACAGGTGACCAGTCCCGAGAGGCCTATATATATATATTTTTTATTGGTTTATTATGTTTTTTTTGTGTTATATGGGTCTGTGCTGTGTTTTTAGATGGACCTGGAAGACATTTTTCTTTTCAAATTTTTTTTATTAACAAAGTATACTTTTTGTTTTGTGTTGCTATAGATACATAGCTGATGTCGCATGTTAGGAGTTTACGGGGAATGTCCGTAAACTGGTAGGGGGGAGTTACGTCTAGCGGTACGGCAATGTTAAGCCTAATACCTTGTAGCCTAGGGTAAACAAACCCGTAACGTGTGTATAGAGGATAATGATGAGGAAAATAAAGCCAGTTATAAAACAAACCTTCTTATTATATCATCTACCTCCTTCTTCATTCCTTTTTCTCGATCGTCTACAGCTGGGAGACGATAACTTATATATATATATATATATACATAAAATGGTTTCGAGTAAGATGGTTAAACAAATAAGCATAATTTAAACTGTGGCTCTCTTGCCTTCTTTATTGTATTCACCACATAGGGAAACGGTCGGAGAGTGAATGGAGGAACTTCTTTGCCCCCCCCCCATAATTCTCAACTAGCGTCACTGTATATAGTATAAATGTTGGTATGAATGTTGAGCGAGTGGTATTCTATATAAGGTATAACTCAGGTATATATCACATTTGTTAATGCCGAATAGCACATTGTAATTTTACATATAAAGAACTTCCCAAAAAAGAACAAAAGACACAAAGACATAATGCTTACAAGATGAAGACGTCCATTGGATCGAAACGTTCGCGTGACAAAGTAATTATAGTATCTGTCCACATCAAATATTTTTAAATGCAATTTTAGTATTTTTGCTTTGCTGTGTCCCCGATCGAGACCGATTTTTTAGTGTTTTAGTGTTTAGTGTCAGTAACAAGCTGAAGGTGGGCCTCATCACCTAGTGTTGAATAGGAGACTATGAACTTTTAACCACAAAAACAAAATTTATTATATTTATGCACTCCTTCAAATGCATCTATGAATGGCAGGAAGAGGAGAAATCTGTATTTCAATTATTTTACTATATTATTTTTTTCATTGTATTACTTTTTGAGGTTTTGAAAAAAAAAAAAAAAAATCTTTTTTGGGAGTTAGTTGTACTTTCAAGACTGGTGAATACCCCCCACCAATCTGTTCCAATGACTAAGAACCTTCTTTAAATGAAATTTTATGTTAATCCTATTCGACGATCCTTTGACAAGAATATAATTTCATAGCCTTAACACAGTTCAAATCATTAATAACTATATTTTAGGAGGGAAAAGTGTAGGCTGGGCTAGAAGTTCGAGTTTCGTGATATAATCGAGCCCACTTTAATAGCCATTCAAATCAATTCATCAGCATTACCCGGCTTCATAGACTCATCCTCAGAGCCACATCATATCTCTCGTATATAGTTTCTTCACTATTTAAGTCCTTTATTTTGTTTGTATTTATTTTTAAAAAAATACAATTAAATCGATAATAGCTACAAAATAATGTACCGTTCAAAATGTATTGCAACAATGTAAATGATTAGTTGTACACTACAAACCTTGGTCAACCTTTTATCCCACGCGGTGCCTTTATGCCTTTATGTTCGTCAATAGTATATAATGTAGTGAGACATCTGGTCCACGGAGCCATAAATACAAATGAGAGAGAGATGTACTCCGAGAGGAACAATACATCAGTGATTGTGGCAAGGTCGTTCAAGACTGCAATGGTACTGGTGCCACGGAGCATATTAAGTAGAAACAGTATGTGCCCCACATAACAGTTCTCTGCATTTGTAACTGCTCTTTATATTGTCTACTTTTCGAAATATGCAGAGGTTTTAGCGAATTTTAAACAAGTTTTCGACATCTGCAATACGCCAATGGTAAGTATAGAGTTGTTGATGCAATATTCATCTTTTAAACGAGGTAGAATAGTCGCACTCTGCGGAGTAAGGTAGAATTGGTTAAGGCGACGCCGACACAAATGTCACAAAAGTTAACTTAGTTCCAGTATTGATTAAAGTTGCAACAAAACCAATTCAATAATATTATGAAAAAAATAAATTTTTAATGAAAGGTGGAAAACTGACAAGATTTTTTATCAATAACCAAACGGGGGAAGGTTTCACTTTCTTGGAAGATTTCCTAAAGCTCAGAAGCTGTTAAATATTTAAACTTCTGATTCTCCTTATTAGTTAAGGAGATTGACATTAATTAAATATTTGAAAACTCCCCTGCCCTGCTATAAGTAAAGGTTATCATTACTTTATACCTGCTTTATTCTGTTTAGGTATATGTAACTTAGATTTTTTTAGGCTAATTAAGCCGATCTGGAAAATAAATATGTTAAACAATTGTCTCTAACATAAACATGTTTCTTTTTTTCTTGTTTCAGGTTATATTCACCTGATGCAGACATACGTGTACGACTAAAACTCAACCATAAATAATTTATGTTTTTCATGAACCATTCATGGTTCATTGCGTGCAGTCGTAACTAGAGTTTGGCCAAAGAGGATTCAATTATCGTCATCACACGTGGCAGGGTAGCTCAGTTGGTAGAGTCCCCGAGGCCATATTGAGGAGGTTCCGGGACCCAATCTTTGGTTGAGTTGGTGAATTTTTGGCTGTTAATTATTAATAATTAAGATAATAATAGATTCAATAAAATGTAAATAATAATAAATTATGTGGTTAGAACATTACTGCAAATAAAGGCAATATCCCCGACATCTACAGCACAGAAGAGATAAGCAGTGAGATATGGAACTGAACAGACATCTATTGATTCGTTAATGCGGACAGAGGCACCTCATTGATTCGAAGTAAGATCTACACCTCGGCCTGGATATCTTGGACTATGCCTCCCGTCCCCACGACGATGAGCAGACCTCCGGCATAAATCTTCTTTAGCGACATAAGTAGCCAGGAGGAAAGATAAGCAGACGGCCAGGTAATTGTAACCTCACCTGGCTCCATCTAGCCTTATCAGTTGGACTACTAATCAACAGCTAATACCACATCTGCTAAAAGCCGACAGGTCAGCACTGTCGTAATCTGTTTAGAGTATTTTTAATATTCATGCAGATTTTTTCCCTCGCTATCTGGCCCGAATATTTGGCTCTATGAATTGAATTTCTTTCTTCATTATACCTATTTTTTAGGGTTCCGTTGAAATCAGAAATCCTTAGCGCACGGTTGTTTGCATGTCTTGTAACAAGTGAATTTCCACAGTTCAAGTATTGTTCTTGATAAATACAGCCCACATACCAGTTGACTACTGATGTGTTCTTTAGACGTTAGCCAGCTTCGATACAGTTAGTATGCTATCTACAGGGCTCCTCCATTTCTAGCGGATGTGTGGGAGGTTCCACAAGGTCCTTACTGAGAACTGCTCACACCTCTCCTAGGTGGGACTCCAGGTGGCTCTGCGAATATGTAAATCTGTCGCATTAGACCTCGTAAGAAATTAGGTAGTGATTTCTACTACTAATCAGCTGTGTTAGCCCATGAATTATAGGCTAGCGTCAGTTTCGAATATAAGATCGAGCATTCAGACGCTTCATCTGTTCGGGGGCTGGTTAGCTGTTTTCCGAAAATCGAATTGATCATTTTCTCTGGTTTGTGGTTCTTTAGCGTGATATGACTATCTATGGCCTCAATATCATTATTGCCTCCTTCAACTTAATACAAATTAAAAAGGATTGAATAAATTTGTTCGAAAAAGGAAATGAGTGGGTCGAGAGGTTAAGATGTGCTAAGAATCCACCAAATATGCCGGTAAGCTCTGACGGCCAAATATTTTCATGTGATATTGTGACTGGAATTCATTATTTTCATTCAAATTTATAAACGACTGCAATACGCCACAGATCTTAAACCCAGTACCTTAATACCCCCCCCAGATGTAGATGTACTTGAGCCGACTGGCCAGAGCTAAGCAGAGGTGATTAGGCGCTCAGGTGACGGTGGTAAGCAGAGCCCTCTGGTGACAAAGGGTGTCATTAGTTCTGGCCAGGGGTGCCAACCCTGAAATATTTAATCAGTCCAGCCACTACTCGCTGCTGAAGAGGGTCGGACTTCAAAGGATATAGGCAGCAAGCAAGTGCCTCTTTTCGTTTTAGTTTGTGTTGTTCACTTAAAGGCGCCTTTTATTAAATTTACAAATAATGACGTCAAAATAAAAACATTATTTAAGTTATTTAATGGTAACATAATAGTTGATACAATAATATTTTATTCTTTCTGTAATGTTTTCTTTATTTTAGATAAAACTTAGACATTGTTTAAATGTATACATAGATGTAAAAATAGATTTTCTAAAAACTGGTTCATGATACGAGGGTTCTGGGTTCATATTTTTAAGTGGAAAGTGAATTTATTTAATTTCTATAATAAGTGGCTGGTGGCTCCTGCGAAGGGCATTGTGGCCAGTTATAAATTTGGCCCTTACCGGTAAAGCGGGTGATTAGAATCGTGGGGATCTTCCGAGTCTGTTTCCTCTTTCAAGGGGAGCTGGGAGGTACCTGACAATCAATCCTAATTTTCTAACTAACTAAAAAAAGTCAATCAATTATATTTGTTGGTCCGTATGTGAGTTCTAAGATATTAGATGTAAAAAATAACTAATCGATCTGAAATTATAATGCCTCATTCACCTGGCTACCTTGTATATGTTTTAGTTAAAATAAAATAACGGTAGGTAAAAAAAAACAAAAATAATTTTCTGACTTTTCAGAATTCTTAAGTCACATATACGACGTTATGACAGATTTAAAGTTCTATACAATTTTTTTTCCAGGTAGTTAGGGTACATTACGACGAGTAAACCAAAACGATTAAGTTATTTTAGTTTAGTGAAAAATATCAAGTATTTTTTTCAGAATCATTTCATAAGAAACTCTCACGAAGTCCCACACCAAGTATCAATTGATATGATGTTTCCACTGTCGTCGTTTACTTCTTTATAGATAAATCTTAGGTAAACAAACTTTTAGTACTTGCTCTCTTGGATGAATTGAAGGAATATGTATATATATATATATATATATATATATATATATATATATGTCCTATAAATATATATATATATAGCGAAGCTAGGAATGCCATTAAGAAGTTGAAGACCAACAGGGAGTACCTGAAGAGGCCAGGAACAAGAGGTGTCGGGTTGTACCTCGCTTGTAAGCTACCCGACACCACGAAGGTATTGGCACCCAGTTTGTGTTCTTAAGGCAACACTAGAACCCCTTGTCTCCTTCATCATATAATTGTACATGGTCGCCTTACATCCCTGCTGTCTTATAGACATATGATACGTCGCTGTCGTGTCAACTCGAAAGGAGAGGGTCTAAGTGCAACCAAGGTCAATCCTCATTCGAATGTTTCCCGTAAGATACAATCAATCTGCAATTTTAAACTTAAAGTTGGGTTATTATTTTCTCTCAACTTACAGCTCAGATAATATTTTTGTTTTTGAGGAGATCTACAAAGAGTTTAATGATTAACCTTTGATAACATTAAATAGAGAGTCAAGTTATTTAATTGCCTAATTACCCTTAATTATTTTTTAATCGTGGTCGACAGTGTTCATTATATCTTTGGGCTGTATGCATGCAAAATGTTATGCTTGTTGGTCGAACCAAGAACTAACAATATGTCGACACAGATAGACAGATAAAAACATACGAACTGTAAATTAATTAAAAATCTGTCAGGTAATTAATTAAGAGATTTTCTATTAATTGACAATCGACAGGTGACTGTTATTAAGTATTGTGTTCTTTCTCGTTTCCTATCACTTAAATATTTAAATGTGTTGAGAAACAGGAACATTTAGATAAAATCAGTAGGTGAGACAGATTCATCAAGCTGTGTGAAACTAGCTAACAAGGCGGGGACTAATAGCCTATTTTTCATTTCTATAAATTTAAAATTAGTCTCCAATTAAAAATGGTGAAAGCTTACACTACCAGCCATTTTAATCTGAACTTGCGTTCAAGTTTCCAACTTGAGGTAAAAATATTTCAAATGAATTAACCACTGCTAAATTTTTGTAAGCAGAAGGAATGATGGGGGTGGTCATCCCCTCCAAATTTTGTAATTTCCGTCAGTTTGTCAATACTCTTTAGCTCCTATTTGTGACGAATATTCAGTGCCCAATTAGATACCAAATTAAGTTAAGCTTGCGTATATAATTCACATACAAACGAACTGCGTGTGGTATATATATATATATAAAAAAAAAAGTATACTCTCTTTAATTTGAATTTGACGCTTCTACTGACCACCATTGGATGGAGCTATCAGCAATATTCTAAAAAGTGAGAGGAAAGAGAAGATTATAATCAGTAACTAAAGTTGTAAATAGAGTGTGAATATAGAAGTAATAATTATAAACTGTAATTGTCGTTTCTTTGTTTTGGTACTTATTGCGTAAATAATATGAATAATTGCTATAATATGAAATATAGTGAGTAAAATGGCTTGCTTTGTTTACAGAGAAACTAATTTCAGTTTATTCACCCCACCCCACCTTCAATAATTGTCTTACATATATATATATATAAAAGTACATCAATCGGATAGGGATTTCATTATACCTTCGGGAAACGAATTACTAATTACATTCAATAAAATTTAACACGCAAGTCATCAAGAAGATAGGATCCTTCCGGGCGCAACGCTAAGAGGTCCCTCTACATACCTGGAGGAGGTCTAAATCACGGACCACGCCTTCTCCATCTGAAGGTTAATGTCTGCATGCCCTTAATAAAGTAACTGGTCTGTCATATAAGCAACTATTTTTCCCCCTTTAATTATCGACTTGTTCTTATATCGATTTATACTGGGGGGTATCGGTTTAATTGAATCGTCTATTCAACCTGTTATTAAAGGCTCTTTAGTTGTTTTGGAAGACAGATTCATTAGGTTTTGAGTTCCAGTAATATCAGCTTATGAAAAATAGGTCGTAACGCTTCATAAGATATGGCCTAGTCTTTGTTCAATGAGTATCGTGAGAGATAATTAAAATTAACTACTTGAAACAAAGAGCCGGTATATTTGAATCCGGTTTGTAAAACGGAATAAAAGTAAGAGCCTAGCACCAAAAATTATCATCATAATTATAATTCTGATTCGTTAACAATAAGATTACGAGTATGACAACATGTTTTTTTTTGTTATATCGAAGAAACCATCAGTTTTTGTCTTTAATGTTCGTGAACCAAATTGAAAATCATAAAAAAAAAATTGATTATTGAAAATCGTGTGAAATTTGTCTATATGTTCGGGAGAATCGGTTAATAACTTTTTTTTTATTTATATAAAATTTTAAAGATGTATAGAATATACACCAGTGTCAATAATTTAATATGAAAAAAAAACTAGGTATCGTTTCTGATACACGATTTCTCAATAACACAGAAGCTTTTGTCGATTTAATGATTATTACTACTAGCTAAAAACACGATAAACACGTAATCGATTATTTAATATCTCGTAAGTATCTCTATATGTTATTAGTTCTAATACATATATATTTACAAAAAAACAATATTTTTTGGGCTATTGATCAACTAACCAAAATATGTACATTGTATGCAGTATTGAACCTAGAATGTCCACGGAAGCGACCCTAACTTTGAATACCTGCCATCATCACCGCTAGCCACTGAATATGTACAGCAGGCAAAGAGAGCCTATGGTGATGCAACACGGGGCCCAGGCTAAGCCGACCCGATCCAATAAAGGCGACAGATTATCCTCGACAGAGTGTGTACAGAGGGCAATTACCGAAGCTGCACAAAGGACTATGCTGCACAAGGACGGCGGACAGACATGCAGAAACAAAGGCACCACAGGCACCAGATGTGCGATAATAGGATCTTCATGCTGGCAGAATTAGCCGCACAGAGACTTATATCGTCATGTATCTGTCTGTACCTATAACCTCATTTCTGTCCGGGGCTATAACGACTCCTCTGTCTAAGGAATATGACATGTGGTGGCGCCACTGCCGCATGTGTGTGGGTCAGGGATCTGTGTCAGTCACCACGGAGGATTATCGAGTATGCCGTCATTGACACAAATGGCACTTTTACAACAAAAACAGCTGTGTAACAAATTAAACCAGGGAGGACACTGTGATTTATATTATAACGATGTTTTGAGTAAGCTATATCTATATTATTCTTACCCGAAAACGATCCAGAACTACAGACATTTATTATATAATAATGGTTGTTTCTTTGGGCTTTAAAAACTACCTATTTTTGTATTTATTCATTGCTTTTTTTCAATATGTAAACGCATTTAACAGCCCACGCAACATTACGCACATTCAACAAAATTACGCCATGTTGCAAACATAAAATCCTATTAAACGATTAAAATATAATGTTATCAATAGTACCTGTTATACAAATATAAATAAGAGGGGGAATAAAATTGGAGAAAATAACAATATCATATGCTTATAAACATTGTTTTCACCAATGTCTTTGAAAGCACTTTTAATTACATAGCTTGAAAGATGAACAAATACGAAAATTGGCCTTATTTAAAACCTAAACTATACCATCACATACAAAACATAATACAAAATGAATGGAAAAATACAGTCTTATTTATTAGCTAATATGATAAATCAACAAAAAACAAATATTGAATAACTTCTTCTTTTTAGAGTTCTTTGTTTATGAAAGAACATTTCGCACTGCATGCTCACACAGTAATAATTTAATACTAATTGGTGTTAATGACCACACCTCTTAGAAAATCGGAAGTTTGAATTCAATTTACAATAAAACTGAATGAATGTTTGAAATAGCGGAAAAATATATAATTTTGACATCATCAGAAAAAAGGATTTTTTGTGTGAAGGGAGGGTTGAGACCATTTCCTTTTCGGGTCTGCGTTTTCGGGGAAAGTGGAAGAGGGTGGCAAGAAAATTTGTGATTCCTGTCCAGAAATCATTGAATAGTTCTGATGATTCGTTCAACCTGATTTTAATTAAACTTGAAAGAAAATGAATACTTAAATATTTAACAAATTAATATTTGAAGGCATAAAATGGTCCCGTTGACGAGGGAAATCTTAAAAATGTTATTTGTATTACCGTTTATAAAGCGTTGTTAACCATTGAGAGAAAACCAGAACATCCACCATTGACTTAAGATCGCCTTAACGTTACCGGAACTGAACTAATTATGTTCACGTTTATTCATTTATTTTTTACATAGTTCCTTATCTGAGCCAAAACCTATCGTAATACAGTAACCCTTGATTGTTACGAAGAAAATAAAGATTTTATATGGATTTGATCATATTTGAGACCGATATCGCTGAGCATCCGTGCAAACAGGCAGGCATACATACACATTGTCGAGTTTAGTGATGACCACATCCAAGTTATCATCACCTCGGATCTGAGTCATGAAACGGTGAAGAAGCCACTCATCAGTTTTCTTTGGCCGTCCCCTTCAGTCATCGACTCACAGAAATCACATAGACCTGTGGTAATGTATTTATGCAAATGTGAAACAACTGTGAAGCAGTTTGCCAATCAGTGAGTTACCGGTGCGAATACTGATGAGCCAACCGGTTATTTCGGCAGATTTATCTTACTTTGGATTTTTTTTTACCCATTACTTTTTTGAAGGGATGAATAGTAAAATGGAATCAGAGAGTAAAAAAAATATACCCAGTCAGGTTTGTAATTCCAAGTACATAATCAACACCACCAGCCAAGAATCGAAGAGTAAGAGAATCGCTTACTTACTACCTCACTATTGTCTGGATTGGCAGTACGTAAAGCGTCATAAACATTAATAAAGTACAAACTGCTTTTATTGTCAATTTTAGTTGTGGTATATACCCCACTATTATCAATAAACATCAGGAAAATAAAAAAAGATCGAGTGCACCACCAAGTGAGTTATTCCTGCAAGAGAGAGAACCATACCGATATGAATGATTCATATTCCAGGACTAGCTAAAATTTCAAAGGTCCCGCTGTGTTTGAAAGTAAAACCCCCACCTTCGGGTTTGACATTCAAATTTAAGTAATAATCCATGTGTTATAGTGTGTGATTAACTGACCCCCAGGACAACCTTGTGTGAAGAAACAATAAATCCTCTCTTAAATGATAAAGATTTTCCCTTTTAAATATCATAACGGAGGAGTGGGCGATTTAGTATGAATAAGCACTTTAGATTTGGCAAAAACCTTTGCAAAGAAATACGACAAGTTAATTTTGTCCGGACTTTCAGTTTTTTTTTTTATTGAATTTATAAATTTTATATGAATGGAAAATACTTTGGTATAGTACATTTTACTCAAAGACTCATTGAATTAGGACGAATCAGTTCGCTTTGACTAAGAAGCCTTGATGTCACTATACCATGATGTCGACTACAGTACAAGATTAATCTTTGCTCAGAACCTTTTATCCCTTTCGCAATAACACACGAACAAACATGTTAACCTTGTCTGCCCGTTGTTAGTTAATTTTTCGCCTATAACGGCATATATCTTTCCGGACAAAGGCTTCTATAGAACACACTTACGTCTTGGTAAACTGTTTTAGTCTTTCGTCAAAGGGTTTGGAACCGGGACCAAATGAGAACCCGGATTAAGTTTCTTTTAAGCCTTCAGTAACCGCGTAACGTGATTCTTTTTCCATGTCTAGAGAATAAATGATGAAAAAGACTTCACCTTATTGTGTTTAGTAGTATTTCAGTGCATTATGGTCAACCTACTTAAGTTTCAGAATTAGCCCGAAGTAATCGCCTCAATTTAGTTCGTAATTAAAAGAAGAAATGCCAGAATTTCTCATTTCATCAGACCTTACGTGCTCCGTTAGATTGTTTTCCAATCTACAATTTGTAACCAGTTTCTCTAGAGTCTAAAGAGCTCAAAAATAATCATTAACACATGAAGGAGCGTTAAATTATACGTTAAAAAGGATCATAATAACAGGAGAATAATAGTACTAGAATGCGGACAAGAAAGAACTAAGCTGATTAAATGAGAACATAATATTTGTTTACTACACACATACACATTTTTCCCACATCCTATTTTTATAAGTTTGAGAGCTAAGGAAAAAAAAAAAAAAAAAACCTTTTAACTTTAAAAAGAAATTGCTGTTGTAATTCTACCCTCCTTCCAATGCATCTGCGCATGCAGTAAGAGGAGAAAGTCGTAAATTGTAAAAATATTGATAAATAAAGGGGTTATGAGGGGGACAAAAAAAAAGTCCTAGGCAACATAAACCTTTAAATGTCATCGTACCTTTGTCGAAATATTTTACATTCAAGAAGCAGAAATAAATTACTTATTTTGTAAAAAACATAAGAGAAATCTCTCAATGGTAAATATTCTAAATTAATAGTTGGCAACTTGGATCAGATGCTGTCCTCACTGGAGGCAGAAGCCCATTCAGCACATAGTTCTGATATGGTTATTATCGCCGTCCGCCAGGCCGAATAAAAATGCCAAAGCTGATACTGAAAATCTTAGATACCTTCATAGTATTGTAGAATATTATAATCTATGATATCATTACTTCGATAGTAATATAGAATATTTTACCTATGGTATATTGTTGTAATATATTGTTTATAAAAAGTATATAAATTGTTTTCCCTAGAACAAAAAGTTACAATCCTGCCGTATTAAATTCTATTTGAAAAAAAGCTATAAATACCTGTTTACTTTCAATAATTTACGAGATAAAGGGTTAATTAAGACTCAATTATGGATAATCGGATCTGAGTACGTCTATATCATTCAAGTAAACATACTCTGTACAATTACGACTGTCCAGCTTCCTCAAACTTCATGTCAGGAAATCATTCATTCTTGTTTATAAGTTAGTGTTAATATAAGCGATGTATAAATTCATGCAAGGTATATTTGCAAAATGTCAAAGTTCATGCCAAGTTTCTACAATTTGACAGTATAGTAAAGTATTACCTCCGTAATCCCTGTAGAAAGGACGGTACCTCTTCTGCGCAGCCGCGATGGCCAAAAACAACAGGAAGATGGAAGGCGCTATCTTGACTGTCTTCATCGTCGTAGCTTCGTGTCCAGTCCAAATTAGGCGGAGATCATGTCTTATCGACGGGTAGAACTTAAACCACGGACAGCTGTGGAGTTTGGGCGAATGGGTGTTGAAACGGAGAAATTTTAACAAAAAAAATACCTGCTCATGGTTGTTTATAAACGGGTTGTTGTCCTTTTCAAACGTTGAGTATATTTGCTAGTACAAAGCTATACCTTTATCGGAGTAATTAAGTAGATGATATACCAATTAAAACTGTACGATAAGCTAGTAGATAAAATATCAGTTTTTGTTTTTGTCTTTCCACAACATTTAATTAACTTTTACTTTTTTTTAAATATTGCTTTCGACAGTTCTAAGCTGTCATATTCAGTTACCTCCAATTGTGTGGGATATAAAAAAAAAAAAATCTACATATCTCTTTCAACTTTAAACAGTATCTGTGAATAAATAACCTGTCGTAGGAGTCTTGTCAAGAGCGTGGATGTATCGGACATTGTTTAAAGTTCCAAAAAATATTATTGTTTTACATATTCTAAATATCCCACCATAATCGATCGAAAGGTAATTACTTCTTCAATTGAAGATGGCAGCTCTTTTAGCAGGAAATCCGGCATTAATCTTTTAAAATAATAGATACTAATTATAAAATACTAGACATTCATCTCAATATCTTTCTCAAATGCCACTAATTAATCCTATTAAGTCACATTTGTAGATTTATTTGAGTTATTCATAAAGATGATTGACTGGACTATAAGTCTATTGGATATTTAAGCAGAATTTAATAAACATCTCAGCTAGTAGCAGCTGTTTATTTCGATTGCGAGAACTTTAGGAGGATTAAATACAGAGCATAGTAGACCTGAAATTACTTTGGGAAATGTTATAATAACAAGCACCATCCAGTTTCGTTAATTTATTAAATAAAAAATAACTAAGAGGGTGTTTAAAATCCTTTTTTTAAATGTTTCTACAAGATATTAAAAAATGCAAATGGTTTTAAACTTTTTTTTTTAGTCTAGATGTGGATCTGACATTAACATTGAAAGTTCAAATCTTGAAATTTGACTTAGCATTGTACAACTGTGCCTGATCAAGTTTGCGTGGAAAACCGAGAAATATCAGAGAGTATCCGGCCTATTCATTGTCTATATCATATAGATACATACAAACAACAAGTGGTGAGAGATTGTTTCACCGTGGAAAGAAGATAAGATCTATTGTTAGTTAGATAGGTATAAGGTATATGCAGCATTAGCTAGTTAATATAGGCATTTCCATGCTGTAGATATGCAGATACGACCGGGATGGTAAATACAGGCAACTTATTGGCGTATAGCACGAACCATACCAGGATTCAGGCCTATCCTCCGAGAGTCTATTTATCGTGACCTGAGGTCCTTATATCTGACCAGTATCCTTGGTATCCTTATTGCGGAGGTTAGTTCCCGGCGATAAAGGAACGTTTATGTAATAGATAAGAAAACTATTAAGAGATCGCAAAAAAAAAAAATGTAAATACCTTCGAATTCGGAGAGATAATGGCGTTAACAGTTAGGGACTGGGGGAACTGGTGTTTCCCCCTTGATTGCATATTGTGTGGATCATTTCAGGACTACAATCGTAAAACAGGACTAAACAGGAAAAAACAGTCCCTCCTTCAAGCACAATACAAATAATATGCAGTCAAGATCTACAAATTGTTTAACCTTGGAATCGGGCGGACAAACGTTAATATTTGAGCGCTTGTTATCTACCGTAAAGTTGAAGAGGTTGGACTTTTTTTTTTGTTTACTGTTGGCTTGAAGATATAAATTTGGGCCGCCTTATTTCATGATTACAACAAATTGAACAATAGAAATATCATACTATGATAGTTAACCATGAGTATATAAATAAGTAGAAAGTTGGGAAATATGCTCAAGTAGATGAAAAGTGGTATAAAATAGGTTTTCATAAAATTATAACTCTCTTCCACCAACCTAAGCCGATTCCAAAAAAACCATTTTCTCGTTAAACGAGAGAATATTTGCCTTTTTTTTATAGACTAAGTAGGTTGCAGGATAACCACAAAAACTACTCATATCCCTTTTCCATAAGTGCGATAAATCGTGTTTACGCAGATTATACTGTAAAAAATGTAAGAACAAGATTAATTTGTATCTATGTTTTAAAATGAACCATTTAAAATGTACGTATAAAGAAGGCTATTTATGCCACCATTTTCCTATTTATAATAGACAATTTTTTTTCCTGACTAAATAAATATAATAAATTAAATAATTATAGTAGGAAAAGGTTTCAATAATAGTAGAAGATTTACGTTTCAGTAAGATTTTTAACTTAAAATCAATTTAAGTAATAGGATTTAAATTAAGTAAGATCATTGTTGGAGTGAAAGTGTAACAAATACACAAAGATATCAAATGTTAAGTAAGCGTAGGTGTAGTTTTTGTAACTCTGTCACACTAATGGTATTCTCTCTACGGTAACTTAAGAACACGTTTTCCAGTTTGATTCTTACATAAATATTGTAATGTAAAGTAAACCAGAAAAATATTTGCTTAGCCAATTTTAAATAGTTTTGTATACAGTGTAAGAACAATAGGAGTTTGGTATTATCTTTGTTTACTTTTTTATTTAGATTCAATGTTTATATTTAACTATAGAAAAATATGCACATGTTCTAATGAAAAATAAGCTGAAAACAAAATTGAGCTAGCTGAGGTATAACGAAGTGATTATTTTTCATATTTTTTTTCTTTACTTTTAAAAGGATCTGGACCTTTCGCCTATTTATGTATATATATATATTTTGCTTTGATTTTAGGCAGCACAAAGGGTAGAAGGGATTTGAGGGCACATCCAAATTAAAGCAATGGTTAATCTTTGTACAGCAGTCGACTAGTTCTATAATATTTTATAACAGCTGTTTAGAAACATGAATTTTATAAGTACTTTGACAATACCAGTTCATACGATTAGAAGTTTTTTTTAGATCCATTCACATGTTTAGAAGTTTATTGCTCTAGCTTTGTTCACTACTTACTGAAACATTAATCAAATAAAACATTCCCAAGTCGAAATTTCGTTATTCGAAAATGGTAGGAGAAGACGGTACCAACAACCTAATCTAAAAATATATATCATTCTACATTTTATTCTTCGAAAAATACAAGAAGGTTGAAAGATCGATTAAGGCCCATACATAATTGATATAGGACATTCAATTGCATACGTGAGGCATTCCAGGAACACTGTAGCGCTCTGGTTTTATTATTAATAGTTTGATCTTGTTTGCTTGAATTCCACAGTGACTTTTGACATAGGGTGGGCTAATACCAGAAGCTGCTACGAAAAAATCTTTTGTTCTCACATGACCAAGCTGTAATGTTCTAATAGGGATACGGGCTTGATTACCAGCTCACCTAAGATTTTTTTCTGTCGACAGTCCACAGAGGGAAAATGAAGTTGGAATGAAGCCACTGGAATAATGAAGTTGGAAATCCGATTTGGATAACCTACCGCTGATGAGTGAGCAAGTTATTTTGATTTAATGCCTTTTATCTTGAAAATACTTTGTGACATTGATATTTGTGAGAAATGGGATCCGAACAGATTCAAAGACACTCAACCATTTTGAATTATTAAAACTGTCTTGTATCGGATATCTTAAACGTTCATTGACTGATGGATGAGGTTTCATGGATGAAATATTTCGCGAATCCACATCAGTTCCATCAAACAGATGTCCAATCCATTAATCGAAAACCCCAACTGACGCCAGTAGAATATAGAACAATTGCTTGTTATCTTAATACATGAATGTCCGTTGAATATATTTAAAATTTACTAGCTATACAAGCAAGTCCTAGCCATGAGAAGGATCGGGACCAAATTCAGCGAAGTCATTAATTTTCACAAATAAAAACTCCGTAAAAAAAAATATAATTAGAATTAGTTTTCGTTAGGAGTAAACAACTGGAGAAATTTTTGGTATTTAACCAATTTTATTTTTGTCCTTCTCAAAAGAAAACTTTTTTTCGTTTGTATGCCGTTTTGAAAGGTATTAATCTAGTTGGTACTAGTTTACTATTAATGAAATATTTTAATCTTAAGACGGATATCATCTTTTCGAAATTTCATCTTGTTTAACATACCACAACTTTAGCCTATTATTAACGAACTGTTCCGGGAAATACTACTCGTAATCTGTATGGTAACATAAAAATTATATTATGATGAAGAGAAATCTCATTTCAGTATAATAAATAATTGTGGGTCAGAGAGGGCACTAGCACCAAATTAGGTAAGCTTGATTAGTGACCTAAACCTGTGGTGGAAAGTTATTGTGCCGTTATGTCATCCTATACAGAACCTAGTTAATTGAAATATATCTCATTTATTTAAAATCATCAAAGATTATTTATGACCTTTTTTTTTTACATAACTAAAGAATAAAATTACATTTTACTAGACGTAAGTGGTAGCGATAGTCCTCAGCATACTGAATCACGGATAGTTAAAAGGAACGAGACGCTTCGTAACACTCAAACCCATGGCTAACCACCAAATGGTGTATGAAAGGAATGAAGCAAACATTCAATGAAGATAATCATATAAGTAGATATTGCTAGAGCCGTTTACGCTCAATATAGTTCTAAAATGTATATGTAAGTCAATTATGATAACCAGATAGTAGAATTTAAAATAAGGTAAATTGTATTTTTTTTTTAATATATATTATATAAATTAGCTCAGGCAGTCTATACAAACTTTAAGCAATTGAAATTCATTTTACGGTTGTTCACAATTCAACATAGCACGCTTGCTGTTTTCTAACAGCCATTATGAATAGTATGACAACATACTGTGGATTTCTGGCCATAACCTCTGGCCAGGTTATGCAAACGCATTATTGTAACAGAGTCGAACACGTCCGTAATGGACGGACATGAATTTATCGACTGACATCGACGTGGGGCTGAGAGGAATTGAAGGTTGAATACCGATCCACCTAAGCAACCGTTGCACGTTAGAAATAACGGGGAATATTAAGTTACAATGCACAGTTACATCGTTAAGGAACTGAGCAAAATATCGACTAACTTTTTCCCTAGTTTTAGATTTTAAATTTAAAATTTAAGTAAGTGCTAAAAAAAAAAAAAGAAGAAATCTCAATGAACTATGAATCAACTGGTTAATATCAAAGACTCCTAAAGTCTTTGATCACCTCATCAGGGTCGGTTATACAGCGATCCTTTCATAACTTGTCAGTACGTTTAAGACTTCACACACCTTGAGTAACAATAATGAGTGACTTGCGATAGTATTGTCCTGATGAAAATACACGGGTATACTTAAAAAGCAACAATAACCCCGTGTATTATTGAGTGTATTGTATATGTGACAGCTGATTCGTAGACAGATGTTTTACTGCTTGACGCCAAATCACAATACACAATGAACTTTTTTTCAATCATATGACTCATTTTCTACGTATATTTAAAACATCAGCACAATCCAACTACATATCTTCAAGGTGTTACTGCTATTTAAATATGTTAATGAGTTTTGTGAATTAGTCATAGTGTTTTAATGTGCATTTAAATTATTTTTACTTCGTAAATTTACAATTGAAATAAAGTGTTTTTCTCTTTCTCTTCTTGCCTAAATGTTTAATGACGTGAAAGTTCATTGGGGTTAAAATCTCAATAATGTCAGCACATTTTTGTTTTCATTTACGACATATTAGAAGTTTGTAGTCACCCGATAAAATTGAACATATTAAAGCATACCCATGTTTCCAGATACTCCATATTGAGGAATTGTTGAAACTCTCTATGTAGAGCTACCTCAGACCTAGCCGACAGTTTTGAAAATTGTCCATCCAGAATTGACGAACCCTGTAGCAAGGCCTATATAAACCGGAAATCCTCCCTTTTAAACATTACTCCTATTCATCCCCGGTTCACATTAGCCCCTCCCCCTGCCCCCATAACTGGCGGGAACGTAGCCCCAGATCTTATTACAGTTTCATCGGAGGATTTACCAAAGCACCCCTTCTCAATTGCAGTGTGAAACATTCACAAGAACTCATTAGCGAGTGAATGCTTAAGCAGTTTTTTAGAGCTCCCCCTCCTGCCCCTGCAATGTCGAGGATTACGGAGGAAGTATCGAAAAACGCGGCGATGGCTCACTTCCTCCGCATACTTTCTGTGATTTTTTTTTTGTTCTTTACTCTCTCCGGAAGTACTTTTTAAAAAACGCCAAAGCATTTAAGCCCATTTCATGGCATAGTATATTCAAGGGCATACAACCGAGGGAACTTTTAATCGCAGAGTTTAAAGCAGTCTTTTGCAGCGTTGTGAATAAAATACCATCCTTAGTCTATCCTACAGTACCAGTGATGATTAACTGCACTTCTGTCATCTCCGCAGAAGGAGCGAATGAGCATCTGTCATAAAATTATGTCTGTGCCAAGTTTATTATGAAAAGTACAATTAAGGAGGAAAGGTGCGAAACTATCTCGTTCTACATGAGATGTTTTTTAGAAAACAGACATCCTACCAAACAAAAAAGGTTTTTTTACCTTTCAAAAGGTCTTGCTATTCTGGGGAATTAAGTTCAGAATGAATAAAATTGATTCAAAAGTAACCAAGAAAATTAGGATAACAGCTTGTAACAAGCAAGTTTTGATCTATCCTTTACTGAAACAATAATGTAAGGTGATGGAAGACATTAAAATTAAAACATTCAAAAGAAAATATAAAACTTTACAATAAACCAATTGTAACGAAACGATTCAGCAAACTAATCTTTGAGGACTAGAGCCAAATGCAGTAGGAGTTTCGCTCTATTCTGACAACATATTCCCATGAGGGCGAGTAAAACTCTTTGAGAATCCGATGCTCCTTGGATTTGCCGAGAAATTGATTCGAATGTCCAACTCAGATCGTGCCGTTGTGAAGCAAAAACTCACCAGACAGTACAAGTCTTAAGAATACTGTGGTTCAATAATAAGGCGTGATCGGCAGATCACGTATTTTCTGGAACTCTTAAATTGCTTTGGCTGTTTTAAGTAGAAACTTGGTATTCATTTCACCGTACGTCACCTATTTTCGTATTTTTCTCATTTTTTTCATGTTTTCTAATTCGAGTTTTTAAATATATTTCCTAGGTTTAATCAAAAAGATTACCTAGCCATAACTATGCATGGTAAACATATAATTAATAATACAAGCGTTGTTTCTTGTCCCTAAAAAGGAAACTTGCGGAAAACTGACCACACCACCTCTAGATTGTTGTAAGTAGCCAGCAGCCCTGACGTTACCCCAAATCGCTGCCTATCGAACCTCTTAATCCCCATCGGACCCCACTAATCCTCCCGTAGAGGAGACAGTCCGCGCCTACAAAAAGACCGCTACAGCGGCCCGCAAGAAACGGCTGTGATGCCCGACTGCCTAATCCTTACGGTGCAGGCGCAGATTATATCTTCTGGGCCCTAAAAAGGGGTATTAGTGGGCAGCCATATGGGCCTTGCCGCCGGCCAGAGCCTCTTCTTTAATTGAACATCTCAGGCTTGGTCGCTACACCCGTGTACTTGGTCTTGTACTGCGCTCTTTTTAGCATTCCTGGCAGCATCCGTCTCCACGCTTTTTGTCTCTATTCAAATCTGCTTTATAATATGGACTGGATGGAGAAAGAAACAAGAAAGCATTGGCGAAAAGGGAAGAAAAACTACGTGTATTGAAATTAAAAAGGCTGTTGACAGTCCTAATTATCTTGAATAAGAGTTAAGCATAATGATCTTTCAAGATTAAGGCTGCTTGAAAAACGTTTTGTGCGTAAATCGTGTCATTTAAGATAAGATATTCTGTGTTGTTAAAAGTATATACATACATGTACACAGAGGGGCTTTGCACCTGAGGATAGTTGAGAAGGCCAAAGCTACAGGTAGAAGAAGAACCACATGGTACCAAATTGTCAAAGATATCCGTTCATTATGTCGGAGAAAGGAAGCTCCCGGACCTACATACTACATTGGATGAGGTACACTTACTCCTGAAAGTGCAGTGGGGGTAGCAAGAAAATCAGTTTAATCTTCGAGGCCTCCAATCAGGAAGTAGTAACAGCTATTAAACGATAAAAGCTTCAGTACAATAAGGAGCGATATACATCAGGCTTTTGATAATTCCTCCTCAGCTTGGCACTTTGGTAAATGGAAGAACTATGTATGTTAAACTCGGTAATAAATAATATAGTCCGGTAATAAATAATATAATAATTTAATTTTATGTAATTAAAAATATAAGCTATTCGCAATTCGAACTTTTCCCCTTTATTTTGGTCATTAAAACATCGTACGATGAAACTCTCAAAATTTCCAATTTGTTTTATGGTCCTTTTGGTTTTAAATGCATCATGAACCAATTACGCTTTATGAGAGCCGATTACCAACATGAATGAAAGTACATAGAAATCCTAGCAAGGCACTAAATCAGAACAGGAGAAATATTAACCATTATTAAGGTCATTCGTAAATAAATATGTGACGTTTCTAAATAGTTAATTAATTAAACAACAGACGAAAAGCATAATACAAGTCAGTTTTCCAACACACATACAGACCAATGCACTACGGAGTATTATTTTTATTAGTAATATGAAATTCTGTTTTTTTTAACTTTCCAGAAAGCGAAATTATTGTATCGAACGGTTTTTATTCTACCGTTACAATTAAAAAATTTAAGTTTTCCTTGTCCTTTCTTTTTCCCTCTTTAAGTTGCCTACCTAATTAATTAATATGCTTGGCAAGAACAAATAGGCGATTTATATTATTAGTGCTAAAGACAATATTTCAAAAGAAATCCTTTCTTTATCTTTTTCCTGAGAAGTTTCTACCACGCCCTCATTGGTAAGGAGGGCTTTGTGTTGTTTTTTAGACCTACGACCTCCACAAAATTACTAACATAGGAGAGTTTACTAAAACCTCATTTAGAAATAAAAAAAAAAACTGGCACCGAAATAAACTGAAAAAGCCCATAGACGCTAACCCCTCAGATCCTCATGACTCCAGCAAGGGCGCCTTATAAGGCCGGGGATCCAAGGACTCGGGCGGGAATGGGTGGCAACATCTAAGGCTAGATCCACGATAGCCTTGCAAGTATCGGATGTAGGGTGCGCCTTTTTCGGGGTTGTACGCCCAGATTATTAAACTTATACATATATTCCGAAGCCAGAGGATGTACGTTTAGACTGGTCAGGAGCAAACGTCGTTCGGTCTGTTTATCCTCCGGGTCAGTCATAAAAATGATATAGTTGACATTTTAAAGGCATGTCCACACACCCCTAAATTTGCTGGTTATCAATACTAAAACAATGTGTAGAAGTTCTTCTTAAATTCTTGTTTAATATTTTGTTTCATCGGAAAGTTTCGAAGTAATTTAGTTCATCTTCAATGGGCATTTGCACTTAAACGTGGTAAATTAGTCATTTTATTTCAAAGAAATGTTTGATAAAGTGCCGCATACGTTTCCTACCTACATGTTGTGTTATGTGCTAAATTTTAAAAGTAGTTTTAAAGTAAAATGAAATTATATCATGGGATATTTTTCCCATTGATAGAAAATTGCATTGTTCAAAAATACCAAAAAATTGTGCAGGTCTCGTTTTAGTAACGATACATAATAACAAGCAATAATTAGGTTTCATTTTTGTGATATTTAAACTTCCTCAAATATTTGAAATATTTTGAAAACCAAAAATAGGAATAGAGTGTTTAACATTGCCCGAAACGATTTAAATAGGTTATCTAAAACCTTTTTTTTAATTATTTTTTTTTTAACGATTTGTTAGCTATATTTGAAAAAACATCCAGAAATGCCTTGCATGCTTCGGATAATCCGTTGATATCTTTACTTATTACTTATGCGTCCATCAATATTTCTTTAAATAGAGAAATACAGTGGCAAACAGGAAGCGAAAAATCGTATATCATCGGTCAGTCTGTTTCGAAAAAATGAACCAATATGAAATTTTAAAGTTATATTCAACAACACCACCTGGCTACGCGGCATGTGTTTTGGTTGAAATATAATAATGGGAAGTACGTATGCAATAAAATAGTCAATGTTCACAGTCTATTTTAAATAATAAAGTTGTTGGGTCCCACAATCGTGTAGTCATGGTAACGAGAGAGGTTGAAAAAGTTGTTTAATCTTTCCTAACCCCTGTGAAATGCTAACAAGTAAAATCAATTTTAACTTTTAATTACCATTAATTCTCTCGGTGACCCAAACTGGGCGACTTTTAAACTCCGTGTTCCAACCGGAAGTATCAACAAGTTTTAAATTTTAAAAGCACTCCAGTGGACATCGCTACTTCCGTTGCCTACAACAATATTTTTTTATTTCTGCTTTTGCGCAGTTAAAGTTAAATTTCCAATTCAAACTGTAAATGGATTCAGTTTACCTCCTATATTTAAAACGTACTGAAGTAAGCTTGATTGTGATAATAATACACACAAATTACAAAACCAACTGTTTTGGAGGTGTCACTCTCTGAGGTATATATTATTTGATTAACAATTTAACTTAATTCAACGTTAGTACAAAACGTTTTTTGGAATCATAAAATTACGTGCTTGCATTAATTATTGATTTCTGAACATAATGATGAATTTATTGTTAGCTAAGCAATTACTTTAAACAGGAAAATTTTTCCAAAGCTATAAATGGTGCAAATGTGGCTTGCGCATTGTGTAATGGTCAAGTTTTTATGAATTTTTGACAGGTGATATAAAAACTCGAAAGCCGAACTTACTGGTGTAGGTCATGAATATCCCGACCCTTCCCAAACTAAACATATCAGACCGAGAGCGATGCGAGTCATGTGCACATTTTCAACCAGAACCATTTGTGCACTTAGGCCGGAGGTCATCAAATAAATAAACAGACACTTCAAGAGATGTGAATGTTCTCCTAATGATGGAATGGGTATTTTTACACTTCACATATAGCGCGTGGGTTGGCGGCCTTGTGCGAGCTGCAGCATGGCCAATTGCACCCAATCATTGTGGCAGCCCTGCTTCTGTCGCGATATATATTGTGCTAAATTGATTTATTGGCAGGGGGGTGATAGCGGCGCCGGCGGGATTCCCTCAAGTAGGGATGATGGGTGCCCTGTTGTACACCGTTTTTGTGATAGATATGTTTTTTAAAATTAATTCGTCACATATGTCTCTTATATGAGGCTATTTGTTTCATAATCGGAACTTTTTTATAACTGACTTTTACATTTCCTTGGTAGCATAGTTTGATATACCAATTTTTAACAGTAGAATGTAAGTTTTCATAATTAAGTTAAGTAGTGACAGAGTATAGGATTTGAATCTAAGATCCTCTGATTTCCGTTGAGGACCTCTTTACAATTGTTCTATTCCTGCCACATACAAACCATGAAACAATATATTTTTTTAACTATCTTCGTTAATCTATCATTAACCAATAATTATTTCCTAAATATTTTAATATCTGAAATTAATTAATACAAGCATGTATATTACCAACAAAAAAATATATAAAGATCCTAAAGACTTTTAAATAAAATGTGTGTAAAATAAATATTTGTTATACGGTCTTCAATGAGTTTTTATTGTAACCAGAAAAAAACTAGAACAGCATTCTCAACCGCAACTTGAGAAAAAATTCACATACTTCCCGCTATTATTTCTGAACCAAATACAGCATAACTTTTGGAGGGTTTATATTTTCAGTTAGGTTAGAGCATTTTTATGATCGAACAGTAACTACGTTAATTTATACAACCGTGTGATAACTAGCGTTTAACCAATCTAAACTATATTGAAGTACACGAGTGTTGTAATTGCTTGATTGGATAAAAGGAAAAAAAACATCTGTAAGTGTCTAAGAAAGTTGTAGTTAACTACTATAGAGATGCTGGGAGGCCTTGTTAGTTAATAGGCATAAGTATTATTTAACTAACAAAGTGCCTCGTGGTAGGAGGGGGGGATCGCGCGGGAATTGATTAAATTGATCGTAAATTAGACTACAATGATTGTGTTAGGCGCCTCTATCTAGTGAGGCTAATGACTCCGGTTTTGCTCCTTGTTTTTGGAGCCTGCAATAGCATATATCAAATCGATTGTTGTATAACAACAGGGACAATCGTAAAAATAAAAAAAAATAATCGATATTATATTAATTCAGCCTTGTCGGCTCGTTACTAAATACTCACCAGGCTGGTGTAAAGCGAAGAGGCCACGTGCAGATACCTTTGGCTTAATATGATTTAAAACTGTCGTCTTGGGTCGGTCGGTTAGTTCTACGATAGCACCCAGAGAAGTTGTCAAATCGATCTGAATGTCTTACGTTATATTCATGGAAACCTTTTATTAAGCTCTAAATGTTATGGTTAACAAAGAATAACCCGAAGCAATTAATTTCTTATTTGTTGACCTCCATTTATTCATCTAACAAAGTTCAAAGTTAGTCAAACAGAATAGGTCCGTAATACAAAAAAGAAATTAAAAAATGTTGCACGACAATCATAATCCCGTAGTTGTTCACAATTTCATTTGGATGGTAAGTGTTGTGAAAAACGCTAGGGAAATTGATACAATTAATTTAAAATCTTAGAGTTATGTTCAACATCATGACACTTAAAGATTAATACTGCGAAATATGCGAAATTATATTTAAGATGAAAAAAGCCAATTAAATATTTAATCCTCTGACAATAGTTTTTCTCTAACAATAAAATGTAAAATTTTCTTTAAAAATACTAAATAATTTTTTCTCATTCATATTAAGTATTTCAGACGCTTTAGTGGAGTTCCGTAAGTATCGGCGAACCATTCAATTCTATAAGAATAAATCACGCTAAAACCGTTAACCGTTAAAACAGTTCACCAATATCGCCATTATCTCTTCCTACATTCTTGCATGATAGCAGGCCCTCCCACATTTAGCAGCCCTGTCATTAAGAATGTCTGCTATACTTCAAGGACTCTTGGACATCTGGAGTAGCCAGCCGTAAAATAATACGTATATTGAATAGACATAAGTACGGGTCATTATTGATAATGACGGGATAATTAGTCCTTTATACACCTTCGGGTTGAGTGGTATGTAATGTATTCACAACCAGACGGTCTTGAAGAGATGGTTGATTGATAGACGTCAAAGACATCAAAGCCAACCGCGGGAGGTAGGATTTAACCCTTAACTGTCCATATTGAATACAGAGATTTTTACTTTCAAATAGGTACTTCCACGGGGGATGTATCTTTGCAGGTGAGTTCTACAATAGTGAAACCAAAAATGATCTAGTATAGGCACGCCCAATAACAATCAGGACTGCGGGGTGTACGTTGAGGGTAAGATATAATAATAGGAAGAATGAGAAAATAAACTATAAATAGCTGTACCAACTATTTTTTTAGATAAAAAATTGTATTTTTTAAAAAAATAAACAAATAGAGTAAAGGTAAAGAATATAAAATTAAGGAACAATAAGTGTATATACATGTACTTAATGGAACTGATTTATTTAGGCTTTTATTTTATATTTTTCTTTAATACCTTTCGTTACTACATCATACCCATCGCTGCAAGGATTGAGGACATTGAGTAATATTTGAAGGGGCATTCAATCATTTGTATTACCACTATCTTATAGCACACAGTTTGAAAGGAAAGCTAGCCCCGTGCCCACCCTAAGCGACACAGCAGTCGATCAAACACGCGACATTCAGTTTTATCTCCTCCTGCTTTCTGTCAGTGAGGTATAAATACGAATAAATCCGTACCGAATAAATGCCGATATTAATTAAATGCTACCGGAGAAAGGTCGATGAAGCTTGACGAATCGATACTATCGCATCGATCTTAATGGCAGTGGTTACCGTTCCCGCGCTATTATAGTCTCATTTCCCGCCCTCTCAAGCTCCCGCTTAATTCTCTACCGCTATGTCAACCTTCCCGATCAAGTTTTCGCCGGATCAGATCTATACAGTTTGTACATCGTTCGCTGTGTGAGTGTGATAATGATGTTTATCTATTGTGGCATTAGCGACACAATAATAGAGCATAGAGCACACAATAATCGACAGTAAGTGATTACTAAACAATCTTATCCGTGGATTCTGTCAGTCAAGGTGTAAATGCTGCTGTGAGTGTAGTAAAAGCATATGAAAAGTCCATACGCGCTTGATTCACTAATGCAAACTCCCAAAAGAAGAGCGTTTAGTCTGTTTAACAACGGAGATCGAAAAATAAAACAATTTATTTGTAATTTTTGTAATTTAATGTAATTTTTAAAATTAAATTTTACAATCGGTTTTTCTTATACTTAAAATAAAACGATAGCAGAAAAAACAAACCATATTATATATATTTGTTATATTATAAGAAAGTATCAACTATTTATTTCCTGCATCACACTAAGAAGTATACTACTAATTCCCGCGAATTGCTTTAAGCGAAGCTATAGATCACAATTGACCCAGCCAACCAATACGGTCATTGGTATTGTGGAGATGACGAGATATGCCGTCACCAGTAATCTTAGTGTCTGATCCTTCTATTCTAAGAACAGCTTAAAAATAAAGTCTGTTTATTAGTGTCAATCATATTTCTACTGAATGAGTCAAACTCACTGCGGAACATTTCTCTCAGCTTGTCTGCGGAGAAATGATTTAAATCAATGGTTATAATATGATCGGTTCTAGTCAGTGCACGGGTTAACGTGCCACGAACGTACCAACTTTTGCGGTAGCTGTCCGTGAAGTTTCACTGTGACCGGTGACCCATCCCGTTGACAGACATCACTAGCAGCGGCAGTGAATACATAATATTGAAAATTAATGAGTCGTTGATGACCGACATCGATGCAGACGTACATGGAGGTAGGGCGCGACAGATATAATGATAATTACCTCAGTGAACACTCCGCTCCGCATACTGATATATAAATTATATGCAAATATATATGTGTATGCTGGCCACGTCAGAGGAACCGCAATAATTATGTACGGGGCTCTCCCATTGGTCAGTTGATGCAGATCTTTCAGTCTTATGTCCTGCCATTGGACGGTTCTCTTATCTACGTCGGTAATTACAGAGCCCAATGATAGGAGCAGTTAGAGAGAGCTAGGTGACAGTAGCAGGCTCCTTTATCTATTTTATCATCTTTGTAAGGAATGGATGTCCGCAGCAATTATTGTCTATACTACTTCATGATCCGAAAATCAGTTGAGCTGTATTTTTAAAACATATATACAAACGAATTACATGAGAAATTAACTATAGACACAAGTCTCACAATGGATGCGAAATTATATAAGTAACATATACAAATCGTTAGTTTGTGTGTATTTGCAATAAACCCCCTGACCATTTGACGGATTAGGAGCAAATTCAGCACAGTGTTTAATAAGCAGAATTTGGAGTTAACTGTGTAAAAATTATAATCGCTACTTTTTATTTTTTATTTGCCCGTTAAATTCTGAACGGAAGAAGCTACAGAAAAGTAGTAATTTTATCGTATTTATTTTGTTTGTATACTAACATATGAAGGAGGAAATGATCTCTTGGATAATTCAGATTAAATTATCTCAACAGCTATAACCGTTAAATATGTAGTATATGTATAGAAAATCTAGAACTTTTACCTTTTTTTAAAAAGGATATAAACAATGGCTTTGGCCGTCGTAGGGTTATATTGAAAACATATAGGAACTAACACAAATCATCGAAGAAATACTCCTTGAAAACGCTGGGAAATTCTGCTAATATACACAGTGAAATCCTGGTTAGTGTATAAACCATCACTTTTAGGTCGGCGACGTAAAACAGGCAATCATACCGAAGACCTCACCGCACTTGTTCGTAAAGTAGAAAGTATAACCTCTCACTTTGAGCTCGGTAAAGATAGTTCTATTTTTTTTTTTTTTTTATGAAACTATAAAAGGCCAAGGGGTTCTGAAATGGATTAGTTGTCGTGTGGCTCTTTATGACATGAAGGTTTACGGTTTGAATGCATTTTTAATCGGTTTGAACCTGAGGAGTATATTGCTCTGGTTATAAAATTCAATTCATTAAAAAAAAAAAAAAATACACTCGATTTAGCAGCGAGGGTGAATATTTATGAGAGAAACTCTATTAACGATTCAGCAGCTCGGGATATCGTATGCTTCGAATTAAAGGTACTCATAATATTAAGCACTTTCCTGTCTGAATTATTGGATTACATTTTTAATTAAATATAGTAGGTTAAATTATATTTGTATTTTTGGATGTTAGAATGTTAGTTCATAGTTCGGATGTTAGAGGATTACAAGGTAATGAAACCCTGAAGAAATTTCGATTCGTTTTATTTGAGGTCATAAAATTCAAAGAGGCATAGTAATGGGGTTTTCTTAAATTTTGCGAATGAACTTAGTTCTATTTATAGAACTCAAAGCAATCCATCTTTTAAGGCCACATGAATTCGACAGCCCTGTTCGGGATAGGTCAGGTAAGGCGACGACTTCCCTCCCACATGGAGTTAGGGTGGAAATAGGAGTAGCCCTTGAACATTAAGGCGTATTTACTATGAGCTGCAGCCATACAACTCAATCTCAGCATTTTTATAATATTACTCATACGTTTCCCTACTAAGATATACACTATGTTAAAACCACACTACTCGCATATCTCCAATATTCCGAAGAACATTTGTTCCCCCCATCCGGCACGAGCACGCTATTGGATATTGGAGCGAGACAGCCAGACTGCAGTGGGTATATCCAACGATAGCTAAGAATTAATATTGCATGAGATGGATTGAAGATTCCGTGATGATTTAGTGCCAGTTCAACTACCGCCTCAGCCAGTCTGGACTAGCACCTTCTAGATATATAGCGATATCATTGTTTCGACTATTGGCTGTTTTTATGTCTCCTAATGACCAGCTTCAGATATTCTACACCTCAGGAGGGAGTATCCTGCAGAGGTACATGTGAAACCTCAAAAAAATCACTATTTTCCCTGTATATTTTTTCAATGACCATTATTTATTTAATAAAACACACCTTCGTCTTCTAATAAAACTATATATGGCTAATAACGAGTAATTTAACAAGCCGATATTTTCAAAGGCACCGTAGGATCTTTTATTTATTAGAGCCATTTTTCTGTGTGCTTCTAAACTTCGAGCAATCGACTTCGAACACCTTAAACTTAGAAACTTAAAGTTCTACTCGGCCTCAGTACAAGGAATACATAAATATTATGTATTTAATAAATATAAGTTTAGGATTCCGAAAAAAAAAAATATCATAGAACACACATACATCCAGATAGACAGAGAATTGACGATTGCACCCAGCTTGATTGAAAGAAGATCCTCTCCCTTCAAGTTCGACGATGGTTTTCAATTAGTGGATATACCTTAGGGGTTTATTTAAGGGCTGATTGACCCTTACATACCACGTTAACCCTTAGCAAACTTCAATCACAATTTAATAACTCACGTACATTCTACTGGGGAGTAATGGTTCAAGTTTGTCACTTAACTGGCTAACTTATTTCCATCAGGTTAGCTATAAGGCCTACGATGACACTTGTGGGGCTTGTGCAGAAAATATGCCTTATATGCTTTACTATCGCATATAATGCCATTTAAAACTGCAATTTATCATAAGCGAAACAGTTCCTGTAGGCGTTGTTTAAAAAATTTGTAAAATAAATAATTTGGCCGAAATGCATCTCTACAAGAAAAAGTTTCAATGTACGACTGTCAAGGCATCCAATGAACTTACTTCAAAGAATCGTTTAATTAATGAAATTTAATTATTTGATGTAGGGTACAAACTAGTAAATACTTTAAAAAGCAGTCCATCGTACTAAGAGTTGAATTGAATCTGATTATTAAGAAACCATCCTAAAGAGGGTTGGCTTTGGAACGAAATTTGAATATGTATTATGAAATTGAAAATATCATAGAACTATTTTCATTTTATGATTCGTAACAGATTTATAATCAATTGTGGTTTACAGATACATATTTGACTTTATTTATATGATCAGCGGAGCCATATTGAATAATAATAAATATTTAACTATAACTTTTTATTGCTTTATTATTGCTCTGAATTGGAATTCGTATTGACAAAACAATCCAACCCATTCATAAAGACTGGCCTAGCGGGATATATGTGGTCTGTGCTGCTCCCTGCTCTAATAGCTTACCACCAGCTGGTGCCCTAGGATTCGGCAGAAGGAACTGACCTTCAGCGGATCAGTCCCGATCGCACGATAGCGGGGAATTTTTCACTGTTCCGGCGTTCGAGACTCGGGGGTAGTGCCCGGCCTAAGGAATATATAACTAAAATGTGTGTATACTATGCAGCATAATATATTTAGATACACATACATCGATCGATTCGTCTCATCCCTACCCTCGACCTAGTACCACAGTTCTTTCCTGTGTACTCCGACGCCCCCATCTATCAGTTCATGCTAATGCCTTAAGTGGCCTGACATATCTGAATATGTTAATTTCCACCCGGTGTAGTATACTTGACGTCCCCTAAGTGTAAGCGAGTGGGCTCTTGATTATGGGAGATTTCAACGCTGGTTTTCCCCCAGAAAACCAATTTTCTGCTTGCTAGGCAGATCGGCTCTTAACCACGGTACGGTAAGTATTGTCTGAACCACTATATAATAAATGCTAAGCTAGCAAGATGTTTGTATGCGACCTATGCGATATGTAGAAAAAAAGTAAGCACTATTTATTTAAAACAACGCAAGTTTGACTACTCAAAGTGGTAGCTAGCTAAAATGGAAGCCATCGAAAAAAAGGTAATGTTAACTAATGATTATATGAAAAAAAAAAAATGATTCTTGGACTTATTATATGCCAAAAAAAATTGACAATCAAAATTTTCTAAAATACCTTTTGCCTGGTTCATTTTAAGATGAAAATATTATACTAGAATATATTTATTATAGTTTATGTTCGAACAAACTTTTTTTTCAGTAAGCATCATCAAAGTAAGATCGTTACAAAAACTACACTTATTTACGATGTATTTTAGATGTTTGTACACTGGTAATGTTTACCTCACGAAAAATCGTAGGAAAAAAATTAAAGGGAATATTGTAGTTAAATTCATTACATGGAATTTTTTAATCATAAAATGATCCAAATAAAAGATATCCTTAAAAAACGGACAAACCTAACCTCAAAACCTACCACATTTTCCTCTAAATTTTTGGTTTGGAAGGATTTAAGGAGCATGAATACTTTTTCGTTTAAAGTATGACCTAGACAGAAAAATTTTAAATATGACATTATATTAATAGAGTTTAACAATTTATGTAAGCAAGACGACATTTATTTTAGTAGAATGATCATGCGACCAAATACTTTTAGCGGAGTCCCGAACATAAAACTCCAAGTCTTTAATCCTATCATAAATAAAATTCTTGCGACAGTCGCTGAATATTCTCTGAGAGATAGGCGGCACGCAACGCAATAATATTAGTAAAATTAATATTAATACAGTACTGGTACGAAATGGTACCGCGACTCACTGGCGCAATGGTACTCAAGAGGATACGACCTGTTGCCCAAGAACACAGGTAACTGACATAAACAGTGTGTGACTCGAGACACAATCTCGTGCGAGCGGTTGAAGTCGCATGCGAATGTGGCGCCGACACTTCTTATCTCAGTGTTGCTGGGCAAGTATTTGCATACTTCCCTGACGTGAACTGTGATTATGATGAATAGAACAACGACTTTCTTTTTTTCTTAATGGAATAAATTTTAATTTACAAACAGATTGGATAAATGTGGTTTAGTACTATTGGGTCAGTAAATCCAGAGCCCGAAATTAACAACTTAGAACTTTTATCAAATCTTTAAAATAGGTACAATCGATATGAAATAGTTAACGTATTTAAGTTCAGGCTTACTTTTTAAACTTCCCTAAGTCACATCGCAGACAAACGCCAAATAAGGTTTAATATTCTAATTGTTTTTCGATAGTTAAAGGACACATACAGATGGTAGTGAAAATAGGTTTTTATTTGTTGAAGACAACTATTGCAGTTTAACAAGTCAAATGAAGTATTTTTGGTCAAAATTACTAGTTCAATAATTTTTCACAGTCATTAACTAAATATTTAAACCACACACTAGAAATATGTATCCCACATCTGGGAAGTGTAACTTCAGTCTATACACATTTCATTATGTTGGCATGTATATTTAAAAATAAATAAATTCAGTCCATAATTAATGCAATCAAATTTTACTCAGCAAAAATAAAAAACATAATCTCTAAATTAATAGCTAAGATTCACATTAGTAATAATAAAAAAAAAATGTAAAAAGGATTAAAATATGAGAAAAAAGACGACCCATATAATTTGAAACCTTTTTCAACGCGTACCTTAAAATATAGCGTACCTCTGATTTTTTTTTCTTTCAATTTTATCTAATATCTATATTTTATTATTTATTATTATCTATTATTATTATTCTCTCTCTCTCTCTCTCTCTCTCTCTCTCTCTCTCTCTCTCTCTCTCTCTCTCTCCCTCTCTCTCTCTCCCTCTCTCTCTCTCCCTCTCTCTCTCCCTCTCTCTCTCTCTCTCCCTCTCTCTCTCTCTCTCTCTCTCCCTCTCTCTCTCTCTCTCTCTCTCCCTCTCTCTCTCTCTCTCTCTCTCCCTCTCTCTCTCTCTCTCTCTCTCCCTCTCTCTCTCTCCCTCTCTCTCTCTCCCTCTCTCTCTCTCTCTCTCTCTCTCTCTCTCTCTCTCTCTCTCTCTCTCTCTCTCTCTCTCTCTCTCTCTCTCTCTCTCTCCCTCTCTCTCCCTCTCTCTCTCTCTCTCTCTCTCTCTCTCCCCTCTCTCTCTCTCTCTCTCTCTCTCCCTCTCTCTCTCTCTCTCCATCTATCCACGTCTAGAACACATTATACTCTTGTCGACTAACAACGTTATTCATTTACCATACTGTAAATGGTGATTCTGTAGACGATTATTCTGTTGTACAACCTCTCAAGTTAGCAATGCAAAGACCAAACTATCACAGCCAGCACCCATCCACGTTGCCGACATAAGGAAGATCGGATTGCTGGTAGGAAGGGTCTGCAGGGGAAGGTGTAGCTGTTTTACATAACGACATTTGCACCCCTCTCCACCCTACCTCTTGGTGGCTTCCACAATGCCGGCACCAAATATTAATACTGGATTACATGCTTATGTCATTATAGAAAGCAGTTCTGGGCTGTACAAATGACGAAAGTGATACCTTAGCAAAAGTGCGAGAAAAGAGGCACAAGGTGTTTTTGAGTAGGGAAAGCATTGATGGCCTCGATGCCCGGAGTAAAACTTTCGTCTATCGACTATGTAATATTACATATAAACCTAATAAAGATGGTATTAAGTGAAATATACTTCTATAACAGTTTCGAGTTTCTAAATATTTTTTTTCCAAGCGTCTGGAACTCTAATTTTGTGCATATAATGGACAATATTCTTTTGTTTGCGTTTATGATCTACGATTGTAATCATAAAAATGATCTTTAGGGTATATTATACAACAGCTTGTGACTGAGTGGGCACAACAATAGTAGTTTTTTAGTCAATACGCCCGAACCCCGAACACTTCTCATATTCCTCCAATTCCAACATTCGAAAAATTAGTAAAGATTTTTAGATGTAATAAAAATTATACTTCAACGTTAATCAAAAAAAGTTTACGAGGTGCCATGTCGAGTTATCCGTAAGAAAAGGAAAAAAAATAAACTACGATATTTTGACCAGAAACCTTGGTGTAGTTAAGCCATTCCCGGTCCAATGAAAAATATTTTGTTCCAGGATATTTGCAAACCTGTACTGTAGATATATTGGCTGCCTGTGTGTGGCAATCAAAATTATTGTGTGTCTACTACGATCGAATTTCAGTATAATATTTTGCATAAGTCCATAAAAGTCTTGGCTGTCTTTAGTATTAATAACAGTTGTTAGACCGCCGCTTAACCCTGTTATCTACCTGGAAATAAATGACAGGGTTGCCAACGCTGTATTTAAAGTAATTATCATATTTAGAGTGTTTGATTTGATTTTTTTTTCAATTTCGTTAGGTTACTGCACCTATATAATCCTATATAGTCCACCTACTGTCTGTTACTAAAAAAAAAGTATTTCATTTTCTGTCCCTGAATTTTTTTCAAAACCAGGTCTCCTATTATACTTTTGCTAAAGTTAAATTTAAAAAAATACTACCGAAGTCATAAGTAATGATTAAACTTTTAGTTGGTAACAAAAAAATTCTAAATCTACATCGACATTTTTAAATTAATGATTTTTTTTATGCATCTAAAATTATTGCCATATCAATTATATACAAAATATATACATTTATGAAGTTAAGAAGTGTTTCTTACTTAATACTTTTCACTAAAATTCCTTCATTTTGTATGTTGTACCATCTCTGGCACTGAAAACCACCGTATACTTTATAATAATATATAATATACTTTATCCAAATAGCTACTCAGTTATCCTCAAGAGACTAATTGAACCACATTTATGGATGACAACGCAAGACTAGGAAGGTAAAAAAAATGATAATGGTTAAGGTACTGTCTTTAACGTACATTAAAAAAAAAAAAAATCATGTTAAAATGGCTTATCGGTCATGACTTTGGAAAACTAAAAAAAGGTAGCGAAATTTACTTTTTTTATGTTTAACTTTCTTACGCACACTTCCCGTTATTATATCTCAACGCTGAATATATTCAGTAAATAATCATGGTTGCTGTTCGATTCGGTTGAAATGGTACTATTGTTGAACAGAAAAAAAAGTCAGACGAAATATGAATGTAGCGTACCTGTTCAAAAGTAAAGCCTCGACCGTCGGGCTGAGGAACTACTTGGAAATTTAATCACCGTTACACGTTACTTTTTGAATCCCAAGAGGAAAAGTGAATTTCGTTTTAATTTCTCTGCTGTAAGTAGGTTTGGGGGGGGGGGAGTGGCTAGTGAATTTCCAGGGTACGTTTACAGACAAACACATATATTACTAACCAAAAGGGTAAAATAACCACACAGTGTACCGTATAAATAACATATAATATACACAACCGAAACCCATACAAACACCTCTGATAATTTGCCAATCAATGGCTGTGAATAAATGACAGGCACACAATACAAGTCACCTGTACAAGGCGGATGGGATGCATAGTTAGCAAGGTCACTGTAGCCTTTGTTTGCTCCTCCTTACTGGCTTGTTACTGGGTCTCACCTAACTCGTTTATTAATAGTACTGAATCCATAGATCGGTAGTCTTGCCATTTTTTTACGTTTTATGGAAAATGTGATGGGAATAAAAATCGTCTCAATGGGGTTGAATAGACGGTGTTTGTTGTATAAGGGGCACGTCACCAGCTTTAGGGGGTTTCAGTTGAAGATGAACATTAAATGAGGGCCTTTCTTCCAGTGAAATTGATAAGTGATTTTTCCCTTTCATATCCCCATTATAAATTATGAAATCAGTATAGACTACATAAATGAATCTATTTACATATTATATGTCCTGTAGCTTGGCTACATTTTATACAATTTTTAATAATTTTATATTGGGATTTGATGTAAACATGTTTAAAAGTGATGGGGGACACCTTATTTATTAATCGTAGACTTAAAACTAACTTACATCTAGCAACAAATTGTTAACCTAATGTTCGCCGACAGTCTGTTGCCATCGATGGAAATGGCTGTGGGGCCATAGTGTTAAACACTGGGATTGTTAGGTGCTGCATCGAATTAAAAACAATTGATGAGTCTCCGGTGGATTAACTCACCCACCGATGGCATACCAAGCAACGGGTGCAGGTTGGCGTTCTTTAACCTCTTGAGTGAGGTATGTCTGACCACTTTCTCATGATCCCATTCTTAAATTGCTGGAGACTTTTAGCTGTATGGTCATTCAAGTGAGTATATAGCGGGGCACCTTATCATCAGTTTGAGACGAAGCGACAAGTTAGTTGAAGTAAGCAAGTGCTAAAGCCGGTAAGACCAGTGTCGTACTATTTCTACTATTTTGATAAATGATTCATGGTATGACGATCATACCATCAGAATTCGATTAGTAATATACAAATCGTATTAAATTTGCCATATACTATTAAATCCTCCAAAGACAAAGTTTACATAAGTATACAAATTAGCTACGTCTACATGCGTTTTAAACAATACATAAATCCAGTTAATATTTATGACAGAACATACTATCATTTTGTGAAAAACGAAGGTAGACCAATTGACAGCTAAGGGTGTATTCTATTTAAAATATAGCTCTTATAAATCTCGATACAAATTATTCTGTATATTTTTTATGACTAATTTTAATTCAATGTTTTATTTTTTACTTTTTTAATCCTTCATGTTTCTTTCGAGGATATTCACTAGTCTATAAGAAGTAGCCATGCTCACCAATTCATAGATCGAGATGTCCGCCACAAATACAAGTCATATTTTGTCAGCATCTTTATAAATCATAAGATATGCAGATTCGATGTCTGACCTTAAAAAAGGTCCGCAAATAGTTACTGCCTGTTAGCACTGTCAGCTTTATATAATTAATGTGTATATTGATTTGGAGGTCCAATTTTACGTTACTTCGACTTCGAGCCCGTCAGATGGCCAGTAAGAGATCGCTAGGTGGGTGTGTACAATGATGTAATCGAATACATATGCAAATACGAGGAGGGTATGTTCTGAAGCAGGCTTGAAGCGAACATAACTATTCTTTCCCGGACAAGTTAAATTTTCTGATGAACATTCTTGCCTGACCCAAAAAGCGAGGCTATACTTTTAAAAAGGTAAAAGGAAATCATGCTGTATGTTTTACATTGCTCGTAAAAAGGAGCTAACGATCTGACCTTATTAACTGAATACATTCATCAACACCTGGGGTCACCCTACATATGTTGTATCTTAGTGAAAAAAGAATTTTAATTTTCAAAAGTGAGAGCTAATGGATTAACCAGTGAAATGGGGGCATTTTTGGGAAATCTGAGAGATTCGCGTTCATTTAATCAAAGGAAATATCCCGAATTTGTTTTTTAAGACAGCACAAGCCACTTTAGAGTAGAATTTACACTAGAAGTAGTGGCGATTGAAAAGTATGCCGAATTATGATTGCTTAAAAATGAATTATCGAGAGTGAATCAATCGCTCAGGATGCCTTCCTTCTACCTTGAATATTATTGCACCAAATATTGGTGAGCGTTTTCCTAATAAATAATTGTAATAATTTTCCCTTTATCCTAAATATCATTTATCTGGCTTTTTTTCTGTTTGACTGGCTGACGATGAATATGGTCAAATAACAAATAGGAGGTATCAACAATGGTCTTATTGCATTTTTGTTAAGTAAATATTTCCGGTGTAGCAGTGCATAAAGGCTATCTAAAAAGCTGGCTAGCTACTCTTTCATCACATAACATCTCAGAGATTTCTTGTATCAGAGATGTTTTGTACTTCTATGGTCATAATGCTCAAAGACATTATTATTTAATAATTAATATAAATTACAGCTATCGTTACTTACAAGTTTCATTTTAGACTGTGCGTGAGTGGCTAACTGGCCTGCACTGCCCACTGGACTTGAGCCAATTTCATCCCGTAATGAACCAAGGGCACCGAGCTGGTTAGTCGTATGTTAAAGTTGGTAATGTGCGCATTAATGAAGAATGTCAAACTCTTATAAAACGGACAGGATTTTTTTTTTTTAATGTAGCAATGTGGACTCACTTATGCAGCCAGACATAAAAAAAGAAAATTTTTTCGATCAGAAATTGGTGGCTGAAGAACAGGTAACATATTAGAAGATCTTGAATTTAATTTATCTGAAAATACATTAAAAAAATATAGCTGTTCCTCTGTCGAACTCGGCAATAACAATAGTCACAAGAAAACAAGACTTCTGTACGCTATGCTTACAAAATGTAAATTCGTTTATAATCTGCGGGGTACACTCGAGACTCAATGGCCCGACTCTGGGACAGCGGACAGCTTTCAAGAATAAATGAATTCCTAAGGTGGCACCTCCATAAGGTTTTAAAAGAGCACCCCTCCCCCTCCACACTTCATAGACCATCCAAAGAAGAATTTGATTGATGCTGGGCGGTTGCACGGTCAAAGGAAGACTAATCGCTGCCATCGGTCGTTGCCCAGTAGGTCTGAGGAGGATAGCTTGTACTGTATTTCTCTTTGGCTGTTTTGTCCAACTTTAAATTAAAATGTAGAAGTGGGGGCACAGTTTGTCAAGTGTGTCACGCTTAATTATGAGGTGGCTAATTCATAATAATATGTTTCGTCTGTCGTGGCTTCACCCAAAGTTAAGTATGTGTGGACTTGCCAACGCAATAAACACACCACCAGTGATCCTTGAAAATTTTAAACCGGGTCATTTACACTTGTCTTTCAGGGTTATCAGGTCTATTTAATCTACAGTCTATTTTATCTAAAGCTAGTAAGCATTGAACACTAGTTAACATGTACCTTTTATAGTTCGATCTAGCTGAAGTTCTATATTCTATTATTTAAATGTCAAAAAAATAAACGTGTCATGATAAATTTCTTAGCAAATAAAAGTTCTTCAGAACGAAGATGCGTAGAAAACTTTTCGTAATTATTTTCAAGAGCTATATATTTTAATAAAACCAAATTTCTCCGATATCTTGAAGGTACATGAGTTTTGCGTTTTTTTTTTTTTTTTGTTTTTTTTTTTTTTTTTTTTTTTTTTCCCCTCCCCCTTAGCTCTCAAACTTATAAAATAGGATGTGGGAAAATTAATTTGGGCTAATGAGTGCCTTTCACTAAGGGGAGTCCCCCATTTGAAGGATGTATGAGAATGATATAGGGTGGGGTATGCCTAAAGGAGGCGGGTGGAATCAGGAAGGTAGTGAGAGTCTACCGAGGGTATATAAATCTCTATAAATTGCGGTATATAAATCTACTGTATATTTAAACTGAATTAATGCCCAAGATCGTAGCTATTTTTTATATTGGAGAGCAAATCGGAGAGGGATCACGAATGACTCTAGTATATGAATTTTGTAATTTTATTTTTTTAATGTTTGGAATTGAAAATCAATTTGACGAAATGATTGAGAATTACAAAACAAATATAATGGTAAACTGTAACTTTAAACTGTAATTTTTATTTTTGAACCTGGTTATTTTACCGACGATAATTATAAAACTTGAATGCCCAATTTTCCAGGGATTTAAAACTTAACCTCAAATTAACTGTATTAATTAGGAATTTTATCAATAAGTTACGTGTAAACAGAAATGGACATATTAGCTCCTAACATGGGAGTTATTCCACTGTGATATGTTAAACATAGAAATATTAGTAAAGTATATAATTCATGTACATACTCATGTCATACCTACATGCATACGTGTTACATTTATGAAAGAAACCTCCTATGTCATTATTCTGCTAAAACTATTAACAATCCATAGTAGTACAGTTAGTCTTTTATCTTATAATAATTGATCCTCATCATAAAAATATCTATGAGCAAGCCGTGAATCAAACCCAAGAAGTAAGGCGTGATGAGCGCTGAGGAAGTTTATTTTCAGAAAAATTAAATCAGACCAGACCACAAAATTAAAAAAAAACTATATCGTTCTATCATACAATACATCTAGTACAAACGATACAATCGCTGAAAAATGAGAACAGAGTTTCCTTTTAATTATCAGATTTCGCAGGTTTAAAACTTCAAAAAGATTAAACCCATTTTGAAATTTTTTTTTTGTGGTTTCCAAAACTTCAAACGACTACTGATTAATTGCCGGGAATGTTCAGCAAATTACTTTAAACCGCTGATCGAGATAGGAGCGAGTCGCTAACGAACGAAATGGTCCCTTTAATGAAAAAGGAAGCGCTTTATCTCTACGGCAACAAGGAAGTTATAACTCACCTCCAACTACATATCTACATAGAGCATCGATAGCGGCTCTAGCGCATCCTCACAAACTATCAACCTCTATAAATGCAGTGAATGTGGACAGAAACTAGTCAGTGTTGACCTTCACCGGTGATATAATTTTAATCAATGATTAAAAGCAGAACCTAAATAAGGTAAATAACCAACTTTTACTAGCCTATGGCGATCATAATTCATTGATAATGTTAACATTCCATTCCGTATGCTAGAGCACGGAAATCGTACCATTCGCCGTTTTATTTTTTTATTTAGTAATATTAAGCTTTGATATGTGTGGCTATCGTCAACGTACTTAGTTAAGCTCAACAATCCCTAGTCATCGTTAAATATCACTAAAGATCAATATTTCCTCTAACCGATAGAAGAGCCACACGTCTTAGGATGATCAAATAGTGTACATGGTAAATCATGAGAGTGAACAAACACTCCATGAACATCACGTTATCAACTAATACTACCACACACATTACCTACATACGACCCGGCCACGAGTGCTTACATAAGCATTGGACAGTACAAATCATGTACGGTGTAGAGGAAAAAGTATGGTTTGGAAACTAGTATGGTCTAGAAAAAGTATGGTCTAGAAACTTCAAGAATTCGGCAGACATTCGCTCAACCCTCCAAACATCGCGGTTGATAAATTTTTCCCTCAGCTGACTGGAGAACCTTTATCCTCCAACCGTATGTAGTCCTTGGAGCAGAAAACATATGATGAAAACATAACAACTAATTTCTTACGATGTTTTGTTCGTTAAAAAACGTGACTGAGTTCTCATGCTCTGCAAATAATTCCATTTCCATTACATTTCAAACAAAGAAAATGGGTTTGTGATCGCCCTGTTCACATGATTCCTGGATTTGACTGTTAAAATATTACCAGGAGGAAACATTGCACCAGAACTACGTGAGTCAATGGAGCATTGCCTGCAAACCGTTTAGGACGAAGAGGACGAAGAAATGGAAGATCAATTGGATATCTCGGGTGAGGAACTCGAACAACCACCTACAGTCAATCATCAGAGGAAGAGAAAGAGGTGTTACATCTGCCGAAAGAACATTGACACCAAAGTCAATACAAACAGCCATAGTTGCAACAAATTCGTGTGCAAAGGGCACTGAAGCTCCACGATTGTAACCAAACAGTATAATAATAAAGCAATATGCTTATTCTCTAGTTTTTTGTTGAATTTTTGAAGTGGTTTTTTAATAAACAATGCTTATTAATGCCTTATTAAATTTTATTTAACTTGCTTCCCTTTGTTCAATACACTCATTTATTGAACTTATTGACAAACTTCGAGAATACAGGATTCCAAGGGGAAACCCTCTCGCCAGGTACTTAGTGTCAGATTTTTCATCTGGTATTTGCAGAATTAGGTAACAAGTGACACTATATGTTGTTTATTACTTTTATCGGGAGAAATTTGTAGAATAAAGCTGTCAGTCAAGAACACTTTCCTTCATAATTCCCAATACTTACAATTAATAATATTTACAATTTATATTTGAGATCTCCAAGTAATTAACTTATAAATGATTCTTAATTACTTTAAAGGGATTTTCCTTCATTAAAACGATCCAATGGAACTTCCATGATATATTGAATAAGTCAAACAGATAACGCACAAAAACTGAGAACACGATATAATTGATAGTGTCCTCGAGTTTTAATTATTATAATCCGCTAATAATAAATAAACCTTACAGCTTAAAAATTCGTTTTAATTACTAAACTTTCGCTAATTAATTTTTACCATAAGTTAGTATATGTTCACTGCAGTTGGATCTTCTAATTGTTTCTTTAGTAGTAACTAAAATATGCAGAGCAATAGGTAATAGAAAATTACACTTTCCTACCTGGATTAGAGCCTAGATGGCATGTATTAGTACACCCAATGCGACTCAATATTTGATCCACAATAATTACAGTAAATAACAATTATCCTCTGTCTGCTCTTGTTAATCCAATTTAATTGTTTGTATATCATTTTATTTGAATAAATTTCAGCCCTGAGTATGCGTACGTGAAGACATATAAGGGAAACCTAAAGTGCTTCAGGTTAAACATGTGTTGTTAACTATAAATTATCAATAATAATAAGGATATTATTTTATTTGTTTTAGTTCTGTAGGATAATTAGCGATGAATATTACACATGATGAATGCTGGTATGCTGCCATGCACCGATGAGTGATGAAGTCTTAGCTCTGACAGCCCCCACAAGAACTGCGCCAACCACATGTTTATGTATATTGCCATCCAGCACTCGAGATGGAAATTGGCGCATAATGTCTTTGCGTGCACGGACTATAGGAAATGATAGCAGCGATCTTTTATGGAGATATATTGGCAAGACCTCTCAACCTGTATTCTTCCGATATGTTTAATTATATACTTTTATAATACAATCGGTTATATCTTCCACCTCCTAGAGAATAATGATCGAGACTCCAGATTTATGGACATAGGTTCTAGTTAGACCTTCATAAGGAATCAAAAGCATCATTTCTGCTTCGAGTACAGCGGTTATCGATGAAGAAACATGTCATCATGATGAAAGTGAAACTTTGTCAAAATTTTTAACATTCTACAGAATTACAACAATAAAGAATACAGAAAATTGTATCACTCATCTAACCCCCCCCCCTAACAAATAGGTTGTTACGTTTCGTTTGTTTGTTTGAAATTGATTTTGTTTTATGTTTTTTTTTAATCTATTTTTTATTCACAAAGAGTGGAGAACTTAGATTATCCAATCAAAAAATAGTGTTATTCTTATAAAATTATTTCTCAGTTCTTCAACGAGAGATCACATATTTGAAAGAGATTTAGATAGAATCCTGAGTAAAATCCCTCTATATTAGTCAACATTTTTGTTATTTTTTTTGTTTGCCCCGTAATAAAGTTTATTATTTCATTTCATTTTAAGTATTTAGAAAGCGCAAATCAACCGGTTTAGGTTTTTGTCTTTTTATCCATTAAGTAGAACAAGGATCTGAACCAGAAACTTATTGCATTCTTGGTGACATTTATCGAATGCATCTGTTTGTTTACCCTCACTAATAAAAGGAGGCCAATAACTCTCACAGAGAGACACACATAGATGGAATAAAGACGTGAGGACAGACAGAACAGTGATATATATAAAGAGGGCGTTGGCAGGCAGGCTAACCCCGCTGGACAAATGTGTTCTCTGTAGCCCGCATCTCTAAGCACCTTAGCTCCTTCATCACTAAGCACCACGATATCTATCAACCATTGTCTCTGAATGTACGTATGTTTGGTGTTTAAGTATAGCAGAGAATATTCATGAGGCCGTGGATGGAAATTCGCGGTGAGCCGCACAAGATAATGCTACGAAGGATGAGAGGGATAGATCAGGATCTGAGAGTGATGAAGTACGTATGACACTTAGAGATCTACTCGACATTTAGAGGAGAATATGAAGTTGGGTTCGAGTAACGTCTAGAAAGGTTCGTCACCTTGTTGTTACATCAAGGCACTTATCTCTTAAATATTTATTTAAATAATCATGCCGATCGTCTTAGAGAAAGATTAGGGAAGTCGGATGTTTACGACAAATTAGGTAATCGTATACTATGGAGCAGAATAATAACGTTCATATTTATTTCTATTCCCATTTTACCCTCTAAAGCACCGACATAAATAAAAAGTTGTGTGAGAAAAACTATAGGAGTCATAGATAATAGGGGACCATTCTCATTATATAAACCCAAATACTAAAAAATTGGAAAATTTACTAAAATGAGATGAAATTACTTTTTTAAAAGAAGGAGAATTCATTTGGCTAAGTTAGACGATTTATAAGGAACACTTGAACTTAAAAAAATCTCCCCTGCAACCATTTGGTTCATATGGCTTACTCAGTTTTCTTCATATTATTTTGACCATCTAAGATATCTTAACATCAATTCTGAAAAAAAAAACCACTCAAAATTTTATTTTTCTCTATCAAAACCATTTAATTTTATTCGTTGAACGAGATCGGCCACTTAAATTCTAATCTGTTTATGTGAAAAAATCTTAAACGTTAGTGAGATTGGAAAGATTTATTTGTTTTGCTGTATTATTTCCGTTGTTATACATTTTACCAAAGCTTCGTGATCCGAAGTTTTGATGAAAGTACCTGATGATGTTGATCAAGTAAAAAAAAATCAGTTCGATTAAAACATTATTACCACTTACTATCGATTTACATAGTGCAGACGTACTCCATACTTCATTCACGTATGAAAAGCTTCTCAATAAACCTTCAATGGGATAGGTAGGCCGCCGATTGCGTTAGATTTGCATATCATTATCTAATCACTACTCCCGACATCTACTTCGTTTATAGTTTTATCTAACTGCTTTTACACTGGGAACTTGCCGATTCAAACAACAAACTAACAAGTCGATTATTGAGATACTCTACGGACTTTTGTCTCTAACAGAAAATTCTTGAACAACTTTTCGAAGTTTAACTCGCTTTATCTTCTTCCATGATATCTGAACGTCTCGTCACATCAACTAATTATTTTTTGAATTCTTAATTAGTGAGGTGAAAAATTCGAAAAAAAATTACAGGAAATGCCTAGCACTTAGACCACGAAAAATGTACATATTACCCACAAGCATACTCTTCAGCCAGGGTGGACGAAGCTGCCTATTAGCATGAGAATGAATGTCAGTCTATATGGACATACTCTTGCCTGGTGTCCAAGACTTGGTCTGACTGTTCCTAAGCTATGTCAAGTTTGAATGTATGTCATGTGTGTTCGAAGGTAGAGCTCAATGACCGAAGTGATTTAACAAGATAAATGATACTATGTCACAAAATATCACTTAGTTTTTTTCTTAATTATTCATTCTATTCCTTCATATTTCACGCCCTATAAATCTTTTATATATAATTTAAAAATAAGTAAATTTAAATTAATAACTCAATACTCAATAACACGACTTTTGTCGATAAAAAAAACATACATTGTCAAACCCTGTCAGGTCGTCCGGTAGACCAAGTTACATAGTGAATATGAAAAACCTAAGCAGCGGACAACTCAAAAAATCTATTTCAATTTTTTATGACGCTGACAATTACGTTATCTGATTCGGTCATGCCGAAAAAACGTGTATAAAACGTGTAAAGCCAGTGTTTAGGATCGACTGTGTATAGACTCTGAGAAATGAAAAAAAAAAACCGCCCCCATGGCCACGAAGGAACCCACTACCGTTTTATACAAAACGTTGCTAAAACAACTTCCTCCCCTGTAATTTCCTCTAGTCCCCTAGACCTTTTATGGCGAGATTATTATTCTAATTACTACATCGCATGATAGTGGAAGGAATAAAGAAAAATATGTACCGGGTAATTGGAGCGTTTTAGAAAACAATTCCAGCGATGTAAATTATTTTATATTTTAAGATGACTGACAAATTTAATGTTTATTAGTGTACTGTGCTATTATACAATAAACATTTGAAGGAAGAAAAAAAAAGCAGCTGTAATGAATATAGGCGTTGTATTAAAACCAAAGGCAGGAGTAGGGGTCGATTCTTACTTAAGGGGCGGACTAGTACCGATCATGATTCGTCGAACATTCATTGCAATGCCTAACCTACTTAGCATGTTTATGTCAACAAACGAGCCTACTGTACGTCGACACTTCAAATAAAATATCATGCATGCAGGTCTTGACGCGAGACTTACAATCACGTAGAATTATACATTTTTACTTGCATAAACAAACCGCTTTTATGGCATTATTTGCAAAGTTTCGAATGAAACAGCTATTTATTGATGAACGAGGATTCTGCCTAAGGATCATCATGATGTGAAGATTACTCATCGACCACTACAAGATACAAAAGGTTACTGAATATTAAACACTATTTACAGATGACGTCTTCTAATAAACATTCCTCGAGGAATCTTCAAGTAAACACGACGACATGCCATTTCCAACGGAATGATCTAAGAAACAGGAACGATTTCGTTGACGATCGAGTCGGCATTTGTATAATTAATGGCCTAATGAGTGGTTCTTAGTATTGATTCGTTCAAATAGGTTTCGTTCTAGATTGAGTCTCCCATGTTAGATTAGCTCCAATGCAGTCATTCTACTCAAGTAAACCATAATGAATACTTAAGCCAACAGTAATTGCAGCCAGTGGGCCAAGTTTAGTCTGTCGTCTTAAGCGGTAAAAATGGTCGGATCGATTTAAAATTTTAAAGGTATATTCAACAATACGCCAGATTATGCAGTGCATGTTTTGGCTAAGTTATAAGTACAGAGAGTACCAGGCAGAAATGGTTAATAATAACACTTAATGTTTATAAGTTTCAAAATCAATTAATAAATATTTTAAAGAGCTCAAACTAAGTCCCCCCGGATATTACCGCATCAATGACCAGATACATAGCTCTCAAGACCACCAGAGTAAGACGATCTATCTTAGAGGATATAAAGGAAAGAATACGAGTGCATTGCACGCTTGATACGTTTTATGTGATTTATTATTACTGCATTTGTTTGTGTATTGTGATATTTCTTCCTCATAATTGAATAAAAAAGAATGTCAGAAATGTTATCTCATTTCCGAGAAGCTAGAAATATGTACTGCTGCAATCTATTTTAACGGCTGTTACATCATTGTTAATTTAGTACAGCATAGCCACTGAGGTTGGAATGCACCCAATAGTTTATCCTTCTGTAATGAGTCATTCACGGGTATTTATTTATATGGTGTGGTTTACGACCTCTTATACCCCGTTGCGAATTATACGGGGTCTTTATCACACAAGGATAGACGATACCCAGGGATTATAAACACCGTTTATTGCCAATCCCCAAGGTACTCTACTACCTTCGAACAGATATTTTCATAAGCCGTCTATTTTTAGTCAACAGTCTAGCTGTTAAAACTTTTTTTGCCGATTTGTTTAAACGCCTTTTTTCAATGAACATCTTTTTCAACAAAAAATAAATTTAATTCTTTGAATATGACTTGAATGACCGCAAAATATAAGCAATATTTATAAAACGTATTTACAAAACTCGTGATTTGATTTGACGTACCTATTTAGAAAAAAATATTAGTTTGATATAAAATAAATAAAATGATAGTGTACTGTGCCATTATACGATAAAAATTTGAAGGAAGAGAAAAAAAGCAGCTGTAATGAATATAACCGGTTGTATTAAAACAAAAGGCAGGAGTATGGATCGATTCTTGCCTAAGGGGCAGACTAGTACCCCTAAGTTTCTTAAGAGTAGTAGTTAATTTCAATCAGTAAAATTTAAAAAAAACAAATCGTATAAATAATGTAAAAAAAAAAAATGGCTACCGTTCAATACCGAGTCATTCGCAGATATTTATTTGATTATGTGTTTTCCTAGATCAGTGTATAGTCTTTTCTACCTCGTTGTACATGTTTCTTGCTCTTAGTCACACAATGATCAATTAGACGAAACAGCAAAGCATTTTGGGGGGAGGTGTTTTACATTCTAACAGATACGGAATAATCCTTTTGAATCTGCCTGTATCCGTTATACCATTTTAATATTTTACAAATATTAAATAAATATCGAAATATAAATATAATTAAGTTAGTTATTATTTAAATAATATTATTTATTAATATTAATATTTATATAATTAAATAATATAATAATTATAAATTTGAAAAGAAATATAAATTATAAATACCCCCTTTGTGAAAAATTCTCAATAATAATAAATAAACATATATCTTTGGTCTACTTTAAATTCATTTTATTATGATACAAGCGCCTTTTATCCTTGCGCAGTACAGACATAAATGAAATATATTGGGGGTTGAAAGGAGAGAGGTATTCATTTACTAATATGAATAGTAACCATAAACTCTTCCCAGAATTGTCAACATTGTTGGTTCACTACGTTCTATTTGTGCATACCAAAAAACAAAAGAAAACGAAAAATCAATTTAGAGCAGCGTAACCCATGGTACTGCTAAATTTAATAAACCTTTTATAATCTCAGATAGATTGAATCTGAAAGGAAGGCGAATAACTATTTTGTTTGAAAGTAAAGCCACTCTTTCCGGAACGGGGTATAAAGGACATTTATGTTATAGAGGTGCGACGTACTTCTTAAATAGCATTCCGATCTATGGAAGAGAACAAACAGTTTCTTGGCAACACCTGCTCTGAGCCAGCATAGACTTTAACGCAGTGCACCAAGGAAAGGGGAGGCTGCGTGGCAGTGACGTCCAAGGGGCTGTCTCTCTGGCACCAATATCATGTGTTGAGAGTTATAAATTATCATACCCGCTACATAGAATGCCATACGTGATTCAAATTTCGAACCTACGAGTGATCAAAAATCTAATAGCACTAGATAGTTAAATATTGATTAATGATTGTTTTTTATGCGGTCAGAAAAACGGTAAATGAGCAGTAAATGTCTTGTCAATAATGGCATGTTAATAAGAAGTGGGATTACGATAGTCTATTAAAAATAAATGTATATAGTTTGCACACAGCTGGTAACAGAGCAAGGGCCATTAATATAGGTTGATGTGAATTGTATAAAATATTCTACACATTCACAAAACAGAAATCGATACAGGAGGCTTTTCTTTTACAATCAGCTGTTAAAAAGGCGAATCGACAAGAAACTTAACCTGAATAAAGAGGGATAAATAAATAATAAATAAATTTAGCATATTGACAATATAAACATTATTCGGTTAGCAGGAATATATTGCTTATATGTTAAATTTAGACAAATAAATAAGGCAGATTTGCCAACCAAAATTCCAAATATGAATATTATTACTAATTAAAAAAAAATTCAGGTTCAGGCATAATTGATAAAATTTAGGTGCGGTATAGCAGCGATTTCAAAAGGAATATCCGAGAAGGTATTAGAAATTAAAAATTCAAGGAAATTACTTATTAATCACTTCACCGACAGTTTTAGCGTCTAGTCAACCCTTATATAAATTATTTTATCAAGAAGTCATGTAACTTATTATAATTTGGGTTCAAATAATGCTTATTTACTGTTATTATGATTATGATTAATATAGAGTAATCGCTTTACAATTAAAAAGGTTTTAAGTTTAAGTATCAAGACAAATTGAGGTTTTCGGTCGTAAGCTAGGGAAATAAAACGCGATAGTAAAACATAATGAGTGAAGCAGAAATCCTTTGAAATCTTTATCGCCGAATAAAAACACAATAAAAAGTAGATTATCAGTAACAACAGTTCAGCAACGATGATTAATATATTTATTTTTTTTAACTTAGACTTGCTTTAAATGTATTTCAATGTCGTGGAATCCTAAAATAAAAACTGTTTTTTTATTGAACTTTGGGTCAGTATAATGTAATTTTTATAACATTCCATGATGAAGAAATACTTATTTTGTACGCGCTGCTTTAATATACTGTTTTAGTCCTGACGAGGCCTGAATTTGAAGATAAGTCGACCTAATAAATTTATACACTGGAAAAAAATTGTGAATACCTATTTAAATATTTCCAAATACCTAGTGATAGTGATAGAATATTCTTTTTGTAAATCTTCATACATTTCAAAAACTATTAGCATACATAAGGACTATACCGTTTTGTAACAACCATGAGCAGTTTCTACAGCTATAAATAAATATGTTATTATAAATACAAGAGATAGTATGGTATAATATTCGTTGTCACTCACGATGTTCCTCACGTAGAAATGGCTATGGCACAGAGAGACAAAAAGATGACAAAGGTAAAGCGGCCGAAGGCAGACTGAAGCCGTGTCCGGGGTTAAGTCAAGGGGTGGGGGGTGCTCGGCGGACTTCGTTCATCTTCGGATTTTGTCGACTGGTAAGTCATATAGCATGGTACTTAGATTGACGTCACATATGTGTAATAAATAATGAGGAAAAGTCAAGTATTTATCATAAATTTCTGTTTTTCTATGAACATCAAATCATTCTGATATAAATACCCCTAAAATTACGATTTTTTGGCAGTTTTACTTATAGTTAGTAAAACTGTATAACGTGTGTAACAAACAACATTAAATTTTCTAAACATAAACATTATCTTGAAATAAAACTGCTGCCTAATACATACGATAAAATTGCAATTTTCGCCGGAGAAGCAGATAGTACAAGTTTACGTTACAAATTCCCCAGCTGATGAGAAACTGTTTTTGGTTATATATATAGCCATCTAAGATGCCAATATATATATATATAGCCATCTAAGATGCCAAAACTATGCGTATTTTCAGAGAATAACTAAAAAATAAATTAACATACATGATATATCAAGTAATATAGTTTTGATATAAATCGCCTAATTAATAACGTACATATTGAGTTTATTGATTTATTTTTTTCCACAATATGCTGTTTATTTTTTAAAGTACTTATAGCAGTAAAATTAACGCCAAAATCAGCAAAGAACAGAAAAATGACACACCGACGCTGAATGCTGGCAAGAAATTTCCACAGAGGCAGAATCTCCATTCTTCACTAAGGTAAACATCGGGAAGGTTTTCGAAATCCGGTCTAGGACCGACGAGAACCACTCACCTCGCAGTCGGATTTTGAAACGAGATATATACAGTTTCACAATATTTATGTGTCGGGCTTCTTCCTCAGTTCAAAATAGCCCACTGGTCACTTTATCTCTGTAAATTAATTAAATCCCGTTTTGTAGAGTCTAGTCTAGCCAACAGCAACGACTCGTATGTTGCGGTCTCTCAATACATCAACTCAATACACAAAGAACGAATAAAATAAAGAAATATGAAGGATAATGGCATCCATCCGGCGAACCAAAGGACAGTTCAGTTTTTAAAAATGGCAATATTCAAGTTTCACTCGATGCATCACGAAAATAACGGCTGAGAAAGCTAATTTAATGACATTTACAATGCCTTTTTGAAAAAAAAACAACAGCAAAATTACATAGGTATTGATAATATGGACGGTAATGTCTCTGATTAAATATTCTACACAAACACATAGAACAAATATATTACTTAAATTTCAAGTAATTAATTAACAATACTCATGTTTTATAGATAAAATAAGGGCAAATTTTAAATAAAAGATTCCTGAAAAATGTCATGTTTCGGGGAGTAATAGATGGGAATACTTATGGCCAGATGGTAATAAAACCCACTAACCAACGAATTCCTAAAGCAGTTTAGCAAATGTTAATGGAATAGGACCTCCATTAAATTTTTTATTATTAAATTTGTTATTAACATTTTGATATTATGGCAATTAATATTTGATAAAAATAATAAGCATAATAAATGTAGAGAAATGGAATAACTAAGAGAAAAGGTGTATAAGTCATGATAATTATTTTAGGAAGAAAAATATCCCAAAACTTTGCAAATAATAAAAAAAATATATGTATAAAATACCAATTAAATTTTAAAATAGACTGAGGAAAGATTCTGAATAAAAGATAATATATCTTAACTGAAACTAAGAGATAGAGAAATACTTCTCCGAGCGAGTTTTTAAAATATTTATATAAATTGTGAAAAAACTACTGTGTGTTCTTTGATCGAAAATATCTCATTTAATGTACAAAATCATCTCGATTTGCCAAAATCACACTTTAAACTAAAAACAAATAGTAAAAGGCTCACAAAAACTTTACTCTTGAACAGAAACTAATCGTGGCATATATCGACAAATTAAAATGTATTGAATCAAATTTACGACCACCATCGCAGAACATGCATCTGCACAGACAGAGGAAATAACTTTGTAAATTTATTGTCCGAGATGGTGACACAGTAGGTCGGTCGCGCTGATGTCACCGACGAGAAAGAAATGACAAGTGGAAGAGCACATGGCGGCGGCTCCAAGACCACACTCCATGAAGACATTCCTCCCAGGAACATCTGGAGGAATGTCTTCTGCTCAAAGATGGCGCAAACGGCGCTATATCATCGGGAAGCTGCCAGGTGACAGCGAAGATGCCTTAGTCGTGTCCTCTACAGGAAGGGGGGGGGGTGGTATCTTCAGAATCGATTGGACAGCCGACAACAATCCTGCAATCTGATAGGCCTCAAGGTGTGAAGCAACACCTCGGCCAAGCTATCGAAGGAAGCAGTATAAAAAACGGTAGTCCACTTCGAAAATAAATTTGTGAATTGTAAAAATAGATCCGTGTAAAACACTCATTTCCCTTTACGATTCGAAGCAAAACGTCCCAGATTGATTGCTAATTTTCTTTGTTTGACTGTATGAACTACATCGGTATGGTAAGGCAGCGTTCCAAAAAATAATCTATTTGAAAACAAATTTTTTATTTAAAAATACTTATTGTGATTAAATTACGATCTCCTTAATTAAGCTATAAGCAATTGTGGCATTTACTAACAGCTCGTACTACATAAGTGAGTTGATGAAGAATTGTAAATATAGTATGAATGAGAACATTGACCAAACTTCCTTGTTGCCCAATAAGGCAGATTGTAATTTTATCACAATAAAGATTTTCAAAAAATCATTTTCTTTCGTCTTTTAGAAAGGATTTATTGGGGGGGGGGACTTCTGATGAGTCTATGATCTGAAATATTAAAGGTACACTCCACAACACCCCCCCCCTCCCGATTATACTATATGAGCTTAGGTTAACGCATAATAACGGCAAGTATTTCAACGATATTTGAACTAAACCTTTAAAACATCTTCTCTCTGATTCTTATGCCTTCTAAATATATAACACAAAAAGTACTACAGTTTTAATGTCCTGGGATTTCCGAAGATATACCGAAAAAATAAAGCTTTTAGAGTAAAAAATAAAATCGCATATTTAATATCTTCAGTACAGTGCAATCAGCTTTTTATACGATAACACATCTATTGGTAAGTTTTAATCCTAATAGCCGTTTTATGTATTGGAAAAAACTTGGTAATATCGGCTAGCCATGCCTACGTTTTGTGCGTAAGTTAGAAGTTGTACCGTCCGATTGAAGGCGGTTTCAACTAAATAAAGTTCTGAATCCCTGATAATTTCAAATAGCCTCCGTACTTTTCCAGTGATAAGTTCTTTTGAATTCGTTCCAACGATGTGCACAATCCATGGTCCCCACGTAAGTACCGTCTTCTGTAACCCTTATGTAACTGGTTTGGAGTGATACTGACGTAGGTCAATAAAGAAGTAATACTTCTTTAGCTAAAATTATTGTATATTTCTATCATGTCTTATACAAGACAAGATATGACTGGACAGTTTCGATGAGCATATGAATCAGACTGGTCATTAAGATTCACCTCTCAGCTCACATAAGAGCTCTAGATAAATCATAAAAGATAGACGAAGACACTTTATTACTTTTTTATTATTTCTATTTTTTGTGGTCTTACTAATCCATAGCATGATTGCAGTATCACTCGTGACGGATGGCTCATACAAGAGAGGCAAATTATAAGGAATAAGTCATTCATCCCGTGGCACGATAATGCTACTTTCAACTGAGATATACAGTCTTCATAATATTTGTAACCTACCGGACCGCTGTCTTTTGTCCGACTGCCTTTTGTTCGATACATGCTGTTCTGTGCTAGCGGTCTTAAAAGCGATCCATTCACTTGGAAAGTAATAAAGATATAATCAACAACACCTCGGATCTTGATGATCCGTTTCTCCATTTCTTCCATTTCTGAGCTAAGTTATGACAACGGGAAGTCTGTAAAAGATTCCATCCAGTCCAAAGAGTCCAAAGATTCCATCCAAAGAAAAGAAATGTTCACAATGCAGTTGACGGATAGGCACCAAATTATTATAGACACAAATGGGAACTGACAACGTAAAAAATATTTTAAATTCAAATTTTCTCAAATGATCAAAAGATATTACTAATTTTTTTATCTCTTTCTTTGGTTCTGAACTAACCAACAGAAAAATCAGCCATTTTCGTTTGAATGATGTCTCAAAGGGGACGAAACTGCAAATTTAAATTAAACGAGATTGTGTAACAGATAAAATAAAATGTTTTATATGAAACCTCACTGACTTGTTTTCATTTGCCCCAAGAATGAGAAAATGTAACAAATGCTTAAAAGTTAATTTAAACAAAAAAGAAATCTTAGAAAAGAATACTAAAAACCAAAGCTGAAAGAAGAACCACCATAGAACTTGCAGGAGAAGTAGGATATATCCCTAATATTATACAACTATGTACAATAACCTTGCTAAAAATACAGCCGAAGAGGTTAAGCTATAAACTTAAATATGATTTAACGCCTGTCATGGGAGGGGGATAAATTTCTTTTTTCGGGCTCATTATAAAACTTTATTAATATCGAGGGTAACAAAAGTTTGTCTTTAGCAAAGGAGAGACCGGATAGCATGCATTAATATTGTTACTACGATATATTAATCTTAATAGATTCTCAATGGGGTTGAGTTTGGAAAATGATCTCATTAGGATCGACATGGAGTACATTTTAGATTTTTAAAAAAAGCCAATTTAGCAATCCGATTATAAATTGGAAATAAGAATAGTAGCATATGAAGTTGTTAAGGTATAAGTCAATTTCTCCCTTTCTAAATGAAGGGAGACTAGAGCAAAGAAGGGAGGTGGTTTGGTAAGGCCCTCTGATTTGATCCTTGACCCGTTGTTGGCTAACAAGATCTGCATCGACCCCGGTTCGCATCAGTGCCGCTACTGTTCGGTGGTGTAGGGTACATCTCAAGGGGTGTTAGGGCCCAAGGAGGAAAATTTATTAAAATATTTTTGTGAAATTCAAATCTCTTAGCTAAAAGATTTTTTTTTATGCATAGGGAAAATAAAAAAATATTGATTAAATTACGTTCGATTCGTCAAATAATCGACCCATTGTTGTACATTAAATTAATATCAAAAGTATAAAGGGTGATATGGGTAACTAATTCACGGAGCTATGAGCAAGCATTTAACCTACTGGTCGCTTCTTTCAACAGAAACGTAATCTATTTTCAAGAAGATAAAAATGCAAAAACTACTTTATTGTGTTAAATTACAATCTGCCTTATTGGGCAATAGGTAATTGTGATTCATACAGTATTTAAAAACAGCCCAGAGACCTCCTAAATCCACATGGTTGTCACCTCCCCCGCATGCGAGAGAGTAAGTGGAGTCTTGGGAAGACCCCCTTTCCAGGCACTAAGGGGAAGGCCCTTGGATACGAGTCAGTGGAGGCTGACCAAGAGCGCGAGAGCCACATACACTTAGGGCAATTTTCAAGAAGAATAAAAAAAGACAATCAAAAAATTAATACTCGCGCTGCTTTTACCGAAACCACTATACACCAAGCTATCAAAATAATTTTACTTTATACAATTAAATAGAATAATATATAATATATTTTACTGAAGTCATATCTTTTTTGCCCAATGTTAATTGTTTTCAAAGCTTTTGCATACCTCACTCCACAAAATTTACACTGGTCATATTAAACCCAAAGATTGTGATCATCAGATTACTCGTTTAGTAGAAACTGTATCTATCGTTCAAATTTCAAAGATGTTTTAACGTCAAAGATCATTTTACAAATTCTGAGATGAAAACTAAATGATATCGATGCTTTGGCCGATAACACAACAAAACCTTCGGTAGTAATTTTAAAAAGTAATAATTTTATTTAATTTTAGCACAGTGTTACTTTTAACATAGTTTATAAGTTTTCTTATAATACAACTTTCGGAGTACTAAATCGAAACCCAAGCTTTACTATGAACCCCGTTAATGGAGTATGGTCATCCGTTCGTGTAATCTTTATCACCGTTCCGATTTTAAATACACTCTACGAATTCTGAAATGTCAACTGATGCCTCGACAGATATCGCTAGGACCATAGCTAGGTTATTCATTTTAAAAAGTAGGTTTCGGAACCCCATTATCTCCATCAATAAAAATCATCTCCAGAGAGTCTTCTATAAAGTAGGTAAGACCTTGGTCTATAAAGACTCCACACAGGCCAGTAGTCTGTCCCCAAAGAATCTGGGTGGTCCGCATGCCCGAGGAGAATATGTTCTACTTTTGGCAGCAGAGCATTGCTATACATTCAATGTTATTTTGTCCAGTCCGAAGATAGAAGCCCTACTATCAAATCGGTTTCGTTAACTGACTGACTCTCACCTGACTTTTAAACACAGAAACTGTAGTCACTGGGCAGAAACCTTTCAAAATTTAATACTCTGAATTTTTAAAATACTCTAATTTGGGTTAAAAAAAAAAAAGTAGCTGATTTAGACGTTCTTTTAAATCAATATTCTGTAAAAAGTGATTTACAAAAACGGTTTACAAAATAAAACCAAGTACGATCAGGTAACTCTCTTGACGTGTCCTTCTCTTTCCAAGTGGCTTGTTCCAAATGTGTTGAAAATAAAAATAAAATTAGTTGGGAAAAAATCGTCTAACGAATACAGTATGGGTCAAATCAATTCAGTCCTTCATCATAGCTGCCAATCTGATGGTCTTACAAACAAAACCGCTTAAACATACAGAGAACGATAGTTCACGAACGACCAGTGTGATAAGGATCGACAATAAAGAAATGGCGACAAGATAAGAGATGCCAAAATAAGGAAAGAGAAGCCCGAAGAAGAAAGACAATAGAAGAAGAAATAAAAGCAAATACGAAGAGGACAATAGAATTACACCTGCCACTGAGACAATATCTATTCACAAGAGCCCTTTCTGCCTCACTGCCTTCTCGATAATTAAATCTCTCATCCACTGCCGTCTAGAGTACTCTCGCTGCCACTGGATGCTCTGTCATGACCGCTTCTGCAAGGGGAGAAAATCTACCAGTCGGTAATGAATTATTCAAATTATCTTCAGGCGATATCTAGTCATTATGAAAGAGCTGGTTTATAAAGCAATATTAACGTTAGACCTGTAATAGAGGCTTCACTTTTATTATGTTTGGGGAAATCGCCTTCCTTCTGTGTGTTTGTTCTAAAAAATAAAAAATTAATTTTAATAAACACAAAAAATTTCATCGCTGGTTTTCTATGGTCATGAAGGACAAGGAAGAAAGGAGTGCTGACAAGGAAGGATGGAAAACTGCTTTAAAACTGGATGGAAGAAAATTGTTTTGAAGCGGCCATGACCCAGGAAAGTGGTAAATAAATATGAAATTTTAGATATACATCCAGCAATTCCTCGAATAACACTTTACATGTATTGATTGACTGACTTTGGAGCTTCTGAAGTCGCGTTTCGGAATATAGCTTTATACTTCATAGCTGTTAACGTTGTCATAATTGTTTAACGTCGACCCTGCATATAAACGGCTAATGTTCCGTATATGGAGAGGGCAACACAGATAACCTAATGGTTGGAAGCGAGTTTTCTTGAGTGAATGTCTAATTTCTAAAGGTTCAGGCAATAGTTTAGTCTGCCTAATCTATCACAACTGGCATCAGATCTCAATTTAGCCAATATTCAAGAACCAAGCAGCTAAAAGGAGGAAGCAAGCGGAGACGTGCGTGATAAATATTTAGCTATAAGGAATACAAACTCCGAGGAGTTTGAACGCATCGTAAGAATACAACATCCTTCCTGGATTTGTGTAAACATGCCTGATCCGGGAAATAGTTTTTTCGAGTTTACTTCTACAGAAAGTAAACACAATATTATATCTCAAATGTTCGTTGGACTATTTGAAAGCGGTACATAACTTTGGGAAAATGACTATCTTGTTCAATGAAACTCGCGTGTAAACACATCTAAACGTTAGTAGATTTTCAAGTATCTCACAATGGAGTTTTTTGATAATATAAGTATAGTAGTTACTACTAATTTTATTTAGGTAAGAAATGGCGACAATAAGCTATTGTGTACAAACTCAATTACTGAGAATTATATAAAGATAATTATACGAAAGTAAGTAACCCCAGTAGTAATCAGTGAGCACTAAAGGCATCGCTATAATTGTTATAAGTAATTAATTAATATGTTGTAACTATAAACCTATATTTTTTTTAACATGCGATTGCTATTGTATAACGTACATGTTGTCATGCAATAGTCCAGTACTTGTTTAAAAGTAGAGCCTCTTCCTTCAGGCTCGCAATTATTCAATGTCTTCTACAGTTTCATAAATATGTAACAGAGCTAAAGCCGCCAAAGTGAAGGGAACTATTGCGTACTAAAAGCAACCTTGTAGCTTTTATTCAAATGTTTGCCTCCTAGGTGATAAAGTAACATGTGAGTGTGAAAATATAGAAAAATAATCAATTGAAAAATTAATAAACACTCAGATAATCTGATGTAAAACTTTGATTTATCGAGGTAACGGATATGCAGATTAATATAGTAAATAATAAATAAAAAGAACACGAAGGAATGACGAAGGGATACCGATTAGAAATAGTTCTACTTCAATCTGCCAGAGCATATCTGTAGAAGAAAACCAGAGCATTTTTGCCTGAGGAACATTGGACATAAACAATACACTGATACTGTCTACAACTAGAACGATCTGTCAGAAATATTTCAAGAGAGATGGAAAGCACATGTGAATCCATTCCTGATCGATACTGTAAACCTGGAGCGGATTGAGGAACGCTACTGGTCAGGTCAGTAGAGTGAACCAGGGAAAATTTTCAATTCGATTCGGTCGGTGTGGCTTTCCATTGAGTACATGAGTAAGAACAGTAACAGATATTTGGAGTGTCGTGTTATTTCGATATTTTTGGTCCCGGTCATTAGTTAGTGTGGTATCGGTCACCAACCTTCACTTGTAATCGTCTTAATTATGCTGCGAATAAAGTTAATGTTAGGAGCACTTTATGCAATAGGGAGACATATCCCTTCTTTCAGTGAGCCAGATAATTTGTAAGTGATCGCTACAAGTCGGTACCAGCATTAAAGAGATGAATGCCTGGGTGATTAAATTCAAGAATCTTTGTACTCTATTTTCAAATAAGTACTCATAAATGATTTACTGATCATTAACTCTTGTGAATGAATTGAGCTGTGAAAAGCGCTAGTGCGTGTAAAAATATCATTAATTCGGAGGCAGACATTGCTATTGAAGAGAATAATATACTTAACTGACAACTAGCACAGCTTTTAAAAATGTGGTTCTCACTTAGTATTTTACCAGACGGATGCTCATGTTCAGCGGACGAAATCGTCCTCCCCCCAAGAAGATCGATTGGAAGAGTTCTGCTTAAGTACTTGATTCTGAAAAAATATCTCGGAATCGGTTTGCTATCTCGACCTGACTGGTCAATTTCCGTCTTTAACCTTGGATATATTACATGATAATCAATCGGACATGGCTGCATCAATGCAAGTTAGTAAATGAGGCATATAAGGTTAATATTTAAAAACCAGAACAACTTGCAATTTATATATATAGTAATGAATTAACGATACACGAAGGGATTTAAGTCGGCTACGGAACAATCTTTAATAAAGTAGAAAAAAAATTAGCCTTTGCAGTGAATACAACCATATACCCACATACAGTCAAAATTAAAACAAACTCTTTATTAGTAAAACTGAAGTATGATTAAAAATAGTAACTACTTACTACGTAAACTGTGTGTGACCAAGACAAAGCAGCTCCCTCGCCAGCCGCTGCTAACGAGTGCCACTTGTAGAAAGAATTCTTCTTAGTTATTACCTTCACATCAACAACTCAAAACCACCCGGACAGAACTATAGTCAACCGTGGAAGGAATAGTTAGCGGTGTCAATGCTCAAAGCCATTAAGCACAAAAGTAAACAAGAATATTTCTAGCCACTCCGCAACGGCCAAAAACGTCGTGAATGTTCATAGCCATCGATACATTTGCGTCAGATCCGAGTTGTTTGTTTAACTGTTCGTAAAGAGCTGTTAATATTTCGCATAACCCCTCTCTTCAAGGCCTGAAATCCTAATAAGCATCGATTCGCGGTAAATAATTGATACACGCGTCCGTTACTCTCACATCTCCCATCCTGATATAAAATTCAAAACTCGGCGAAAGGTCAGCCACTTTGTCGAAAATACCTCGGCTGATTATTGCTGATACCTGTCTAAAATGCCCTCCGTTAAATCGCAGATGACTCCTTCTCAAATCGTAATCTTGAGGAACTGGCGCCGCCTACACGGGCTCCTTACGACACTGCGGGGGGGGGGGGGGTCAGCGGAGGCTTGATCTATGGGCCAGGTCATCGGTGCTGAACCTAGACCAAGGCTGAATATAAGTTTGATAATATACATGTGAAGGGAGGAAGGAATCTTCCATTGTCTGGTCCGAGAGGTGTGGTCTTAGTCCGGTAAAATAACGTCCGAACTGTCATTGAATATACTACATTGCAGGCTTTACGGCCTTCTGTTCATTTTCCCTTCAGAGGGCTATCTATGGAGAGATAACCGCTTGTAAACACGAAGGAACAATCGATAACATTAACAATAACACCATGACAGATAACTGCCTCACAGATTTCATAAAGCTAAGTGGCCATCGTATTTTATGTGTATTCTTATACGTTCTATGATACAAAAATAATTACATCCATCTGAAATTTCAAACAGCGCTCTAACAACACTACAAGATGCATTTATTAGGTTTGATTTAAGGTATACAAAACTGAAGTATGCCAGAAAATTAATTGTGGAAGTTTTCTTTAAAACATTTAGTTCATTTTTGTTTTTTTCCCGTATATTGCTTTGTTCCGATAAATTTCTTGTAGTTTATCAGCTAGCAATAAATAAAAAAATGTATATATACATATTAACAAAAAAATACTATGATAAATAAAGTGATCCCCATCACTTTTAATAAATTCAGTCCATTATTGAATAATGTACATCATTATACTTTTGTATCATACAATGCAGATCACTTATTTTGTATACTAGAATTTGTGTAAAAGGTAGCCAAGTTACAGGGAATACAATGTGGCCATTGTAAATATATCCGTTTGTAGAATATATTTTTTGTACATATATAAATTTGTAACAATGTGATATGGAACAAAAAAATCGTAGAACATCAGGGTGTGTTCACTTAACTTTGTTATTACTTACGTGTCTGTTCTGTGTGACGGTGTTCGTATCACGCTCTTTGTATCTAACCACTGCCATAAAACGTTTTCTAGGTTCGTCACAACTTAAGAACATATTTAAACTTTAAATTCCGATTTGAAGGAAACATTAGGCACAGATTCGTACTCAATCCATAAGCGGGGTCCTCGTCAATTATGGTAACGATTCGCCAGAACCTGGAATAATTTACACTGATATATACGAATGCATATGATTTTAGACGGACCTTCAACAGTACCTCAACATTAGCTGATGGGGATTCGCTGAACTCCCATACGAGCCAATTCGCCTCGATTCATTTTACAAGCCAGTTGCTCGCTTTAAAGATGCCTAAAAAAGAGTATGGACCGTCTCTGATTCATTAACTTTTCATTAACACATCTACTACTTCTTTAACAACGTTTGGCATTCCCCATTCGCCGCTCGCCAATTCCCATCGTTCACGAACGATAGCTCTATGACACTTGATCAACCCTTGCACTTATGTTATTAACTGATATATGGGATAGAGTGCCAGTTTCCACATCAATCGTTAGTGATCTATAGACTACTCTGAGTCAATCAGTCAGGAATCAACTCAAGTGCCCTCAGTGTCAGTCACCTATCAATCATTATTTGGTTGATTCTAGCAACCGGTTTTACTAAATGCCCAGTTTATATGTATACTTCTGTACGAATATTAATAACCAGACTCACTTCACTTTTTTTTTATGGAGCAACAAAAACGTTCTTATTTTGCTTTGTACATACTGTAACAATACCTGATTTTATTATGAAAATCGACTTACCTAGTTTTTATAAGTGATCATCAATTTATACATGTGTTAGTAGATTGAATATTCTATTAAAACATCGCCCACTCCTATTTATTACATAGTATATAGTATTATATAAGATATAATAATAAAAAGTAAACACGTTTTATGTGCATTATTTCAACCATTAAAAACTTTTAATGAACTGGATTCTTGGTTTTATTATTGACTAATCATTAAATGTAGGTGTTATTTCTGCTAGTGGGTTTAAATCGATGAAATGGAACACACCTCCTTTGTCTTCCCACTAAAGTTAATATTAGTATATTATATAGTACAAGCACTTTCAGCATCTTATGCTGCCATTTTAAAGTGCTATGAAACATAGAACAAAAACTCTCAGAAAAGCGCATAGATACGGTTATGATATACTACACACTATCAAATAAATCAACCCATAACCTAAGATCTCTTAAAGCATTATAAATTATTACATAAATATTCGAGTTAGGTGAACATATTTAAAACACGTATTTTAACGTGTTAAAATAAAGACAATGAATAAAAAAATTTGCCATAAAATAAATCTGTTAAATAATAAAAATTATGTAAATAGTAAAAAGTTTAAAGATTGCAAAATCCCTTTAAAATTTCAGCACTTGGGAGTAAAATCGTTGGTCAATAGAAATATGTACATATTTTTGGGGAAGGAGGATTATTTCATTTAAATCATTTAATAAGTTTTTATTTTATACCCGAAACATTTCTCGATATGGTCCCGTTACTATCCACATCATTGAGTCCAAAAAAATACATAATCACCAGTTCCCTGGATCAGCTAGTTACAATGGATCATCACATCCCAACAGATTGTTCATATCTCATATTACGTCATATGGGATCATGAGGGTATACTAAATCACGCCTAAGAATGGTCCGGTGATGATTCGACTACGTCCGTAATATAATGATGGTTTTGGCCGAGCCCAAAGAGGTAGGAAATGCTTTTAAACAGGTCAAATCAATTCAAGTAGTTTAGCTTTGCTCAATATTTTACCAATTAATAATTATATTTATGGATTTTTTTTTAAGGCGAATAGTATTATTGCACATTAATAAAAGCAGTAAAAAAAATCATTGATATAATAACAAGAAAAGAGAGGAGAGAGATAGTTCCTTTATTTCATTCTATGCAGACGGGCTTCATTACATAAAATTGCCAGAGACCCTTTTAATTATACTAAAATACAATTAATAAGTAAAACTAAAATCACCAATTGTTCATATTTAGGAAAACTGAAACAAAAACAAATAACTATAGGTAATACAGCATATGGTAATTGACGAATTAATTCTTATGGCAAACATTCTTAATAAGATAGTTCTTCAGCGAGCTAGTGCATAGGCCCAGGTGTGAAGAAACGACGAGGTGATGTGCGAACATACAAGAAATATACCAAGTGTAAAAAGGTTAAGTGCCTTATAAATATTTAAGTACAGGAGGAGCTGATGCTATCTCCTATATCATAGGGACAGTACGCTTGTTGAAGTGACTGCTGGACTTTTTTCAATACAGTTACAAGGTCTACTGTGGGGGGGGTCCCTGATGAGTCTTATCAGATCTGAACAGTGAAGGAGATAGAAAGGGGATAGGTGATGTTCTTTCTGTAATGGGGCAACAGAGAATGCGCATTATGGGGTAATTGGTTATTATTTATTATATGATAATTCTCACGGGACTATTTTTATAGCGTCCAGTTTAGAGTTCAAGTTAACTACCTGACCCCTCTAGATACATAGACTATATGCTAACTTTTTCAAATGTTATCATCTTCTAGTAGTCAGGAAAATGAATGAATTTCATAAATAGGATAAAATTGAAGTAATTTTATTTATAGGTAACTATAAACAGCCGTTTCAGTCTCCAAAGAGGATTATAGGGATCAGTGGTGCAGTGCAATGACTGTGCTACCGGGTTAGGGTGGTTGGATAGGTTACTATGGAATTTCATGAACTTGAAAGGGATGAGTTCAAGAATGTAAGGTATATTAAGATCGTTATGAATGGTTTTGTTGCTGACGTAATAAGGGCCATTTACGATTGTTCTCAGGACTTTTGATTGAAAGGATTGGATACGGTTGAAGTTCGACTTTTTTGCTGTCCTCCATAGCTCTATTCCGCATGCCCAGATTGGCTTAAGTATAACTTTGTAAATTAGTAATTTATTTTCTATTGAGAGATGGGATGTCCTTTGAAGTAGTCTGTACAGTTGTCCAAAGCGTCTGTTTAGTTCTTGTCTTTTTAGCCTCGTATGTGGGTTCAAGGTCAGCCGTTTGTCGAGATGGAAGCCTAAGTACCGTACTGTCTTGGATATAGGAAGAGGAATGGAATTAAAATAAACTAGTGGACAAGATTTATTTTATATTTTTTAAACATTCTTCTCTTTACTTAACCTATTATGAAGGATATAATATTAAACCAATATCTATTACTATGCTTTTTAAGGAGTTCTTTGATATGATAGATGATGTCTTATACACCAAATGGTCATAAAGGCCTGATTTGTTTTTCAAAAACTAGGAACCCTTATGATTTTATCAGTGCGTCTGTTTCTACACTCTGAGTCCACTGTTGAAGCTGTGATACAAGAAATTATGCAGACAGATTCAATTTCATACTTGTAAGATATAAAATATGTATCCATCTTTTGTTATATCATTAAATAAATAACTATTGTCAGACTCCACGGAAACAGTGGTTCGATATCGTTGAAATAGACTCTTGGCTCAGCTAGATAGAGCACCCACCCGACTGGATAGTGCTGTGGTCACTAAACATTTTTTCTCAGGTTAATAATTATTGGTAATCGTCATTGAAATCGTTTCGAGAGCGATAACGAAACTATTAATTGTGCAATACATCAGGCGTTCATTTTTGTTACTTTGGACTTATTTTTAGTATTTTTTTTTTCGTTCATACATTATTACGGTTTGTATTTTTTCCCCAATTTTAATAGGGTTTTCATTCTGAGTGAACGCTGTAAATAAATTTGTATCAACATCAAGTACTCCACAACCGGCAGGAATGCTGGAATTCAGGAATGTCCTTGGTTGGTTCTAGTTAGTTCTGGATCCTTGCTGTTATTAATACATCTTTGGACGACGAGAAACCCAAACATTTTTTTTTTCCATCGGATTTCTGAGAGATGTGCTGACCGATACCATAACAACCTCGGACTGAACAAAATCGTGTTAAAACACACTGAGCATAAATAATATTAATGCAATGCTGTAGAAATAATTTCCTGTGAGTCAACCAAAGACCTACTTAGTAAATATAAAATATATCCTAGAAAATGAATCTGTCTCACATGTGTGAATCTTTCAATTTCAATTTTTTCTATATTTCACCTAAAATGAAATGATTCTCAGGCAACGAGCCTTATTTATAAATTATATGAATAATTTAGTCAGAACAATATTTTATATTCCGGGCGGGGCACTTGTAAAAAGTTCAGTAACTGTTATACTTTCTGTTATTATATCAAAAATTATAAATCGTAAACAAAAGAAACGTTAGCCTAGGGCAGACATTCAGGCAGAAGTACGATTGTCCAAAATATTTTTTTTTAAGAGATTTAAATACCTCCTAATAACCCTAGATTGCAATATCATCAGCCCACTCTGACAAGGCTTTTAATATTCTCCTCTCGTTTACTCATTGACAAACTGCCGGTAGTCACCATCAGTTTCCTTATGATTAATCAATGATTGCGTCATGGTGACTGCGTGGTCCGACAAATGCTTGCAGTATTAGTACCAGGCTATAGTTAGGAGTGGGTGTGTTCGGCGGAATACTAAAGGTCCATTAGCTCTTTAGTGGCTAGAACAGCTAATAATAACTGTTACAGTGCATTTGTAACTGGTTCTAGAACATATATCTGATGGATTTAGCTTTAATTGTCCAGGCCGAAGAGTACGAAGTGCACACTTTCAACAGGTAAGGAGCAATCATTTTACTGTTCTAGGTACTGATCGTAAAAATTATCCAATGCGTCTGAAATTTAGTTATTAATCTAATGCACATGATATTTTATATGTCGCCCTGGGTGTTGAATGGGTTTTTATTACGACATAATATGAGGAAATGTGTGAAAAAAAAAAAAAAATTAGTAACAGATCTGCTTCTCTTTGTATATGTCTAGTTTTTAACTGAATTAATTTAGTCTTAGACGAATTAGAAGACTAATTAAGTAACTTTCTACTTCTTTTAATTCGTTAAAAAAAATATATCAGTTCATGTTGAGGAATCCTTCCTACCATATACTGCCAAAAGTTACTTCTAATTGTATTTAAAAATGTCTGTGGCTAGAGGAGACAAAATATATCACTCACGCTGCCAGTGACTACTTCACTTCAACCATTTACGGGCAGATTCTTCAGCGACGGAAAACCACTTCTCTCAAGCCTATCTCCACTTATAAATTAAAGCTAAGGTCTGCCGATCTCTCAAGTTGATAAAACGAGGCCTCTGCCTATTGATATGGAGCCTTTACGACCGCAGAAGGGTTAAGTTATAAGAATCGAAACTATTTATGCCCATCGTTAATATAGTTTAAATGATTTATTAACACTTTCAGTGCTGAGAGAAAATCAAAAGTATCAGAGCCTAAGTCGAAAAAGTAATCTTGAAGAAACTTCACGTGCACATTCGCTCAAAAGCACTTCTCTCTGTTTACTTCGCAAGTTTCTAAATCCTTGATCGTTCGAATACAATTCACACAAAGAACTTGGACTACATTATTCTTGATACTTCCTAGAAATATTATACAAACAATAAATCAGTAAATAATTTTATATGATATATAATAACACCTGAACTCATTGATCCGTTTATGTGTTAAATGATATAAAAAATAGACAGGCTTTAGATTTATTCTAACATACTGAGAACTTTACGACTAATTAAAAAACGCTGAGTAGTCATGCCAAGTTTTTGTAAAACCGAATAAGATCTCGGCAATCCACTAACTGTTCGCTACAGTGAACTATCTTTAAATTTAAAGAATAAAACAAGTAAACTCTATTAAAAAAAACAGTAGCTAACCAATCATCTAAACTCAAATGAACTAAGGAGGAGACAGCAAAGGTAGCGCTGACAAGAACTGTGACAGAACAACCATTAACCAAAACTAACACAAGTTATTAACCAACACGCCAATGTAGTAGTAGGTAGGAACATAGACATGCGACAATTATCCCCAAAGGCTTTGCATGTCTTAGGTCCCTAATGGTTCTGCTACTTCTGCTGGGGAGTTCTGCCCTGGGAGTACCTGTGGAGAAATTGAGCATGTCTTTATTGCAGATTCTGAAAGGAGTGGCTATACTTTCGTACAGGTGCGTTACTCTGTTGTCTACGCCATTGCTTCGTCTGCTTGTACAAATCCCAGAATAACTAGCCACAATGCACATACATGTGAGTGATAGGGGCAGTTAAAAATCAGAGATTTCTGATGGTTTCTAGTCATTTAGACGTAATATTATTACCCAAGCGGTCATTTGGATTGTATAAACTTAAATATGACCATATAAATAATCAAACTTCACTGGTCACAGTCGATAAAATTTAAAGCACGTCGACACACTCAACCGTGAGTTTAGAAATTTCGATCGACATAACGTGTGTAGGAAATAAAATTTTTGAGTTCAATTCAGGCTTTTTACTTATAAGAATAAATAGATCACAATTCACTGGTTGTGGGCGATTCATAAACCCCGGTATGGACTGTCGACATTACCAATGACAAGTACAAATAGCTACCAAAACGCAGTATCCAGCAAGCAGTCTTGCAAAATTGTATTCTGCAAGTATACGGCGTCTATTTACATCTACGCAGGAAGGAAACTAAATTAATAACATGCATTACTATAAAAGTATTCATATTTTTTTTAAATCCTTGATTTCTAAGTTGGACGTTATTATATCTTAATAATTCTTCTTTCATTCCGATGTATATAATATGTGTACAAGTTAAAAGAAAACTCGTCACTCTCTGATCTCAATCAATAAAAATTATTGTAATGAATTTTGTCGTAATCAATACTGGTACCAATAAAGTACTATACATCTATAAAAATATCATTTTCATCAGGAAACTGTAGATATTATCCCGTGTAAGTGGCATCGTAACTAAAACAATAGGAATAACTAACAGTGGAATATTTTTTTACACTAGAGACTTCTACAATGTTAACCTGTCCCAAGCTCAGAACTATCGATAAATCTACTCCCTCCACCTAGTCCCTTGCAATATTTACTACATCTGTACAAACTGCTGGCTATATATCGGTAGGACCGGATGTGAGACCAAGAAGACGACCGGAAGACGCCAAGTCTTCTCGCAGTACTCATGAATCTTGGATAAGACATCGTCGATGGTGTGAAGTCTTATACCTCAAAGGGGCATGACTGTCTTTTATATTCTTTCAGAAAACAAAAATGTAATAAATAAATTATAGCCATGCCTGAAGAGCTTCTCTTTTCGAATCGACCTTCGTCTGTGTGTTCTAGGACGGTGGTGTGATAATACCATAGATCTTAAAGTTTTAAAATTAAATTTCACGTTTAATTTGTTTTTGCGTTCTTCTCTCTATTATATTATAACTGAAACCGTACCAAATTTTGAATAGACCATTGAAATTTCATATGGTTTCAGGAGCCAATCCACGTACAGACAGAAAAATGAAAGATGTTTGCGTCGCACCAATTTGAAATCAAGGATACTAACTTTGGGCTAAACAATAATTAGATCAGAGATCCGTTTCAATCAATTAAGCAAGACTAGCAAGGATCTATAAAAAATTATATTGATTTTATATAGAAAGGGCTTAATGTAATAAACCGATTTGAAGTTTTCTATACAAAATTTTGTAGTCTTCTTAACTGAACTAACTGACACCAAGGGAAGGGGTCAGTGGAAGGACGAGGCTCCAGTGATTAAAAAGTACAAATGGGAACTAGTGCCGTAAAAATTATTTGCAAATTCAAATTCGTCGTCCATAAAGAGGCGTAAATTCAGATATTTTAACACTTTCCCCCGTCATTTGCCTCCTTAATTTTCAGCTGGGGGAGCTACTATTTCCGTAAGCATACCGTTCTAAAGGAGGTTAAACCCCAATATTTATTTTGCTTACAATGACACACCCGCAGTTATTGCTTAAGAGATGTTTTTATATGAGGTTGGAAGTTAAATGTTAGGAAATTCGGATTAAAATTTCTCGGCAAATACGTCCGTTAAAAATGAAGCATGGAGATGCAATAGAGTAAATCCAAATTTGAAATTTTTTCTTCACTTCACTTCAAGACTAAGAAACAGGGAATTATCCCCTTCTGAAACTCAACCTTTCACAACATAAAATGTGTCCTTTTATAATAATACACAAACGCACACGGTAGCTTTAACCGTTGAAGAGTAACAATGAAAAACTATCCTTTCCATCGCCAGGTAATTCTGCTAATATTTCGTAAATACAACTCATAATTGGAATCAAATTTTAGACAGTGAAAATAAAAAGAATACTAGACCTCTGAGCAACTAGTGTTGTTATCATGAAGTAAACATGTCAGCCTACAATGACCCCTGACCCTACACCCTATTAGACCCTGCAGGTAAAAGAACCCGGGGTCAGTGTGAGGCTGACTGTGTTTTATCATAAAAGGACCCTAAGGTACGGACTGTCGGCCTAAGCCTTTCCCTCTGACACTTTACCTCTCCAGAAGGGCCATCGTAGGTTGAATATTCATAAAAGGGGGGGGGGAGTTGGGGTGCTCGTCGCCCCCTGTATATATTGCAAAGGGTGTGAGCATTACGGCCCTGCTGTACGACATAACTTATCTAGAAGTAATAGAATGTATATAGATTGTGTGTAATGTATAATGTGTACTACATTGTACATACAAGTGCCAAATCATTATTATTAAATTAATGCATAGTATATTGTCGAACCAGGAGGGTGAGGTTCTACAATTTTTTCAGGTGCGTATGTACTGTAATGGCAGTGGTAAAATGATACAATATATCTGAACATTCAATGCGTCATTAACTACAACTCAACTTTTTTTTTCAACTTTCTTGATATTATTAAAAAACTAATTATAATGCCGAGTTTGTGAATGATCTGGCCTTATATACAATTAATATATATATAAGTAAAAGTCCAGGCACCACCAGTAGCCAGCCTTAATCCACAAAGTTTGAGATGGAAACATCCCGAAGATATGTATTGAGGATTACTCGACGGAATAAAGTAGTATTGCTTTGTCATTCGTTGCTGTTATTTCATGTTTCCTTTCTCTTTTTTTTGTTTAATTCGACAAACATTAACTGGTGCCAAAACCCGGGATCGCGGAGATTGTGCAAGATCGGCGACTGATAATTTTTTTTTCTGTAGTTTCTTGATTGTTGTGTTTCATTCCGGACCGCTTAGAAAGAATGAGGAAAGGAGTACTGAGGCAGCCTGAGTTGAACTTAGCCACTGGGTCCGAACTTTTACCACCGAGGAGATCAGGGTTGATGCCAGAAGCTCATGACAGCACGCTCGCTCTGATGAGGGTGAAAGCCATGAACGCGCAGGATCTGCGGAAGGCTGTCTCCGAGTTAGAAAGATTTACAGGAGAAGTGGGTGAGTTAAATCACTTTCTGAAAGGTGGGGACCGACTAACGGCATAGATAATTGCGAAGGCCGAGGAAAATTGGTTGGACCCCAGGGACGCGGAATCGTTAAGAGCTGACCTGATATGCCGCGTCAAAGGAGTGAACTTAACCAATTTCAGGTGGATGAAGTAACCTTGTGGGAGACAGTGAAGATGAGGCTGAAGAAGACATTTAGAGGAGGAAGGTGGACCCCGGAGTAAGACATTTTTCAAATGTTAAGGGAGACCAGGTCCTAGAGGCAGATCAGCAGCCAATATACTGCAGTCCTCGTAGCCCGTTATAACCAGATAACAGAGAAAATGAGGGAGACTACCAGCGCCAAGGAAGTAGAGGGGTTCTTGTCTACCATCCTAAAAGTGCAACTGGCAAAGGAGATGGGGAGGAAAGAATCATTTCCCAATGAGCGCTCATTCCTTGAGTGTGATCAAGCGCTGATTGACGCTAGCGCCAGATAGGAGGAAACAAGGATACAGGAAGACAAGGCGGGATGGAACCAGATAACGTATAGACAAACCAGGGTCCCGTCAGCAATCTGGAAGAGAAATGAACCAGCAGCCACCGGCAGGGACAGGAGAAAGGAGGTTCAGGGTAGCAAGACCCAGGAACAGGCCTCGCAGAGAAGAAAGGAGGTGTCATGTGTCATGGGCCAGTGAGTGCCCTCACACCAAATGCTTTGATGTGGCGAGAAGGGACATATAGACAGCCAATGTCCTTATATGTACCGGAGGAGGGAATCACACCGAGCAGAACCGATGGAAGTTAATACGCAAGAGGTGCGCGGAAGGAGGAGTATCTCACCTAGAGGGAGTGAGACAGTGGATGATGACCAGTTGGGGGTGTCAACAACGTCAGAGACAGAGGGAGAAGAACCAGGTCACAGAAGGGAATGGAAGACCGAGAGCCAGAAGGTGACAACGAGAAGGTGGGAGCGGCGTGTGGAAGCCTGAGGAGGGTGGCATCAGAATGGCGACCGCACCGTAAAGTGTAATACAATAAAGGGGAAAGCTTGCGAGTTGCCAATAATTAGGGTCACAGATGGAGGGGGGAGAGGTGCCTGGTGAACACGGGCAGCACCAACACCATCATGTCACACGGAGCGCTGGAGAGGCTTCATGACGGAGAGAGGGCACTACGGATCCTGGTATAGCCAGTAGCCAGTCTTAATCCCCAAACTTCGAGATGGAAACATCCCGAAGATATGTATATAGAGGAATACTCGACGGAATAAAGTATTATTGCTTTGACATTCGTTGCTGTTATTTCACGTTTTCTTTCTCTTTTTTTTTGTTTAATTCGACAAACATTAACTTTTACTACGTTTCTCTCATCTGAGATTCAAATAGACCCCTCAGAAGTTTAACACGAAAAAAATAAAATTTACAAATTACCTCGATACTTTCAGTTTTTGAACTTTCTGATGAAACTGTTTAAGATTCCTGAGATGGAACTCAGCTTGCGGACGGTCCGGAGGCAGAGACCCGTACACTTTGAAATTGTAAGAAGCAAGAAGTTGGTGACGCCTAGATCGCTTAAGAAGTTGGACGTTCTGTTATTTAGAAGCGAGGAAGAAGAGTTGGGGTTTTCGATGTCAGCCCGTGAGTAAAGAGTGCTTTTTAATTAGGTTATAATAAGGGAATAAAGATGTGCCACGGCCACCTTGAGGGGATTTTATTAATTCATTATCGTCCCTTTCTCAGGAGCGGGCTTCTCTATCGGCCAACTTCCCACCCCTGCCATAAACTTCCCTCTAGATTTATGTATATAAAATTAAAAGCTATACTAGCCATTCTCCTTCTATAATGGGACATCTTTTTCAATTACCTCTTAAAGGCGATACGGCGAAGAGCTCTACAATACCAACCCCCAACCAAAAACACATTTCTGTGAAATAATTATCAATTACATCTCGTGTAAACTTTTAAAGAAACTTCGTTTCCCAGTAGTTACGCCTAGTGAGCCTGCGTCGGTGCTTCCTAGTATTTCACTAACTGTACCATCCATTCATGTTTCAATATGCACCATAATCATGTTTCAAAAGGCTTTGGAGGCATTATGTCCTAGTTTAAATTAATATATGTCTATAAATCGTTATTGCTCAGATTCCATTGATTCCCAAAAATTAGGCAAATACTTGAACACTTCACAATAAACTATAAGATATTGCATGAAAATGAAAGAGAAATGTCTACAGATTAATTTAATACCCATTATGTTGGTGTTTGTAAGCAAGAGATGGATTCTTACTTTAATGATTTTATTAAAATAAATAAATCTGACATGTCATCCCTTCCAGCCCAAAACAATGAAAGGTGGTTCGAATGTTTCATATATTGACTAGGGACCAATGACACGTTCAACTAACGTATGTAAAGCTACCGCTATCCTTAATCGATAGTCCTTATTGGGTACAACTAGGTCCAAGTCTTGCTCTCCAAAGCGTGTGCATTTCTCGTGAAAGATGAACATAAGAAGAAAGATGAATTTATACAAAAGATAAATTGCACCTAGTAAGTTATGAGCCTTTCCGGAAATTGACGTCATCAGGTGCATTTTCAAAACATGTCAAATGTTTGAGTTTCATTCAACAGAATGGTAAACGGTTGGGATTTGTTCTAAAATATTCAGCACGGCCAGGTGTGTAAAAGTCAAACCAAGCAAGACAACCCAGGCAAGTGCGTTTCCAAAACTTACGCAAAAGGGCAAATTTTAGTTTTATCGATTCAACCATATTGAAAATACAATTGTTTGATATCTAATTGAATGCCCGTAAAGAACTGACTTGAACTTGTTCAAGCGCTGAACGAGCGTTTTCATAAATGACGCGCTCAAACATGTCAAATGTTTGTGTTCTATTCGACCTAATGGGAAACGGCTGTGATTCGTTCTTCAAATAATACTAAGCATGGCAAGGTGAATTAAAATCAAACACGTAAGACGACCCAAGCAAGAGTGTTTACAAAACTGACGCAAAAAACAAATTTCGGTTAAATCGATTCATTCAATCGTATTGTTCAGCTCACACGCCGTAACGAAGGCGATTCAATAGAGACGGGCATCCAGTAGAGAAACAGAAAACCAGTGCATAGGAAAAAAATAGAAAACTAGTCAAAGAAAAATAAATGAAAATTTCCGTGAAATAATTTAAACGAAAAGTAGGCAAAAGAATGTGAAAAAAAAGATAAATGCCAAAATATTGTTTGATAGGAAAAAAGTATAAGTAAGAATTATTTATTATGATTATATCGCAAATAAATAAATGAAAATAGATTTTAAAAAAGAAAAAAAACACTAGCAGGAGCCTAAGTAAAATTTTGGAACTAGGAGGGGTTAAAATTTCACTAGTAAATTACATGTTTTCAAAATTCCCAAAAGCTTATTAATGATATTGTGTTCGGCTAAAACCGTTCAAAATGTTTTGCGTTGTGGAGTGCTTGAGGTGGTCAGAAGTCTGCAGTAAGTAAGTAAATGTTTGATAAAATAGTGTTACACTGTTCACAAGTAGCTCTTTCACTTTTTCTCATGAAATATGAATGCAAATGTTGTGCAATGCTAACATTGATCCCAACAGACTTTATTGTGAAACATAAAAAAACTGGAGAAGTACTTGCTAATGACATTGAAAACAAGTTATCATTAGACGGATTAAATATTGCAAGTATAAGAAGACAGTAATATGACAATGGAGCGAATATGGCAGGTAAATACAAGGGGGCGGAAGCTAGGATGTTATGTTTAAACAATCTAGCTAGGTGTGTTCCGTTTACAGCTCACAGCCTTAATTTAATAGGGGTTCATGATGCACAAACATCGATTCAAATGAAATCATGTTTTGAAACAATTCAGCAAATGATCAACTTTTTTGTAAATTCTACTACTAGATGGGATTTTTTAAAGGAAAAATTATCTGTTCTTCTTAAAGGTTTAAGTGACACGAGATGGTTTGCGAAAGCTACTATGGTTTAATCTTTAGGAAATCAAATGTCTTTAATAATAGAACTTCTTAATGTAATGTGTGATGGACAATGACAAGCTGCAGTAGACTCTTTAACAAAAGCTCCAATGTTGCTAAAATTATTTACAAAATTTAAATTTGTTCCACAATTATTATTTTGGGATACAATAAAAGGAAAGTTAATTTTCATTTACAAGAAAGAGAAACCACAGTCGAAAATGATAAAAGCTCTAAAAAATTAAATTCAATAGTACCAAAATGATTTTTGGTTCAAATTTTGCTTAAACAACAAATGCTGAAACTTACATTCCAGAACAGAAACGGCGCAAAATTAAAAAATATGCCTAGCTAGAAAACTACCTGATGATTCATTTCCCATGAGAAAATGCAGTACTAAAAAAAGAAATCTGTGAATTTTTAGATATAATACTGATACAACTCTGTGACGGATGTACTGCTTTGCAAAAGGTCGTAAACGACTTCGGTTTTTTAAATGGAGACAATTTAAAAATCGTGCTGCTAGATGATCTTAAAAGATGTGCAACAGACCTAGCATTGAAATATAATAGTGACATAGCTGCTCCAGAATTCTTATGTGAAATTGAGAGTTTTGAATATCAAGTCATGGAAGTTTTTGGAAATTTAGGAGATATGGACGCTTTTCAATCCTGAAAAATATTACAAACTCTCATTACAAATCACGTATCCAAATCTGGACATAGCATTAAGGATATTCATAACAATGCATGTAACAACAGCTTCCTGTGAACATTTTGTTACCAAATTAAAAATTGTAAAATTACACCTTTGTTCTTCTATTGGACAAGGCCAATTATCTCTACCCCCCCCCTACTAGAAGTATGTATAAATAAGTCCCCCGGTGATGAATGTGTGGTTTCAGATTTACTTGTTTCAGGGTCAGCATCCGCAGCCTGTTTTGGCAGAGCCTTAAACTTTTTGTAGCAGGTGGAATGGTAACCCAATCCAGCAAATTTGTCGTCGGGTTCAAGGGCATTGTGGTGTTTCAAATTTTGGTTTTTCCAGGCATTTAAACAATTGCAAAAATTTTTCAAAGTATTTTCACTAAACTTTAAAATGATACCTTTATTTGCATGACACACTGAACACTTTAAAGACACTTCAATAAACAATTAGTCAGAAGTTGAACTTGATTAAATTTGAAATTGAACTGATTGGAAATGGAAAAGTACAGTAGGGAATGGGGTGGTTAATTGATTCTGAGATTTTTTAAGTTTATTAGAAATGCAATGTATCGTGCATCTTTGTAATGTGAAATAATTACATCGCTAATAAATTATGTAAATAGTCTATGTTAAATTGTTGCTCGAGAGAGTTATTATAGATTTAAAATCGTATATGATACATTGTGATTAATCATTATTAAAATTGTATAAAAAAGTTTATAAATAAATCTTACCTTATCTAATAATACCTTTAAATCAATTATACCAAAGCTGGTATTCCAAATTATTAATCACAAATGTTACATATTTCATAAAATTTAGATGATACATAATTCCATGTTGAGAATTTACAAATAGAAAAATTAAAATCAAAGAGTGTTTACCGAATAAAGAGAATGAACTATGTATAAGAATAAACAAAATACTATAGATAATTTAGCAAATACTGTTAAAATAGGATAGGAATGTAAATTCTATCTTTGTAGACATAGTAATTAATACCACATTAACATCAGCTATTTTACATATATGTTTGTAAGGTTTCAACAGAGCTGATTATTCGTTATAGTTAATCCATATATCAGCAGGATAAAATCTCAATTTATGCCAAACTTTTAAGTATGCTACTCTTTGAATATCATTTAGACTATGTGTGTTGTTTGTGTTTATTCTTTAGGAACTTGTTCATTAAGTACATGCCACCTCTTATTATTTTAAGCAAATAGAAAGCATTTTTTTTTTCACCTAAGATAACTAATACAGTGTAAAAAACCATGATTGTGTTCCTTCTAATCATCAAAATTAATGAAAATTGAAGTTAATAGTATTAAAATGAAGTTAACAACATTCTTATTTCAAAAAATAATTTCATCATACATTTCTTTAGGTTAAGCCATGTAGCAATGTGTAAAGTTTTAACTGTTAGATATGACAAACGTTTCTTTAATTTTCATCTGCTTAGCTACAGATGCATTGACATTTAAGTTTAATTATATTGAATAAAAAAAGTTACTGCACTTATATATACAAAAAAAATATAAATGAACAAAAATAAATTAATAATTTAACAAAAACCAACTTGAGACTAAAAACAAAAACTAAAGATAGGGTATGTAAAATAAAAAAAAAATTCTGTTTGCTGAAATAAATGGTCATAACATTTGGTACTCACAGAGGCACCTATCAGGATGCTCATCCGTCTCATCATCACAATCTTCCTTCCCATTGCATACATCGCTATCAGGGATGCACCTACCCAAATCGCAGGAAAACTCATTTTGTAAACAGGCTGCAAAAAAAGATCATAAAGGATTTGAAATTACAGCATAGGACATGGCGAAATAAATAAAAATTAATAATTTAAAACAATTAAATATAAAATAATAAAATACCATTAATTAACAACTTGTAAATGCCAAAGAAATTTATTAAAAAAAATTGGAAAACCTTTTTTTAAAAAACATAAATCAGTAAAAGTGTGCTGAATAATAATGAATAAAATCAAATTTCATTAAAGAAATCATACATTTATGAAAAAAATAGATACACAATTATTTTAACAGTTAAAATTTTTAATCCTCCAAATTCTATCAAATATTAAATATTAAAAATTATATACTGGAAGGCTAATAGTACACGATTCCTATTAAATAAATTAATGTGTCAACTCCCCTACATACAACTGCTTATTTGTAGAGTGAAATTAATCTTTTAAAAGAATATTAAAATATAATGTAATATAAATTTACTATATTCTGCAAGTTTATATGGTATCAATTGTACATTTTAGTTAAATCAGATGTTGAGTATGTTTTACTTCCCATCACTTGTATTTAAAATTTTTTAGAAGACTGTCGTTAATATTTATTAATGAGAATATGTAATTTAAAAACTTAGTTTATGTAATTCACTAATAGTTTTGTCTAGATTTTATGATTTTCATTAATATTGGAATATATTGCAATATTTTTATATTGACTGATGCTCGATTTTTAATGAAATAATCACATAAAAACAACTATTATTAAAGGGTTTGCCACAAGGAGGCAGCTCTATTTTTTTAACTTTTGGGAAACAAAAAGAAACTCAGCTTCATTAGCTGCATCCTTCTTGCCCCCAAAGCAGTAGCAGTTTCATCTGTTGAGAACTAGAAGGAACTAACACCCGGAGCTACATTGTTCTTGCGCCAAATGAAAGGAGTACTTTGTTTTACATAAGATGTGAAATGTAACTCAAAAAAGTAGAAAATGGAGCTGACTCCTTCTTGGTGCAAAACCCTTAATTCAATCTGTAAAAAGTATAATAAATTTTAAAAACATTTCTAACGATAAAAAAACTAAGATCAATAATACTTCATAATTCATTTGCCAGAATGAATAAAACCAAAAATGTACACACATAGATTGTATCCAATGTTGAAGGTGGTTATCACATTAACTTAAAACATATTTAATTAGGAATAAATCAATTAGTATTAGTCACTCAGGATTCTGAACAATTTATGTAACTACAATACAGCTATCAGTCCTTTTTGTTGAAACCTCCAATTTCCCGAACTTTAGTGGTAATTTTCATGGTCATCAACCTATTCTTTATATCTGAAAGAACTATTTCTTTAAGCACATATAAACATTTAAAAACTGTCCCTGTCCCCTGTATTATTGTTTTTTTTTTCTATAATTTAATTCAATTTAGGGATATAAAGATGGATGTTAACCAAATATGGTTAAGATTAAAAATTTTTCATTAGAACAGCATAGGATTATTATCCCCCCCTTATGTCCACCACTGTTAGACCAGTTATTGGTTTCTACAAGTAATAAGAATGGGAAAGTATTGGCAGTGCTTTTGTATTGTATAATTATTATTAGTAAAGAGATAGTGTTACTACTTTTTTTCAATTGATGAATATCTCAGATTGTATGCAGGCTTCTTAACATCCAACTAGGAAGAAAATTCGATAGACGCATATTGATCATGAACTCACGGCACCTCATTAGCATTGGTTTACCTACCCACAACAGGGTTTTGTCATTTGTATATGTTTGTATCGTTTAACGATTGATTATAATATCACCATATCACTGAATCATCTTGTAATTTTTTTAAGTAGTTATAGTTGTTTATGTTGTTCTTTCAAAAGGCGGCTTACTTTAATTTCTTTCATTTTTCTTTTAGCAAATGTTATTTATTTATAATAATCTGTTTATTATTACACATTTAAAGGTCAGTATGGGTTTGTTTCTCTTTTCTTTAGCCTTATTCAAAATAGAATCTATTTGTTTTAATTCTCTGAATAACAATCTATGATTTCAATATTAATATTTTATTTTTATTTAAAATTTTGGGTTTATTTTTACATTTACAGGCTTATCTCCCTTTATTTTGTTCACTTTCTCTTCTTCTTAACTACGACCACTACCCACCTTAGTGGGGAACTGGCGCTCTTTTGGGAAAGAGATCAGCTTTTGATTGTGAAACGTTCCTCCCCCAAACAAACACAATGTTTTCATTCTTATATTCATAAAAAGTTGCTTTAGTATATACAATTTTATTGTATTTTTGCCACTGCCATAGGAGAAAAAATGCTTCTTTATTAATCTTAATGACTAATAACAAAAATTAATTAATGATGGTATTGAAATTGAAGATTATTCAATACATTATCATCACGCTACTTAACAGATAAGTTAGGGCAAAATGTGATTACATTTTTAAACTAATATAATACATTATAATATGGCAAACATTATTTTTATTCATCTTTTGCATTAAAAATAAAAAGTGGAGGTTTCAATGAAGGTTACCACTACACATCAATCAAACATATTATATAACATATAAATTATTAACATAACATATTAACATAACATAATTACACAAAGATTAGGCATGTTACAAACATATACATCAGCGGTAACAAGTATATTAAGCACAATCTAAATCTATGTTAGCAATTGTCACTACTTCAAGCAAGGTGGAACTATCTATTTTAGAAGAGATGTGCAAAAAGTGTCCAATAATATTGAATGTTTCCCTCTTAAATTACAAGGGTATAAAATCAACGCCTGAAGAAAACATACAGAAAGTTGAAAAATGAAAAATAAAATAAAGATGAAGATCCAATTACAAATAAATCTGCAATCAATAACCACCCAATAAAACTTGAAAAGGCACTTCCAATAATTTTTAATCACCACTGCTTGATCACTATCCCTGTGTACACTAACAGTCGCTAGCCTCGTTGCTCTCGAAATAAGATCAGCAAAACAGTAAGGACAAAGTTGATTAGGTTTCAGGGCAAAGAAGCACATGATAGGAAAATGTAACGAGAACTGAAAGTAGTTTTCAGAACAGCCAGATTTTCTGATTTTCTTCCTTCTTTAAAATCATTCTTGAATTTTTTTCATCTTTGCCTGTAAAGTGTTTGCTCATTCCAGGTTCTCTGAAACAACCTATTTCCTCAAATTGGCTGCATTAGGATCAAATTACCATTAGTAAGCAGCATAGTTTAATGTCTATCTTATCAATGGAGTATAAAGTCTTATAAATTTAAGGGCTTTACTGTCTTACAAACCAGTTGCCTGTTAGAGTTGATAGTCAAAAAGGAAATGGAACTGGATAGGCCACCCAGGAATAAGCCTGGAGCAGAAAAACTGCCCTTTATTGGAGCCCACAAGACTCAAGAAGAAGAAGCATACCACAGACCATCTGGAGGAGATGGGTCACTACAGAAGAGCAATGTCCTGGAACAAAGTGAAAGTGCTGGCCAGGGACATAAATAGCTGGCGACCATTTATTTGTTGAGGTCTTTGCCGAACTCCGAGATATAGGAAATAAATCAAATGTCAAATTAATTGAAGAATCAAACAAAAGAAGAGACCTTACTTTGGCCCTTACCTACTAAAACTAAGAAATATTTACAAGAAAAACAAGACAAAAGGTACAAGTCCACTTGAGAGTAAACCTTATGAGGAATCTCGATAGTAATTCTCAGACATTTGTCCATTTTAGAGTTGAATTTTTCCCTCCATACTGGTTAGGATTCAGTTACTTTCCCACTATCAAATCCCTTGGAAGCACTCCAAGTCCACTTAGTCAATTATCGACAGTGGTCAGAATGTTGTCACAAACAAAAAAAACTGCAGCAGCTTTAATAATTATTCACCTTTTCAAAAACGTAATACGGAAAAGGTTAAGAAAAGTATGGTTTGGGTTAAGCCATGGATCACAAGGAGAAATAACTTTGGTACCAGCCATACGATTGTCCACTGGCAAGTACAGATTTCGAGATCACCTCTCTACTAGACACACACCTTAACACAAGAGATAAGGTGCCTTAACAAAAAGGGTCTAGAGATATAATTGTCAAACCGTTCAAGGATCAACCTCATCAGTCCAATCCAATCTCTGTTACAACAGATCAATGCTAAATTCCTCGAAACACTCCTAGACAGCAGGACATAAAGATATACTGTGTTGAAATTAGATCAACTTTTCGAATCACCCTGCATATTACAGCTAGGTAGTTTGAACACTCTTTTAACAATAAATATTAAACTCAAAGTGGGATAACATAGAACAACCAATATTATTTATAAAAATATATAGTTATAGCCCTATTTCGACTGAACTACCAGTGGGTAAAATTTACCAGAGAGCAGGTTGAACTGTTTAAGCATTAGGACCAGGTCATGATGAGTGAACCATGCCTTATCTTCAGGGAGGGAAATTGAGTTGCTATTTGATTAAGTAAGTTGTAAATCAGATCTGAACAATTTAAATAAAAGATAGGAAGTAACAGCTTAGTGTCAACCTCAATAGCTTGTCAGCATCATCGATCATCTTGGTCAGCCTTATCTCTTCATGAGGTGTTGTGGCTAAGATTTGACATCTGGTTTTTTTTTTCAAAACAACATATATTTTTATCACTTAATATCATAAAAGCATTTGTTAAAAACAAACTGGCTAATGTTAATTGTTTTAATTTAAACTTATAGCATATAAATACTATCATGAAATGTGATTAATCAGTACATGAGTACACTTAATGGTATTATCAGGTTAGACAGTCAAGCAAGTCTCTTTCACCTTCCAAACCCAAGCGTAAGCGCAAACGTTCGCCCGGAAGGGTCGAAAAAACAAATCAATAACAAACAAACCAGTTGAACAATTTTCCTCATCGTCTTTCAGTGGACAGTCAGGGGTCCCATCACACTTTTTATCCGGGCATATGATGACATCAGGATGGTCTTTGCAAGGTAGCGGGACTGTGTCACCTCGGCACTTGAGAGCGCTCTCTGAATTTGTCTTGGAGTCAGCATCACCAGCTTTTGTCGTTGATAATGGCAATGAAGTTTCTGAATGCTCTGACCAAGTGGAAGAGTCAACTGCAGAAGAGGGTGTTGTCGCCACTTTTGGCTCATAATCAGCTGTGGTATCATTCATATTCAAAAGTGTTTTTCAACAAATGAAATAAATTAATTATAAAAAAAAAACATAACAATAATAAAAAGTTTTTTAAGGATTCATTATGACTAGAAAACTAAATCACTTCAATCAAAATCTCCAAAAAAAAATATTTACATACTTAAGAAGGAATACTTAAGAAATATGGAAGCACAGCTAGGAGCCATATGAGGGATTGATTTTAAAAACAAATTGAATGATGTATGTCTTCATCTTAACAATTGTTTATTAATAAGGAATTTTTTTTATTCGAGTAGCTTATTTTTTGAGAATCAGCTCAGGTTAATGAAAGAAATACATTTGATTTACATAACATTTATTTAAAGTTGACATGTCGACATGCCATGTACGTTTGAATCAGGTGCTCAATAAGATGGACTGGAGTTAGAAGACAGAAAATAATTCCTATTCCCTTTGGATTAATAAATATCATGTCCTGATCAGTAATATTTAGTATGTTTTGGAAGTATCAGTCAAGGAATACTGGAAGATTAATGAAATCTTTATTTTAGTGATTCATCATACTTGACTTATTTTTGTCATATATACTCCTTACTGATCCAATTAAGATAAAATACTTATAAATGTTACAAAAACTAATTACATTGCATATAACAACTAAATCACAATAATACATAAATAGTGAAGTTTCTAGTCAATAATAATCCATTGAATAAAATAAAACATAAATATAAAAGTTAAATAATTCATTGCTGGCTTTGCCGAGATATATGTCGGATAAGCGATCACTTACGTGGTGGACACCCTTCCTCATCTTCTCCGTCTGGGCAATTTGGTGTACCGTCACAACGCAGTTCTACTTTGACACAAGTATTTGATAAGGGGCATAAAATTTCTTGTTCATTGCAAACATCTATAAAGTTAAAAAAAAAAAAAAAAAATGAAATAAAAATAAGTAGTTATAAATTAAAATAAAATGAAAGTAAAAATGATGGAATAAAGATAAATTTAAATTAAAGAAAAAAAAATAAAGAATAAAAAAAAAATGGAGTTAATCTATCTCCTGAGAATTTACTTAGGTGGATAAAAGAATAAATGAATTTTCATCATATTTATTTATGGACAATGTTTCAACATACACCTTCACCGGGTCCTTATATGAAATGCAATGTTCTGAAGATGTGAACAATTTGACAGAAATCAATAGAGCCCAATCCTTACAATTTGTTTTCTTATCATAATAATTGAAATGAAATCATGCTATAAATAGTCAATAAATATTTTCCTTTACACTGATGTGATAAAACTGAACAATAAACAGAAAATACCTCTGTGCATTAACTAATAAAACTAAATAATAAAATAATGTCCCCTAACAACAAATTATCAAACCTCCCTTCGAAAACAAAATTACCAAAAGTTATGTAGAAATTTTGACAAAAATGTCGTTTATACATTGTAGCAATAAATTTAGGTGCAATTTTTTTCATTATTCTATTTTTTTTTTTTTGTAAAATACCTCATTGTATGGCTTTCATTTTAATTTAATGCAATACCATTGTCTTAGACAATTTTTTTTTTTCTTTAGATTAAATTCTCCTCTAAATGGTTAATAAATAATTAAATAGTTTAATAAAAAATTAATAAAATAATAAATCAACTTTAGAAAGTTTAATAGTAAAAAAAAGGACATTTTTTAATCATAATCTTGTCAATTGGTTGAAAAGCGAATGTTAAAATAATAAACTTAAAAAGAAGGTCAAGCATTTGCCACCAGAAATATCTGGTATAAATTTTTGATATTTTTTTTTACATAAAGAATACTTTATGCAGCAATTGTAAAAAAAAAAAGTCATAAGCTCCCTAAAACCCTCATATTATATAAATATGTCATACATATTCTGTATGCAAGAAAATGTTCTTTCATTCCATACCTTCAAGAGGTGTCTTTGTGTTAAAAGTACTTTCTAAAATTGTAAATTAGTAATGTTGTTTTTTTAGGGAGGATTGTGTTGAAAAAGCATTGAGCTCACTAATGTATATATTAAAAAAAATGCTAAACATTTAAGTCGTTTATTTTATTGTTTGCAGTTTTTAAGTCTTCTTCTCTGGCTAGTCATTTTCTTTTGTTTTCTTTATAGAAAATACAGCATTCTATGTGGTGGTCTAAAATTTACCCGTGAAGTATCCTAAACGGACTGGAAGTTTCAAGTGCAGCTTGGCCCAACAATCCTTGGGTTTTAGCCTTAAGTCGTATTTATTTAGTAAGATAATATAAAATAAAAGAACAAATACTTCTACCCTAACTTATGTTTTATACAAGAGGAACTTATAAAAATATTTACAAAAATTAACATCCTCTTATCAACCTACTTATAATTAAAACTAACTTATCCAAATTTTAAAATACTAAAATTACTATGTGTTGAGTACTCCACTCCATCATCTTCATACAGTGGTGCCTTCTTGATAAGTGTTCACTGCTGCTCGTCTGTCACCACCTTCCTTCATGGGAACGGTCTATTTTTCCTCTTACCAGGGTGGCAAAGGTCTACACTGTAGCCTTTTTTTTCCCCTCCGTTCTCCCTGCTGTACCTTTGAGTTACCCCATGCCAGAGGTAGCCATTTCAATAGAAAATTATCAATTTAGAAAAGTAAAGACCAGGAGACTTTCTCTGGTTGAAGGAGCACAGTGAAGCTTAAGGTTACAATGTAGGGAATAATAAATAAAAGCAAAATTCATTGGGGTACCGTCAACAGTATTCTTTTTCCCCTGTTCGAAAAGAATGCCAGCAAGAGCCAATCCCCAACAATAGCTGTCTTTAAAAAAAAATCTGCTAATTGAACCCCTCTATTTCTGCCTATTTTCACTCCCTCATATTATTTTCTTATTTTGGCAATTATAGGAAAAGAATACGATTTATTACCTAAAACAAAAATTCTAGTTGCATGTGACTTTAATTTTTCATCTTATATTCTCGTTTAATCGAGGTAGTATTGGGAACTTACAGCAAGTACTTTATATGCAAAGAGAGTTGTTTAGCTGCTTGATACAAGTCTTATAAGTTGAAATGCCAAAAAAGCAGTTTGGGTAAAAAATGTCAGAGAATTTCATTAAAATTCTGGACAACTTCTGTGTTCTTTTCAACACTATCATTTTTTCTAATGAACAAAGATATATTAATTAGTGCGATATTACCTCTGAAGGTGTTGAAGGTAAATCCTGTGTCTCGAATAGTATGGCTCCCAATTCTCTGTGTTTTTTCAATTTTGTCGGAAATAAGTCTCTTGATGGCATTTCCATCTGAATTACCACTTGACCTTAAATCTACTGTAACTTTTTGATAAAAAGAGTCATCAGTTTTCCTAGAAAAACAAAAAAACACATAAGATTAATGTATTGAATGATATATTATATAGTTATTTCAAATAGAGGAAATTTTATTTTTATTTGAATTGAGTGGGAATACATTTTTTGAGTTATTTAGAGTTTGCTTGAATCAAATAAAAATTATAGGCAAACATGATAAATAAGGATAGTGTTTTAAAACAATAAACTAGTTAAAGATAATAATAAAGAATAAAATTGATAAAAAATATACACTTTGTTTCAGCTACAAGCAGACTTATACCCCTTTTATTATTTGATAAGTTGATTTTTCTGAAGTATAGAAATATAAAAATTTTTTAATGTGAAAATTACTATTAAAATGAATATATGTACGCAGATAAATAACGGACTTTATGAAGAAATAAGATATATTTCAATTTATAGATGATATATATCAATTTACAGATAAGCAAGTATGACTTAGGAAAAACTTGATAAAGTAATAACTATGATATAGTACATGGCTTTTTAAAGATAATTATTAAGAACATCAATATTAATATTTTAATTTTATTTCTCCTTTACAGTTTATATAGTTTCATGTTTAAGCCAAGGGAAGTAAACATATCATTAAATCACTTGTTATTGGTCTTGACGTTTGTAATTATATAAAAAAATTATTATTATGTATTCATAATATATTTATGAAATGCACCCATTAAAACAGGCTAATGTAATTTATTAGATCATGTGCCCTCCTTTCAACAATAACCCTCTGCACAAGTGCAGGACTTTCCATAATTTTTTTTTTCCATGATGGTACCCCTGCCATATATATCATAGCCTACATAAATAATATTTTAAGTGCTTACTGTATGCTGATCACTTCTGTACTTTGGGTCCCAGGCAAATCTTCATACAGCTGTTCTATATCTTTTTTGAGAGATTCTGCAAATTCTTTGTACTCTGGGCTCCTTGTTGATGAGTACTCATCTCGCCATGGTTGTAGCACGTGAAGAGATATTCGATAAAGAGCTGAATAAAAATGAAATAAATATTAAACATTAAAACTAAATCGATAATTTAAACAAAACAAATTTCTCTCCAAAACTAACAATAAAACTTTTTAGAAAAAGTATAAATTCATAAATTATATATAAATATGTTCTAGAACTAGACCATAAATTGTGAACTGTGATTATAAGAAAACAAAATCAATTGTATGTATATATTAGAGGCCTCGTCCTAATGCCTAAAGGTTTATAATGTATCACTACTGACTTCGGACAACTGAAGAAGATTCATATTGGGAAGATGGTTAGTCTAATCATGGCAGCTCAATCAGTTAGTTGAGATCCTGACTAGATATTGGGAAGGTCCCTGGTTTAAGTCTCCAGCCAGTATATTTTTTCTTAGGCAAGTAATTAATAATAATAATATTTCACTAACCAATGGTAAAAAAAAAATCTATAAAAAGATTAAGTGAACAAAGAACAGCTTTTTAGAGAAGGGGTAGTGGTGCTAGAAGTTCAGTCAGTTCTAAGCAAGCAGTTAGAAGAGAGACTAAGATTCCTCGGAGTTGAATCAACTATACATCTGTATTATTGTTTGTACTATTACAATTAGATAAATACTATTTTAATTACTTCTAAGTTTTCTATAGTCATTTATAATCAATTAAATATTTAAATAGCAAAAAAATATGAACTAGAAACTATGCCCTGAAATCATCTAAATGAAGAGTGTCAAAAAAATATTATTCATAACATAACTTTTTTTAATTATCCCTTTACTTCTTATAAATAAGTGATTCAAAATTTAGCAAAGAAAAGATATTGTTATAACATATTGTAACAATGCTTTGTGGCTGGTAATTTTGAATGAAAACTAGAGTAAAGAGAAAGATAATGGTATTGCTGTTTGGTGTGTGGGTAGCTTAGGTGGAAGAGTGTCACAAACACAAATCTAGAGATCCCGGATTCAATTCCTAGCCCTTTTCTCTTTAGCAAATAACTATTAAAACCTACCCCTGTGAGATTATGTAACCCAACTAATAAGAAATATGTTCAGTAAGTAATGCTGGAAGAACCCCCCGTGGACGTGAGAACTATACTTACTGGGCTTGATGTCTTCAGGCTCGGTTGGTATTCCATTAGGGATCTCACCGGAGCCATCAATATCCCCTGAACCATAGCTATTGTCCTCATCATCGCTGGGAGGCTGGCGGTCAGAGGTTATGATCTCTTCTTCATCAGGACTTCGTGTCTCCCTCCAACTGTACGTAACAGCCATAACATCAGTTATTCATAAATCGTAAATTCATACTGAACAACCTTACATCTAACAGTGTATCAACAACCATATAAATAATAAAAACCTGTTTTTTATACCCACAGAATATTATATTTTGCAACAGTGTGGATTTGACAATCAAATTACCATGATAATGGCTATAACATGATAAACAATAGGTTATGATTTTGAAGCCATATATTGTCATATGATATAGGTTTACCTGAAACCTCTACATATATAAATTTGTGAGTGTGTGTGTGTTTCCTATGCACCCAAGGACCGTTTGATGGATCAAAACCAAATTCAGTTACTGGTCGGCACAATTAGAGAGAGTAAGCAACATACAATATTTTTAAATTCAAATTCTTTTTTGGTAATAGTGAAAAATGTGGGAATTCCACAATTTCATTACTTTTTTCGTTCTTTGTTTCCCAATTTTTCAAAAAGAAGTGCTGAATTTTTTTTTTTTTTTAAACAATTCTAAAGGGTTATTAATTACAGATACTGTGATAAAAAAAATTATCATTTTATATCATATTGAGTAAGGCATCAAATTAAGAGTCTCGGTCTCCTAAATAATAATGTTATGTTACCAGTTTAGCGGACTATAAATGTTTGTATTAAAACAATCACTTAAATGGTTTTCAAAACTTAATTCGTGTTTGAGACTGAGTACAATATTTAGCTAGTTAGTTTTATTTGATTCTCTGAAAATGTTAAAAATAAAAGTAATCCCATAAAAAATAATGAACTCATCAATTAATTAATTACTGAGTAATAAAAAATAAATATTATTCTCTAGCTTATTGAGTAAGGTAAAAAATTAAATATCTCAACGCCATGATAAACACTGCTATTATATGCTAGAGGCTTTAGGGAATCGTAATTACATATATAAAATCATTAAAATGACATTAATATCAACTGTTTTTTTATGATGCAGAGGTGAAAAACACAAGTAAACTATAAATCAATGGGGATTTTTAGAAAACTAATTTTAGATATGAATACTAATAAAAATAATTCAATAATACAACAAGGGTATTTAGCTATCAAGATGTCTACCTAAATTATTCTATTTCATTTATAGCACAAGCACGTTTAACAATCACATTGTCATCTTAAGGTGACTAAGAGCGATGTGACTAGGGTTTGCTACTATGGTGGCCACCTTTTAATTACGAATAATTACAAGTTCCCCTCTTCTCGGATCAGAAAATATCTATCCATGTTTCCATATATTTTTAATAAAGGTTATGACGTTAGTGAGCGTGGGGGAAACAGCTGCAGGTGGGGACCCATCCCCACCACGGCTGGTAGCCTATATAAGCAGCGGGATTAACTCGAGTTAGCATAACGAACAGGACCGTCACTTGGAACACTACTCTCTTCTCTCTCTCTGCACTGGCGCTCGCTGCTTTACTGAAACCTTGGTCTTCTCATTCAACTACCTCTGCATCTCTCTCTCGCTATGTTTAAGTCCAGTGTTGTCAGACCTCACACCTTCCTATTGGGAATCTCTGCCTTCATCTCGCTAAATCTAGCACCTCTTTGGGAGAGACCTCTCCCTCGTGGACGACGGTTGCTGTGGCCCTACAAACTTACCTAGTAGCATCTCCCATGGCAATCCAGTCTGCTTCTCTCCGGTTGACACTCACACTCGCCTTTGGGATCTGGACGGTTTTCGCCTACCCTTAAACACCGAGTGTGAATTCATGGTCATTCCAATACCACATAAACTACCTATAAACCTACCCTGTTCCTCTTCTCCTGAACATAGTGCACTGTAGGGGCACACCTTCTAAGATCTTATGGAGTCAGATCAAAACAAATAAAGCTGCCCGCCGACTAGGCCGCCTGCAAAGGTCAACGACCACTGGTCCACCCATTTTATCTCTTTCTTGACGTTTGCCGGACAGCGGCCGGGTTGTAGTGATCCTAGCCCGTGGCGGGGTCCTCTCACCTTGGGGACATTTTCCGACAGAAGTAAACATTTTTTAATTTAGTAAATAAAAAAATGACTTAGAGAAGAGTGGAAATCGTACTATAATACTACAAAAATTAATGTTTTGTTATATTTATATAGGCCGGCCGCCAGGGTGAAAGACCACAGGTCCATCCGCTCTATTTCTTTCTTGGCACTCGCCGAACGGCAGCTAGAGGTTGTAGCGATCCTAGCCCGCGGCGTGCGTCTCCTCCCCACTTTGGGGATATTTGACAATCTTGACCCGACAGCTACTCTAAGGTATTATCACTCCAAACCACAAGAAGAACACACTTTTGCTATAAATAAAATAGAATACTCTGGGCATACATCTTAAGGTTTTACTAAAACAACTAACACATAGCCGTCTAAAAGCTAGGATTAATATCATTAAAATTAAATCAATCAAGGGGAAATTACTAGTAAGATCATTGAAGCCCTTAGTTTTGTAGCACTTCACACTTAACTAACTTTATTTAACATACTTCCCATTAGTTATATCTTATGGCAAGTTCAGTGTAGCATGGTGAGTTGTTGAGTATGTCTTTAAAATTTCATATCAATTGAAGTAGAACCTCAGATTTTGATGTCAATGATTAAAGTACAAACCTGGAGGTGATGGAAGCCTCGGTGGCAGAAATAGTTTCCTCGCTAGTTGCCTGTGTGTTGGTCTCGGTTTCACTGGAGAATGGCCAGCCGAACAGATTCCTCTTCACTCGGTTAAGAATCCGGCTGTATAGGCTTTCCTCGACCTCTTTCACATGGCCTTCTTCAAAAACTATGTCGTTGTCAACCTGTCAAATAGCAATACAAAATACTTTCTTAAATCAACACTTCATAAACGTTTATTTACTATTAATTAAAACAAAAAATTTTGTACAAAACAAATATAGAAAAAGTCATAATAAACTTGGGTATGTGAATAATCAACCATTACCCTGCCCCTCCCCGATATTTGAGAATTAGTACAATATTTGTCTAGTTTATTCATAAGAAATCTTTTTTTTAATACACTATTAATTATCAATACACTTAATAAAGAAATAGGTAAGTACACCAATAAGTCATTAAAGAGGTTTGAACATAAACTGTATCAAATATTATAGAATAAACTATAAACCATAGAAAATGGTAGAGATGTATTTACTTATACATTTACAAACAATTTAATTTCCAACTTTGAAGTATATATATATATATAGTCGGTTAGAAAATAATCTTATTTTCTGTAGTAATTTGAGAAAGTTTTTGTTTTTGTTTTTTCTCACAAAATACTTTCTTAATAGTTACTAGTTTTTTTTCTTAGAAGTTACTAGTTTTCTCACAAAACATAAATCATCAGTAAATATAAAGATTGTTTTTAGAATTATCACTGACAAATTGTTCTAAATAAACAAATGATTGTTGAAGAAATTGATTTTGTATAAATGTAAATATATTCAAATCCAGAAACCCTCTTGCCTCCATTGGTTCTGCCAGTTTGTCTGTCCTGGCTTTTGTGACTTCCCTGTATGAACTAGGAGTCATGAAACTTTACCTGGAGGTTCCATCTAGGTGCCATTTATTAATTAATTACTTGGTAATAAAAAAATATGTTCGTCTATCCTATTAAATAGGATTACTAGTTGATTGATAATAAGTAATTTGTGTTTTGCCTTTTTAAACAGTACACGCATTTGTGCAGTACACGCATTGCAAAAGTCATTCAAACTATCTCTAGTTTGGATCAGTAGCTTTTTGTTTTCTTTTTGCTTACCTAACATTTCTTTAAATAAACTGAATTGTATTTACGAAACCATTCAGACATATTAATGTATACATTGATTGATGTTATCAACAACTTGTAAAAATCAATCTATCTGGTGATACTTTGCCTCCTCCAACTGGCCTCCTGGGCAATATGCGCTGTGTCCTCGTCATCATGCTCTAGGCACAACTCCTAATTCTATGAGCTTACCTACTCCTTTGAAACTGGTCACTTAGTAACCTGGAGGGTTTAAGGTGGCAGTCTCAACACAGGTTTGGAGGGGTAATATCCATTTAGCCCAAAATTTCATAATATTATGGAACCTCAAAGAAAATCAGCTGGAAATTCTCAAAGAGTCAGTCAGGATATGTGTACAGCACATCAAACGAAAATTTAAGAGCTTGTTGAGTGTCCATGCACCAAAAAATAGGGAAGATGAGGTTGATAAAATCCTATTACCGGCTTAAAAGGACTATTATACGTAGTACCTTAAATATGATGTTAGAATAATTGCAGGCGATATGAATGAAAACGTGGGTAGAGCAAAGATTTACTCCCCAACAACAGAACAGCATAGCTATGAAGCCATGAGATATAAATACAGCAACGGCAATGGGTTGAAGGTTATGAACTCTAGATCAACAAATGACCCACCGTCATTGGAAGGACTAACTTCCCTCATAAAATCATCCATTCAGGTACTCGGAGATTCCTTAAGGACAAAAGAGCACATTTAGATTTAGATCATAAAATTAGATCATTAGCACATGAAATTTAGATCGACTACATTTTGATCAACTCAAGGAATCTGCTGGGCTTCAGATCACCATCGTTTCAAATCAATTGAATGGATTTTAACGAACACATCTCAGAACGTATGTATACATCCCTACTATAATTTTGTTAGAAAAAACCCTTTATACCAACGGCCCTAGAAAGACGAGGTGACTATCGCCCTGAAAATAAGTAGGGATTATACTTCTCGGCAATAAATAGATCCGATCTATAAATGAGTTGTAAAAAGTACTTCGTACCGACGTTCAGCCTACCCGAGAAGGATTTAGCTTTTAGTTCAAATCTTTTTTGAGTCAACTTTTAAGATTTTTCAAATCTCAGTTCAGAAGAAGCTACTTTTAGATTTGGTAACAACACGTAAATTGTATCTTGATTAAATTAAATCTGGTTGCAGTTATCTTGTTGTATATTGTTTTATTTCTTGCCTAATGTAATCACGGTCGTGAGTACAAATTCAATATTTTACTTTGGCTATTATTAGCCTGGAACCCAACACAAAATGTAACTTTTGTTACCTTTTTTAAGGCTATACACTTGGTCTCTAATACCACTGAGGCGATTGGCCACATTAATCACAAAGAACTTACTGAGTCGGTCTGTTGGTATCACTTGATGTGAAAAATATTTTTTCTAGTATTTCCTTTAAGGAGTTGTATGAATTAATGATCCATTGCCTGGATTTTAAGTGCTGTAATCCAGCGGATGGGTTTCGAACTATTAACTTTTGCTTGAATTTGCTGAAAATAAAACTATTTCTAGTTTGAGGGTAAATGGTACCAACAAAGGAATGGTTCAGCCATGGGGGCACCACTCATCCCTATAATCCTAAGTGGATGTGGCCTCGTGACCTGCTATAAATGCGTGACAGTGGGAGTCCTGGCAATGGCCAGTTTCTCCAATCATATCCTGAGCGTATGTGGCTCTGGCGCTCTTCGTCAGCCTCCACTGGCTCGTATCCGGCGACGCGGCTGATGGAGGAGCGAGGGGACTTCCCAAGACTCCGCTTCCTCTTTCGCATGCGAGGGAGGTGACAACCATGTGAATTAGGGAGGCCTCTGGGCTGTTTGTAAATATTGTATGAATGAGCGAGTGAATGATGAATTGTAAATATGGTATGAATGAGAGCATTTTTCTCAATTACTTATTGCCTAATAAGGCAGATTGTAATTTTGGTACAATAAAGAAAGATATATTAATCTGAGAATCTGTTACCTTTTAAACATCATTAGAGTCATAGCCATGTAGAAAAATCTTTAAAAGAAAATCGCTTTTACTAAATTCGGGTCTCACTATTCTCAAAAATGATAATAGGTTGACAAGAAAGTAATTTCGGTTTTTTAGTGTGAATTGAATGTGAATGACTCAATTTTTTTTATACAAAAAAAGGACTTTAATCAGTCAAATATCTTCCATTCTGTTCGATGACCTTTTGCCATCTTTCTGGTGACTTCATAATCCCGCGCTCATAGACATTGGTCCTTATCAGCTAAAAACTCAACAAAGTGCGATTTGAAGTCATCGTTATTACTGATTTTTTCACCATTTATGAAGTTTTGTAAACTTCGAAATAAATGATAATACGTGGTCGGGTAATGATCATAAATGATGGTGCAAGGTCGGGGCTGTATGGGCGATGCGACATCACTTCTCAACCAAGTTTCGTACGTGTTGCTAAATATGTGTGAGGCCTCGCGTGTCCAAGACGTCTTATATGATTTTTAATTGTTGTGTGTGATACATTTAACTGTTTTGCAATCTCTCGCACAGTTAAATGAAGATTATATGAAGATTCGATTCAATTATGGCTTTCATTTTGTCATCATCAGCTTCAGAAGCTCGACTAGAATGTTTCAGTGAAAAATCTGGAGAACGAAATTTTTTAAACCAATTCTGACACGTGTGTTCTGTTAAACAATCAACACCATAAACTTCAGATATCTCTTTTGAGCCTCAGCCACTTTCTTGTCTTTATGAAAATAAAAAAGTAAAATGTGTCGAAAATACCTACTTTTGCACCCCATGTTATAACTGACAGTTGTAAACAAGATTATACGGAATTTCTTTCTATAGCAACCTAAAAGGTATCTCAAAATAAAAAAAATTCTAACATTGACAAAAGAATAACGAAACAAACATAACGCTATCAACTTTCTTGCCAACCCAATAATATTGAAAAGAGGATGGTTCGAATGTTCAGTGGTACTAAACACAATTCAATAATTTTAGGCATGTATAAGTTCAAAATATTATTATATAATTTTTTTTTAAGTATAACTTGGCTCCGATAACTTTAGTTCATATAGTGAGATCATTTCTAAATTTTAAATGAGAGACGTTTGGGTAGCCAGAGGGAAAGGTACAGCTACAGAGGGCGAGGCTCGAGTACTCGGACCACTTGCAAAGACTGGGCAGACAAGAAGAGAATCCGTGCCATAAATGAAAAGAGTAACCGTTGAGTAGAGACAATGGGCCAAGGCAAACAGAATCCTATACTAAAAGGCACTGCAAGAGATATTTTAAAGGAACGTTGCAAAATTGCAAGCCCTACTATTAACATTGATTGCAAAAATAGTAATACTTCAAGACCACCCGAAATGTACCTCCAGTTCATTGTCAAGATATAAATAAGCAGCCAGCGAAAGGAAAGCGAAGAAACTCACAAAGGCATCTTATTTGATCGTGTTTGGTACAAGAGTCTATAATCTAACCTTGTTAACAGAACGTTTAACGTTTAGCCATTCTCATTTCTGAACCCGAACCGTAGGCTGCACTTCCATCGAAATATACATACACTTAACTATACAAGGCAACGAAAAAAAAGAGAGATATTCATAAAAATAATGTTTTATGGGCCAACAGTTTGTTCGTATATGATGTGAAAAAAAAACACATTGTTTTGTGGCAATGACGAAACTACTGATCTTAAACTAGTTACGCAATAAAATATTCTTTAAAGATCTAGTTTCCGTTTGAAGGTTTCCGTTAAATAAATCAACAGAAAAATAGCGTCAATCGAGAAGAGTGAGCTGAGGGACAAGGACAAAGGCGCCGGCGGGAAAGGGACGGTTCAGGCGGGCTTTGTCCACTCATCCACACTGCCTCCTACATCACTTCATCAGCCACTGCCTCCTACATTTTAATCACCTTGATGGCCCACGCTGATTTGTCAATTCCAATGGCTGTGCCTCCGCTCTTCTATTTTTTTTCTCTCTCTCTGTCTTCCGGTGGCAGTCGGTCCCTTTTTCGCCGGAAGAGGCATCAATTGCTAATACCACTTCCACGGGTGCTCCAACCCAACCCTCCCACTCCGTCTATTTTCCTGTGCGCTTATGAAGTTACTTATTGTCAGAGTTATAACCTCAATAACGGATTTATCCATGGGCCAAAGATATCATTAAGACAAGTGTTTTTTAATTCAATAAACATTTTAATTTTAAGATTGTTTATATCAATTATGAACCAAATTTTTTTATTTTCTTCAATTAATCGAAATCAATTATTTAGGCGATAAAGAATAACTATCGAGGCATGGTCCAGATTTGGTTCTTTAAGATTAATAAATACGAGATTTCTTTAACAAAAAAGTCAATGGGAACACTATTGACTGAAATAAAACATTAAAAAATTGAATAGAAGTATTTCAGAAAATATCTCTAAAAAAAACGACCAATATCGTAAAGTAAACATTCAGACCGAAAAGCGAAATATGTTCGCCTGTAATTGAATCGGGGTAAAGTGTGTAATTACACTTGTGTGTAGTTTTGTAATAATTGCAGTCAAAAGAGAAAAAATAGTGACAGATTTCAGAGAGTAAATGCACACGAGATGCACATTGTCACAGAAGTCGAGAAGTCACAAGGGAAGTCTTGAGGTTCCGGTGGCGGAGAAAGAGTTAGATGGTCTATGACCTTCACAACACCTTAGTGACTTCGATCTATCTAACTCCATTTTTACATGCAATATATGTGTGATAGATCAGAACCGAATTCCGGTCAATGATTAATTAGCACAAATGGGAAGCTAATACCGAAAAATTTACAATTCTGTTTTGATGAGACGGAAATTCCATGATTTTACTACTTTTCATTCATTCTTTGCCTCACGGCTTCTTAACGTAAAAAAACACAATTAGCGATTGTACACTGTTTCAAAGGAGATGATACCCTCGTTATTAGTTCAAATTACCTCGACATACCAACGGTCACTATTGATAAGATATGTTCGACCGAAGGCTGATAGTATCCCTTCGAAACTTCGAGTTGAAATATCTGTACACCGTCCACAGTTAGAAATATAGTGTAAGTAATATAACTATTGGAGTTTTATCTGTTTTATGTTAAAGAAGATCTACAAAGAAACAGACGCGCAACGCCGGGTAATTCCGCTTGTTTTAAATAAATCTCGGGAAAACGATGGGGTGATTTATCCAGAAGCACCTGAATAATAAACTATAACAAGTTTTGTAATTGAAACATAAATAAAACTCCTTAGTCTCTCCACAATGCTCCTCATTTGATACGAATGTTTTCGACAGTTCCAGCCTGTCATTTTCAGGTGTTATAATTTTTATGTTATGCCATATTTTTTTTGTTGTAAATTGAGTCCACAAGAGTGTGCCGCCCCCCCAAAAATTTTTTTTTTTTTATAAACTTTCTGCCTGAAATCTTCCCCCAGTGGCGGCATTAGTGTACGAAAGAGACAGCCCCTGGAGTCATCAGCTGCCGGTAGCCCTACCGTCAGACAGCAAGAGTGCTACCTCTCTCTTCCAAGATGTGATTCGATCAGGAACGTGCGTTCACCCCAAAGAGGCAGGTGAGTGGTGAGGGCGGCTAATGCCGTTGAAAGCACTTCCTACCTCGTTGCCTCCCTTATTGAGACAAACGAGCTCCCATCGACCTAGCGCTACCTCTATATTTGTTATGGGCGTCTTGTTGGTTTTAATGGTCCGTCCTCTTACCTGGGCTTTTTCATGGAGGTGTGAACTATCATATAGCAGTCGTCGAGTCCAAAGAGGGAGACTTTACCTTCAAACGGGTAAGTGGCGATCCTGCCATCTTTCATATCTATGTTGTATGTTTACGATTTATCCAATGTGAAAATTTAAATGTATATTCAACACCAGCCAAATCACGCTGTGTATGTTGTTGCATTGTTATACACCGTTGTTAATTTCAGCTTGAAGTACGAAAAAGAGGATTTTTTAATAACGTTCCACTTCGCTAACTATCGAAATTTCCGAAGTCACTGCTCAAAGAATCCGGTAAGAAAACATTGGAAACGACAAGACAAAATACTCAAAGATATTTAACTTAGGTAGTTTTAATTAAAAATTAAAATTAAATCTCAAAATTAAAAATCTTTACGTTTTCAACAGTATGTATGTCTGTCAGTATTGCTCTTATTTAGTCCCCTGTCCAAGCCAAAAACATGATAATAATGATGAATAAAAATAAGAAATATACAACAAATAAACATGGTTCGAATTCCGATCCTCCGAATATATATGCTTTTTTCTTTGGCTAATAATTGTTATAAAAGGGAATCTACCACCACAAAAAAGTAGTCATTTAATATCTAATGGTTCATAAAATAATGTTTCACCTGAAAAAGTTTGCAAAAAAAAAAAAAAAATTAAAAAATACAAAAGGCCTAGTTGCTGAGAAAAATCGTGTATTTATCATAAATTATACCGACTAACTGAGGATGTTCAATTACAACTTATCCTTGTTATAATAATCTCTGCTGCAAGAAAAAAAATTTAAATCACTACCCAAAATTTGAAGTCCACCCCTTCAAAAATTAAAAAAAAACTTTTTGGTTAGGGGCTTGTTTACTAACAGTCGTGTTTAAAACCCCAATTAAACAAACAAAAATGCGCTAAAATGCTTCAGTTATCACGCAATGCTTTCAAGTCGTGATGGTCTAAGCATAACCGAAACGCCTTCTTTATTTTGCGGTTTGAAAGCAGGTAGCATCAATTATGAAATAAGTTGAAATTCTTAAAATGAAAAAAAAAATTATTAAGATATAGTTGAGGGAACCGTGTAAATATTCGGTATTATTTTAAGTCTCATAGATTTCGACGTCCGTAGATATTCTTCATATCATAGTAATTAAACGCGAAAAAGAAGAGGTTTGACTAGATGTCTTCTCGGTACGAACGATCTGCAAGAGATACAGAATAAGGACAAAGAAGCGCCATCCAGACCAAAGCTACCAAGGCTAAGGCTCCTCGAGAGTCGACGGTGATTGCAGAAGAGCTGTAAGCCGTTGAGGGTGCTCAGTCACTGATCCCCCTCTTCGACAGGACAATGGACTCTGATGTGACTCTCTTGTTGACTGCAGGCAACATTGCGCCCAGATGTTAGCTTCTGCGTGCATCTTTCGATATGTATAAGGTGTATGTTATTTGTGAATAATATAAATGGTGGATCCTCGGACCAGAGGCCTATAATAGTTTTTACTATAATTTAATCAGAAAGTTACAGGAGGTTATTTTCTGACAAAAGCAGAAAAGGTATTGAATTATATTCAACTTTTGATAACATCTGCTTGTAATTAGAAGGAAAAAATTAAGAAACTTTCAAAATAAATTATTTATACTAATTATAACAAACTAATTTAAGTTAAGTAGAAAAATTAATAGTAGAGTAGTTGCCGATGATCCGTCCATTTATATCAACATTTCGAAACCAGAATTTTTTCATACTTTATTACATTGTCTCACACATTTCCTTAGTTGCGTTTTGTTCAAACATTATTGGCCAAATATGGTTTATTTTATATGACTACGTACTTGAAAGTTTAGGTCATATGAACGTTTCCATGAAGCGGAAAGAAATTCCGTATGTTGGAAGAAAGACAGCTTACATATCTCAACATCCTGTTCAATATTAATCATCATCTGTCTTGCTGTATTTGTCACCTCAACTCCAGTAAACCAGTAACCAAAAAATACCAACCAGAAATATTACAGGTACCCAGTTATTCGTTTATTCACTGCACCATTTCATCGCTGTCCATTGTCGGGTAAAGGGGCTAGGGTCTCACCCTGCTGCTAGTTGGCGGGCAGCATCTCGCGTTTATCTGACTCCATATGATCTTAGAAGTACCCCAACAGTGAACTTTGTTCAGGAGAAGAGAAACAAGGTATGTATTATAGGTAATTTACGTGTTCTTGGAATGACCACGAATTAACACTCGGTATCTAAGGGTGAGCGAAAACCGTTCTAATCCCAAACGCGAGTGTGAACCGGAGAGAGAGAGAGACTGGATAGCTGGGGGAGACGCTACTAGGTACATTTTGTAGGGCCCCAGAGACCGTCATCCGGTTGTGGAAGGGATCCCTAGTTCCCCTAGGGTGTGCTAGTTTTAGCGAGACGAAGGCAGAGAATCCCACTAGGAAGGTGTGGGGTCTGACAACGCCGGACTAAAACCGAGCAAGGTTAGGAAAGAGAGGTGCAGAGGTAGTTCAATAAGAAAGCCATGGTTCGAGTTAAGCAGAAATCGCCAGTGGAGGGAGGGAGGGAGGGAGAGGGAGAGGGAGAGAGAGAGAGAGAGAGAGAGAGAGAGAGAGAGAGAGAGAGAGAGAGAGAGAGAGAGAGAGAGAGAGAGAGAGTGTTCACTTCATATGTGTTCATGTTCATATAGTGCGGGGTTCCGAATGAATGGAAAAAGCTCCGAATTTCGGCCTTATACAGGCAGATCAGAGGCTGGGCTCTACCCGGGCCCCCTAGTGAGCAGCAGCAGCTGAGCTTCAGCAGTGTTGTGAACCAGTGCCCCTCTCTAACTGACACCTAAGGTTATTTTATTTTTGAAATATGGAAACGTAGATGGGTGTTTTCTGGTCCAAGTCGAGGGGAACTTTATACGCGGCGAAGAAGTTGCTACAACATCGATTTACATTACATATTTCACAAATATATATATACAGATATGTAAACATACATCAAATGTTTCCTGCAATATGTAGAGGTAAGGAGATCCGACCAAATGCATATATCATTCACTTCGGTGATCCAGAACTTTGATATAAATGGACGAATCATTGACCACTTAATTAGTTCATTTATTTTTTCTACTGCAATTATACTTAAATATCGTTCCCCCTGTTGTGGATTTTAAAGATTTTGTTTCATGAATTAAAAAAAATTATTTTTGATAATTTTTAAGTAGTCAGTTCTATTTTTACTGAGTAAACTTTTATTGCACTATGAATTTTGTCAATTTATTTAATTTTTGTAGAAAATTGCCAATTGGAGTTTTACAAATTGATAATGTAATAAGGTTTTCATTCACCGGTGGTTTGTCGACTTGTGACGGTGTTTATTTTAAAATATTTCTATGTTATTTATGCTTGTGATTTGTTAATTTTAGTATAGAAGCCCATGACAAGTAAAGAAATACAAAGGCACTTTTGCTCTTTTTAAATTTAATTTTGATACAGTTGACTGTGTGTTTCTACAGTGTAAATGTGTTTCTTTTTTAAGTTTTACGCTGAAGATTATATTCATTTCAGTCATCCGTCCTTTTATCGATTCTCTTAAATTATAATTAATACTTGTCTCCGTTATACTTTGAAGTCTAAATTGGAATGGTAACCCTGGCGTGCTACTCCCACCACTATTTGATAATGTAATGTAATGAATTACGAACGAATGGATCACCGAAAAGACCAGATGAAATGATTTTTACACCTCAACCCTTCATCAAGCTGTTGTTTTCACTGGTACCACTACTTAAAGGGTCAAAGTCTCACCGATCTCATTGTTAAGAGAATTCATAAATATATTAACACAGTATTTCTCAAAAGGAAATCGCTAGAAATAAAAATCTTATCTTTTCGTTATCCATTAACAAAACATTAGAGATTGACTTGCCCATTTTTTCAATATAAATAAGATCTTTGTATTCATGAAATGTATAAACATACAAACGAAATGAAGAGCGTGAAACAATATTTAATATTCTTGAATTCTTATTGTTAAAAGAGTACTGGGTATTTTTGATCCAACTTTTAATTACGTTTTATTTGTCATACCTTAATTTTTTTTTCGAGGAACAATCACGGAATACTGGCCAACTTTATTCCAATAGCGCCCGTTGTAATATCTTAAATATACAGCGTAATCTGCTAAATATTTCCACCTGAACAAGTTTACGGCCAATTTCTTAGAACCAGCTGACAGACAGTCGAAAGACGGTGTCCCCGAGCCTGCTAAAAGTTCTGCCTCCATCTGCCCAAGCAGCCTTGATTGACTGCCAATAGGAGGATTACATTTGAACCTGGGAGATGATTACCTGCGAAGAGACAAGAGGACCAGTTAATCCCCCACGGCTGCCTGCCCCCGGGCACTTTATATTCCCGAAGCGCCGCCCACGCCATAAACACCCCAACTACCCTGGCGCCCCCCCCCCCCACCGTTCCTCCGCAGCGGCAAAAATTAAGCCTCACGGAGAGCACAAAGCCCCTGCACCAATAAATCAGGGGGTAAGCCCCTTCAAACTCCGTGATGGTTTTTTAAAAGAGATGGGAGGTTGAGTCCGCGGTAATGGGGTTATACATGTTCAGGGCACGTCCGAGGGAGCAAATGATGACATCGTGTACCTCTTTCCCGGCTATTGACACACCTCTCACACATAATGGCTTCTCGTCCTCTCGTTTACCTCTATGTCGGGGATCGACTTGTTCATTAGACAACGGGCGTCATCTGGCTAATACCTCTTTGCATTGAATATCTGTTCGACGAATGACCTTCTGGTGTCAAGCAATTGTCTCACTTCTACCATTATAGAAGAATCTTTTGACCTAATCGTTAGTGAATGCTGTCTAGTATTCTTATCAGCCTGGAGTTCAAAAGGAGCTGGGGTATTTAAGGTGACTCCTGGATACCAATTAAGTTCAATTTGTTCAAATGTTATACTTAAGTAACATCACTAACTACTTGCTTGAAGTAGTAACTAAGACAAAAAGATAGTATGTTTTTTTCTTCCATAGTAAAGACATAGAACTTCTAAATAGCAATAAAAATCAGAGTGGGGCAGTAGCTTGCTCAGAAGTAGTTCATTATTAGTTTACTACGTAGACAACTGCTTGAGAAATTTTTTAGGTTACACAGTTTACCTGAAAATGAAAATCACTTATTTACAACCATCAAATACATTTAAGTAGTTGCAACTGCAACTAGTCAATAAATGCCAGCGCGCAACTACTATTTGTCAACTACCTGGTAGGTCTGTAGTTGGACTTCAAAGCTACAACTAAACTAGTTGGAAAAAAGTAGTTGCTACAGCGAATACCAACTAGTAGTTGTAATTGTGGTTACGGAGCTACAACTACATTTAATATGCATTGAACACTACATGTTGTTGAAAATTTTAAGTTTGTGTTTGTTAATTTATACATAATACACATTTGAAGTTGTAGTGTCAACTTCTTCATTACGAATAAATGGAAGTAAATATTTAGGTATTATATAAATACTTCTCGACCCAGAAAATATCTACCTATGTTTACTATGTTGTAATAATAAAGTTAAGCGTCGGTTAAGAGAGAGGAAAACTAGTGCATGAAACAGCTGAAGCCCACTAGGAGTGCGGGTGAGGCCCAGCCTCTGACCTGCCTATATAAGGGGCAGATTTGGGGTATTTGAGAGGTTAACGAACGCCGACCTGCACCTGTTGCTTGATGTGCTGTCGGTGGATGAGTTCTTCCACCGAAGAAACATCAAGTTTTTCGACGCGTTGCAGCACCTCACAAATCCAGTGTTTAACACTATGGCCCCACCACCCCACCCGAATCGATGGCAATAGACTTTCGGGGAAAATTTAGGTAAAGAATTAGAATGTAAGTTAGTTTTAAGTTTTTGATAAAAATTTTAGCACCATCACCTCATAGTCTTATCAATTAAGCCAAGTACATTGTGTTTCATTGTACTTGCATTAATTATATAACATTTATACCGAATGCAGACCTTGTATAGAATATAGCTATAAGTGATGATATAGGACATTGAAAAGAATTTTGTCATTTTTAAGGGGATTGGAAAAAAACAAAAACATTTGACGGACTCTTGGAACCCGGCACCTGAAGAACTCTCCCTTAGAAAAAATAACCTTAGGCGTCAGTTAGAGAGGGGCACTGGTTCACAAAACTGCTGAAGCTCAGCTGCTGCTGCTCACTAGGGGGCCCGGGTAGAGCCCAGCCTCTGATCTGCCTGTATAAAGCCGAAATTCGGAGCTTTTTCCATTCATTCGGAACCCCGCACTATATGAACATGAACACATATGAAGTGAACTCTCTCTCTCTCTCTCTCTCTCTCTCTCTCTCTCTCTCTCTCTCTCTCTCTCTCTCTCTCTCTCTCTCTCTCTCTCTCTCTCTCTCTCTCTCTCTCTCTCTCTCTCTCTCTCTCTCTCTCTCTCTCTCTCTCTCTCTCTCTCTCTCTCTCTCTCTCTCTCTCTCTCTCTCTCTCTCTCCTCTCTCTCTCTCTCTCTCTCTCTGCACTGGCTGCTCTACTCGAACCATCGCTATCTTATTCAACTACCTCTACATCTCTCTTTCCTAACCTCGCTATGTTTTAGTCCGGCGCTGTCAGACCCCTGACCTTCCTAGTGGGATTCTCTGCCTTCATCTCGCCAAAACTCGCCACTCCTTGGAAGAGACCTCTTCCTCGCGGACGACGGTCGCCGGGGCCCTGCCAACTTTACCTAGTAGCGTCTCCCCCACCAATCCAGTCTGTCTCTCTCCGATTCACACTCGCGCTTGGGATCCGGACGGTTTTCCCCTACCCTTAGATACCGAGTGTGAATTCGTGGTCATTCAAAGACGACATAAACTACCTATAATACCTACCCTGTTCCTCTTCTCCTGAACATAGTGCTTTGTCGGGGCACACCTACTAAGATCGTATGGAGTCAGATCAATACGAATAAAGCTGCCAGCCGACTAGGCCACCTGCAAAGGTCAAAGACCACTGGTCCACCCATTTTATCTCTTTCTTGACCCTAGCCCGCGGCGGGATCCTCTCTCCTTGGGGACATTTTCCAACAGAAGTAAACATTTTTTAATTTAGTAAATAAGAGGGAGAAGAGTGGAAATCGTACTATAATACTACAAAAATGAATGTTTAGTTATATTTTTTTCTACAATGCCTAAATCCATTCCAACAGGGATACAAGTAAAAATCATCAATGACCGTAGTTGTAGCTATAACTACAACAAATATTATTTGGTAGTTCTCATCGCAACTATATTTCCTAACTACAATAGTTGAAGCTGTGACCTCCAACTACGGTTATTGTAGTTGGCAAACAGTAGTTGTTGTCAACCAACTACTGACTACAAAAAGTAGTTGTTGTTGCAACTACTTTCACACTACTGAAGATATCATGATGATAAGCAGATATAAATTTTTCCGAAGTCTTATGTGATGATGGGGATGAAGTTAAGAATATGGTGACGTTTTTTAAAGAGGCAAAAATGATTGGGTTTTAATGTGTAACAGTTTTGAGGAATTGATGTTTGAAGGAAAATTATAAAAGACAAGGAAAGAAATGTTACGGTATAAGAGGCCTTTTTATGTTATTAATTATGTTTAAAATAAAGGATGCAGAAAGAGATGGAAGAATAGATGGAAAATGAAGAAAGATGAAAGACCGAATGGAAGCGAAGGAAAAAATGAATCCGCTGAAGTAGATGAAGACAACTGTATTGAGGTATCTGTGACCCAATAAAGAGGTCGAAAAAAATTCCTTGTAAATAAATAAGAATAAGGTATTTAATAATTAATAAGCCCAGGTTGCGGAAGATATTTCTTCTTTTTTTTTTTGCTATAAAGAGGAATGGTTGGTTGGATTATTAAAAAAAAAATCCCTCATATGCTGTAATTGAATATGGTTATGGTGGGAAGCCTTCGCCCACTCTCGACATTCTTAGCTTTTATTAGTTTGGATTTGGACGTTCCAGCTAAAAATGATTTAAATTGATATTAATTTCATAGAGTGAACAACACATACTTCTTAGTATGAATAATTCTGTAAATCTTTACTTCATAACAGGCACGGGGCCAGTAGTATTTCGTCTGTCCGTTTATATTTAGAATCCTTGTTTATTTTATAAGGTGAAGAAAACACAAAAACAAATTGTAAGACACTTAAAATAATAAAGTTTTGGAAGCCTGAATACAAACAGTGTAATGTCGCGGGGGGAGGGGGGGGGGGAGTGACTGTCATTGATCTAACAAGAAGGAAAAAAATGTCGACCAAAAACACTAAAAAAAAAGAAGTATTTTTTCATGATTATTTATATTTTGTGGTTAATTAATATTCAGGGCTAACGCCGAAAGTTCACTGGCAGTACCACGAAGCTCGCACACGGAAAAAATTCCCTTGCTCGTGGTGAATTAATTCGGCATTGATCATTGCAAGTCCGCGCAAAGAGCTTAAGAATAATAAATGAATAATAATAATAAATAAGGAGTTTAGCGACCCCTGGGTCAACCAGTAAATGCGCTGGGGTATTCTCACAGTTTTATATATATAATAAGCCACAGCCCACTATATCACAACAGCTGTATAAGCCAGCAGCTCTAACCGATTTAGGAGGCAGTAGATATCTCTATAGCAGTGGCCTGTACCTCTAAAGCACACTTAGCAAGCTTTTTTTGTTATATCAGGTATTATTGTCTCTCGGTGTGTGATTTAAGAAAGAAAAAATTCCATTCACGTAGTGGGATCTTTATGGAAAAAAAAGATTTTTTTCTTCTTCATTCACGTTGCAATATATAATAGGAAATGAAACTAACCGATGGTAGGGGTAAATAGTTGAATAAAGGATAAGTAAATGTAAACAATGGTATAATGTACATAAGTAAAAGAGTGAAACAAGTACTTAATATGTCATTGACTTGTGTTTCTTGCAAAGAACCGCTGGTGGTAACGTATTTATATAAAAAGGCTTTTGGTTACGGACAACCTTCAGGCCTCCAGTTCTCCACACAGAAAAAAAAAGACTACTAAGATAATTTATAAATAAATTTGAAAAATAACACTTTATTATGGACATTGGTCTCTGTGAATAACAAAAAATAATAATAAATAAATATGTTTGGCTGACAAAAAAAATATAACTTACACTGATGTGATAAGCTCATGAACAATAATGGGCCTGTCTACATACTATATGTTGATTATAATGAACCAACTGAAATAGATTGAAACAAAAACCATAAATGGGTTTTTTTTTGGTTTTTTTGGGTTTTTTTTTTTATTTTATTTTATTTTTTATCTAAGCTCTCTAGTTAGAATTTGAGGATGAAGGAGAAATATAAAATATTTAGGGTGATCGGATCCTTGTACTAGGAGGACCTGCTTGAAGGTGGTGTGAGAGGAGTAAGGAGTGTGGGAATCCTTGGTGTGAGTCCACTGGTGGCTGGGCCTAGAGTCTCTCTAGGCATGTAGTGCAGTCTTATTTAGTTAGTCTAATATCGGTGAGGGTGCCCCTTGTTGTTGGTGGGCCAAGCGCCGTGATGTCAACCATTTCTTCTGCTTTACTCGATCTTGTTAGTTGCCATCGTGTCGGTAGCGGTGGTGGTGTCATGTCTCGGAAGAGAGGGTTTAGACTGTGCTTCATCGAGTCGAAGAACTTGATGTGACGTCGTCTGATGGCTTCAGTGATGGTGGGGAGCTCGAACTTTTCGTGCATGTCGGAAGACTTCATTTCACGAAAAGGGGTATGCCACAGTGCCGTTCGCAGGATGTTGTTCTGGAAGCTCTGGAGGCGAGTTATGGTGCTGGCATGTAGGAATCTAAAGAGTGGTGCCCCAAACAGTAGAGCTAGCCTCAGGACGCTCTTGTATATGAGGAGTTTCAGTCGAAGGGATATGGCCTGACTGGTGATGAGATGCTGAAGAGAGTAGTATGTTCTGCGGACTCGTTTTAATTTCTTTTGCAAGTCTGTGCCGAACGTCATGTGCCTGCCTAGGTTGATGCCCAGGTAGCAGATACTGTTGGCTAATTTACATTGACTTGTAAGTACACTTGAATGTGGACAGCTCGCAGCCTGTCGGCGATTAATTGGCTAGCGCCCTCTGCAGCCTTTAGAGGTTTCGTTGGGTTGAGGCTGGTGCTGAAGACCCCTATGTCGTCCGCATATGCCGCTACCTCACAATTGGAGTATGAAGCTCCTACTATATGCGCGGTGTATCTGTTGAAGAGTAGGTGTCCCAGCACCGACCCTTGGGGAACTCCAACCACGAAATCTCTTCTGGTGGTTAAGACGGCTCCTATTCGCACAGAAAATGTTCTGCCTGCTAGGTAGGAGGACATGATGTTCTGGAGTTGCGCAGGAAAGTCGTGCTTGTTCAGGTGTCGCAGGAGTGTACGATGATCTACGGAGTCAAATGCCTTCGTGTAGTCAAGGGAGATCATCGCAGTGACTGTTGTGGCGCATGTTCGTTGCAACGTGCCGCTGCAGTTTTACAAGGTTGCAGTCCGAGCTAAGTCCTTTGGTGAAGCCGGTCTGTTGAGGTGTAATGATGTCTTGAGCGTCACAGTGCCTGGTGAGATGATCGTAGAGAATCCTCTCGTAGATTTTTGACAACAGGGTCAGCAGACTGATGGGCCTGTAGTGAGCTGGCTCATACCCATTCTTGGCCGGTTTCAACAGTGGGACGATAATGGCATGCTTCCATGTCTGGGGAAAATAATGTAGTCACAGTGAAGAGTTTAAGATGTTCACTATGTGGGATATCCCCTTCCGTGGTAGCTGTTTCAGAAGGATGTTCTGGACGTTGTCATCTCCTGGTGATCTGTTGCCTCTGGTGCGACGAATGATCGCCGAAACCTGGCGGTAGGAGGTATATATGGAAGTTTGGGTGGGGGTCCACCGGTCGGGCGCTGTGATTGGCTCACTGACTCTATCCCCTCTCAAGTGGTCAGCGAGTATGTCGGCCTGCTCTGCAACAGACATGAACTGCCCGTTGTTTACCAGTCTTACAGTGTTTTTCTTGGTTACAGATGTTTTAACCAGCCGCCAAAATGCTTTGTAGTCGCTGTGTAAACTGCGGATACGGTCACCCCACATAGAGCTCTTCCACTGGATCATTAGAGATGTTATTTGGGTAGTTAGAGCGTACATACATACATAAATGGGTAGAGGTATAGGAAAATATGTAAATTATTAATCGGGAGGAAATAGCGAGACTGTAACTGTATATAACAGTATTTTGTAACCCACAGTAAATATCATTCCACAGAACGTTTATGATTCCCATTTTTCTACTTCTTATTTCTATTGTTGTTTACAACAACTGTCAAACAATGATTGTCGTCTCCCTACCATTTCTATTTATCAGTATATGATCTGTACACAAAATTCAAAACGTCGCCTGTAAATAAATTTAATGAAAATTCAGCATCTCTCTTTCTTCAAATAGAAACAATATCCCAAAGAAAATCCGCTCCTTTCCAATTTGTTAAACAGCTAACTAACAACTCCCAGTATAGTATTAACTATATTTCTTACTCCGTCTACAACCATTTCATATTATATCGGCCAGATCCATAACCTCTCTCACCTCCCCCCCCCCCAAATCGGAAACCCCGATCAACGACGAAGAGGATATCTCCCGGTAGGTAAACTCTAATCTTCTTTATCAACTCTTAAAACCTTTTTAAACTCGAACAGCTTTCGCGAGATAAGTCTTTATAATCGTAGAATATTGTCCAAGCTTAAGTAAAGAATAACTTCTTTTCGAAATTTTTTCGTAGGATATCTCTCCGTTAATGCCAGGTAGATTCTATGATGAAATAATTGTGTCGGTACTTTCGATGGATATGTATATATCATTTAAAATGCTTCTCCTTAAGATCTCAAGCCCACAGTCACGATTCGTCGATAGAGGGATTTTACCGGAAAATCCCTACGAATAACACCAAATGTTTTGCTGCTCAGGTTTCGTGATCGTCAACACCCAATTATGCTCTATGCACTGCCAGTCAGAACCTGGCTTGATAAATGTTGCTATGTATAGTTATATTAAGTAGTGAAATATGGCGTACAGCAAGAAAACTGATATAGGCATGAAGTTAAAAAACATAATGAAATGAATTCATAATGTTCACTTTCTAAACCTCCCGGCTACATGATATTCAAGTAAGTTTGAGAACATCTGAAATTTATCAAGTTTTTTTTTGGTAACTTACAAAAATGATGATATTACAGATTTTATTTATAATAAAAATGGCTAGACTCCGATGCAGGTTCAATTGATAGCGAACCAAGGAAAATTTCGCCATAAGTGTTCCGCCCAACCACTGTGGTGTTTTTGCCGAACCTATTCGATTTTGTTTAGTACAGCACAGTCAAAATATTTTATAGTTTATAGTTTCTGGTCATCAGTTGTTCATGTCATAAGGATTGTTGTCACCATCATTAATTTAAAACGTACCTTTGAACGAAAGAATAATTACTTTTTGGAATTATTGAAACCTCAAAAAACGTTTACAAGCACTGTGAGCACTATATATATACAGGAATATTCCCCCGTTCTGTGAACGTTCGGATGATCGGTACAAATGAGTGCCAGAAGATCCAACTCGTCTACATTTCAGTCAGTGACGTAAGGCCAAGCCCAGGTGTGGTAATATACTCCTACACATGTCTGTTCTTCTCAACCACGTTCACAGGTGGTAATTTTGTCCATAACCATAACCATTAAAGTGCTTGTTGTTCGTTCACGGGTCATCAGTTTTTTCCTCTTATATCAAACAATAGATCCTTATCATTTCCTCCGGTTTAAATTGAGCTGCGTCAATTTCCGTCAAAGGAAGGATACAGCGGTATGTCGGCGATTTGTTTAAAAATACTACTATGCATCAAGTTCTTACAAGAGCTATATCAAAGAAATATGAAAGTTTTAAGGCATCTAAGGGAACTCTGAATAAATAAATTTGATGAATAGGACCAAACTAAGCTGATATCCGAGCGAATAATCCACTCGAGTACTACATTTTATTTAGTGAACCTCACTGGTCATTTTGAACCAATAAAAATAATTTTAAATATTAAAAAAAAATCTTTTCGGGTCCTTTTTAGGTATCGTAAAAAATCCATACATGCAGTCAGACAAACGAAAGACGGTTGTTTACCGATGCTTGTTTACTCTTCAGTCCAATCAATAAATATAGATTTTACAAACAAAAATTTAACTTAGAACTTCATCCAGACAGTAACATAAATAACGCTCTACGCCGACACCTACTAGATACAGTTACACCTCTAGCCTGTTACACACCAGTAGCAGTTACAGAAGGAACATGTACTGAATGAGATAACCTGATATAAAGGACTGGCCCACAAACGCTGAGCTGGCTCTGGCTCCCCAATATGACTGCTCTTGCCAACTTTTTTTTTTGCACTTTCTCCCACACTCATCGATATCCTCCTATAGTTTCTTCGGCAGGTCTGTTTCGGTGGTTAGGAAGGGAGTCTTCTGAGGCCTGATGAAGAGGGATCAAGTCATCTGTTAATTTATTGTCCCGTGTAATACCACATAACATTAATAAGGCTGTTACATTTTAAAAATGTTTCATAACTAATACCGGCACTAGTTAAGTAAAATTTCTAGTAGAAGCAGGGAATGACCAGTACCGATTACTTAACTCCAAACACAAGAAGATGACCAGATACTTCACCTGTAACATCGGCTGCAAGGACTTGTTTAGATCGTCATGATAGTCATACTACATTTTACCTGCATTTCCTAAAAATCTTTATGTTGGTCTCAACCCTGACTGATCAAACCAATACAGCAATATTTGATATAGTGCAGCCTGGTTGGCGATTGTGACGATCAGGTGCTGAATGTGAAATTTTCCCTGGTTCGCAGATCACCTTCATTCACATGAGCTCACCTCACTGTCATTTTGATGGTATAGACCGTATGTGGGCAACAGCCGGCCCGCTGTAAGATTTGATCCGGCCCGCGAGACATTTTGAAAAACCCAATTTAAAAAAAAAAAATACACTACTTACTCATACTCATGGAATCAAGTGAGCGAGCAAGCCGAGTGGCGGTGATCATCAAAGAGTGAGGCGGCAAACATCAAAGTTCAAAGCCATTGATGTTTGCCGCCACACTGGCGGCGCAACAAAGGATTATTGCTTCGCAATTGTATTGTTCTACACTAGACGATTCTAGATCATTCCTTCATTTTGCCTATATAAGCGGGTGGATGGCCGGAACTTAGTTCAGTCCTATTCGAGCTACCGTGGTGATAAGTTTGCTTTGTGACTTTGTGTGCATCTTGAGTGCTTACTAATTATACCTATTTTCTTATTAAGTTTATCGAACGATAAGTAAATGAAAATGATGTCTGGTGGAAGGAAACGAAAAGTAGATGCAGAGGGTCGCCAGTTTCAAGAAAAATGGACTGAAGAATTCTTCTTTATCTTGCACAATGGTAAGCCTATTTGTTTGATGTGTAATGAATCCATTTCGGTGATGAAAGAATTCAATATAAAGAGGCATTACTCAACTAAGCATCCTACGCTGCTCTCACTGACAGGACAAATAAGAAAAGACAAAATCCAGAAACTTACCGCAAATTTGGAAAAACAGCAGCAAATATTTCATAGACAAAGAACACAACTTGATAATGTTGTGAAAGCTAGTTTTATAGTTAGTTCAAAATTGGCAAAGTCATTGAAACCATTTGCCGAAGGAGAATTTATCAAGGAGTGTATGTCAGAAGTTTGCAGTGTTTTGTGTCCTGAAAAGAAAAATGAATTTGAAAAAATTAGTTTGTCAAGACGAACCGTTGTACGACGTATAGAAATGATGGCTAATGATATAAAAACAACATTGACTGGCCGTATGACTGGTATTGAATCATTTTCCATAGCATTAGACGAGAGCACCGATTTGTCTGACATAGCTCAACTGGCTATATTTATTCGAGGTGTTGATAAAGAATTCACTATTACTGAGGAATTGCTTGCTTTACAGCCGCTAAAAGGAACCACTACAGGAGAGGACATTTTTAATGAAGTTCAAAAGGTATTCACAAGTTTTGGCTTGCCATGGTCGAAATTAGTTGGAGTATGCACAGATGGTGCACCTTCTATGGTCGGCTTACGTAAAGGTTTCATCGGAATTTTGAATGAAAAAGCAACTGAATTAAATGTGCAAAAAGATGGTTTGATAGTCCTTCATTGCATTATCCACCAACAGAACTTGTGTTCTAAGTCCATTCGACTCCAGAATGTTATGAATGTGGTAGTAAAAACCATCAATTTTATTCGATCCCGAGGGCTTAACCATCGTCAGTTCAAGGCGTTTTTGGATGAAATATCAGCCGAGTATGACGACGTAACATATTATTGTGAAGTCAGATGGCTAAGCAAAGGGAAAATGCTGAAACGGTTTTACGAGCTTAGAAATGAGATAGCAGAATTTATGCAAATAAAAGATAAACCACTATCTGAATTGAGTGACGCAAAATGGATATGTGACTTAGCATTTCTTGTCGACCTTACAGGCCATTTGAATGATTTAAATTTGAAACTTCAAAAACAAGGACAGTTAGTAAATGATTTGTACAGCCATTTGAAAGCGTTTCAGAACAAAATCCGCTTGTGGGAGGCACATATGCTGTCTGGTAACAGTTACCATTTCACCACGCTCTCTGCGTATGAAAATATTGCTTACGCTCAATATGCTGAAGAACTCAAGTTACTGTCGGAGCAATTTTCGATCAGATTTAGCGATTTCAAACACATGGAAGACTGTTTCAATTTATTTGCTACTCCAACAAAAAGTAATGTACAAAATGCTCCAATACACTTGCAAATGGAGTTGATCGAGATTCAAGAAAACTCACTCCTAAAATCTAAATTTGAAGACGTGGAGTTGTGCGATTTCTACAAAAAATACCTCAAAGAAGACCATTTTCCGCAGCTTAGAAAATTTGCAAGAAGATTGATTTGTGCGTTTGGCAGTACTTATAAATGCGAACAGTTCTTTTCATTGATGAAAGTTAATAAATCAAAACATCGTACAAGGCTGACTGACGATAATTTGGAAAATTCTTTACGTCTTTGTACCAGTGGAATTAATCCAAACATCGATGAATTAGTTTCCCAAATTCAAGCTCAAGTGTCTCATTGATTTCGGTGTCGCTATTTAACTTTCGTAGTTTGTAACAATTCTAAATTTAACGATTTAATTTAATGCTGTAGGTACCTATTTTTTCATTTCATTTTGTTATTTTAATAAATTGTGTTGTAATAACATTGTCGTATTATTTCATGGCTGACTGATATCTATCGCTAAAAATTATGAACACTACTTTAAAATGCACTACTTTTAAACGCGGCCCGCGAACGTATTTGCACACTAAAGTTTGGCCCATAACATGTCAAAGGTTGCCCATACCTGGTATAGACAAATTGTATAGTTCATTCAAAAAGCTCTCTATCCACAACCAGCACCTAACACATAGAATACTAAGTTCGGAAACATAAAACTGATACCCATTCATCTACTTTTATATTATACTAACATAACCTTATTAACAAAAAGAAAAGTAAGCCCACTGTGAATAAGCTGATTTTAAGGGATAATGAAAATTCCAAGAAGGTGGACAGTAACTGATCATTGTCGGCAGTCACCAGTCATTTCAGTGAAAGTTCATTAAGTAACCTTTACTAGTCGTTTTTAATTTATCCTTCAGAAATCCAATGAACGGTTCCGAACATTACATAATTTTTCAGGTTTTTGTTATTAGTGTAATAGAAACTATGCCATTGGATATGAGAACGAACAAAATAGCTAAAAATAGCAACCATTAAAACTGCGAATGCTATTTGTAATCTATGTAAATGGTGCTTATGATTTTCTGCGCCGGCCTAGGTCGGTGAATGCTCAAAGCCAATCGAGCATGTTTATGTTAATTTGCTATCACCACCCTTCACTGGGACAAAGTCATATTAACACAAAACACCTATGACTGGAATTCTCCGCAAGGATTGCCCATACATAAATACATAGACAGTGAAATAACTGCCTTCAAGATACAATATCCAGTAACGGATCTGAATAAAGGATGCTTGAATGATTTGCGTTAGAAAGGTCCGGGATCGACTGTGTGACTAGGCGTTAGTCTCAGATATTGCTTATGGTATGAGGCCTTCATCGAATATCTACGCTATATGTAGTTAAAAATAAAAGAATATATATATATATGTAATGAAAGTGATCTCTCTTTCATTTGAATTTGCCGTGCTGCTTCCACTGGCCCCCACCAGATGGAGCATCAGTTATCAGAGAGAGAAGGTTATGTGAGATAACAGAACATATAATAGTGTGTAAAATAAAATAGTGTAAATAGAGAATTGATAGTTAGAAACTGTAATTGTCGTTTCTTTGTTTACAGGTAAGATTGTGTAAATCAATATTAATAATTGTTATAATATAATATATAGTGAATAAAATTGCTAACTTTGTTTACAGAGAAACTGATTTCAGTTTATTCACCCCACCTTCAATAATTGTCTTACAAAACGACAATAGGAGTTACAATGGCGAAAAGACTGCAATTCACCATTAACTTTGTGGGATCACCGAAGGATAAGAAGACAAATGTTCTCTCAATTACCACAATTAAGACAGAGGAAAATGAAGAATATGTGTTGCCCCTAGAGAAAAGCTTTATGAGTGATCATGAAGAATTGACTAAGACACTTATTTATAAAAGATTGAGGAACAGTTTTACTCAAAGAGGTCAACAGAAGAGTGTGTGGATTACATTAACCGAGAAAATGAAAACAATATATTTTGATGAAGAAGGTAATGTAATGTTTGATAATTTATATTTAGAACAAGTAGTGAATAAAGATAAGATGGTTGAATCCACACAAAATAAAGAGAATGAGCTAAATTTAAAACATATAGCAGAGAAGTTCATGGTTGAGAAGTTTACATGTAAACACTCAAATGCTAAACAGTGGCTAGAGATGTTTGAGAAAGAATGTAGAAGATGTGGAATCAATGCAGACAGTAATATGATTGAGATATTAAGGTTGTTTTTGGAAAAGTCATGCTTAGACTGGTACTCAGCAACCCTAACAATATTAACAATGGACTCTGTGTGGTCTGAGTGGAAAGAAAAATTTTTGGAAACTTTTGAAGACCAAGGATGGAGTACAGGAATGCATGCTATATCATATAGGTTTAAAGAAGGTCTACTGATGGAATACGCCATGAAAAAAGAGAAATTATTGTTAGATATGGATGAGAATATTAGTTCACAGACTTTAGTGATGCTTATAGCTGCAGGCTTACCTGAGTTCATTAGAAATAAGTTAGATAAGGAAAAATGTGAGAATTCGACCAAACTACTTCATGAAATTAGAAAATGTGAGGGTCTAGCGAACAAAAATAATTTTATGAAAAAGAAAGATGAAAAACTTTTTAGTAAAAATAAATTTCAAGAAAAAAGGCCATGCAATAATTGTGAACAATTAAACAAAGGCATCAGATATCATCCAGAAGCTTCATGCTGGTTTAAAAAGAGAGACAAATATGAAACTAGAATACTGGGAAGCAACTCAGTATTAGAAGTAGATCTAAATACAGAACAAAAAAACGAATAATCACACCATTGATTAAAGTAAAAATATTATTAGAAGAGAAGTTACAGGTAAATGGGACATATGATCCAGGATCCCAAGTCTCTCTAATAAATACAAAATTAATTAAGATAAAGAAAAAAACAGAAGATGTTAATAAGATATATTTAAAAACAGTCAATGGTGTGACACAAACAAAAGGTTTAGTAACCATAAAAGTGAAAATTTTTGAGATAGAAAAATATGTTGATGTGTTCATTGTAGAGAGAGATGATTTTGAAGATTTTCTTATAGGATTAGATATTATCAAAAAATTTAGATTAATTCAAAATGAGAATCTACAAATATTACAGAAGAAAGAAGATGAAACAGGAAATACTGAGAAAAAGAAAGAAAAAAATGAAGAAGTTAAAGTGAATTTTAATGAACATATCGAAGAAGACGGGTTCAAAATAAAATTAGATCACTTAGATAATATGAGAAAGATTACGATAGAAAGACTGATAGAAAAGTACAGTACAGTATTTGCCAGGAACAAATATGATGTGGGCACGGTTAAGGATTACGAAGCTAGAATTGACTTACTGGTGGACAGATTCTGCAGCAAAAGGCCTTATAGATGCACTATAGCAGATAAGAAGGAAATAGAAGATCAGGTGGCAAAATTATTACAAAATGATCTAATTGAAGAGTCCTATAGTCCATTCGCAGCCCCCGTAACCTTAGCATTCAAAAGAGATGAAAACAAGCGATCAAGATTATGTATAGATTTTCGTGAATTGAACAAACTAGTTATACCACAAGCTCAACCATTCCCATTAATAGATGATTTAATAATACAAACAAGAAACTGCAAATACTTCACCACACTAGATATAAATTCCGCTTTTTGGTCAATTCCATTACGCATTGAAGATAGACAGAAAACAGGATTTGTCACACAAGAAGGGCACTTCCAATGGACATGCCTACCCTATGGTTTAAAGACATCACCAGCTATTTTCCAAAGAATTTTATCCAACATCTTAAGAAAGCACAATTTAAAAGACTTTTCAGAAAATTATATAGATGACATCTTAATTTTTTCGAAATCATTCACAGAACATATAGAACATATAGAAAAAGTAATAAAAGCAATAGTCAATGAAGGTTTCCGATTAAAATTTAAAAAATGTACATTTGCAGCAGAATCAGCAAAATACCTTGGACACATAATACAACACAATACAGTAAGACCAATAAAGGACAACTTAATTTCAATAAAAAACTTTCCAACTCCAAAAACCCAAAAGAACATCAGACAATTTTTAGGAAAAATTAATTTTTATCACGAGTATATACCAAAAAGCTCGATATTGCTAGATCCACTGCATAAATTATTAAGGAAAAATGAAAAATTCTTATGGACGGAAGAGTGTGAAAAATCCTTTGCAGAAGTAAAGAAATTGCTATGTTCCCAACCAGTGTTAGAAATATTTGATAATGATTTACCAATAAGAATTTATACAGATGCATCTCTAGAAGGTATTGGTGCAGTTTTGAAACAAGTACAAAACAATGGAAAAGAAAAGCCAGTAGCATACTTTTCAAAAAAATTAAGCGAACCGCAAAAAAGGAAAAAAGCAATTTATTTAGAGTGTTTGGCAATCAAAGAGGCATTAAAATATTGGCAATACTGGTTAATTGGAAGAAAATTCACTGTATTTTCAGATCACAAACCATTAGAAAATTTAAACATAAGAGCAAGAACGGATGAAGAACTTGGTGAATTAACTTACTATTTGTCACAATACAATTTTGAAATTAAATACATTCCGGGAAAGGATAATACCGAAGCAGATAGTTTGAGCAGAAACCCGGTATTAGAACCAATTGAAAATAAAGAAGAAATCCTAAAAATAGTTAATTTGATAAAAATACAAGAAATTAAAAAAGATCAAGAGGAAAATAGAATATTACAAAACACCAAAACAAAATTAATAGAAAAAGATGGAGTGTTCTATAAAAAAGTAAGAAATAAAGAAAAGATAATTTTATCTGAAAACTTAAGTTTAGAATTCATTAAAGAAATACATTCTGAATGGTGCCATATAGGAATTAAACAAATGATGAATAGGGTATGCCCTTATTACACAGCAAAAAATATAACTGCAAATATAAAAAAAGTATGTAAAACCTGTGAAATATGTATTAAAAACAAATCCAGAGGGCAAGAAAAATATGGGCTAATGTCACAACTAGGGCCAGCAACAAAACCATTCGAAATAATGTCAATCGACACTATTGGAGGTTTTGGAGGACAACGATCAACAAAAAGATACCTCCACCTGCTTATTGACCACTTCACAAGATATGCATTCATTTCAACATCAAAAACTCAGAGTGCCACTGACTTCATCAAGTTAGTAAATAATGTGCTGGAAACAGAGAAAATAGGTATAATACTTACAGATCAATACCCAGGAATCAACTCAAGAGAATTCAAAGATTTCCTAAGGGAAAAGGAGGTTCGATTGATATTTACAGCAGTTAATGCACCCTTTTCCAATGGTTTAAATGAGAGACTAAATCAAACTCTAGTCAATAAAATCAGATGTAAAATGAACGAAAAAGGGAAGAAAAGAGCCTGGACAACAGTCGCTAAAGAATGTGTGGATAAATATAATGAAACAGAACATACAGTAACCGGTTTTCCACCCAAGTATTTATTGGATGGCACAGATACTAGCATTTTACCTGAAGAATTAAAAAAAAGAAACAATAAAGAAAACTGGATGAATGACAGTAAATTAGCCTTAGAAAGAACAAAAAAGTCTCATGAATACAACAAGAAAATATTTGATAAATCAAGAAAACATTGGGAATTTAACACAGGAGATACAGTATATATAGAAAATGGCAACAAATTGAACAGGAATAAACTAGATGAATTAAAAATTGGTCCCTTTGAAATAACAGAAAAGATATCAAATTCAATATATAAAATAAATACCGGAAGAGGAAAGCAAGAAACTGGATTCTTTCACATAACAAAATTACTTCCGATATTACCAGACTGAAAATTTTCAAAGAATTTTCACCTCAGAGAGGGGAGATGTAATGAAAGTGATCTCTCTTTCATTTGAATTTGCCGTGCTGCTTCCACTGGCCCCCACCAGATGGAGCATCAGTTATCGGATAGAGAAGGTTATGTGAGATAACAGAACATATAATAGTGTGTAAAATAAAATAGTGTAAATAGAGAATTGATAGTTAGAAACTGTAATTGTCGTTTCTTTGTTTACAGGTAAGATTGTGTAAATCAATATTAATAATTGTTATAATATAATATATAGTGAATAAAATTGCTAACTTTGTTTACAGAGAAACTGATTTCAGTTTATTCACCCCACCTTCAATAATTGTCTTACATATATATATATAATATATACATCTTATGAAATAGGAAGTGTCATCGATTGCCACTTAAACCATCATTTTTGAACAAAAAATGTGACTTGTGCCCTTTAAATCAGCTTGATTATTATATATCTATGGACTTATTTGAGACTTAAGCCGTTGGCATAAATGAAAACAAGCAGAAATTTTTGTTCAAGAGATAAAAACCTTATTTTCGTAAAAATGATACCTCATCATTTGAGCCCTTTTGACCAAACACCAGTAATATATAGAATATATATATGTATGTTCCATACATATAACATATATGTTCCATGTCTCTCTCTTTAGAATTTACGCAGCTTGAATGTCATAATGTTTAAACATGAAATTTGTATGGCTTTTAAAGATTCTAAACATATTAAAGAATTTGGATTTGTTAATGTCATTTCTCTTTATTACATAATCTTACAGCTGCTCAAGTTACCCTTTTAAAAACTAAATCACTTCAATGAAACATAATTTAGTAAAATATATTTGTGGCCAAATATGCTATATATATTTTTTATTAAAGTCAACCTTTGACTATTGAAGTCAGATTTGAGTTGGAGATCATCTCCTCTACAAAGTTATAGATGAATCATACTCTTCTTCTTTATTTATCAGTTATTAAATAATATAATATTCAATTAAACCGTTGTAGTTGTTGCATATCTTAGTGTGGATACTTGTTGGAGTAATCTAGAGGAGTTTATCAAAGGCATTTAAAATTAAAATATCAGATTGAATATTTGAATTCTTTAAACATTCACTGTAGGAGGATTTCCTGTACACTAATGAAAGTAGGATCACTACCAATTTCAAAATTCAAGTATAAAAGATAGCCTTTGTAGCGATAAAAGTTTACAAATCGTTAAATTCCATTAGCATTTAATTGATGGTATAATTTTTAATGGTAGTTGTATTTTGTCTGTCTGTGTGCCCTACGATAGCGGCCAATGGTCTGTCTATCTGGGCAAAAAAGAGGCTAGAACTTTTTTTAACACTTTTGGAAAACACTAAATAAGAAACTTGAAAATATTTTTACAAATCAGGTATTCATCCCTAGCCCCACAGACATGGAATTTCACCTCGATTTACGCTTTATAGGTTTGTTGAAAATATAAAATAGGAAAAACAATTAAACCAGGTATTTTAATTTTAAGCTATTTAACATCACAGGAAAAAGGGCTGTTTAAGATTAATATGTTAGTATAAAGACGTTTACTAAACTCAACAGCTGGTAAAACATTTGAAACCAGGTCACAAACGTGTCAAATAAAAAATACAATTTAAATAGTGAGGAAAACTTAATATTTTAGTCACAAGCTCTTTTAAAATAATATTAACATTCTTTCCACTTTCTTTTTTTATTATTTTAATTAAATAATACTGGTAAATGTTACTTCATTTTTCACTGTAAACCTACCTATTACCATCATATTGTTCATATCATCATTTTTGTTCAAAACTTTATAGACTGGAGTTTATTACCAACTGAAATTTCAATACATAATTTTTTTCGGGGGGTTCAAACAATAAATCATTTTCGTCAAAAAGATTATCTATTTTTTTTCGCAATCATTTAACGGATCATTATAAAACTCCTCCTCTACGGCTATCGCTACACGCCTACACGTTCCACTGTATTTCCTTCAACGCATATTTAAAAAAATACAGTTTATTTCATAAGTGATGCATCGAAACATTGCTGGGGCGAAATTGAACCAGCCAACTGACCAGACCACAATGAAGAGGTACAGACTACCAGGGTACCGTCCTTGATTGGACAAGGTACCTTGACGGTTTATTGCCTACCTTTATTGTGTCTGGACCTTCTCTTCATGCCTTCGTTACTAACCTCAGTGTTCTTATGCATCATCATCATGTCTCCGGTCCCGGTTTATCCGGATAATTACAGGATGAATTTCAAATTTAAAACAACGATAATTTTATTATTTTTTAAAATATAAATTCGAAATTCAATAGAGCAGTATCCCAAAAGTGACAACATTTATTCATATATGTATGAGTAATATTTATTACTCTTTATCAATGCAACTCTTTTTCTATAGAATATTTGTATTTTGAGTAGTATATTCATTGACAGTTATAGTAGTAATGAAGATCGGGCACCCATCGGTACGGTGATGACAAACTTAGGGTGTTAGGCTATAATGAGACAAAAAAACATGGACTAACCATCACATATCTGGTCCAGGAGGTCAGCTATGAATATTCAGCAACGAGTGTTTACACTGTCTGAGCCCAAAAAGGCCAACTGAGGATGACTGAATCGTTCGTGAACGGTATACTGGCTACAGCGGCAGATAATAAGCAGCTGTAATCATTATGCCTGCCAAAGAGATAAGGACCAAGTGGCATGATAATTTGTACCGGTCCAAAAAAAGTCCTGTCTTATTGGCCTCTGCATTCATGAGGGAATGCATAATGAAGGAGGCACAGGCTATACAGTGAAAATCGCTCCAGCTATTTGTCGTCAGACTTTTCAAGGACATGTATATTTCAAGGAACCCTTGGTTACTGATCGAGGAAGCAGTGGTGTGAATACAGTACTTATAGTCAAGCGGGATTATGACGATAACATCCTCCAGTAGACTCTCCCCACTGTTCCTCGCCTCACCCTCACCCGAGGTATCCCACACTCCTTATTTTCTTCACCTAACATCAAAGAGGTCCCTCCTAGAAAAAGGATTTACTTATACCAAATAATTTCCATTTTATTTTTTCCTTATTATTTAATTTTATAATTTGAGAGCTTGGACAAAAATACCGATAACAGCTCAACTTTTGTCTTTTTTGTTGGTTTTTGTTTACTCATCTTAAGGCAGGTGTCCAGTATGCTTGTTTATAAAATCGGGCCTGTCTTTAGCTATCGTAGTGTCAATTTGAATTTGATCGGATATTAACTGCACTGTTATTGCTACCAGTGATACCGAGGCTTTTTGAAGTTTCATTATGACTATGTTTATATGAAGCTTGTTAAAAATTGATTACACTATGTTTGTAAACGCGACAAATAAAGCTGAATAATTCGAACAACATCTCAATTGTAGGAATAGCAAATTATGTAAAGTTTAAAAAGGATTGAACACCGAGAAATAGTTGAAAGATCTAGCTCCAGAGCCATGTACAGCGATTTAAATGCTGATGTATATTTCATAGCTAGGTGGCTAATTTTGAAGACCCCTGCTTTCCCTCTCCCATGGCTCCACGGTTCCGTGTAAGACAAATATTCCGCATTGACAAATTCATCGTAAAAGAGAAGAAATTTTAGGCATGCGCATTAGCTTTACCCAACTTCAAAATCCAAAGTCAATATAGGCAGGCTATCTTATCATGAGATACCCACTTCTGTTTATGGAGTTGCCTGTCATAGTTCAAATTCATTTCCATTCTACGTAAGGTGGATGAGCCCAGAACGTTCATATCATAATGTAGTTATCCGTTATTTTGCAATTTTCAATTCAGCAGAATTCGTTTACATATTTAGTTAGCTTGAGATTTTAATTAAGGATACTACATCCAATCAACTGGAGGTCTATGGTCCTATGATCTGGAGATGGTTCTGGAAATTTTAGTGATCTGAACATTTCCTGATAAAACGTCTTCAGCCCGCTAAATAACCGACCTTTGCTGTGTCAATTCCTTCATCTGAGCCCGAAATAATATGGTCGTTATTCATTCAGTACTTCTAAGCCAGATCAATATTTAAGATACATTAATTTATGCGTTTATCTTAGTTACGGAGTATTGGGTGCCTTTATGGGTTGTTAAGTGAGACCCATTTTATATTAGGTGACTGAATCGTGATGGTTGGATCTCTCATAGACTATCGGGGGAAACTGGAACACAACCGTTAGCATTCGGCCTTACCTCTCGAGCTTATATTCTAGTTTCTTAACAGGATTATCTACTTATTCATTAAAGTAGTTACTCATTGAGAAAAACCGGACTAGACCAATCTCCTAAAGAAAAAATCATTAGGTGAGCTTGGGTCTTCGCAGTGAACAGGCAGTATGCCAACCAGTAGTCTACGGGGGTAGTTATTCTCTATATACGGACAAATAATACAATATAACCAGTTCAAAAGGCATTGTTCTATTTATAATGGAGAATTTATAATTAAACTAATATTTCTCGTAATACGTAAAACATTTCGTGATCGAATACGTTCATCGTCAGTATATTTTCCATTATATTACAAATTTACTCATATCATTAAATTAAGTGTTATTAATTTTAATCACTGTTTACGATAGGTAATTAGCGTGTGTAATTTATTTGTAATTATTACAGGTAGCATAATAATGGATGTTAATTAAAACTTTACTTAATATTTCCCGGCATTGTATATTCGTTTTAATCCGCTGTGTAGGAGTATGCATTGTTGCAATACATAGTACGTATGCAGTGTGCAAGGACAAAAAAGGTTTCCCTGCACTGTTTAATTCCGTTGCTCGGCTAAATTAAAATTAAAAAAAGAAAAATAGCTTTAACCACGCCAGACCGTTGCAGTATTAATTTCTCCGTGTGGATGACCTGAAGAGACTAACTTAGTCTATTTCTTACTTCTGGTCACGCTGACTTATTTTCAAGGCTGAGTCTCATTTTATTTTTTAATCACAGCTATAAACTAAATTTTTGAAAATATGTAGCGTGGACACATACTGACTCAAGATTCGGGTGGAAAATAGTATGTAATCAAGTTGAAGGGTTGACCGAACATAAATTCAAAATTAAAATGAGAAGGGTTCCTTCATCATATAAACGATGTAGAAATAAACGTTGGGGAACTATATCAAGGTAGGGTCCTAGTATTCCTTACGAATTTAAATTAAATGATTGCGTCAATAATACTAATACATTTTTAACAGAAAATACTTCATATTATTTTATGAATCATCTCGGTCACTAAAAATCTCTTTTTCAACAAATAAAACCAATTGGAAATAGCTACGAAATAGACAGGCATTATGATCAGACAGTATTAAAATTATTTTGTGCATGTAGAAAGAGAGATTTCTATTTTTAGTTCCGAAAACTGTGCTGTGGTTTAGAAGTTAGCCTAGCTTCATTAATTGGTTTATCTACTAGAAATGAATATTTCGTCTAAGGGTATGTACGGAGTTCATGTTAATCTGATGAAATGTAGTCCCAAAACATTTCATTGGTCATTATGAGCTGTATGATTAGAAGTGAAAAAGTGATACTCGTCTTGTCCATCAATCACACAAAGAAGTTTTTAGATTTTACCACTTTTAGAAAGAAGCAGTTGATCACAATTGATTAATTTTATTCTTTCATCTTTCAGTTTTGAGTGGATAGCTCGTATTGAAAGTGGCACGAATTATGTGGAAATGACGTTCAACGTTATGTTTTTTTCGGGACTGACCACGGATAATAACGCACAACAAACAAACAAAGTTATTGTGCCAACTTCACCACGCACAAATAAAAGTTACTCTCTACACCGCTAAAATAAATAAACGCTCTCTACCCGCCTACTTTTCCATTTTTATATATTTCAATAAACTAACGGCGTCGGGGTAGAGGAATTAGATCCGTTCACGATCCTGACAATGCAAGCGCTCACTAGGTGCCCTGTCTTGGTCAACCTTGTCGGAACAACGGCTTTTTTCATTGGTGGGAGCCGTTCGAGGAGTTATTTTACTAAAAAAAAAAAAAACTGTATATTTATTAAATAATGGGTTGTGAAAAAATATTTTATTCATAGAGGCAGCCGAGAATGAAAAGAGCAAACATCCCCTGAAGAAGAAACCTACTAGAAAAAGCAGAATAACGAAGATCAGGAGGTTTGAAACTCAGATAAAATTCGAATGCTCTCACATGGGACCATCACACGAGGGGGAGTCCAATGAGGAATGAAAGGCGTTGTTGAGACCCCCATTGCAAATATAATAGGTACATCAGAAGACTGCGTCGCACGGACGCACATGACTAAAAAACGGAGATGGCTCTACTCATTATAACCGCAAGACCGGAAGTCACGGGCAAAGCCCTTCAGACCATCAGAGCAGTCAACCACGTCATTTTTCGCGTGGTTTTCTTCAGATATGAGAGGCGTAAGCACCTATGTCACTAGTGCCAGGAGTTCGGGCTTATTCGAAACCATTGTGGTAACCGGCAGACAGTTGGTGAGATGCATGTCCTATAACATAATGTACAAGGAGGCCATTTCAATGTACATATTTTAGTTTTTGTATTTGTTTCAAATAAAGTTTTAAGGGGTTAGAAAGAAAGAAATCGAATCAGAAAAATCAAACACTTAAAGTGAACACTGCATTGGCACTTACTGCTTTACTCGAACCACGACTTTCCATAATGATTACCATGACCATGGCTTATGTCGCCGGGCACAGGGTTTTGGACCATGGATATAACGCATACCGAGATCATTATTGAGTGTATGATCATTAATGACGTAATAAAGAGCATTAATCATTTTCTCAAATATGTGTATGTAATTAGAAATCAATGTTGAACAAACTTTCCTGAATAGCTCCTTAGGACCTTTAAAGAAACACATCCTAGTGAATAGCTCATAACTGGAACTTGGCCAGCTGTCTCAGATATTGAAATAAAAACTATTCAATTCGTCTAGGGATTCGACTAGATTTGAACATTATTTTATATTCTAATGTACCATCATTATTACACTATATGCGATCGGAGGATCCCCTTAAGATCTACACCTAGGCACTTACTGCCTATAATACAGCTAATACAGAATATAAGTTAACGTAAGTTATAGGTATGAACGCTGATTGTTGAGACAAAACCGTGAAGGCCATCTCATCGCAGGAGAAAGCGATGCACTCATTAGATTTTTTGTTTTATTCATCGACTTGATCGAAGGAGCTCAGAACTGGCGCATTAACTTCTCTGGGCTAGCCGAACAGAGAGTGGGAGACTCCTCCAAGCATTCCAGTCCATTGTTCCATTGTCTGAGCACTGTAGCAGCGGCGGTGCGATCTTTTCTCTGGTCTTGTGGCAATATCCAATATCTGATAGAGGCTTCGTGGATCTGTCTTTGGGTATGTGCAGCATTAGCTCTTCTGTTATCGTCCGCATGTGTTGCCCAGTTGGAGTTGCGATGCACTTTCAAGGAAGCTAGGATGCGTCTGGCCACTTACCTAGTTCTGAAGCTTTTCAAATGTTGTAGTACGAATTTAGAAATAGTATTAACGCCTGTTTGTAATTATAGTCCACTAAATAAGGTAATGACTAAATACTTTGTAAACACGACATTACGAGATATAATTAAAACAACATAGTTTTCTCTTACATATAAAAAAAAAATAAAGTACGGTTTTCTCATATTGGTTGAATTTAGATTTTAAATTGCCACTACATTTTATTAAAAATTTCTTAGAAATAATTTAAAACATAGTTTTGCTATGTTATTCGTTAAAAAAAACACGTTTTATTAGAATTAAGAAGTCTTTTTAACTTTAAAATTGTTCTTTTTATTTTAAATTTTCTACTGTCGTGAGAACTCGTCAACGAAAAATGTTTTTTTAAGTTAGGTAGAAACAAGGTAATTACTTTAAAGTAAAGAATGGTTTCATATTTCGGTTAGCTAAAAAAAAGTCTTTTCCAACAAAAGATTACTGTGAAACTGAAACCGTGGGAGGGAGGACCTCTTGAAAAGTGCACGCATAAAACTTTGTTTGTTGAAAAAAATAGTCAATAGACCATAATCTATCAATCGATTGTGACAATCTGTCATCTTGACCTAGTGCTGCGTCGAATACGCCAGCTCTTTGGTTCTAACGCTTCAATGTTGACACGACTCACCTTGATCAGGCCACCCTTCACTTGTCGAATTACTAGGAAGTGTAAGCCACTCGTCACTTCTAATATCGGATATAATAAACGACCCCATAGGTATATTAATTTTTTTTAACAAACTAGTTTTAAGCACAAACATTTTTGTAACAGCTGAAGAAGGCACGATTTTTCTTACTTTTCTTTACTTTTACTTTTACTTTTCCCCAGAACGGGCAATACATATTGGCATTTGTCCATCTCAAGCTGACCATGATAAATAGACATGCGCATTTGGGGTGTCACAGCTGCTTAGATGTCAGGCAAGTTTCTTCTGTACCCGCATCTGTAACTCAGGCTGGACTAATCAATGTACTGCTGACTCACACTAAATCTTCTTTAAGGGTTTCTCCGTCAGTGACAGACGTTGAAATAATGCCTTCGACCACGTGGAGCAACAATGCAGTCTAAGCTCATGTATTAATCTTCTTAAGGCAGCACATGTGTTCTAGTTCGGGCGGAAGACGATTCGTCTAGTCATTCTTAATCTTTAGTCCTTGTTTTCTCAGCCTTGAATAAAGGGGATGAAACAGGGCGTACGGTTAGGAAGTGAATCCTCTACAAACAGGAAGTAATAAGAATAAAATACATGGCCTGAGAAAGTATTCTAAAGAAACATTGTTTTTACGAATTGTACTGTTGGGTTCTCATATCTTAAATCCTCAATTATATAGTATTCCAAAATTCATTCTGGAGGCTAAGAACACTTTCTTTCGTGAAATTAAATAGTCTTCAACATTGGGCGAAAATTATAAGCTTCAATATTAAACAGATTCTTGGCTAGAATATAAGAATGTTAAAACTTTACAAAGGGGGACTTTTTCATGTTATATTTTTTTATCACATATTTCCTGTAATCGTATTGTAACCAACAGATACCCACCATGATCCTGAGTCTAGTTGAATTGAACACAAATAAACAAATAACGGTTTCTGGCAAGTAGAGCCTCCCTCTTCCGTCTTAGCGATAATATTTTAGAGCGGATTGCACTGAATGTATCTTAAATCGATTAGCTAATACCATCACTGGTAAACTATTATCGATAATGACAAGCATCGATTATCTGACCGTGAACCAGACTGAAGGTTAGTATATAACTTTCTCCTAGATATATACATATATGTATCTAAATGGGTGTTAGCTCACTAGTCAGCAGCAGTAGTCGAGATAATTTTATCGATTCGTAACATCGAAAGTTAAATAATCTTTGTAGAGGAGAGTATTTTAAAAGAAAAGAAAGAAAAGATATATTATGAAGTACAAGTAAAACACTGGTATATACAAATATTAAGAGTTACGTTACTGCATACTGGGTGGAATGTCTAGGCACAAGTGGGGTCTGGGGGTAAAGCTGAGACATATATGTATAAGAAAAGGATAAGATTCTGGGAAGTAGGGAGGTCTTGGAGGGATGGGGTTGCTTACCGAAAAATAACAGGGAACCATCAGTGACTTCCATGAAGTCACGAGGCAGGTACACAGTTCTGCTCAGGCCCCTTCTACTTGTTCTTAGAAAGATTGTAAATATTATGTATAAAGCAAGCATTATAAAACTGACTATTAAGAACGCCTTTAAACTCACACTTAAGGAAGATGTTGGACTGGGATAAACAGCTGTTACATCAGTTGAGCTGGGATAGTGTAAATCCATAGCCTGTAAAAGCCTTGGCCTTAAATAAATTTAAAAGAAATAAAATCAACGTTAAACCAGCTTAAAGAACACAAAGCTATATTTGAAGATGGCTAGCTTCGTGTTTCATCTAGACTAGAGGCTTCTAGAGAAAATTAAATATACTTCACGCTTGTACTGGGATAAATTTGCTGAGTCAAAATTAGTCTGAAAAGTCATCTTCAGAGTTATTAAGTATTTTTGCTGTAATTTAAAATAAACTCATTGATCGCTTTCATTGTATTATTTGAATGTTGTATATCCAGTTGAAGGTTTTTTTTCCCTGTTATTTCTGTTTTCCTAAGCTTATTAATCTCGTTCAGCACAGTTGTCGTCAGAAGTGCTGTACAGTAGATATTTGTCTATTGTCCCCTCAAATTATTGTCAAAATAAATATCATCAAATTTTGGAATAGTAATTGACTAGTATTTCTTCTTTTAAATAGTCACTAATGCATTATTTAGTATTCTATGATGTAGATGAAGGTGAGTGATTTTCTAAAATACTTCCGAAAAATCTATTTGAATGGCATTGAATAGGCCAGTTCAATTGCCTGCATCCCAGGACCATTTTTTTAATTTCTTCATATTTCTTTTTGGCCACCATGTGCCATTAAATGAATTCTGATCTGAGACTTTAACGGGGTGGATCTGGGAAAATTTAGATAAATAAGGCCGTCATTTTTTTTCCTTGGTATTTTTTCTTTTACAACTTAATCAAAGGGTTGTTTACTAAAAAATTCAGATAAGGTTGTTTACTTTATCAGTCCCTGCCATGGACTAACTAACCCAGGTGCTAACTTGGTTCATTTTTTTTCCCGGGTGGATTTCAGACACCTTCTTGTATTCGTCTGGATAACGTGTACACGTTCCTTTCTTCAACTAGGTGTGCTTTTCGTGTTCGCTATATTTTTTTCTTTTTGTATTCCTTATCTTTCCAAATGTTACTTCCTTTATATTGCATGTAGTTAGTTTTCTCTTTAGACTTGAAATATCGATGTACAGTTTGTGTATTGTGTGTTTCTTTTATTGTGTTTTAGTCTACTTCCATGTTATCATGATCTTTTTTATTTATATATGATTTTTATTTTTTGTTATGAACCAAGGATTTACGACTGACATGTCGCTGTGTAAGCTACGTGTGATGTTTTTTTTGGAAGAATGGTATATAATAACAAAGTGAAGGATGCAAATGTGCCCCGAGCCTTGTGTTTGAAAGTATTGCCTCTCCCTTATGTCTCGCCTATCAGCCTCAGATGAGAGACCAGACAGCACGTGGCCCCTATTGACAACTGTCTCACAGATATTATTAGGATTCATAGAATATAAATATAAGTATTTATGGGAGCATAAAATTGTGGAAAATAAAGTAATATATTAGTTGGATGGAGTTAGAAGGAGGAACATTGACCCCTGAAACCTCTTTTAAAAAAAAACTAGCTCCGTTCCGTAGGAGAAAGTAGAACTTGACGAGGGCAACTAGGTCTGCATTGGATTGTAATGCAAAACAACAATACCTCAATATGCAATTTTAAAATATATTATTTATGTATTTCTCCTTTATAATAGAATTCGTACTTATATTAGGTTGAGGAACGCCGACCTGCACCAGTTGCTTGATGTGCCGTCGGTGGATGAGTTCATCCGCCGGAGACACATCAAATTTTTCGACGCGTTGCAGCACCTCACAAACCCAGTGTTTAACACTATGACCCCACCACCCCTCCCGCATCGATGGCAACAGAGTTTCGGGGAAAAATTAGGTTAAGAATTAGTATGTAAGTTAGTTTTAAGTTTGATCAAAAAGGTGAGCCCCATCACCTTTATAGTCAGTTTAGTCCAGTCACGTATATTGTATATCATTATAATTGTTTATTAATTATATAATTTTTATAAAATAATAAAACCTGTATATAATATAGCGATGTTACAGGAAATACAAAAATAATTTGTAAATAGATTCGCCTATAAGGATCTATAATTATATATAATTATTTGTAAATTTAAAGGGGTTGAAAAAAAAAAATAAAAAAGTATGACGGACACTCCGTTACCAGTAACTCTACTTGCTACCCCACGTACCCCTAAAGCATAAGGCCGCACCCCCGCAGATCGCGAAGGTCCCCCACCCCCGAAGACTAAATATGTATGGCGGGGATGCAGGTAGCTGGGCCATAAAAGATGCAGGACCGCTCGGATATTCACGGCGGGTATTCTCGGCATATAATAAGGACCTCCGGAATTCGGACCACTAACAGAGGCAGAGGATTTTCCGGTTTTAGCGGTTCCACTTCTTACCTGCAAGGGTGCTTCTGCGGTCGGTGTTTCTCCTTACGCTAATTACCGTAGCAGTGGCCGAAGTAAAAGAGCAGTGGAAGGCGCCAGCTACGTCCAAAAGAACAACACTTCTAGTATGTTTAGCCTAGTTTCATTTTAATTGATAGAACAAATACTTTGTCACACAGTTACGGCTTTCCTTGTATGTTCATTAAGCCGGAAAAGAAAACTGAGTCACTTATAAAGAGATTCTGTTGAGAAAGTTTAAAAAAAAATAATAATGGAGATAGCAGAAACAATAATTAACCTTAGAAGTTAACAAAACATTACCAACTTTATTACGTTCAATGTTTTTTCGTACTTTCCGCTGTGTCATAATCAGTACAACATATTCAGAGCTGTCGTAAAGTATATACCTTTGAATTTTAACTGCTTCTTTTTACCTTACATGAAGTGCTGACAAATAATTAAAACATCTTGTTTAAAACCAAAAAAATCATGACGCGTTAGTGAAAACAAACACAATACTGATTGATCACTAAATAAATACAAAAAAAAATAGTGAAAACTCAATTGCTAACATTATGAGTATTTTGAGGAACTGATTATTGACTCGGCGTGAATGGGGGGAAATGGACAATATGGTTCAATCACAAGAATGAATTTCTTTCGCGTAAAGGCTTTTGTCAACAGTCCAAGGAATTAAACCAGCGCGAAAAGTGAGCTATCGTTATAGTCACTTAAACTATATATCAATTGCATTATGGACTATCGATCCTAATATATATTCAAAAGTTTTAGATCAATTGAACCATTGTTACCACCTTACCCTCTCCCACCCTGAATAGTCCAAAATACCTGAAAACTGCTACCATAATTGTTTATAAGTACACTTGCCGAGCCCGAAGGGGAGGCCATCAGCATATAATCACACGGGACTGTAGCAATCACTTTATAAGGCCTACAAGTTATAATTCCAGACTAATAGGGATGACATCATCTGTGGATGTCATTCTCTCATTATATCTGTGAGACAGTTGTCTATACAGGCCACGTGCTGTCTGGTCTCTCATCTGAGGCTGATAGCCGAGACATAAGGGAGAGGCAATACTTTCAAACACAAGGCTCGGGGCACATTTGCATCCTTCACTTTGTTATTATATACCATTCTTCCAAAAAAAACATCACACGTCGCTTACACAGCGACATGTCAGTCGTAAATCCTTGGTTCATAACAAAAAATAAAAATCATATATAAATGAAAAAGATCATGATAACATGGAAGTAGACTAAAACACAATAAAAGAAACACACAATACACAAACTGTACATCGATATTTCAAGTCTAAAGAGAAAACTAACTACATGTAATATAAAGGAAGTAACATTTGGAAAGATAAGGAATACAAAAAGAAAAAAATATGGCGAACACGAAAAGCACACCTGAAGAAAGGAACGTGTACACGTTATCCAGACGAATACAAGAAGGTGTCTGAAATCCACCCGGGAAAAAAAATGAACCAAGTTAGCACCTGGGTTAGTAAGTCCATGGCAGGGACTGATAAAGTAAACAACCTTATCTGAAATTTTTAATAAACAACCCTTTGATTAAGTTGTAATAGAAAAAATACCAAGGAAAAAAAATGACGGCCTTATTTATCTAAATTTTCCCAGATCCGTCCCGTTAAAGTCTCAGATCAGAATCCATTTAATGGCACATGGTGGCCAAAAAGAAATTTGAAGAAATTAAAAAAAATGGTCCTGGGATGCAGGCAATGGAACTGGCCTATTCAATGCCTTTCAAATAGATTTTTCGGAAGTATTTAAGAAAGTCGCTCACCTTCATCTACATCATACATACATCATAGAATACTAAATAATGCATTAGTGACTATTTAAAGGAAGAAATACTAGTCAATTACTATTCCAATATTGGATGATATTTATTTTGACAATAATTTGAGGGGACAATAGACAAATGTCTACTGTACAGCACTTCTGACGACAACTGTGCTGAACGAGATTAATAAGCTTAGGAAAACAGAAATAACAGGGGGGAAAAAACTTTAACTAGATGAAAAATGATATGTACAGGTCAGGCACAATAAAGTGGTTTAGGGTGTCGATAGTTATATATTGCTAAGAATATTGTAATCCTAATGTTATATTATATATTATATAATGCTAGAAGCACCTTCTAGTGTATACCTACCTCGGGACTTCATGGAAGTCACTGACTGGTGGCTCTTGTTATTTTTTTAAGTGAGCGACCGCATCCCAATTGCTGAAACAACCCTTCTCATATACACATATGTCTGAGCTTTAGTTCCAGTCCCCACTTGTTCACACACTTGTTTCCCAGACACTAGTGGCTAAACACCCGACCCAGTAGTATGTAGTAACATAACTCTTAGTATTTGTATATACCAGTGTTTTGCTTGTACTTCATAATAAAGCTTTTCTTTCATTTCTCTCCTCAACGAAGATTATTTAACTGATGTGACGGACATTTTGGGCCATCGGCCAGACTGGCTAGAGGGCAGTAGTGTGTGTATTTAAACATAGCAGTTGACTCCTTCGGGCATTCCAACTGCATTACAGGATCAGAGCCAGTAGGCACGTTTTGGCAATTTTCCCTTCGCCAATTTAAACAGTCGATTTAAGAAATGTTACTTAGTGCGGTCCTATAAATAATATAATATAAACGTTAAGTGCAAAAAGTTTGTTGTTTCCATCAAAGCTCTAATCCAATGAAGATATTCCGTAAATATCTGGCACAAATATTGCTTAGTACCTTAACAAGGATATCTGGGTGGCCCAGAACTGTACATTTTAACCTGAGCATTCTTAAGCCAGGGCGATGGCGTGTTTCTTGTTCCTGTAGGGAGGGATTTGAACCTGGAACCTGCTCATTATGAAAAAGAGTCCCTAATTCGGAATAAGCATGTCATATTAAATTAACTGTTGCGGCTTTCCCTTTTTTTTTTTCATGGCATCCTTAATTCTGATGAGAATGAGTTTGTAAAGGTCACAAACATAAAAAGATGTGATTAATTATAAAAATTTATTATAATGTGTCACATGCTGTGATTATAAGATCACAACAAGTCATTGTGACTTATCGACAAAGCCAAATTTACGCCGAGGGCCCACAGAGTTACGTTTACGTGAAAAATGCCGTCATTTACACAAAACCTGACTAAGTGATACATTAATAAAACGTAAAATAAGTTACTATCATATTATGAAGAGCCTCAATTTCAAAACATAACCGCCCTTAATTAATAATAATTTTTATTTATCTACATACCAATTGTATTCACGCCTATTTGTTCCATTACACTTAGATTTTTCGTATTTTGACTCGTATCTTGATGCTCGTAATCCCAGATCTTATGGTGTATATTTCACATAGAAAATTTAATTATAAAAACATTTCGAATGCTTGAAACTTAGAATGCTCTATGTGCTAATATAAAACTCTCCTTGATAGTCGGCTGACATTTAGCATTTCTCCGAACCTTGAACATGAAGACAGACTTAGCAACACGTCCCTTAGGCCAATGTGTTCCGCGAACAGTGAGGTAATCGCGGTCCCAGCCGGGAACAAAGCTGTGGTTTTAATTTATCTACTTAGTATGGGCATCACAATCAGGTTGTTGAACTAGCTACTAAGAAAAAAAAAGGGGTTTATTTTTATGAATTACACATTACAGTACATATTTAGCAGTAATGTTACAGCATTCTCTGAGGTCGTTACGTTAGCACGTCTCCTACTGGCTGCATAGTTTACGGATCGATTCTCTAACGATTTTATTGTGGTGGGGTGGTTCGGTTAGAGATCATTCAGCCACGTGTGGAAAAATGAGTGGCTACTGGGATAAAGAAGCGGTCGATACCATTTAGAAAACCGACATAAACGATGAGGAATAACAAAGGAACTTTGACTCGGTGTTAAGTACTGAGGCTTAATTTTATATAAAGGCCTTTACACTGCCATAAATTCTATTAGGACAAAAGGCAAGGCTGCCATCTCGTGTTTTCATTCCTTTGAAAAACATCTAAACTGCTGCTTAACTATAAAGCTGTAACTGTGAACTATATATGGTTTATAAAATACTTTCAGATACTTTCATAAATCAGACCTCTATTAACTTATGGATCGCCAATCTGGAGTATGATCTAGCAATAAAAACATCCTTCAACTGCAGAGAATACATAATAAATTTCCATTGCATGATACCATTGACATTGACTTTATTTATTCATCACTGCCAAAGAATGTACTTGTAAAATGAATGTAAAATTGTTAATGAAGCCACAGTAAATTAGTAAAAAGTATTGTTCATTATTTATCAATTAGGAGAACGATGCATAAGGACATTCATTATATCGTTAAGTACATCTAGAAATTAGACTTTTACATGTAGTTTTTTGTTTGCATCTGTTTTCCTACATGTAAATAAGCTGATATTTGCATTATTCATAAGGAAGGTTTCATGTATTACATTTCTAGTTTAGTGGCGCTCTAACGCCTCGCAGCTGTTATCGTCAAGCTAATGAAATGATTGCTAACAAAAAAAAACATTGCCCTTATATCAGTGCCAACTCTCAACCAAGTTTTTAAGAGGTTTGGTTTCAAAACTTTTCCAAAAATAATGTTTGAACAATGGAATTTTGGTGTTTTTTTTTTTGAATATTAGTAATTTACATTTACTGTTATTGTTGATATTCAGTGACCAAAGTGTCTTAAAAAATAAATTGAAGTAAGATTCAGGTCATTTAACATATTTAAAAAAAACACAACAAAAGGGTGTCCCAGAATTAACGCAAGATTTTATTTAATTAGAAAACACAGTTTTTAGTATTTTTGTTGTTATTTTTTTATTGAATTATAAAGTAAATAGGATAGCGCTATTTATGGAATAACACATAGGGCAACTGGCCTCCACGACTTTGCTGGCACATACGCACTCTTTTGTCGACATTTTCCATGACCAGTTGGCATAAATGTGATTGAATTTCGTTGATGCAGCGTTGAATTTCCTCTTTTAATGCACGGGTAGATGTGGGATTGTTGACATACACCTTTGACTTCAAATAACCCCATAAAAAAAAATCTAAAGGTGTTAAATCACAGATCTAGAGGGCCAATTCTGATCACCGAAACGAGAGAGTACACGACCTGGAAATGTCTCATGCAATATTTTAATTGTTTCATGGGCTGTTTGGCTTGTGGCACCATCTTGTTGAAACCAGATATTGGCCACATCAATATCATCCAATTTCGGCACAAAGAACTGTGTTTACGACGCCGAATTGATGTTCCTGGTTTTTCAACAACATTCTCACGCACTGCTTCAATATTGACATTTGAACTGCTTGTTTTTGGACGACCAGTATTGTTAGTGTCTTCAACTGATCCAGTCTCCCTAAATTTTTCAATTAATCTCTTCACAGTTGATAAAGTCAAAACACTATTCCGACCATATTTTATGACATTTTCGAACTGCGGCCGCCAAAATTTTATTATTTTTGAGATAATGTTCAATAATAAAGACACGTTTTTCTATCATGTAACGCTCCATTTTTACTAACCCTAAACTGTCAGCTGTCAAATTTTAGGGGTGCCAGCTTTACTGGACAAATGGCGGCAAATTCAAATCTTGCGTTAATTCTGGGACATTTTTTAAATAAAAATATATATAAATGCATACAAATATATATATAAATATATACATAAGATATCTAATTTATTAAACAAAGGAATTAAAAAAACTCTGGTCGAATAAATTTTAAATGAATAATATTCTAAATAATAATTACAATAAAAATGGTTACTGATCGAAAGATCAAGAGAATATAATATCTGGTGGGTTTCTTTTAGAAAAAATAGTTAAAGCTTTTTGTACAGCGTACTTATACTTCATTTAGCAAAAATGTAGGCAAAATTTGAAATATGACCTAAGAAAAAACTACGAACATATATATATATTAGTGATAATATTCCGGATTGCGGAGTTAACAAGGCTGTATGATGATGTTATAGAGCCATTAATATTTACGTCTCTTCAAGTCTTTTATTTTTACTGCGTCTTGAAGTCTGTTTTACGAGGCTCGGCTTAGGGCAAATTAGGCTTCAGGCGCCTGTGTAACTTCACTGCCTACATCAGTCTGGCGAAGAGGGAGATGTAGGACACGGGGGGGGGGGCGAGATCTGGTGAAGAAACATCGGGGAGGAATGAAAGGTCCAACACATGCTATGAAGTCACCAGGCATAAATTTCACGAAGGATTAGTCAGCATAACCAGAAAAAAAGGATACTTTGAAAAATAAAACACCGCCTAGAAGGCATTTAAAAAAAAAAAAAAAAAAAAAAAACCACGGAGAAAGCAAAAGTCGGCGACTTCTCATATAGATGATTCTTTCCATAAAAAAATAGCAGTGTTAGAGAAGTGCGGTGCGTGAGGATGGATTAATAAAGACTTGAAGATGTGGCGCCCACTAACTACTCTTGCGTAAGCGGGCAATTAGAGCAGATGTGAGCCAGCGGCTCTGCTATATATAGGGCAATGGCGGTGACATCAGTGGTTCAGCTGTCCGCTTATTGCTAAGGCCGAAAAGGGAGGCTGTACTTACTAACATGAAGAGGGCGACCTGTCTGTCTGTTAATGTACATTGAATAACACATCAGATACTATTAGATTTTTAATTTGCTAAGAAATCATTTTAATGATCTTTCGGTTTCTCTTCTGCTCCTTCTGTAGGCAAAATCTCCTTGATCCATATGAACATATTCTTTCATTTACTTCCATCACCCTCCCCCAGTATATTCCCGGAACACATGACCCTATATTCCCGACGTTTACCCTTCCCAGAAAACTGCAGTATTCGATCGTTTCTTTATTGCGCGCTCCACCTAAAGCTCACGATCTCCTCTTTCCACTATGCTTCATCCGTAAGTACTTTCAAAACCCTCCTATGGCATCACCTTCTCGCCAACCCTCATTAGCTTACACTTTGTTATAATTATTTACTTTGATTTCCTCTAACATAATCGTCATTAACACCAGGAGTGCCTTGAAGACTTCTATTCTCAGCATTGAAGCGTTTTAACCAAACTGCTGCTGTATTTTGATGCAAACCTCTTTCACGAGCAAATTTCGCTTATACAATTCAATAAAGAATTTAGGAATTAATCATTGTAAACAATGATAAAAAAAAAATACAGTAAGGATTTAATATGTTATTTTAAAATCGACATCGTTTGGATGCAAAATGACTTTTGCATTATTCATGTGTTTCAAAATAGAGATTTGTTTCCTTTATATTCTATTCTTTACATGGCATTGTCCATACATGGAATGTAACCGACAACAGATCCCACAGACATTCTAGCTCGATATCCAGGAAATTCATGAATAGTTTTGATTACATAATATGGCAATGGGTACTAACGGAATCGCTTAAGGGCAGATTGCTAAGAAAACTTCGTGCCAACCTATGGTAGTGATGTCAGCGGCGACCAGAGTCTGCATTCCTCCTCTTCGGCTCGGCAAATTACGGCCTGAGCAGGAATACTATTCAATAAAGGCGCCGGCGAGAACCAAAGGACAGTCTGAACAGTGAGGTTAGACTGTATCATTAGTGAAGTCTCCGATAACTAGGGGCTTGTCATTGACAGATAAATGCATAATTTACGGCTGTATATTACCCGAGGACTGCGTAATATGTAGAGAAGAAACTATACCCTATCATAGGTTAGGGTCTAGAAGGTGGAATGTTTGCGTGACAGCTCGAGTCCCAGGGGTTCATCTAAAAGTCCTTAATAACTAAAGTAAATTAATAGTTGTCATTTAATAGACAAATAAGTTTGGATATGGCTACCGTGTAAATTAACATTGAAGAGGATACACCGTGAAAATAAGGCACCATTTACCGTAACTTCAGTAATAGTTTAAGCACCCACTTAAAATATAGTTGGGGACAATTAGGACTTATTATGTTAATACTGATGAAAAAACATCCTTAGATCGCAACAGTAGTATAACTACAAATACCTTAATGGCGCATTCTAGAGGATCAAGTTTATCGAACTTTAAGGGTGTAGACCTATGACGAAATAAGTCATTTTTGGTGTTAAAAAACGCTTTGAGTAGAAAAAATGATGTTATTATAGCCCCCAAAATCCAAGATGTTTCTTATTTTTTCTACCACAACTTCAAATACAAACTTTCAAAACCAAACACTTAGATGAGAGTTGCAACCTACACTTATGTTTTAAGCATTCGATTCCATTCTTCTCCTCACACAAGGACACGATATGCAGACATGCATAGTAACTTTTCCCATAAATAAACTTGATGAAAAGTTGATATATTTGTTTCATCGTCCCAAGCCAGGACTTACTCACGGCTAAGAATGAATTCACTTCATAATAATCCGTCATTAATTTTCATACCTAGTATAGTAGACCCAGAAATCCATTCTGAAGTTTTTTTTATTACAAGCATTAGAGTTATTTGGGAGGCTTTAACTAAGACACTAACTTGATGGCATAATCATATACTAGCATAAATCCATCCACTTCGATTTAAAATTGAATCAAATCATTTTCTTAATGAGATAGTTTCCTATTCAGTTTTATGTTTTTTTCAACATAATTTTAGTTTACGGATGCCAAACTGAATGGATATTGCTACCGCAATGTCAAAGATGCATAAATACATCATGCCTGGATATGAGTAAATCTCAACATATATTTATTTCAATTTCTTGTACCAGTTTACCTTTTCAGTATTCATTTTCTCTACCGAAATGAATACCTATCAGTAACTGTTAATGTCCTGTAATTGGACAGTAAATGTCCATAGTGGGTCAGGTACACAGACGATACAAGGACAGCAGTGCCAAATGTTAAGAGCTCAAAAAAATCAACCTTAAAAAAACTTTACATCTCGAGTAACTCGACAGGAAATTTAAGCTAATAAATCAATTTTAAAACAGTAAATTATACTGATCATTTTTTTCCCCAGTTACGAGGAAAATAATTGTGGTCAATATCATATTTTATTCCTCGTACCAGAAGCCTACCGCGACGCTAGGAGTAAGCATTCCTACCCAAAGATATACAGTCAATAGCCCAGTGATTTATATCTAACATTAGCAAAAGTGAATGCATTGAAAGCTCAGCAACTTGAGCCAGGTGACAGTAACATTGACCAAGCACCAGGTCACCTGATACAGGCTATTGGAAGAGTGACAGAAGCCTATGTACGTAGGCGTATGCTTTAGAGACCTAGCATTAGAATGTCGTTACAATGCCGGAATTGTAGATCAGTTAACCTCCTCTATAATTGACTGCTGACCAGTCAGTGAACAATAAACGTGGGATCTAGGTTTTAGAAACAGTAGTATGATTGATAAGGCCATAAATAAATTTAAACACTGAACGTTAATTATTTCTTTTTTTAGGGTGCGTAAGATAGTGAGGCAATTACAGTGCAATACACGCCACATTTACAATTCAGAGTAGATCTGTACACTATAATTATATCGCTGTACTAATAAGACCAGACTATCAGGGCACAATTAGACTATTAGCACAATTAGGGAAGACATGTTATCTGGATGTCCAGGACCTTTCCTAGCCTCAATAAGGAGTTTTGTTATTCTGGGGTGTATGTAGAATTTTCACATGGCTGTGAATAAATTACAATCAGACATAAATAGACAGTAATATTTATAATACAATGAACGTTATAGCAAATAGGCGAAAATATATTATAAGACGTAGTCGCCTTATTACTTAACTCTTAACTGTTAACCTGGATGTTGAATACTGGTTAGAAAATGATTTAATGGAACTGAAATTGTAATGGTATATTCAACACCTAGGCTACGTTGAATGATTAGGTGAAGGCAGTAAGTATGCGAGAAAAATAAATTAAACATAGTAGAAGAATACAAAATAAAAATACTAAACAAATAAAATGAGACAGTTTTATCAAAAATACGAATTAGTTTTTTGAACCCTTTAATAAGTTTTTAAGAATCAAACGCGTTACAGTTATTTGAAAGGGTCTAACTGACACTATCTGTTATGTCTTATGATTGATGGGATAATCGTATCTAGCAGAAATACATGTCATTCGATTTAAAATGTTAATGCAATTTTAAGTGTATTCAAATCATCTTCTTTATGCGATCGTTCCCTATTCAGTTATTTCCGGGGAAAAAAGATGTATTTTTATGGTTTTATCAACATATTTTGTAAAAGTTTACGGACGCCACACTGACTGGAGATTGTGACTACAAGCATCTATAATTGACCAACCGCTTAACAGCCATATAAAGCAAATTATATTCCCTAACATCGGTCAATATCAATAGAAAATAACAAATAGTGAATACAAATATGGTAAGAAACTCACCCCTCGATACTTTCTAAATAAAGCCAGACGCCGTAGAGTGAAGTCAATACAAGTGACAAACCTTTGTTAATCATTTTAATATTATACCAACAATTGGGTAATTAACCATAGGATTAATGGGATCAACATAGGAGTAATAGGAATAATGAGTTATAGTGGTTTTATTTATTTAGAAAATCATTTGTATTGTATAATAAATAAAACACATAGGCCATTATTGGCTTAGTAAATTTAACGTTCACTTTAAATTTTGTATGTATGGGTTTTATTTATTGATTGTTGTTTATTTTACCAACTGATGATGGCTGCTTAAATCTACCCGAAGCGTTATAGCTTGATAAACTTTGTTGTAGAGTGGATAACGTTTTTGTTAGAAAACAAATTTAATATATCAAAATTTAAAAAAAAAAGGCAAAAGTCACGAGTCTTCAGAAGGCGAAAATTCTTGTCAGCGTCATCTAGCAGCTGGACACAGCTGCCAGTAAGCGACAAAAAATACTGAGTGATTATCAAAGTAATACAAATATATTTATGAGCTTATTTTTTTTAGAATTGAAGTTCATCTTATTTAAATGTAAAAGGTTTTGACGTGCCTTATATTTTCATGGTGTGATAGTTCATAGTTGTTATTTAATAACAACAAAGACGTGGTCATTCAAGGTTTTACCAGCTTGACTTCACAAGGAAGAATTTTGGAATTAACGAAGAACCTCATCTCACGTTCTCCTTTAGTTATGGAACTTAAGAATACAAAATTGTTATAATTTTACCTCTTTTTTTTAAATTAACCCAAATGTGTACTGCTAACATAGTGAGGAAAGTGGAGCCACTTATTTCTTTCTCATTGTTATATAACAATAACTATTAAAAATGAGCTAATAACTTTCATTCTACCAAGTGGTTATTATAAAAACCATGCCGTAATTAGGACTTTGCGACATTATTCTACGTTCGTTTCGGTTTTCACGAGCAAATAAATAAAAAAAAATGAAATGAGCTCGTTTATATAAACAAAAACTTGCCATGGATGCTCTATAAATAACACAAACAAACATAAATTTACGATCATTATCCGAGCACCAACGAAAAAACACACAGAAAAAAAAACCCATAAATAAGACTAAACTAAACCTGGATAGTGCGTGCACAGCATTATAGTGGGTTATACAGTTATCAGCAGATATAGAAAGCAGTGGCCAACGTTAGAAACAAATCTGCTGATTAAGGTACAGCAACTTCCGGTAGGCGTCCATCTTGTTAGAAATTGACAGACATTGATTTCATTAGGACTATGTAAACCACCATTAAGGTTTTATTATATTTTAGAATGCCGGTTGAGGGTTGATTTTAATCAACGGATGTGGGTACATATTGGAAATACGACTGTTATCTCACAATTCTGTTTTTGATTGCAGTTCAACTGCCATGATGTCATCCTCAGACGCAGGGAATAGATATAGCAAAATATGTAATCCTGATATCTATCCTTTTATCGACTAATTAAAAAATTGTAAGACGTTCACTCACATAATAAATTACAATAGATCAATCTTAAATTTTAATATTGACAGTTACAATTACAAGCTGTTGTAATGTTTGTAATTCTCAAGCCTACTGGAATAACTTCAAGTAATTTGTAAATCCATGCAAAAAATATCATTTTAATTCATTATCCATTTGAGTGAACAATTTATAATTTTGTAATTGGTCGATAAAAGCATAGATGTTGTTATAGCTGTATGTTGTTGTGAGCGGACAGCTTCTCTGTTGAAAGTGCTAATGCTGTAAAATAAAGTATTGTGGGAAGACAAACCATAAAAGTTAATACTCCCTGTCCATCTAGCTCCCAACGTGAATGAACTAATCCCCGGTCTGTTCGTAAAGTCCCTATGGTGTGGATAAAGCACCGTCGTATAACATACAGACTTAAGAAATACTATCACCTCGAAATATGATGATTAGTTTTTGGTTAAAATGCAAAATCCGTTCTTATAAGTAACCTTCTCTCTCCACCGCTCATCCTGTCCTCCAGTTTTCAACCACCCCATTCCAGTTAAATCCCAAACCACCTACCTAGAATTAGAAAAGCGACTTACATGGGACCCCTACATGTGAAAAGAACCAAACAGGTGACTCAAACTATTACGCAATAAAGATCGTCCGTACCCAATCCCTGCAATCCAAAATCCTCGGCAGTTAGCCAATGTTCCTGCCTAAATCAGCAACCTTATCCTGCACACATATTTCAACATCCCTTTCATCCAAAGTTTAGTCCCCTCCCGTTACCACAATTGCCATCCCTGCCTCCATACCAATCTAAATACGTACGCGAATGCTCTATTTACCCCCTAGATCACACAGATGATCACCTCCTTCGAATCAATAACAATGCTTTTAAAAGTGAACTGCTATTGGCTAATGATTCACCCCTTCCTCCAAAGAAGCAGGTAAGTAAGACGTTATCAGCTCAAGTCTTGCTTATAGTATTTTTTAATTGTAATAAATGAAGAAATATAAAAAATAAATAAAGCCAACAATAGAAACAGTTTTTAGAATTATTTAATAATAAATCAAGAGATTAATTAACAAGGAGTAGTATCATTCGTGTCTATTTTCTTATTGCTATAGTTTCTTCTTCATTTATTTCGTTTATATATATCTTTTAATTTAGGCCATTATTGATTGAGTTTAATAAAACAAGGGCTATATCGGGAGCCACCAATTTCATAATGAGCCATGAAATAATCTCACTTACTTTATCTAACAAATATCGATTTCATTCTATTCAATATCACAATGTCGATAAATAGGTTCAGCCATATCGAGAAATCTATTTGGATAGAAATTTGCTACAGAAACTATAGTTAGCACAGCTGTTAATGCTACACAGAGATCCAGCTATGAACAACCATCCTTCAGAACAAACCGGGGCCTACATAAATCTTTTTTATTTACGACTTATATTTCCTGCGCGACTTAAGCCTATCTCGTGTCAGCGATATTAATAGTGGCGGCCGATTTTCGCCTTCAGTGGACTTAACAGAGAAATAGCGAAACTTTAAATAGATTTATTATTCTCGCATTTCGATCTAACATTCCGCATGAAAATTAATAAAGGCTCAAAATACCATATTTTCCTGTCATAATGAGTGCGGTATCAATTTAAAGGGCTTGACGTCATGATGAATCATGTGTAATGTGTTTTTCGGTTTAGTAGAGTTATAATTACAAAAGGTCTATTAAAACTGTCATGAAAATGTCATTTAATAACAATATTGTTTGGATACTATAAAACATTAAGCACAGCCCGAGTATAATTTCGTTATTTTTGTAGTTTTTGATACCAGTTTAAACTAAATATTATGTATATTAATATAAAAATAATAATTTCTTACTGCTAGGTATGTTCCAGTAGGGCGAATTCGACTTACCTGAAATCAAAGAGGAGAAAACAGTTAGTAAACGTTAAGATACTTTAACATTAAATACAAATTAATAAATGAATAAAATTCAAATAACGAAAGATTTATATCTAGCCAATATAAAAAATACAAACATACATATTTTTTTTGATCGATTTGACGTAAAATCAAAGAGTTTAATTAAGGGCCTATAATTTTTAGAGGTCGATTTTTTGGAACCCATATACTCACGTTTTTCTTGGTCAATCTTTGGAAATGTTTCATTAAATATTTATGATAGTAAAACGACTGACAGGTCATCTCAGCAATAAATTGTTTCAAATAAACAATAAAGAAAGGTTCACCCTTTGTTATATGGAGCTAGTTAATAGGGTTTCTTGTAGTTTTTTTTTTCAAATGCCCTTGCTCGTCTCTCTACTCGGGTCGTTGTGAATTCAAATTTTTAAATTGTTATTAGTAAGACAGGAAAAATATAGGCGTAATCAAATTAACCAGAAAAGTAAATTTTATCGATACTTAAATTAGTTATATTTTTATATAATCATAAGTAGAGTATCAAATTATAGATACCCTTTCTTATTCTTTCGTTAATTTTTTATGATGTGTAAAGTATAAGAGCTATTTTCATTATCGTTCAAGCAAATTATTTTCGAAAGTCTTTTATTTTTTATTAAAATATTTATACCCCTACGTTTAAAATTATCATTTAAGATCAAACTTTTTTCATAGTCTTAAAAAATAACCATTCTTTATTTCTAAAAAATAATAGAAAATGTTTAATGAATAATGAATTTTCATTCAGAAAAATTAGACTTTATGCATCCCACGTTCAAACTCTCATCCTTTCAAGACATGAATCCCACATGTGTGAATGCACAGTTAACATTGTACAAAGTACAAAAACCTTTGCAATGCAAGCACCTCGGTGCATCAAAGACAAAGCAGTTTCCCAGACTATACGTCCTTCCGTTCCCAGTGGACTAAATATAGTGGTGACAGACTGGCCCCAGACTAAACATCTATTGGGGGAAATATCTGTGGATATGAGAAAGAGGTCGATGAACTTCAACCACCAAGTGTTTGTCAAGTGTGACGTATCTCTAGATTTTCAAAGCAGCTGTTTTTAATGGTTTCTTTTTTATTTCTTTAATCCAAAAACCTCTGTGTACTCACTCCTTTCTGTCTCACTGTCTGTCACAGTCTTTGCGAGTTGTCTTTTCAATTTTTTGTCAGAAGCATAAAATATGACGTGTAGGTACCGTTTGATAATGGTATGACATATCCTACGTTCTGATTATAAATTGTCTTACTATGATATATTAATTAATCTTGTGATGGTATTGAAGAATGAAATTTTGTGTTGGAAGGCTGAAACGCTCAGGACATGATTGGAGAAAGTGGTCATTGCCAGGACTCCCACTGTCAGGTCACGAGGCCACTGCCACATAGTACCCGAGGAGGGATTATAGAGATGTGCGGCGAAGAGTAATGACTTTACTAGGTGATTAGGGTGCTTGGATATGTTTCGATGAAATTTCATATACTTGGAAGGAATGAGCTTAAGTATGTACGGTATATTAAGATCGAGAAGGGTTTTGTTGCTGACGTAATAACGCGCATTAATTATTGTTCTCAAGACTTTTGATTCAAAGGATTGGATAGGTTTGAAGTTCGACTTTTTTTATGTTCCCTTAGCTATATTCCGTATCTCCAGTTTGGTTACAGTACAACTTAATAAAATAAGTAATTTATTTTCTATTGATAGATGTGATGTCCTTCGAAGTAGTCTGTAGAGTTGTCCAAAGCGTCTGATTAGTTCTTGTCTTCAGCAGAAATACAATCAGCACTTGACACCCCTTGCAACCTTAACTAGATATTTTACCCTCGTCATATTGATAGCTGCTGCTGACTGTGTATGTTCTAGGATAGTAGACTTTCTAAATATATAGACCAATGAATTGAATCATTGTTGCGGCCACACTATCCTAGAACATGCAGGCAGTCGATTGGCGATTGCCCTTAACTGTTTGCAAGAAAATCCCATTCTGGCAAACTAACTGAATGTTTTATTCATTCATTCTTCTTGCATTAGTGTCCAACTCAGATTGAATACAATCGGCGCGAAGAATTACGTCTTGAAAAAAAAATATAGTCACGTCAGAAAGTAAAAAAGTTCCTTCCGGAAACAATTACTATCCATCCCCAATGCCAAGATGATAATACAAAACCGATTACACGAACAACTATACATAAATCAAAAGAGTAAATGACTAGATTGCTCAGAGAGACCGAGCTATTTGCATTCAATTTCGTACGATTGGATTCGGACCGAAGAGCTGTTAAACCACCCTATTGTACTACGACAGGCTTCAAGGCGCCTGTCTTGTAGATGGTAGGATTTAGAAATAGATTGTACCCTGGAAGGCCAAAAAAAAAAAAGAAGCACAATGATATAAAATAGCTCTTTAGTTGTCAGGGTCAGTCAATCCACCAAAAATATATTTGCTTAATTAGGCCCACCAATTAAATTTCTAAAACAAAATCCAATTTGTTAACAATTATGCGAGAGTGGAGCGAATGTGAGTCAACAGGTTCAAGTATGTTGTAGACATAACAAAAAAAAAACACACACAAAAGAAGTGACTACACTTCTTGTTGCCATGACTACTAAAACAATACGTGATTGGTCGCTCGAGGATCCGTACGCGCGAGGAATAGCCAATCAGATTTATTTTTAGACATTTCAGTATTCGCTCTCTATAGATACCGCCGCTGGTCACCGCTATTCATAGGCACCGGATTTCCTAGTAGTCGTTGAATACTTTTTCGAAAATATCTTTTCGATTGTACAACAAGAGTACATTTCCTTTTATTTTTGTTGTTTTCAATGTTGTTTTAACTGAACATTAACGTTATATGAACATAAACCATCCTTGCCTAAAAAAAACAAAAAAACATCCTTCAATTCATTGCATATAGAGTGTGAGTGTTTTATTTAAACAAATGACCAAACATCGTTACGAATTAGTGTACAGATATATTAATCCAAACTCTACATTGCATATTTTGTCTATTATAAATTTTAGAAATAAAAAAATTAAAATAAAAAGTCAGGAGATGAATTCGGTATTTTTACCGTAGGTACATTTTTTGCCGAAATAAAATAATGCTAGGGTTTCGTAATTAACTCCTACGAATGATTGTTCCCTCAGGAGAAACGACAAGTGCTCAAGAGATCGAGCACTTGGATTAAAGTGGGTGTCTAACGCGAAAAATTTGGATATGTTTAAAACCTTAAGACCTAAAGCGTACAATACTCATATGAAATAATGAACAGAACAACATTAAGCAGTCATCTGGCTTCCATTAATACCCATTTAAAACTTGTTGATTTGGTGTTTTCGTGTTTTTTTTTGTTACTGTTTGCAAACTTTTAACTTTCGGTTAGTAACAATTTTAATAATACTATTAAATATTACTATATCATTAAGTTTTCAATCATGAATGTGTTATGATCGTTCGATACGTTTAGTGTGTATCCTTATTTTGTATTACTTTCACGTTTTCGTATTAAAAAAAGAACGACAAAATTATTGTCTGATCTCTTCCTCCCATTTGTTTATCAGTTCCGAACGAGTTATGAAATTATTGTTACAGCAAATTAGTATATTTGAACTTAATAGCAGTTTTATTGACTATTTAGATTATAGTTTCTGCACTTTCGTGTCCACAATCGACGGTTATTTATTGGAGCTCCTAAACCAATAACGTTTGTTTTATAGAAAAAAAAATGATAAAAACGTAAATAATAGGGCGTAAAGTTGAATTTGTTACCGAACCGGTTCTCCTTTTGAACAGGTACGATAGCGGCTATGGAAACTGTCCAATTTATGTGAAATATGTATTCAACAAAAACCTCGGCTGAGCTATATAATATTATAACGGAAATTTGTTTAATTAAAATTTTGAATGTGTTTTTAGTTAATACAAACCACGACTGACGAACATTGTTCATTGTCATAAAAAAAAACATGCAATTATCACATTTGAAATGTTCAATGAAATACGTAATATTATATAACACTTATCCATCTATCTCATAGCGGGAGTATATGAGAAAAAAATTCATTCAAAAAGAATAAGGATCTCTCGGTTTGGTCAGCTAACGTATAAATAGATGTTATGTAATTATTAATTACTATCTCGGAAAAGGCGATATGAGATAGCTAATGTTATATCAGTCCGTTTAATATTTATAGATATAGATTTGTTTTGTTATCAATGGAGGATATAAAAAAACCTGGTTGGAACGCAGATTATATAAAGAGGATTCTTTTGTATGCCCAAATAGACAAATACAAGAACTGAATGTATGTAATTGAAACAACTAATTGCAATGTATGTGATGAAGTAGAAGTTCTTTGTGGGCTGCTTCAAGAACCTAAGTCATCTGGGACTGACTACTAACGATCTCGATTATTCGGGTGCGAGAATTTCCTCTAAGTCCATTCCGTCCAGTAATCCATTCCGACCGATCACAAATTGGGTCTAACTCCGTAAACATCATTTTAAAATTCCAATTAGTTTTGGTTAACAACAAAAAAAACTGGCGGGAAATTTTCAACTCTACTTTTTATTTTCATTGTTCTTTGCTTTTTGATTTCTTGGCAGAAAGTGCTACAATTTTCGTTTTCATTCCGTTTTAAATTTAGTCTAAACAAAATAAATAGTATGATTTCCATATTTTTGGGCTTTTTGGGGGGATGATGTACAAAAGAAAACCTGCTAGTCAGTACGTGCTATAATTCAGTACACATCTTCTCTATTGTTGTACTTTTGTTCTGAATTAGAACTTGCAGTAAATAAGACATTTATATGGGAGTACATTTTAAACTAACTACCGATGTATTCAGATGAGTTAGAAATGAAACGTTTTCACTTACCGATTTCTGATCTGTACCTTCCTGAATTTTCAACCTCTAAATCGCCCTCCCCCAAACACCCCAAATGAGAAGATCCCACCCCCTATGTATTAGTTGTAGGCGAGAGGACAGACGACCGGAGATGGACGCTGGCACATGTGCCAGGACTACGTGACCCACTCCTCCAAGTCATATCCCAACTGTCATCAAGTCCGGCCCTCTGCCGCCTCCAGATATTGCCAACTTGGGCAGCACTTCTTAACGAGCTGGGGGCGTAGTTGAGGCTTCGAGGAGAGGATCGATATAGCTGTACCATGGGAAGACGAAATCATCGATTACAGCCGATATTACCGAGAGTATCGGATATCACACAGATTATTTTTGGATTGGACGCTATTCTAGAAAGACCGATCTTTTACAAAGTAGAGCCTGTCCCTTCGGGCTCGACAACAACTTCCCCGGAACACAGGTAGTGAATCGTACGTGGGAAATACAAACTGATATAATAGGAAGGATGCCGTTGACAGCTGCCTATTCTGAAAGGTTGAAATACTAAACCGGGCAAATATAACCTGAGTATTTTTTGTATCTACCCATCAAGGGAACAAAAAACAAAACAAACAATAGCACAAATTGTACGGATCATTAATATTTAACTTCACGATTAGTAATGGAGATATAATTCGGGTAGAGGCTAAATTCAGCAACAGTAATTTATAATTGTTCGGCAAGGGTACGTACTTGTCCACAAGAAAATGAACTAGTCACAAATTGGCAGGTAGTAAATATTCCTTTGCATTTGCGATTCTCCCGTTGTTTTGTAGCGGCTATTAAGTTACAGGGGTAAATTAGTGGTAGGTGGAATGCAATCATATTTTAGTCTGGGTCATACACCGATAACCTTTTTATAATTATAAGCTAAAGAAAAATATATTGACGGGACCCGCACCCGGACCTCCTATCTTAACTCTGACGCTTGTCTACTTACCCATTTCTCCGAACCTAGTTTTAATCGCTTAAGCTCAAATCTCGTACAACCAGCAGACTACTATAAAATTTATTTAAAGTCAACAGAGATCTAATGAATAAGTTTAATTTTAAGTGCCTGCTAAAAGGATGAAAGGAAAGAAACTGATCATGAGTTAATTCAGGCTGGTTTAAGTTTATATGCTCTCATTAAACATAAAAAGTTTTAAATATTCTCCAAGATTAAGATAATACACGAAAGATGAAAAAGAATTTCTAAATAATAGAACCCTAGCCTAATGTCACTGTGCTTTGCTCAACATTTTTGATAATGTATAAATACATATCTTTTTTAAATAATTTTCAAATGTAGTTAGATATTCATGATTTACATTAATGATTGGTGATTCTGAAGAGAGAGGCCCTACTTTTAACGAGGTTTGGAGAGTATGGAGCGAGCGTACGACTTTTAACATGAACTCGTATATATGAATTATTAGTAATCGATTTTCGCATATACATTTCACACACACACACAGTTCTAACTTTGGGTTCAGGTTCATAAATAGATTATGGTGAACGAAAACTTTACCAAGTACGCATTAGTTCACCTCAATGTCGACATTGTAAAAGAGTTAACTTGTTCTCTATTCTTGAGAGGTTAATTTGTAATTTATGGGCAGTAGGATGTGAAATAAGTCTGATTTGAGGCACTATTCTGAATAAGACTGCCATATTCTTTAAGGATCTTGGTACGAAACACGGCTGCCAAGGAGAATAAATGACTCGTTTCGGATAATGCGTCATTAAACATTAGATTAACTTTTTCCTATTATCTGCATAATTTATTACTTTCTGTAGGAACCTAATTAAACTTCTCTGTACACTTGGCTCATGTCACCTGTATTTGTTATTGTATATTGCTAAGCGTATTCAACCCTATTACCATTCAACCCTTTTAAAAGCCACACTCATTTCATTAAAAGTCACACTCATTTAATTAAAAGTCAAGAACTGATTTTATCTTTTCAAAATAACATATTTAAATTATAATAATTTCATGTTTTTGTTAGTAGTTATGGTAATGTAATGTTTTTAATACGCAATTATATTGTTATTAACTTCTTGTACATTTATTTTTTCTCCGTTGCCTACTTATTCCTCATATCACATATCCTCATATTTACTCATATCACGACATTTTAGTTCAATACAGGTTTATTCAATTTATTTAACTATTTAAACTGCTTTAACTAAAACCATTGAAATTGGCCAGAATAAACCTCCATCATTTAAACTAGCATAGCCCGAAAACAAATACCGGTTATTATACAATAGCTAACAGCAGGAGGCATTGGCTGATTTATCGACGCTACGTGGCCTGGGAGCAGTTCCTTTTGAATTACTCATCAACGAACGGTACTGCCCATGTCTGCGGAGAAAAAACGGTTCCGAGCAAGACTGTGCCAGGGGAGAATTTTCAAATTTGATTGATGTTACTAATGACTTTTAACATGTATATATGAATTATTAGTAATCGATTTTCACATATACATTTCACACACACTCTCTCTGCTAGCCATGCACTTTTTATCATGTTCTGATAGTAAGGGGACTTGAGGAATGATTACAGGATATGTGTAAAAATCAAATTGCCTACTAATCAATCAACATTTTTTTATTTTCAATTGATGATGATATGCTGACGAGATGGTTGACTGATCTTGATCGATTTCTTTGTGGCTGGCTGTCACGTTTATCAGATTGCCGTTTCATTGCTAAAGTAAAAAATGTGAATGTGCCTAAAACATTTCATATTAATTGAATAATTATCGTAACGAGCGTTGCTGAATGAGGAATAAGTAGGCAACGGAGAACAAATAAATGTACAAGGAGTTAATAACAATATAATTGCGTATTAAAAACATTACATTACCATGGCTACTAACAAAAACATGGAATTATTAAAATTGAAATATGTTATTTTGAAAAGATAAAATCAGTTCTTGACTTTTAATTAAATAAGTGTGACTTTTAATGAAATGAGTGTGGCTTTTAAAAGGGTTGAATGGTAATAGGGTTGAATACGCTTAGCAATATACAATAACAAATACAGGTGACATGAGCCAAGTGTACAGAGAAGTTTAATTAGGTTCCTACAGAAAGTAATAAATTATGCAGATAATAGGAAAAAGTTAATCTAATGTTTAATGACGCATTATCCGAAACGAGTCATTTATTATCTTTGGCAGCCGTGTTTCGTACCAAGATCCTTAAAGAATATGGCAGTATTATTCAGAATAGTGCCTCAAATCAAACTTATTTCATATCCTACTGCTCATAAATTACAAATTAACCTCTCAAGAATAGAGAACAAGTTAACTCTTTTACAATGTCGACATTGAGGTGAACTAATGCGTACTTGGTAAAGTGTTCGTTCACCATAATCTATTTATGAACCTGAACCCAAAGTTAGAACTGTGTGTGTGTGTGTGAAATGTATATGTGAAAATCGATTACTAATAATTCATATATACATGTTAAAAGTCATTAGTAACATCAATCAAATTTGAAAATTCTCCTGGTAAACGGCAAGTCACAATCCAATATCTGCTAGCACACTTTGTGTATACCTTTTTTTTTATGATGACAATTAGTGCCATCTGTATCGATTTGTAAAAAACGTTCAATGACAAAAAAAGTGGTAGCTTCTAGATTCAGATCTGTTTCGATATATATTCATTACTTCACTGAGGTTTATTTACTCATATTGGAACGGTTCCCAATCGGTCTAATAGAGAAACTGCGTAGATAGTTGAATAGAAAAGTACTTAAAGGTAAAAATATTTCATTTAGGTTTTGAGGTACGTATTTGTCGAGTACTTATTATAACTGGTCAAGTTTGATTTATTGTTAAAGAGCGCTATTAATCGCTAGTAATAGATTGGCTAGACAATATAAGTTAAGCATTACATAGTAAGTTTGAATAACGGGCAAGGATTATTATGCATTAGTAATTGGTAAATCTGCTTGACTGAAAACGGTCAGTTTTTTTTTTTTTCCAGCCTAGACTATAAGGTCTATTCCAGAAATAACTATCAATATATGTCACTGAAGGAGACAGGTTTTTAGGAAGGCGCTGTTTGTGGTGTCCTGAGATATGTCGGCCGAATATGATTAATATGCCTGAGTACTAGTTATATTCATCTAGAGGTGATTGCACAGGGAGGGCTATCGATTGTAAATATCGAGCAGAGACGATACTGCTATGTGGAGCACTATTTATAACGAGTGATCTTTATCCAAAGTGTCTCCGCATATTATTCAGCAATCCCGCCCATAAGGGGATAATGCTATAAAGCAGGCATTGTCCTCATACTGTAGGCATATTTGCTTTAGGTATATATGAATTGATTTATTATCTATGGGGTGACTAGTGGCTTAAAAATATTATCACTACTACAACAATCAAACCCATACTGATGCATCGATTATAAACTAAATAAAGTGGTGAATAGTAATGGATGAAAGTGAAAATTGTTGACGTGAAATAACAATTGGCAATCCCATGTAAACAAAACGAAAATAAATCTGATAATTCTGAGCTGTGTAATTTTAGAAAGATTGACAGCAAGGGCGATTGGTCCTTGCATACATTATTGAAATTTAACCAAAACCTTATCATTATATTTCGAAATATTAATTAATGTACCTTTGAAATGACAGAGCTACTGAGAATCTTATTTACCAACGATGTCGTCGAACACAAATGCAATCCTCGGAAACTACTGCTATTTCAAAAATGTTCTCTGGCATTGATAGCCGGACACCCTCTGCGATCCGGCACTTTTCTGACATCTCGACAGAAGAACAATCACTGGCTACAAGCAGTTCATATCTCTCCACTATTTCGTTTAGTGCTTTAGAAGTTTTCTCTGTTTCCTTCGTTTCCCCTTGTTTGTTTTCTTTCTGAACTTTTTTTCATTTGTTTTCTATTCGTGATCAAATATCTACCATGCCGTAATTTTACAAATTAAAATAGTTTTGGTTTATAAGTTATAAGTGGTTCGCTATACTACATGAGTCTCGAAACCGTAATATGAGTGCAACAGGGTAGACGAACGAAGATGGTCTAAACTAACTGATTAGTTATTGAATTTACAATATAAAATTTGTGTACACAATATATTTGTTTAATATACAATTATTTTCGACCTGTTGAAAAGCGCGTTTAATTGTCGGGTCTAAGGGAACGGGTAACAGTTACTTTCAAACAGGTAACATACTCGTTCTAAGAACAGGTATAACAGGACAACTCTGTCTAAATCAGGAATCTTAATTTCAAATCGAAGCATCTTAAGGAAAATAATAAATCTGATTGGCTGTTCCAAGCAATTATGTTACTAAAAATGTTTTAGTGGTCACGGCACCAGGAAGCATAATTTTTTTTTGTTAGCATACAAAACTGATGCAAGCAATTTAATCTGAATTAAAAAAAAAATTGCGGAAAGTAAAAAAAAGTATATAATCGGGTTTATGATGTTAGCAAACACGAAGGGACTCTACTTTTTAAAGAGCGTTAATATTCGTGTATCAGGCTGTTTTTTATACTAGAAATCAAGCTAAATGTGTTTTGATTAACGACAAACAAGGAAAAAAGGCTTAAAAAATTATACGTGAAAAAGTCCGTTTCCGTATTTTATTTTCGGAACAACTACTAAAATGAGGCATCCGTGTTTAAAATAACGAGTATATTATTTGGTTTTTTCCACTATCATTCAATAACCATTTTAGTAACTGACGTGGAGACTCCGGCCCTCGATCGAACTATTACTTGTTTGATACTTCAGATTCATGTTCTACAAATTATATGCAGAACTAGTGAATAACAGTATGAATTCCTTCATCGTTTCCGGTGATAACAATCAGGCTAAAATTCGCTATACAGCACAGAAGCAGATAATCTCTTTGCTTGTGCCAACGTGGGCAGGAGTTAATCATATAAAAGAGCACAGCTGACAGGAGAACGTATATCGAAGGTGACCTCTGAGTCATCTATTTCCATTACAGAAGAAGAAATGGCAGAAAAGTTGAAGAAGACAGTACATATCCCATGGGATATCGATCCTATCAGTAGAAACTGTGGCTGTTGGGCGGGCATTAGGGTTATTAGGAGGAAGTCGTTCACAGGCACACAATGGCAGAGCAGGAATTGATAAATCTACACACAGAGGAAATGAAAATATGCGATTGAAAAATGGTCCGTTTCCTGTCCATCGATCTGGTCTTGGATCTATCCGACATAAAAGCACCTCCAATCTCTTATAGCTAATCTTATTCCGGGCTTGTAAGTAGGGCCAAATACCATCTGTGATAATCTCATGAAAATATTTGTTAGTTTTTATTTTGGAAAAGAGTAATTATAGCTAAAGGTTACCATACATGTAGCACTTTGCTCTTGAAGCGTCTAAAGTTGTGATTATGAATTTGTTTTTGTTTTTTATTAAACCTTAAATTCGTGCGATTCACGTTGACATACAGTGGTGTGAAAAACTCTTTGAATAAACCAAATTTTTACAGAAATAGTTTTTTTTCTTTACTTTAAGTATTTTTATCTCCATAACAGGAAATTTATTTATGCTTTCAAAAGAGCTATGGTGGCAGCAAAAAAGTCAAACATCAAGCGTATCCAATCCATTCAAACTTACATTCTTGAACTCATCCCTTCCAAGTTCATGAAATTCCATAGTAACCTGTCCCTAAGACCTAAAGGCCTCGTGGCCTGTTATGAATATGGGAAAATTGGAGTCCTGGCAATGGCCAGTTTCTAGTCATGACCTGAGCGTCTGTGGCTATCGCGCTCTTCGTTAGCCTCCACTGGTTCGTAGCCAGTCCGGATACGAAAAAAAAAATAATTATATAAAAAAATAGCTAGTAAGGATTGTACAAAGTAGATTTAAGTAAAAGTTTTTATTTTATTTTGTTTTCTTTGGAATTTTTCTATGTGTTGATTTTGAAAAATAAAGAACGAAAAACAGTATTACTCAAGGTGTGCTGACCGGTGCAACAATCCCATTGCACCGGAATTCGTAACCCTATGAGCTCGCTTCACGGGCTTGCGGGGTAAGCCCGTTTGAGGCTCAGCCTCAGGAAGGGCAAAAAAAAAAGAAAAAAAGTTCGTATCCAGTCCGACTGGCGGAGGAACGTGGGGGACTTCCCAAGACTCCGCTTCCTCTTTTGCATGCGAGGAAGGGGACAACTTTTGAATGAGCGAGTGAATGAATATTGTAATTATGTTGTGAATGAGAACATTTATCACAATTGCTTACTTCCCAATAAAGCATATTGTAATTTTATCACGATAAAGAAGTGCTATATACTTTCAAACATTTCCGATGAAATAGGCTTTAACTTACCATTGGTTTTAATTAAAAACGAACCAAGAGATCAATCCTATGCGCAGACTTTTTTTATCCTATGAATGATCCTACTTAATAGTTTGCATTTCAATACTTTTCAATCCACTTCAGCCTTTAGTCTTGGCCGTTAAGTGTCAACAACCGAGGGATTAACAGCAGAAGAGTAGATCTTTGAAAATTGTTCTAATATAAGAATTACCCGGGGTTTTATTCGTTAAATTAATATAACAATGCATATTTCGAAATTTATTATGTTCTTAATTTTTTACTGACATGAAATTGTGATTCCGCACCAACAAGAATTTACAATCAGGAAAATTCAAAAAAAAGTAAAGGTTATTTTTCTGGAATTCAACAAAAAATAATAAAAACAAAGCGAAACAGGTTTTTAAAACATTCGAGCAGGTTTAAAAGGCTAAGTCTTGATTTTGAACAACATTCAAAATTAATTACTTTACACAACAACGAAAAATCTAGTAGAAAACTGGCTCAGGAAATAGTTGATACTGCAGGGGGGACCCACGTTTCATCCTCCTTGATCAGAAGTAAATTTCTATCAATTGGCCTTACAGGGTGTGTTGACCGGAGAAAACTATTACCTCAACCTGTTAGCAAGCACAAGTGACTTAAGTTTACTCAAGAACGTGAAAATTGGGCGGAAGGAGAGTGAAACAAGCCATGTTGTTGAAATACTTTTTTCTTAGTTAAGCTAACAACCATAACCTATCAATTTTTTCGACAATTCACCTATTTAGGCATCCTCATAACCAAAATTCAAATAAATTAGATATATTATATCTAAATATATTTTTTTAAAACATAATATTATACAATTGGTTTCCTAAATCACAGCTTAACTTAGTGATCATTTTAATACATCGACAGCCTACTTTTAAAATCTTCAAGTCCAATTCACTGCTTCCATAAAATCTTGTAAGTACATAATGCTCACTAATTTATTTAACAACTCATAATATGTGGAGTTATTTTTTCCTACAAATGTATGGGATATTTTAAAATACTTTACAACAAGGAAAAAATAATCACAATTTTTATTTTTCCTGAGTAAAATTTGTTTTTATGGGCTTATATGGTGTTAGAGGTAATGTAAATGTAAATTAAAGCCTATGTAATGGATACATCGAAATGACCTTTGAGGTAAAATGTGAAAGAAATTATCTCAACTTGTAAGAATTAAGATGTAAAAGTGAGTATTTGATTGAGTCAGTAAATAGGGTATTCCTACAACATGGAAGCGCTCGTCTGTATACCACTACCTCAATGCAACAGTGGGACAACTAACTAACAAGTTTCCGAAAAATCGAACTTGAATATTTGACCTCTTTTTGACTAAAATTATCAATAAGTAATATTGGTCAGATTTGTTTGGCAATTTGTTTTTCATTTTTTCATACTCTTTTAAACTGTTTTAGTATTAGGATTTTTAGATTTAGGAAATGAGATGTTGTGGTATGTGATGACTAGTAACCTCGGCAACCGAATTAGACACCTAACTTCTGAGCCGTACGAATTGCGAATAAAATGACTCTACGATAGCAGAACAAAATTTGTTAGAACATAAAAAGGGAAGACTCGGAAATAGAGTGGTCTTTGGTCTCTAGTTATGCGTCTTTAAGTGTTTTACGATAGCTGGTATAAAAATGATGAATGAAAAATGTTTATTGGATAACACCACACATGACCCGCTGCATAAGTATTTGATCATGTATAATAGCTCGATGTGTGAACAAAAAAAAGTCGGGCCCGTTCTGCTAACTTTTAAGATTCCTATGTCACAGAAGAGAATATGTCTAAGACTCCTGAGTCCCAGATGAAAGGCTATTTAACATTCAAAGTTCAACTTTTTCCACACGGTTAAGGACAAATTATAAAAATGACAAAATTAGGCACAAGAAAATATATTTATAAATTAGTTTATAACTATTCACAAATAAATCACAAAATGGCTGTAGAAACTATGCCGTTTGAGCAATTGACACTACAGTGAAGGGATCGATTCGGGTCCAAGCTAATACAATTTTTAATTTTTGGATACTTATATAATCTATTGATTTAAATATCTAAAAGGCGACGGACGAAATTTTCCCAAGCTTGATTATGTATATATTCACCAACAGTATTTATACGTGAGTTATTTTATTACAAAATTTAACGGAATTCGGAGTAAATATCTCTTCTTGTTTCCCTAAATAAGTTTTGGTTTTAAATTTTAGACCAATTAAATAACGAGTCAGCTATAACATAACTATACATAGATCGAAAACATTCGGGTGTGTCTCCACTCAATCCTGCCAACATGATAGCTGAGGCCGATAATTAAATCCACGGCCTCCTAAATTAAAACTAGTCGAGCTGGGTTATCTCTTTGGAAGTGAAGACATTTCAGATTAATACCATACAAATATCAACAGTTTAGAAAGTTACCATGACTAGCCAATGTCATATGAATAGTTTTCTTTTCCCATAATATTTAAATAATGTATTTACTGTTCGTAAATGTATTATTATTTATCAACCAAGCCCGAAGGGAGAGGCTTTAGTTTCAGTTACGGGACGATCGCATATCTCTTTGTTCAACTGTAGTCGCCGTAAATATGATCCAATTGATCTGACATTTTGAAGGTATATCTAAGAACAACCCTATTACTATTAATACATTTTGGTTATTCTATCTTATAGATAGAGATTTAAGGTCTAATTTATCTCTCCATGGTTGAGGATGCATTAAAGACGAAAACGCAACAATAATTTATCCAACAATATAAATCCAGTATTTGATGACATACTAAATTTCTTATCTCTATGTATATTGACATATTTTTCCGTACATAAGAAAAAGTAAAATCTAAGTGATCTGCCCCTTAGATTAACATAAAGCATCCACACCCTTTAATTCCATGGTCTATATCCCAAAATGTTTACAGATATGCAGAATTTATATATATGTACTTCTAGACAACTCCATGCAAACTGCCATAAAAGCAATTCTTTAAATAAATTTTAAAGTAATTACGCGTGGGAAAATTTGTTGTAAATGGTTGATGAAAGAGAGATTAAATTTTCATCAACGTTATTTATCAATGGCCTTTTGACATACTATTAGCATGTATATCCAAACATCTCCCATTAATAAACTTGAGCAATATCCATTTTTCTTACATCAACCTAAGCCAATATGCCAGTGAATAATCTACTAATATCCAAATTCACGGCTAAATATCAAATCTCTGTTTAAAGTACACTAAATTTTGCCTGCAAATGATATAAACGGTAGTTTAATACAACACAAAAATTATGTATCAGCAAGTACCCTTGTAAAACTTACAAGTTTAAAATGGTTTGTTATCCTATTATTATTGCCCTATCAAGTTGCGACTAATCTATTTTGATACTTCAACTAACTGAATTTGATGGCTTGGCATTTAATCTTTCCGAAAACGGTTCATATCGAGGTTTTGTTTCAAAAATACACCGCTTCTGAACGTATACTAAAACGAATTTCACCTAAAGAATAGACCTTTGATTTTAGGCTCGTACCCTGTTAGATTAAACATCGAGATTTAATTTTCGTGTCCAGTGCAATACACGTCAACTAATAGAACTGAAGCAAACAAAATTGATTTGAAAGTTTTAATTATTTAAGTAATTACAGACCACTAAGGCACACAATATATTACATTATCATTTCGTTGTAATTACAGACCACTAAGGCACACAATATATTACATTATCATTTCGTTAAGATTTTTAATTTGATATGTTACATAATATGATGGGAAATAATATTTTTGAATTAGCAATTACTAATTAACAATCGACCCTTTGCTAATAAAATTGTCATTTTCCTACAATTCTTTATTTTGAAACACAAAAGATTTTAACTGTTCAAATGTCAACAACAAGGTTATTAACTAAATCATTTCCAACATTCTATTCAACGAGTAGACTCCAATCCTTACAGTAATATTTTTACAATAACGTTTAATCCCAATTTCCACCTACCGATACAAGAATCGATCTATCATATGTAATGCGATATCGATAAGATATAATATAGCTCTCAAACTAAAAAAGCTAGTAAAATCTCTGTGATGTTGGCTTGGGCTCAGAACTGGCGGACTTCACTAATGGCATCGCTACACCTGGCATTGCAAACAGACAGATGTTTATTTTGCCTTGTTTGGTTTTAGGTGATTTTGCAATTTTGCAACACTGAATGTTTAATATGGACAAATATTTGTACGGGTGAGGGATACCGAATCTATTGGAGTTTTATTGCAGTCGTAACGCTTTATTTAATTTTCGATAAAATTAACACAAAACTTGCACGTTTATGACAATGTACTACCGACTAAAATGTTTTTACTTTAATACAACAATAGATGTATATGCACGAAATAAATGAAGTGGAAATGAAGAAATGATAACCGTTCTTGAAATTCTCGCTAAATAATTGTGATAAAAAAAATCTTTATTAGTCGAATCGTTATAAATTAATATTTTATTTAAGAGTATTTCTACAGCCATCATATATTTTGGACTCTGTGCAATCAGACCGGTTCTACTACAATAAAAAAATAATATAATACATGTTTCGACAACAGTACATCTGAGATTGTGGGGCAATCAAATTAATTTATGGAAGCCAACAAGTAAGGGTAACGCCACTTCAAGGACTTCTACTGTCGCAGACAGCAGACACTGTGATAATAATATATTGGCACTAAGTGACAAGATTTAACGATAGAGTCCACTTAAATGCATATCAACGAACCATTACGAAATAGAATTTAAAAATTAAACGAAATTAAAAATTTATACATGTAACCTAAATGAAGAAATAATACAATAAAAAAATATGAAAAATGATTATCAAACGAAAAAATGGCCAGGCCGACATTACTAATATGTGGTGTCCGGGTGCTCTACTAGTAGCTATTTATGTACAAACGCCAGCCCAATCATTATCATGTGTCTTCGCAGACCTTTAGTTTAAATTTTCCGAGTGTTTCCCGACGGAATGTATCTAATAGTAGAAATTGAGCATATACGGAGTTAACATCAATAATTATTAAAAATAGAGGGATCAAAACAATAACTAATAATTTATTGTGAAATTTAACTGGACAAAGTTTAGTACTAATACAATGAATAAATAGATTCATTTTGCATCCAAATGTAACTAAAAGTTGCTCAACTTCCCAAAAGATTTTTTTTTTTTTTTTAGTTACGTACGTTTTATATTAATCTTGACGTTCTAGGCGATCTCAAAGAGTCTAAACTATAAACATAACTTTACTGAATACTGTTGATAAAAATGACGGTAAGTTTAGGCGACATGAGGGGACGATAAGAATCCACAACCACCTATATCGGATATGTAATTGGAGGGTGCGACGACAGGGGGCGCTGGAGGCGCCGAGCGCGGGCTTCACGGCCATTACCCGCCAAATCCAATCAGTCCTGCCATCCCCTCCCATCCGTGCCATCTAAATAGATATCTATCGTAGTAGTGTATAAGTTTTTTTTTAATTATTATTTCTATTTCAAAGAAAACCCTAAATTTTTCGTGATTCATCATCGACCGTTCATTAATTTTTTTGTTCACATGCACATCTCACCATAAAAATCTGGGATTTAAAGATTATTATTACACAAAGTACTATCTAATGAAGGATGACACTTCCATTTTGATGAAATTGCTTAACATGAATTATTAGTTATATTATGGCAGGATAAAATATCTGATCTAGTCTCGTACCAGGACTTTGATCTAAGTCTAGCGCTGGCAATTCGTCTGTGTTGGCAAGTGGGGTTTCTGTGCCATCCTGGCTGTGGAGCGTCTATTGTAGCGGAGGCTATCTGTTGATATAGAGCTAACATGTAGACATCATGGAGTCCGGCTGGAGAACGTTGCGACTTAGTTGCTCAGTGAGGTCTTCCGGGGGAGAGTTCTTTGTTCCTAATGGGGTGAAGGCACAGGGAATTGTATTCTTTCTTGTTTCTCTTGATTTTCTTGTTATTGGTGGGAAACACTCCTCCAGTTTTTGCAGAAAGGTGCCTGTGAGTTATGACTCCATGAAAAGAACACAGGCTCGACCTTACCTTTGCTCCGCGCCTTTAAATTATAGGGCTTAATTTTTTGCCTCATAACTTCTTAAATAATGAGCACTGAAAAGCGGTATAATAATTGAGTCCTGCTGTCCCGAGCTTGTCCTCTCCACTTCCTCAATCTGCGCCCCCCCCCCTGTTGGCATTTTCAAAAAGTGGCTTCAACCCTAACCCCTCTCCTCCTAGTATATCTACGCCCTCCCTGCTTCCCAACCGCATCAAAGTGAGCGGTCTTTTCTTTGATTTCCTTAAAAAAAGAGAAAAAAAAAGAGTTTTTATTTCCACTTCCTTTAACCTAGCAAGTTTATGAGCTTACAGGAAGGGTCCTGTCCTTCGATCCCTCTGAATTTGACCTTTGTTCAAACCCCTTTTAACGGTCTGCGTGCCCCAATATTTCATCAGCCCACATTGACAAATCGGCAGTTACGATTGACGACAACTGATAATGAGATATTTTAATCCAAAATCGGAAGTAATCACGCAGGAAACTCCGGATTGAAATATCTAAACGAATAAAACCGTTATGATAGAAATAGTCGTAATTTTATTTAATTATTATGTACAATCTGGCACAATAACTTTACGCGTTAATCAGTTACAATGAAGAACATAGGAGGAAATCAAATTAAGTATTCAGGACAACACTGGATAATTCTGCATGTTAATAAATATCACAAAGCTTGTAAGGTTGTATACAATTGTTATGTGAGTTTATTGTTGATTCAAGTATTATGAGTAGGAAAATAGTTCAATGACACACATATTTATATACGCTACAAAAACAAAATATAATATCAAATAAATAAATGGTTCCGATTATTTATTTATTTTTAATCTATGGTATAACAGAAGTCTGCAGGAATATTTTGGCTTGGCAAGTTCAAGTCAAGTCGTATCAAAAATTTATAACTTCAACCCTGTTTTAAATCTCTAGTTTCTCTCCCCTTTACCTCTTGAATGGAAAGACAAATATTGAAAACGAAACTACGACAACAATGACTTTCTATACTGTGAGTGGCTGGTGATTGTTAGATATTGAAGAGTATGCTTTTCTATGTTATGCTATAATTATAATTGTATTCCATATAAATTATTTATACAAGTAGCATACAATGGGAAATCCAGATATTCAATACTATTTACGGCCCCGAGGCTTTTCCAAAAGCAGCAAATATTATACTGCGAGTTGATTGCTAGCTGCCCTGTGTATAAATGAGTTGAGGCTTTTTTTTTGTTGGGAGATCGGCTCGGGTTGATAAGTAAGATTTTTTAAGTCGAATTTAATTTGATTTCATCAAATTTGTCGAAATCCCTTAAACCATCGACATTTTACTCTTTCTCGCACAAGACCCTGATTCAGGTATACATCCATATCAAAAAGTTGAAACCAAGTCCATGAATAAATTTAAAGAGAACATCTCTTTTTCATCACACCAAGTTGATCTCGCGACTAGATTGGCCCCTAGTTCGACCTAGCATGAAAATTACAGCCACATTAAGATACATTATTACGTGTCATCAGTTAATTATTTACTAGGTAATTAACAATATGTACATTTTATATCATATTGATCTGGGTCCACTATGATTTCGACTTCCTGATTAATAATATATGTTAGGGCGATGCAATTTCCATATATTATTAAACACATGGCAACTGAATAAGAGGTAAGGCCGACCGAGGTTGTCACCGTAGTTGGTAGTGATACTGAGTAACTAGCATAGTTAGTGCTAGGCTGTAATTTTTTTTTTCTTTTTTCTTCCTAGGAGTGCGTGACCGAGATGCTTACAGCTCACAATTGTCATCGATAGTGTTCTGAGTTCCATAGACTGTTACACTTTGAAATTTTCACAGTAAGCACTCAAGTGAGGTGATTGAGCTAGCTGGCATCGGCCAGACTGTACAAAGACTTCTCAGAGATGACAGGGTAGAGATTAAAATGATAATTATTTTAGAAGATGAGTTCGTGTTATAGTTCGACCAAAACTAAACGGCCGAAACTCAAGGTACCTTTTATATTTTAATTTTCCGATCACTCGGAGTAATCTCAAAATTCCTACCGGGGGTAGAACATTATTTTAATTAGTGGCTTTAAAAAAATTTATGATTTTATTGAATTTCTCTTGTGTTCCCGCTTTCAATTATTTCTTAACTCGGGGAGAAAAAAAATTGTTTTAAGTATTTCCTTGGTAACTAACTACATGAACGGGAGAGAGAATGGATGATATTGTCAGAATGACGTCACTGATCACAATTACCCTATTAGAGTAGATTTCAATAATAATAACTATATAAACGAGGTTCTTCTCATCAAAATATTTTATAACTGTAAGTTGTCAATTTAAATTTAAAAAACAGAACTGTTTTTTTTTTAACAGATTTAATGTTTTTTCTCCAAGATCTGTAGGCAAGCCTCTACCGTCATTAAGGGACCAATCGTATTTTTCTTCCTGTTTGTATGTTCTACGGTAGCGGTCTTAAAAAGGATTCAATCGATCTAAAATTTTAAAGGTATTTTTCTAGAACGCCTCGAAATCTGCAGATAAGTTGTTTTTAGTTTTTGTAAATACTATGGGGCAGTTTAGAAAAAAAATCAGACCATTTCCAATAAGTTTGAATATATCTAAAGCAAGTTATTTACGACTCAAAGTTGTGATATTTCTTCTTGGTTAGGAACACATTAAAGACGATAAATTCAAAAAGGAATTTCAATGATTCCGAATAAAAATCACATAATAAACAGCCATATGTAATTTAAAGTTCCAGGAGACGACAATCTCTCAATATTTTGAGACCCTAGGATCTAGTTTATAATTGATAATCTCAACCAAGAAAGCTCTAACAAGTATGTATACTTAAAGGGTTTGTGCAGACAGATCTGCTGACAGACTAATTATAAGTGCATTTAAGAGATGCTAATGCAGGCAGCTGCCAGACTGCATTAATGGACTGCAATTACCGAGGCAACACTGATGGATATCTTAGTGGTGTCAATGATCGGTACGTGGATTCACGCAAATCTTTCACAGGAGTATCTTTTTTTTTCAAACAAATTATTTATTGTTACATAGATTATGACTTAATTGTATGCTTTATAATGTGTATATATAAATAACCACGATTTTGATTAGGCCCCTGTCAATGCGCTGGTCGATCCTCTGTGGTAGGAATATCCTTCCTAACCAGCTTAATAGATTGTGGTGGAGAGTGTAATCAGCTCATACCATTTTTATTTATATTGAATAACCAAAATAAATACATGAATGAATGCTTGCGCTTACCATGCTAATTAATGGGTTCAGTGGTGTTATTAACCCGAACAATACCTAAGGATAATTAAGGAATGCGCCAGGACTTAATCATAATTACAAAGTTAACTTATAACTTTTTATTTTCGATAGGTATATGAATAAACATTAATGCAGTACAAATGAAGTTTGATTTTTGTATTTTGACACAATTACATAATTTTAATTACCAGTTATTAGTTATATTACCTCGAAATAAAATATTTATAGCCTGGTACCAGGACTTTGGTTACCTACGAAGGTTACCTGCTAGTTTACCACAGGTAGTAAGTGAAAACAGATATTACGGAGTATATCAGGAGACCATCTCTTCCAAGAGTCTTTTACTTCGGCCCTCACTAAAAGCCAATCCAAGCTAGAGATCAAGATCAAGTTTCGATCAGAAATCAGGTTAGCTCCCGATCCAGGATTTTGCCAGTATCATTCACCCTCGCGGTCTGGTCATGTCACAAGTCTCAGACGACGCCATTTCATTTCAGTTTTCACTCGTTATAGAACAATGGAGTTATCTACGCTAACTTCAGTTAAAATCACTCTGATTTTGAAGGGACAGAATAATGTCAATTCAAGCTCAAGAAGTCGGCGGTTCTGAAAAATTTTATAGAATAATAAAGTATGAGCATGCTTTATTCGAGATTGTTTTTTTTTTGGCGATTTCTGTCCATGTTGTATTTTTGTGAGAAGAAACGCAATTTTTTTTTATGATGAAAATCCCTAGCGTACGAAGACGTTCCAGGTCCATGTTGGTTTGGAAGTCAACCAGACGTATACATTAGTGGTTCGGTCAAATCAAGTCCGGAGCACTCTGGCGATTTTTGATCAGTTGCGGATCGTGCTTTGGGTCGACCTGCCTTGTTCGAACGGATGGTCTCGTCGCTAGTGTGAATGTCAATCGGCTTTTGAGTTTAGACTGTCACTTGAGTCAGTGAATATTTCTCCGCTTTCTTATTTATGTGCTATTAGGAGAAGATTTTCTAATTTAGTGTTCCCTCAAATTACCTAATAAGCATGGCCTTCAAGATTTCAATGAATGGTCTCCCACGTACACTAACAAGAGTGTGTGATTATTTACAATATTTAACTACTTTCGTTACTATGTAATACCCTAGGTATGGATATTATTTCATCTATGAACTTTTATATAAAGTAATTACCTAGCATAAAGGGAGAGGACTTTCAAACAGGTATACAAGATTGTCTGGATAGGAGGGAGCGTGTTGTCTGATACCAGGTCATAGTTCTATGTGTTATGGATGAACCTTTCATTACAAGGAAGGTTACCTGCAGAGGTATGATAAAAGGAAATATTTTCATACTTCACTACAACTCGACCAAGTTTTTCTCAAGCTCAAGTTCAGAAGGTACGACTCGTATCAAACAGTCAAAGTTCTACTGATGATTAAGCGAAAATAGACAACTTCAAAGGTATCAAAAGAAATATATATGAAATATTTATAAATATAAAAAATTTAATTAACATTCGAGTTGACTTAAACAGGATTTTATTATTTTCAATTTTTTTTACATCTGGTACCTAGTAAGTTTATAACAATCATATTTGATATATTAATATATATTCAGTAAGGTAACTCATACGAAAAACCGACGTAACTAAAAATAAACGAGGACATAGAATCAAATAGGTTCACATAAAGTGATTTGCTCCCGTGGTGTCCCAGAATTAACGCAAGATTTGATTTAAATAGAAAACACAGTTTTTAGTATTTTTATTGTTATTTGTTTATTGAATTATAAAGTAAATATGATAGCGTTATTTATGGAATAACACATAGGGCAAATGGCCTCCACGACTTTGCTGGCACATACGCACTCTTTTGTCGAAATTTTCCATAATCATTTGGCATAAATGTGTTTGAATTTCGTTGATGCAGCGTTGAATTTCCTCTTTTAATGCACGGGTGGATGTGGGCTTGTTGACATACACCTTTGACTTCAAATAACCCCATAAAAAGAAATCTAAAGGTGTTAAATCACAAGATCTAGGGGGCCAATTCTGATCGCCGAAACGAGAGAGTACACGACCTGGAAATGTCTCATGCAGTATTTGAATTGTTTCATGGACTGTATGGCATGTGCCACCATCTTGTTGAAACCACATATTGGCCCCATCAATATCATCCAATTTCGGCACAAAGAACTGTGTTATCATGTCGCGATATCGAGCACCAGTAACAGTCACTGCTTGACCAGCCTCATTTTCAAAAAAGTATGGTCCCATGATGCCTCTAACCCAAAATCCACACCAAACAGTGACAGGTTGTGGATGCATTTGTTTTTCGACAATCACATGTGGGTTTTCTGAACCCCAAATGCGACAATTTTGTCGATTAACAAAGCCATCAAGATGAAAATTTACTTCATCGCTTAGGATAATTTTGCTCGAAAAATCAGCATCCACTTGTTGATGTTCAATAATCCATTCAACGAACTCTCTTTGCTGTGTATGGTCATTAGGCTTCAATCGTCGTGTTAACTGAATTTTGTAAGCATGGAGACCCAGATCTTTAGTGAGTATAAGCTGTAGAGAGCTTCTTGAAATTTGCAGTTCTTGTCTACGACGCCGAAATTGTTGTTCAGGGATTTTCAACAACACTCTCACGCACTGCTTCAATATTGACATTTGAACTGCTTGTTTTTGGACGACCAGTGTGTTTAGTATCTCCAACTGATCCAGTCTCCCTAAATTTTTCAATTAATCTATTCATAATTGATGAAGAAAAAACACTATTCCGACCATATTTTATATGACATTTTCGAACTGCGGCCGCTAAACTTTCTTTATTTTTGAAATAATGTTCAAGAATAAAAACACGTTGGTCTATCTTGTAATGCTCTAGTTTTACTAACCCTAAACTGTCAGCTGTCAAATTGTTTTTTTTAGGGTTGCCAGCATTTTACTGCACAAATGGTGGAAAATTCAAATCTTGCGTTAATTCTGGGATACCTTTTATTACTTAAACTTTCCTGGGGTCGCTCATGTAATATTCGGTTCATTGCTCCATTTTAAGCAAACTTAAGTAAGGTTAAAGTATAAAAAAACACGTGATTTTCACGATGAAAATTACCAAATAACAGAACTCTTTTGTTTTTTTTGAAGAAACAAGTCTTATCATTGTTGGATATCACATTTATCCTTTTACCATATGACATGTGCGAATTGATATATTTTAACTACAAGAACATTAATTACAGGACGTATACGCCTATTTTCATTGTATAGTGAATAATAATAAGGTATTAACCTCTGTAACTGGGTGATGACCCTTCACCGCTTAAGTGCGAAAGACGGCGTAGTTAATAAACAAACATATGCAAACAAACACAAACGAACAGACACGAAGAGCCGACCACCTGTTGCCGCTCTGGGTTGCTGAACGATAAATCTGGGGCAGGCATCCCCCATCTCCTCCCCCTAACCCGACAATTACCGCTTCAGTCACACTGCGCTCTAATGGATGGCCATTCAACACAGTCCTTTGTCTCTCTTATATATCACTGAGCCATTTAATTATGGAGTACTTATAGCTTATAGATTTTTGGCCGTTTATTTCTTTTTCAGGTAAGCGGCTATGAATTTTAAAAGTAACTTACACCGTAAAAAAAAAAATTCTATATAGTAAATAAACCATAAAAAAATAAAATAAAAATAAACATAACGAGGTTGATTCAAATATTAATAAAGATACACACCTACCCACTATTTATTTTGCAATGAACAAGCAATTTTTCGATATACCAGAGGGACTGTACCTTTATTGATATAAATGGCCCACGACCAGCCTTCCAATATAATATGATTTAAGTATCGCTATATCAACTATCGACTAAATTTTTCGAAGTAAATACAAATGAAAAAATACGAAATAAAATGTGAAGAGGGGTTCGTTTTCTATTTGTTAATGACAAAAGCAAAATTATTTTTGAATATTCAAAAAAATACACTAATAAAATCGGTTAAAAGAGCAACCAAAGCAACTTCGTATTATAGTTTTTTTGTGTGTGTGTTACGGTCTTTAACGTGATTCTTGTCAGCTGGAATTTCAGAAACATTAAATAGTTTATAGTATAAAATTTGTTTTAAACATGCTGTCATATCTTGCTGTGTTCGGTATCATCATTTTGTAATATTTAAAATACTTGATGAAACATCAAAATCATTTCGTTATTATAATGATTCGTTGTTAAATAAAGTATTCTAATCGCAATATATTTTATAAACTTTCCCGGGGTCTCTAATCTAATGTTCCATTCATTGTTCTACTGTGTAAGCAAACTTAAGTAATGTTCAAGTAAAAAAAAAAAAACACGCGATTTTCACGATGAAAATTACCAAACAACATGACCGTAACACAACGATGCTCTTGTAATTGTAAAAGAACAAGCCTTATTTTTGTAGGAGATCAGTAAAAATCACAATTATCCTTCTACTGCATGACATTTTAGAAGTGAAATATTTTAAATAACTACAAGAACATACCATGAACACAACTTACATTAAAAAAATATCAATTCAAACGTGATACACCAAATTTTGATTTGAACTAATCACATTAAGGATTTCGTTATAGCTATTTTAACGACTTTTATGACAGTCCACTAAGGCACTAACAATTATTGCATATTCCTGATCAGGAAGTTTGTATAATTAATTTAATAAAATAGCATATTATTGATATTTTATTTTAATTCTTATTATTAATTTGCCAGGAATTATTTATAATTATTATATAAAATAAAAGAGATAAGAATTAACTTAATTCTGTGAAAGCGATTAATGACCAAGAAAAACTCGTTTTCAGAATATCATCCCCCCGCATAAAAGAGGGAGACCTAAAAAATAAAGCCGGATACATTTTTAATGATGGATTAGATTAACGAAATTATTTCAGTCCCAGCTTCAACACATATTACAGGCATTTACCCAATAAGATAGAAATTTATTTTTTTGGCAAATAATTAAAAATTAAAGGCCCGCAATCATATATTATTCATATCTTACTTTTAAAAAAAAATTGCATTTCTCTGGCATGATCATGATTCACAGCAGCCACAAGGGCAGGCTGACAGCCAGACACACTTGTAAAAAAAATACGAGGGGGGCCTCTAAAAAAACTAAACCCTAAAATAACCGGTATTTTTTAACGTATTTACAGAGGATAAAATGAAGAATCAGATATTGGATTCTGCCAGAGAACAAATTTAAATAACTTACGAATCTAGGGTATGGACGAGAACATTGCAGTTAGGAAGTTTATTTAGCGCGCTAATAACAGTAATAAAAGAAAATAAATTTATCTAAAAGGCTCAACTAAGATAGTATCTCCTCTAGCACACCTGAGGAAGAGAAATGGTCCTCTCCCCGACACACAAAGAAACTGATGGCCTGATAGAGCGTATGCTATTTCGTCATAAATAGTCTGGTATTGACTCCAAGGAGTCTCGATTGGTTTTTAATCGGAGTGAAAAAGGACAAAGAAGAATCCTACCGAATGTAGATGCTTTACTAACAGATATCTACGAGTATAACTGTCAAACAACAATTTTGTAAAAATAATAAAATCTATCATTTTTATGGATGCAGGCAATGCTAATGGACTGACTGCCAGACCTAGATTAGTTAAAATGCATTAGTGTGACAACAAAATTTATTACTAATTCATTATTGATCTATTCAAAGTAACTAATAAATATTTAATAGAGTTCAATCCCGGTCTACATCAATTGACCTTAGATCTATCGCATCCGTGTTTCACATTTCCACATCTATACAATAGATAATTTATATATAATACTAATTTAAATCATCAATCAATGGAATTTAATAAAGCAACATAGATTTACGAGTGGACGAGGACTGTACATTCATTTATTCAGGGGACCGATTGTCAATATTTGAAATCATACTTGATAACTCGATGTTGTTTTTAACTATCATTAGTACCAGCAAACAAAAATTTTAATTTGAATCAGGCTTCATAGCATTACTAGATTTTACAATAAATACTAGTTAATCCTCTAATATTAAGGCGATCATAAAAATGTAAAATGCAGCTGAATTTGCACCGCGGTCTACTTGCTATAAACGGTGTTGGCTATAAACGCAGTGTACGATTTGTATTATTAGTTATTATAACTAGTTTTGTTAACTAATCATCCCGGTAGCTGTTCGTTTTTGCCTTATAACTATTAAAACGATAGACTTATATAGTCCAGTCAATAATTTTTTGTGAACAATCCAAATAGATTAAGAGATAAGAGAAAATATGTTCTATTGAGAGATGTACCTCCTTCAATTCAATATGAATTCTTAGCACTTTGGACGAACTGTAATATTTTAAGTAATATGTTTGACATTTATATCAATTACTCTCCTTACTGTCTGAAAAATATTTATTAATATAAAAAATATTTTTAGCAGAGACACGAGTACGATATTGAATATATGTATTAAATATATATTTAAAATCGGTACCTATATATATAATTATTGAATAAATATGCAACAATTAAATAAAATAAAAATTATTTGTAAATAATTCAGAACTATAGTTGTTAATGCCTGCATTATTTTCTTCCAGAGCTGTTAGGTTCTCGACTTCGTAGACAACCCATAAATCTCCAGGGAGATAAGTGAAATAAGTCAAGTAAATGTAGGGCATGATCTGCCACGTTAACTATGTAATTTGAAATTTGTTCACTTTATCTTCTTTCAAACAGTTTTTTTTTGTGTTTGTTTTACCTCATAACACATAAATTTCAATGTTATCATATATTGCGTTGAACAGGTAGTCGTTCTAATGATACAATCACTGAATTAAAAAAAAAAAAGTCGCTTGCAAAACCAGATCCATTTTTCTATAGTGTAGGATTTCTCAATTCTCAGCTCCAGTGCTAATTACGTTTTAGATCTTCCCCCCTCCCTTGGAGAACTAACCAAAGGCGTTAACATATAAATAACCAAACGATTGAGGTATTAAAATATCAGAACCTTAATCTTCAATAGCGTCCCAGATTTGTTATGTTATTGTTATTATAGATTTGTATATATTAACTTATATATTCCATATAACCTATTTATGTAGGTATCATAAATTATAAATCCACGATTTAAGACATTTGGATTTATAGGATTTTCCAAAATCAGAGATGGTTACGTTTCCATCCCAAGGTCTGCCTGGCAGGTATTGGTGATGTCCCTAAGGTCCTTAACGTGTCTTTAATAATGAAGGTAAAATCAGAGCTTCAATCTTCTATAGCGTTGCAACTGTGAATATATAATTTACAAAAGTTACAGGCCATGGATTTTAAATTTTTCATGTATATTTTTAACCGAAACAGCACCAGCACAATATGGGAGGTTGTTAAACATACCTTCAAAATTTCAAATGGAAGTTGATAATGGTAGAAGTTATCAAAGAACAAACCAGTTGACGAAACAACAGACCTGAGCACCTGTGACGGACATGCGGGGTACCTGTTCTATTGTAAAGCCAATCTATTCAAGAGTCGGAAAATATTCTTTTGAATTGTTTTATTTTTAAATGCCTGCACAATTCTTCTGTCATCAGGAAATGGACTGTAAAACATTGTATACCAGCTATAATTAATGGCACAGTAATTAAATACATACACCCCCAGAGCGGTCGGTTTAGAGCAAGTGCCGAGGAATTTCCGAAAAGCCTGTGCATGATATGCCGTGCTTTAGCAATTACTTCATAAAGGCCTTTATCTCGAACAGGGCCTTGGAAGGCCTCTGCTAAGTCGATTTGCATGTAAAGGAGAACGATTAAAGTCGCTTACAGTTAACGTGGAGCATTCTTCATCAAGCAAAAATCTCACTATAATCATCTATAATCTAATCATCATCATCGCATTTAGGTTTTAGCGCCGCATGTTGGCACCTGATGAAGGAAGCGGCTGGTCTGAAATGCTGAAGACTCAGCCATTATATAATTAGCTGCAGACGAAATATGCTAATATGTTCGAGAAAAGAACGAGAAACCCGATAACTGGATATCATTAAAGGACCGCTTTTTTAGGGGTTGTTCTTTGGAATTTAAAATTTATAAATGCCTAAACAGATTCGGAAATTAGCCAATTCCCGCTTCCGCAGAAAATACAAATTATTATTGATATAGATTACAGTTATTAAGATAACGCGAAAAGTGACAAATTATATACATAAGTTTTTTTTATGTTTTATTATATTACTAATAAGCGGAAGATTGTTGGGGTTAACCCCTTATATAATGATAGTTATTTACTGGAAGTCAACCTTTTCTGTATCTCAGTGTAACCGGACAGTAAGTGGTAAAGCCCAGACGAAGAGATCTATTAGTAACTCATAGAATATTAATTTTGTAAATATTACATCAATGTTTTATTTGTTATAATGTTTCATTAAAAAAAAAAAAAAACTCAATATAGAACATTTAATATTGAGTCAATATTTACAGTTTATCGTAAAGGCAAAAAATGCGGAATTTCGTTCAATCTATGTTCAACTATATTTGAATATGAAGTATGAGGTACTATTTAGCCAACTCAAACCTGGACCTTAGTAGAACTGCAAAATTAGAGGTAAACTGTTAATCTTGACTATCAGCATTAAACAAAATTAAGAATTTTTCCATGCGCAACTTGAACACCCCTGAATACATGGTATAATTCTGCCTCGAGTCTCGAATATATACGCGAAAAGTATGTTATTTTTTGGGTCAATCACCAGTAGACGTCTTAGACTGGAAAAACAATATCATTCTATATCTGCATGTTAATGTAGCGAATTCTTTAAACGAATATAATCTTGATTAAGGCCATCGTTTTATCTTTCTTGATATCAACTTAACAAATATATAGATGATACAGGATGAAATGATGATAGATGGCCTATTGCTTTAAACCAGCAATAATAATAGAAAACTGTTGGCTATGTTTTTCTGTCTAAGATGATTTTTTCCATTCTATAATACAGCATTATTCGTAAATTATAACTGTTATATAACATTATTGTGTAATTATTGTTTATTTTTTTTAATTTAATACATCAGGTTTATGATCCATCGTTAGTATGTGGTTGATAATAGGCAGCTTGTAAAATCAATATTTTTTATAAAACGTATTCATATATTCACAAAATATTTTTACTTGCCTTGTCTCTACTATAAATGCTACAATCATTCAGAAATTCTTAATGTAAATATAACAGCCATGGATTACGCTGTGTAGGTTTAGATTATGATCTAAATACGGGAAGTGTGCTAAAAAGAGATTTGTAATAAGACTAATCCGTAATTGTAATAATCCGTTGCCTTCTGACGACATGACTACAGCCTGTTGGTTCTTCGTCAGCCACAGGTGTCCCCTCGCCCACAGACCGCAGCAACAGCAGCTGTTGAGTACTTGATGATGAGTACCTGACGTCAGCAGGGCAGAAGATGGACCGTGAAGTCTCCAAGACACTCACTGTCGATAAGGCACGGAGAGTTAAAGTAATGAATTCTTAGCGCTACGCAATAAGAAGAACAGTAATTCTTTCATATACTTATGTTAAAATTATTATTCATTCCGCTAGGGGGTTCGACCCCTGTTCTTCCCGCTTGCCAAACCCCTGCTCGTACTTCGCCCCGGCAGGCCCGTGTTTAAAGAGGTTCCATGAAATAGATGATAATATTTATTTCAGAGTGATTGATAAATTATTCGGTAATTGATTATTATATTTAAGAGTAACAATAATAGTAATGGATGCCTGTACGAGGTCCAACTAGGGTAAGTGCTGACTCAGGGATCGAACGAAACCGACAATAAAAAGAGGCTTTAATTTCAGTGATAATCCATCTAACGTTTTGAACGAAGGTGCTTCTTATCTTGACCACTGCACTGTGTGAAAACAAAAATCATTTAAAACTATTTGGACAATGTATCCATGACAGCCAATTAATTACCTTTCGATTATCAAAGATAATTTGAGAGTAATGTTCTAAGAGTGAATATATGATAAAAAAAAACTCTTCGTTTAGGGCCATTGTTCCCTATGAATAAAAAAAAAGTACGTCTAGCCAACAATAAAGAAATAATAATACTTTGGAATGATGTGATTAGCAAATTAATAATACAGGGATTATGTACATACGTGATGACTGTAATGAATCAATAAAATTTAAAAAACAAAAAACATAAATGAGCAGAGTGCATGACAAGACAATTTCAACTGAGAAAATAAAGAAAGTATAAAATAAGGGAAGAGCATGGAAGGGAAATAGGGAGTTAATAAAAAATGAATAATATAATAATAATGAGGAATTATGAATTGTTCGATTCAAGATAGACATACAAAAGATAGGGAGAGTTAAGTAGGGACTATTGATGGGAGGGGAGTTTACGAATATTGTTGATACAACGGGTCTGTTCCCAAATGTCTAGACGGGAATTTATTTCGCATCCGTAAATAGATGTGTATCGCGATAGGATAGCAACCTTTCAGCCGTGAATAGGCGTACATTCGGGGGTAAGTAAATAAAAAACCTTTTCAAATCGACAAAAATTGTATTACGAATTTTTTTTTTAAACTCATTTTAACTACAGATAAAGTAAGTGAAGAACAAGTTTGCACTCCACATGAGTATCTTTGATATTTATACCTTTAGACCACTCGTCCTAAATCATCATAAAGCAAACGTGGTGCTTTGCTAAGTTCTATAACAGGCCCTAGTGGACTAGCTCGGCTCTCATGATATGGAAATCGAGATCGGAATCACACAATCAGACAGATAATTATAACCTGTCCATAACCACACTTTCTAAACTATAAGTTAATGGTAGAAGTCTAAATGCCAAACTTTCTGCAGGCCGTAGACAGAGGAGAAAGCCCACTTCGAGATACCAACCATATAGAAGGCGTTGATTGACGACTTCGTGCACATGTAGAAATATATCACGCTCTGCAGAAATTGTGCCCGCCATTGAGTTCTTTGGTTCATATTTCTCAAGTAGAACACAAATTAAACAGATGGCCGAAGTTGGGATAGAGAGATTTCTTGTTAGAGCTCAGAGCGAATACTGGACTGTCTTCTTAAGAATGCTATCTCGTATTCAGTAGATTATCATAAGTCTTTTGGGTGGAAGGTCATCGACCATTTATAGCCACTGTGAGATTCTGTACATTTTTTTTTCTATTATAAGTTCTTGTAAATGAGACGGACGTGGAACTCTAGAAATAATATACGTAGAATAGTAACCAGTAAATTATAGATACTTATTAAAACCGCTGCCTTTGGGATTTTAATCCTAATCAATCACATAAAATCCTCCGATTAATCCCAATTTAAAACCTCGATAAAATACATACAAGGATATATACGGATTTACCTTTCATGAATTCCTTTCAGTTGAAATTAAGTATCCGTTTTACTTTACTTTACATTTGCATATTTTGTTTCCATTTTTATTAGTTATGATCATTAAATTTTTTTGAACAATTAAATCCTTAGGTATTTTTAGATTAGACCACGCTTTTTAAAAAATAAATAACATCCTAGAAGTGTCATAGTATTTTTGAGTCTCCTGTTAATGAGTTATTTATTATCATGTAAAGTTACTAAAAATGTAATCAAAGTGTATTTTTTTACGATCCACGTTTCATGTAATGAGCCCATATTTTCCCTGCAATCCTTGTTTCCTTGTATCTATAGTTCACTAACTTTTTAATAAATACGAAAAACCACTCGAACTCTTAATAGTATCTTACTTATAAATTGCAATAGTAATAATCCCATAATTAATATCATTCAATTCAATTTATATAGTTTTTTCATAATGTTATCGGTCATCATTTACAATTTTTGTTTCAATTAAAATGAGATATCTTTGGTGATAGTTTTTTACCATCCCGTAAGTATATCTCGATTTTGTTTCTTCGATTTCTAAGTTGGCATATATTTAAATCAAATTAATTTAATTAATGATAGACGTAAATTTTTTGTAGTAAAAAAAGGGCACAGTCTGATAATTGTAAAAACTGACATTAATTCTTGTGAGGTTTTCAAATGCATATATACATTATTCAATATGGTAAGAAGGAGATAAATCAAGATGGCACATATTATCTATCGGGAGGGCCTTGAATTGGAATACAAGGTTAATAAATCGTAATCAATGAGGCGTTGAAAGAAAGGGACAAGTGAGATGTGACCTGGCCACTGTTTTTATATTCAGCGCTCTCACAGACCGAGATGTAATGACTTCCAACATATATTTATTATTCATTAGGAATTAATTGGTCAGATGGTGGTATTGAATTTTATATTTACTGAGTATAGTCTGTCACAGATATCTGCTGTCATCATTTAGATAAGTTCGGAAAAGCATATCTGCTCTTTTCGCTAAGTGTCTTTGAAGTAATTGGGACTAAAAAAAAATATTATCTTGACTATAACTCGAGCCAGTTATAATTGATGGATTATTCATACACTTAAATAGATAAATCGAAGAAGGTTTTGGACTAATTATCAGCAGTTTGAAAAAGTTTCTTAGATTTTTATTTATTTTCTATAATTTAAGTGCCTTGTACAGCGGCAGTAGCTAGAGACCGGTGTCCAGATTCTCCGAGCAAACTCCTAAAAATTCCGAGGAAGACTGTTCATTTGGTATGCTGTACAATCCACAAGGATATGTTTCACACTAAGTGGGACAGAGTAGATAGCGCAAATAGGCTGCGGATCTAGGAGGTGTCGATGAGTAAGTTATTTTCGAGATCCCTATTCTCAACCGCCTTAGAATCATCTGGTCGCTTCTGATTTACTCTGAATATTATACAATGATATTGTGTATTGTACCCATGAGGCCTTGATTTCCATCACCTTTTTGCTTTTCGTTGACCATCACATTGTCCATTCTTCTAGAAATGTGCGATTTGCTTGTTAGTGTCCTGACTGAGAATGACGGTTAGGTATCGGAAAGATAGTAGTTGCTTCTTTGGCGATTTCATCCGCCAGTTCATTTCCTTTTATTTGGAGTAGTTTTCAACAAAAATAATAAGTAGGACAATTGCGGTGGTACTGACGCGCCAAATTAGAAAACTTGTATTCTTAATAAGGGCCTAGGTGCATACGGCATCTCCAAAATCCAAAGCTACATAACCTTTTGTCAGGTAAAATGTACTTGGCCCCTGGGCTGATAATTGTTCTCTACATTTTTTAGCGTGAAATGAGAATTTGTACACATTAGTACATTTCGTAATATCTAAGGCTGGAAAATAATATCACTAGGTAGATGAGAGATAACCCGCCACGGGTGGATATCATGGGATGGGGTTACTATGTATCCATTGGTTTAAACTTACTGTGTTTTAATTTGCCTTCCTACGGTATTATATGTATCTAATATTAAATATTCAACATACCCCGACTCCAGCTTGCCACTTGTGAAAACTAAACTTCATTTTTTTCTAGCTAGACCGCGGCTGAAGATATATGAGATACCGGAGATCGGCTGGTTCTTATTTTTTTGACTGATAATTATTAATACTATTGGGATTTAGACCACAGCTAATGATTATTAAAATATGACGTTAGATTTCACTACAACTGAGGAGCATGTGTCTTTTTAGGAGGTTTATGCAGTCATGCAGTTGCATTAAACGACATTTTTTTTTTAATTCAGACAGAAAGATTACTCACAACTTAAAAATGAAATGTTTGATTGGCTTAGGACAGCAGTAAAACGCAGTTGAGCATTTTCCAGTATTATTGAGATATTCAAACGAGTAAACCGAGTTGATGAGACGAAGTCATTTTGGAGAGACTCGGGTTCAAATCCCGACACCTCTCAGGTTAGTACGGGGTCCAGACTTCACGAGGGAACATTGGTAGTTAAAACTATCAGATACAAGGATAATTCAAGAAATATTCAATTCAGCGCTAACGACGCGCTACTGAGCAGCAAGAACATGGATAAATGTGAAGATTCTATTTTTTTAATAATTTTAATTAAGCTACCTTCAAGAGAAAGGTAAAGCCTTGCCCTATGGGACCTGTTATACAAATGTTACTATCTGTGTTTGAACTGTGATTAGACTGCAACTGCTGCTACGCACTGAAGCCATTGACCTATATCGATAGCAGGCGATTTATAACACTTTTCACACCACAACCTTTCCTTCTTTACTCGTGGCATATCTGCAAATATTTATTCACTTCGAAATCCAAGGCTGGTTGGCATCGTAAAAGACGTCTTGATTGAATTCTCACTTTGATCGTTTATTTAGTAAAGTATTGACCATAAAAAAAGCAATTGGCAATGTTCCTGAGCTACGAATCGTTCACCATTACCGTTGTCATGCTGCTGATATTCAAATTAAATTGTTTAATTAACGAAGCTGGACCTAATGGCACCTTCTAACTGCTACCAACAACTAACAATAAAATAAAACAATTTCGTAAACACTCACAGATTATGCTAATATGATTTCCTCAATAGATAAAAACGAGAAGAAATTGACTTGACATGTAACAACCCTTGAAAAATATTTATTAAATTTATATTTCTTTTTAAGTTAGGAAACGTTAAAGAAAGTAGTGTGAAAAATGTTACAACAAAATATTTTGGGAGCCAAATATAGTAATTGTGTATTTATTACCACCCAAGTCGGTTTTAATAAGTATGTATTGTTAGTAAAATAGGGTATAAACAAATATTTGGTCCGATGATGAAACTTTATAAAAACGTTTTATTGGTCATGATAATCATGAATCAAAATAGCCCATAAAAATTTCTGTAGTGGAAGGGTTTTTTTTTGGGAGGGCGGAGGAATTTTGAAATTGAAAAATTAGTTTTGGTACAATCTAGCCAAGTGACTCATGTTTTTAAACATTCGATCTAATGAAAACAAAATTAAGACTATAAAATCACCTTAAATAAACTTATGCTCGGTTTTTATAGACGAAAGTACTATTTATTATTACGTTTCACCATTGAAAGGAACCAAAATTTATCAGAAGACAGTATCAGTATGTTATAAAATAAATAAGTAGCATTTAATAATAAAAATAGTAAATAATATCCAGTTTATGCAATAATAAATAAGTAATGAAATGAAGTTCAAATTTAAGAACGAAACGCGGGTTTTATAACCTAATCTCTTTCTGAGTTATTATGGAACAAAGAGTGTCATGAGTCATGACTGGGATGCTTCCGTTATCAGAACTTGAGGATCAAATTGTTTGTTTCCCCGTGTGTTCTGATATTTTAATGCTGCCGTTGTCATCCTGCCCATAAAATTCTTTGTAAGCTGATTTAAAATACTTTAGTACGCATCTCACACAGACATCACATGCATCATTGTTTAATCTGGAAGTTAACCTGTTCCATTTCACCGCATGAAGTAGCATCTGTCAGTTACGAAGGAGTCAACACTCTCAAGAAGATTTTCATCGATGCTTTAGAACTCATTTTATTATATTTAGACTTTTTTTATCATTCCTGAGTTGTTAAAGAGTGAGAGGTAGCTATGGGGCAACTTCGCATTTCAAATACCTGATTAAGTCGTCAATTGGGGTTTTTCTCTCTCAGAAGGTTTTCATGAACTTTTCATACTCCAATGGGTACATTTTAATAGACAGTTCGGATATCTACTGCAAGTCGGCGTTTCTTGCTAACAAACAATGTAAATGATCACTGAAAAGTAAGGCATCATCATTTTGACACCGTTCAAATGGAGCATTCAGTTGCTTGTTCTTTCACATTCAATGTATTTCTTTATATATGTTGTCATCTCGAAGTACTACACCCACAGTTTTGCAGTAGGCTTCTCATGTGTTGATCTTCACTAATTGTATGTCTGCCAGGAGGACATCTCCAAGGAACTTGTTCACGATAAAGAAAATAAATAATAGCTGTATTTAAGTCTATAAAAACGAGTGAAAAGTTTTTTAGGGTGATTATTTCGTCTTACTTTAGTTTCCATTAGTTCCAGCGTCAAAAAATACTCAAGCATCACAACCCAGATTGTACCAAAGCTGATTTCTAAGCCCACACCCTCTCCAAAAAAAACCTTTCTGCTATAGACATTTTTTCATTGCTATAGACAAATGAAAATTTTGTTACGAAATTTTATCAACGTACCATTTTTATTATTGAAGGGTTATTGGTACTATTTTAACTGTGTTATGTGGACAGTCATAGACTGTTGTTATTGAGGGGGAAAAAACAGGCTTAACTTTTTTCAGCTGGGTGCAAGTGAACCTTCGCAAAAAAAAATATATATATATACATACATACATATATAAATCACCTTAAAGTCACCTTTTTAATCCGATTGACAGAAGCTACTGTTCTGCAATACAGAAGACAGTGTCTACACAGGGCCTCTATGATATATTGCCGGTATCAGTTAAAAGCATCCCCGGAGGTACAAAGTTTCTTTTGGAAACAAGGAAACAAAGGAGCAACAGAGCGCGAAGAACCTGCGACAAAAGGGTAAAGGGAAAAAAATAAAAGATATTTCACTATAAAAGATGAGAGAGTGAAAAAGACGAGGAGAGAGCTTGGAGAATGCTCGGACCATCCAGCCCGACAACTGTTTCTTTTGTTTTTTATTGCGAATAATTCTTCTTGTATAAATATTATACTTATTTGATCATTGTAGAAAAGTACTTTATGACCAAATACAATTTCACATTTCAAATTGTTTTCATTTCGCATGAATAAATTGTTTATGTTAAACGATTTAGAACACTGAAAATTCCTCTTAAAAAACATAATAATAAATATTCAGCGATGTTAAATACGTGTTAGCTCTCAAAGCATTATTTTTCGAGTATCCGTCTTTTATGTGTCCAAAAATATAGCAAAAATGGCGCCCAAGCAAATAAGCTTCCCAACTACGAATTGAGAAAGTAAAGTAAAGCTACTTCACTACTTTTCTACTTGCCTTATAAAAGGCAGATTGTAATTTTAGCAAAATAAAGGAATTTACAATTAATTAAAAATACTTTTCTACTCTTAATTTTTTATAATTAAGTTTACTTTAGCATTGTTGAACGTATCTTTAAAATTTCAAATGGTTCAGATCGTTTTCACGACCACTGTATTAGAACATGCAGGCATATAGATTGCCACCTACTTGTTTCAAAGTAGACCATCTTCGGGAGCGGCAATGATCTTAATTAAACAATTGCATCTGAATTTTCAGAGACAATCATCTTTCAACTGATAAAATTTATATTGAGTAATTGAAGGAACATTACAAAACGCATTTACGGATAATTTATATGAAGTAGTATTGAGCATCGTGTACCGCATAGTTGAAAGTGCGTTGATTATTGTGCCTGACATACTTTTCAAGAACCATCTTTTTAATACAACGTGGCCCCGTATTCAGGGTCATTGCCAAGGTCTTTAACTTCACAGACATAGCCATGGAACCATTTTGGTGGAACCATCCCTTAGGCGGTAAAAACTAAATACAACTTAACAATACATCAATGGAACTCTTTAAGTAAACTTCCTGATGAATTATTTGATGATTAATCACATCCATTAAACCATCCCATTAAGTTTTCTAATCAACTCCCTCTGATACCATGAGATTCCAAACCGCTGACGCCCAATAACTTGGCCATCTGTAGACGGCTCTCAACAGCCCACACCAGCACCAGATGATAACTTAAGTGCATCCAGCATCTCCTTCAACCTTTTATCTGTTCTGTTTTGTATGCTCGTAACTATCTTTTGCTTATTCATGCGTAACTTAGCTATGCAAAATTACAAAAATTGAATAATTTGTTCTCTTAATTTGCAAGCCTGAAAGAATACAAATCACTTGTCTTTCATTCCGTCTTACTTTTTTGGTAGGGTGTAAGTGAAAAATATTATTGAATTATTATTAAACTTAAAAGTATTTTTTCACAGACCCTTAATTAAATTAATAAAACTAACGCGGCCACTTCAACCAGAACATCGAATATCTTATCATCATGCTGATTGACTTATAAGAAGCAAAATTTTGAGAAGAATACAAGCCAAGAAAGTCACAGAGTTCAGCCGTCTATATTTACCAGACATGTTGGAAATGGTTCCTTATAATTATGATTAATGAACAAGTTGGTCCTAAAGCTGAAAAAACTCAAACAATATGAAAAATCACGCCAAGATGGCAATGGGTGAATTACAAGTTTCCGGATAATGTTTTAGTTAGTGTGTTCGATGTTTCTTTTAGAAAATTACTTACTAATAACTAACTTATTGCCAAAAACATCCCACACCATTCTACAACGAGGCTTTGAATAGGAAGACGTATATGTCCCACGAAGCCGCAAGCCCGACTTCGATGGTGTCGCGTATGTTCCATAAACGGCGGTTAAGGCGGGAAACAAATGCAAATTTTGAAAATCCATGTTTCTTAATCAGAGTAAATAAACTGTAATTTACGTTAAACAAAACTGTCATTAAACACCAAAATTCTGTAAGTTTTAATTTTGTTTCTAACTCAAAACCCGAACACGAGGAAACCCCGGATATTTTATTTCGAATTAAATTAAAAAAAATACTATCCCTCCCTTAAATGACTAAAACAAGCATGGCCATTATAAGAAATTTAAAATTCAAAGTTCTGATTCCACATGATCAAGGAACGTGACAATAAAAAACAATTAAATATATTTCAAAGTTTTGAGGACCAATCCACGCACCACTAACTTTCCAATATTTTCCCTTAACTAGTATTCCTTTTTACATTTTTTTTTTAAATTAAATCAATTTAACTCATAATTAATATAAAGAAATGACAGTGGCTAAAATAAAATTTTCCGTATGATGGGTAAAATATGCTTGAATCACGTTTATCCCTATTTTTTTTTGTCTGTTAGTCACATAATAATTGAGCGAAATGGATTTGTCTGATTCACGCCTGAAATCATCTAAATTTATTTCTTGCCCTTAATAGGAAAAACCTAAGAGGTTTGAATGTAAATAACCAAAAATAACATTTTACGACTTCTCTGTGAGAGATATCAAATCCCCTCTCGGAAAATGGGTGCTCAATTGCAGCGGTACTAAAACCTCGAACCAGTTTTAGAGTTCAGTGACACTTCTCTAGCTAAGGCAAAATGGACTTTATCTTTAGAGTTCGAGTTGAGTCCAGTCGCCTACAAAGAGAACATTAACAGCATATGGAAGTCTAAATTTATAGAAGAGATGTCAAGAACCCAAGATCTGTGTGTATGTTGAAATGTTTGTTCAGGCAAACGGGCAAATGTGTTCGTCTTCTTGTCTTAACGATGTTTGTTTTGGATCGAAAAAGAAGAACTCGAGGCGATTCGCTGAGTGAAAAATTTGGAAATGAACTGAAGGCTATCAATAATTTAGATTTGAGACAGACGCATCCACACTAGTCTCCATACCTCTCCACCACCGACAACCACATTTTTTGATACCTAGACAACTTCAAACAAGAGAACAAATAAAGTTATTATTTAAGTTTATTATTATGTTCAGCGTCATTTGGAGTTTAAGCGGAACCTCCAGCACTTAAGCAAAAATACAAGGCCTCTAGATCAAATAGCAGTGTTACAAAAGCAGTAAATCCAATATTAATAACAGCTTTAATTTAAGTAATTACGATCCAAGTCACAATAAACATTAGGTACTAATTATTCAAGTCTTTTTATTCAATTATAGTATTTTTGTTTTGGAATTGATTTAATATTGTACTAAAGACGTGCTTCGTATATATCCATCCTTTCATATGCAATCCTTGCCTTACTCTATCTCCATCATCCTTCCACCTCCGTCAAGACATCCTACAAGTTCCTCTGCGGTCATGTTCCACACATTACTTAAGTAACTGTTGTAACTATTGGGGTGAGGAACAGAGCGGTCAGGCAACATACCTTAATACACACACAAAAGTACCCTTTGTTACCACTGAGTTGTATTGTTGCGGAAGGGCATGATTAAATAATAAATCTTCCATCTCTCCACAATATGGTATTTGTCCACTAATAACGTTTCCACAGCTCTAAGCTGTTATCTTCAATTGGTAAAATGAAAAGTCACATGCTAAAAACCCAGACTCTGAATATCGGAAATATTTTCGACAAATTAGGGAATATTTTTAAAAAAGCCGGCATTGGTGTGGTCTTTAAAAGTAAAGTCACTTTACACCATTCAATTTCCGACACTAAAGACCAGATTCGGTTAAAAGATAGATCAGCGTGAATAGAGTAGAATGTGGGGAATCCAATAAATTTTATTATATTGGTAGAACAAATAGAAAATTATCTATTAGATTCAAAGAACATCTGAAACTTCTACAAGCACCTACAGGAGGAAGGAAATCATGACCATACACCTTGTAGAACTAATAGAATGGTAGAAAATTAATTAATAGCTTGGAAAGTATTTAAATAAAATTAGATTACTAAATATCGGATAATATAAATAAAGAAGAACAAATAATAAACACAGGTTGCTAAGAAATCCACCCCCTCCATACCTCTTAAATAAAGACATAGAGTGAAGTCTGAAGAGTTAGAAACCTACGGATAAGGTATTTGAGATGCTAAGGTAAAGGATTTTGATTGTGAATTGTTGGATGACGGTAGGGCGACGATGCCTCCCAAGCCGCCTCTGGACCAGAATAGTGAAATAATGCACTGCTTTATCTAGGTCTTGGGATATTTTCAGGGGCACTTTGAGGTATACGGAATCTGTAAGAAGCTGGCGGAAGTGGTCCCAATCAACTGGGCCCCTAATAAAGGAGGAGGCAGTTTGTGAATTGGTCTTAGGGAAACGGTTAATATTAAAGGGCTATGGTCGAAGGAAAGGTCATCGAGGCGCGTAAGTGAATAGTTTAGTGTTCCTAAATTCATTGGAAATCTGGATTTCCGTTGGGATCTGATGGCCAATAGGTGGCTGTGTCAGGAGAGATAGTGGAGCAATGTTTCCGTGCGAGTGCAGGCGGTAAAGCACATCCGCAGTGTATTGGTTAATCTTGACCCCCAGTGTTGGTGCTTCACATTAGAGTCCCCAGGAACAAGGAAATGATGTCCGATGGAGTCTAGAAAGGTTATGAATTGGGAATCGGAAATCGATTTATTGGGAGGGCTGTTCACCGATGCTAGAGTAAGGGGAAAAGTGAGGGTGGTGATTGACACTGCAGTGGATTGAAGGAAATCATGTGCTACCAAAGGAACTATGTGATGGGAAATGGAGTTATGGACAATGGCAGCGGTAGCTGCACGAGCTCTTCCATCTGGGTGGCCAGTTCGATAATTCGGGTACTGTTGAACTATAAATGGTCGTTTACTCGTAAGTCTTGTATCAGTAATGAGAGCTACGTCGATGTTTTTGTCATGGAGTAGTGCTGTCAGTTCGTGAGTGCGGGTGCGAACACCATTCGTATTCCAAAGGAGAATGGATAAGGAATCGGAAGGATTCACTTAAGGATTTTGTTTAACGAGGATCAGGTAGGAAACAAGATTTGTAAGAAGGGAAATCAGAGGGGTAATTAGAGTTCTGAACTCTGTAAGGAATGAGATTAATAGACTGGTGAGGTCTGAAGAACTTGAAGGTGGAGGAATATGCGAAATGTATTGGTTGAGGATGGGATTGAGTTTGCGGGTTGACAGGATGAACGGAATGCTGGGGAAGATGAACTTGGGGACATAGAATGGGTGGTGCCTGTGACTGCTCTCTGTTCCAAACTGCATCGGCAAAAGTGACAGAAGGCCTCAAATTTCAGGCTGGGGCGCTTCTTGAGCTGCCTGTTGCTGGCTTCTCTTCTTCCAGCCAACTACATTGTTCAAGCCCGGACTTGAGGATTCTGTAAGTGTCGTAGCCTTGCAGTTGACCGGACGGCCTTGCTGGCAAAGCACGCATACTGCAGGCGATTTCAGGGGCTTTTTTCACAATTCACTTTTGTGCTGCCCACTACACACACCTAGGAAGGTAGTGGCAGTACGATTTGTGCCCATATGCCTGACAGTTATGGCTCTGGACGATTTGGTGTACGGCTTTTCGATCTGTATTCTATTGTAATACAGGTGCGTTAGATCATATATTTTCTCCACTCCAGGTGTTCGCTCGAAATCTGCGAAGAACAAAGGTAACGCCGTTTTGAATGATTCCTCTTGTTGCCTGTCCTCGCGCAACACGTTCATTATCTGACGAACTTTAAATCCAAGAGCTAAGAGTTCGTCTTCAATTTCATCAGCTGGCGTGGTTGGATGCAAATTTCTGATCATTACTCGAAGCGATATTTCCTGCTTTAACTGATAGGTATGGAAGCCGGCCTTAGTTTCTTCCAAATATTTAATAATGGCCCGATATGTATCGGGAGTGTCCGGAGAAATTTTTGTGTCCCGAGACCGATTGAGGCACGTATATTTTTCGGTACCTACAGCATTACCCATTTGTGACCATAGAAATTTAAAGTTGCTTATATTGCCGACAAATATTGCAGGCGGCTAGGGCTGTGTTGGTTTTTTTATTACTTCCATGTCCTCTGCTTGGATAATTTTCAACACCTCGAAGGTGTTAGGAATGAAGAAAGGGGACCCTTCGACGGTTTCTTCTTTGGATGTGCTGGAGCTGGACTGTGGCGGTATCTCTTCCATCGAGCTAGCTGCAGATGAGGATATTTGTACCTTCCTATACGAACGTCTTGGTTTTCGCTTAATTGGCGATGGAGTGGGAGTTGGCCATGGAGACCTTGATCTTTTTTTTTATTTTGGGACATTCATTGCTGATATTTAAATTAATTTTAATATTAATAAAAATAGGTGATGCCTGGGAGATTCTTAATCTAATTTTCCGGGCAGAGACGGTGGTCGTAGCTCTGGACTGGAGGAGCCGTCCAGCCGAATTGCTTGATGTTATCTGTAATCTGTAATCTGGCAGAGGCAAGTGCTAGTGATAAGTGATTGACTCACTTCTTGAGGGCTCCCTCGTGACCAGCTCACGTATGTCCCTGCTGAGACAGTTTTAGAGCTAAAATAAGGTCTATAAACTGTAGTATACGCTGTTGATATGAAGAAGGAAATCCTAGTTAATAAATAGTAGATAACATAGAGACGGATGGGAAATTGATCCGTTTAACAACGTTTCAAACGTTACAACGTCCAAATCCATACTTCATACCAGAATGTAAACGAAGAATAACAAATTAAATAACTATTTAGGGAATTTGAATTCAATGAATTCGTGCCACTTGAATGCCTAACTGTTCTTGAAAATAACATGCCCGACAAAAATGTCAACGCATGCTTCAGGCCGGCTGCAACACAACCCAGATAGAAAAGTGCTTGTGTATTCATAGATCAGAATGAAAAAAAATGTGTGAAGAATGCAATAGAACGAGGCAACCTTTTTTTGTACCTATGATACTGTATCTTTTGAAGTGATGAGGTGTGCCAAAGTTCCCCCTGTATGACTGTCTTCAAGTAATTACTTGGCAATCATGGTTAAATTGTTTTTTAAGATTTAGACATGCGGTAAATTACGTGATACTGAAATCATCGAACTGTGCGGTAGCCCTATTGTGGCGGGTTTAATAGGGGATAGTATAGAAGTCCTCCCCCGAATTCTTGCGTGTCCAAATACGATTATTTTCACATGTGGATCCCATCAGATCGTGACCTAATCATGCAGAAGAAATGAACCCGCATAATGCTGATGAGGTGCTGTAAATACATCCAGATGGAAGAGAGACAGATATGAGGACTCCGAACCCATAAATACTTGAGCACTTAAGACGGACTTTTGAGAAGACACCTCCTGAGAGGGTTGCGTAAGCAGGGTTCGAGGACCGACTATCTTATCTGCAGCGGGGCGAGGGCTTGGAGTGCTCATCGTGCAGCCAGTGCAGTTATGGGCGACCGAGGACGTAATTGTAAGCGGGTTTCAACACCTCCGAAGGCATGTATACAGATAATTTTGGAACCTTGCAAAAAGTATCTTCACTTACCCCAAACAGGCAATTAAAGGTTATTTGGAGCAAGACTCACGAGAATAGTGGTTTTTTTCTGGATCTCGCATAAAACTACTTATTAACTGAGCTTATAGGCACAAAAACGAATATCTTTAGACCTTCAACTGGAAAAAATCTTAATAAAAAAGTTCTAATTATATGTTAGACTCTAATATATATATTAGCTCAGTAGGTACGAGAAAATGTGTCATTTTTGTAATTGTCTTATAAAAAAACGTTTTCAAGATATTTTATTTGAAAAGCCGTTATATCTTTAAAGCGGAGGAACTCGGAAGTATTTGCACATCGGAATTTTAATAATAAAATCTATTTCGAAAATTTTGATTTAAGTATTTATCCTTTAAGAAAATTCATCTAAAATTAACGATTTTAGCTAGGCTGTCTTCTGTTTTACATAAATTATCAAAAGTATCCTGAATGTAGACTACTTAAACGATAAATTATCGTATTAGTAACACCACTAATTTGGAAAAGACTTCTGGACGAAAGACAAAATGTTATTATGATTATGTAAACAAACATTAACACAAACAGCTGCGAATTCAGGGCAGGGAACTAAAGAACTTCACGTCTAGACAGCTGACACTTAGAACCATTGGGAGAAATAACTAAACAAGATGGTAATGATTACAAACGGACCAATCAGCAAGCTGTCAGCAGTAGCACTAATCCGTCATTGGTGCGTGACCGACCAATCACAGTCTGGTTCTGTTATCCAGCCTATTCTAGCCACAGCGGCGGACCAGTGAGGCTACTTTCTATTTGTAAATGAAATCTGTTGAAGCGTGCTGCAACTTGAGACAACAGCCAACAAGTTGATTATAGAGACTGAAAAATTGATTTGGATTTTATTTAGTCTAGGATTTGTGCTATTTTAAGAATTGGAGGGAAACTCACTTGGCACAATAGTGGATCCCTGAGGCATCAATACCGTAATAAATACTTTAACAGAAGGAGTGATATCGTAAAATTAACAAAACTAGCACCGTCTTTCTAAACCCTGTCGTTTGCTAACTACGGACTGCGGAGCCCTGGGTTCTATTCACGGATCCCCTAAAGTCTTTTTCATTGGGGGTGAGTTCATCATTCATTCGGTTTTTTATTCGGGCATCGTACTCTTGAGGATAAATCAGTAGTTCAAAAAGGATACCTGTTTAGGGAAAAAAAAACAATCAATAAAGATTGCTTGTTGGCCCAAGCAGTACCTCAGCTAAATTACCTACCAACTACAAACTCGATCGGCTTAGTATATTATAGTACTTAGGTTATCTTAGATATCCTTTGGTTTTTAAGGATAATATTTAATTGTAAAATTATGGTTTCCATTGTTTTTTTTATTAATTTATTTTTCGAATATTTTATTAGATAATATGGTATTTGTTACAATTTATTAGGTTGTCTTGCGATGTAGCGATCAGTTTGTAAAAATGGCCATATAACAGGCATTAACATGTAGCTAACTTTTTTTAGGGGGTATATGAAATCACAAACGCGCCCCCTCATTCAAGAAGACACATTTCTGCGTCGAAGTAAAACAAATTGAACCGAATATATATATATTTTTCAAATCTATTGTGTTGAATTGAACTGGCATAAAAATGAAACATAAAAGGAGCTGAAGTCGATTTTCAATGGACATGTTTGTTCTGGCACCATCGTATTGGCCTTTACTTCCATTCAATACAGTTCCTTTTTGACTATACTATAATTTGAAATCAGAACAATGCCTTCGAATTCTGGGAAATCGGAGGGAGCGATAAATTCTAAAAATGTGTACTTACAGTTATAATAGAGCCTGGATAGGGAATGAAAAGAGAGAATACACTTACCTAGAAACAAAAGAAAAATATATTGTTAGTTGCACAGTGCCAAGTAAATAATGAAGTATATAATATGTAAAGGTCAACACTTTTTTGGCTTTATATTGATACATAATCTGATGTTTTCCAGTCAAATTGAAAAAATTCGTTAACTTACCTTCCGCAATTATTTGAGCAGTGTTATTTTTTTTGAGGGGGGGGGGTTGAGATAAGTTTATATGAACTCATACCACTTAAAACTAGCCAAAAAAACATTGTCTGCTCCAACTATCTCAGGTAATATTGACTGCCTGACGGAAATGACGGAATGCGGGGGTTGCTACACCTCAGTCACTGGTTGACCCGGTATTGCAGTACCACCGGGAACGGCCCATATAAAGCAAACCACACGCATTAAAGTCATTAATTGGTTGATTAAATTAATTGATTGATTGTGATTGATTAATTAATGGCATGGATGGGTCCCCAATGGGACGTCCCCGGAGGTACTTCAATACCGGGTCAACTCCTCCCATCATTTCCCAAAAATCAGTTTAATATTCTGGACCCCCGATGGGAGATGTACCAGAGATTAAGCTGATAAGAACTGTTTTCATCGATAGTTCTTATTATTATATGTGTGATAATCGAGTGGGCCAGCCAGTAGTAACGGATATGCCATTACTCCTGAAAGTTTTTTTTTTTTATTCAATAACAACTTTATTATAATGAAATTACAATCTGCCTTTACTTACTCCTGAAAGTAAAGTTTCGTGTATGTAATTCATACGCGAGTATCTTTTTTTTTTTTTTTAATTATTTTTTCAGTTTTTCTATATACAGCATTATATAATTGAGCTGTCAGTGGCTCCTTTAACTGCATCTATGCGTTTTAAGCAGTTATTGTTGATTTAATTTATTGTTAAAAAAAAATTTTATTCCTTTATTGTGCTATAATTACAATCTGCCTTTTATAAGGCAATAAGTAATTAGGATAAATGCTCTCATTCATACCATATTTACAGTTCATCATTCACTCGCTCATTCATACAATATTGTTAAAAAATTACACAATGAAAAAGGGACCATTCTCACCTTAGGACTACACAATGGACTTGGACACTTATGGACACACTTGTGCGGCTTTGTCTGTGCAAGATCTGCTAGGTCTGCTGAAGAGTAATTGTGAAAAGGTAGTGTTACAGTCTACGTTATTAATAGTGACTAATACCTAACTAGTGTTACTTTCTACCTAACCTAGAAATGTTTAAAATAATTACTAATCGATAATCTTGGATGACTGTGCATGAAATCAGCTAGAGATAATTCACCCTTGATTTCTTCGTGACGACACGCTCGCGTAGCCATTCCTCCTTGATTAATAAAAAAAACTACATTAAATCTATTACATAATAAGAGAGGCCCAGAATCGATATTGGCTGACACGAAGAAAACAAGCAGACATTATATTCCGACCTGACACGGCAAGAGGAGGTGTATCCTGCACTCAGCAATCGATTGTTTAAGACTAGCACTCAACGGCAATTATATATAGGCGGGAACAATCGACAATAAGTATCGAGTTGCTAATGGACATCGATCTCTGCTGTAGACTGGTCGGTGAGTGCTGTTCTGCAACAAGTGGTCCAACCTCTTGCTACTGGCTGGATTGGGGAAAAACTTCCTTATTTTTTTTTTATTGTTGACTCTTTAGGACAAAAATCCACATTTGTTTCTTACCCTCTGTCATTTTATGTTTCGCTAAATTTGATTAATTAATAATGGCCAATTAACGCCAAAAGAAAACTTTTGCCAATGAAAGTCAGTCTTCTGTGTTTGTATGAATGTTCCGTGATAGCCCCCTAAATAATGGATGTAATCATTCTTAAATTTTAAATTATTCCACACAATTTCAAAATATGCATATTGCATATCATATGCATGAGAGAGAGAGAGAGAGAGAGAGAGAGAGAGAGAGAGAGAGAGAGAGAGAGAGAGAGAGAGCAGATATAAATAAAAGATTGCTTAATATTATAGTATAAAGATTGCTATGGTTGAATATAACGATAAGTTTGGTAAATTGTATGAAAGGGTTTGACTTAAAAAATAGTTCTATCATCTACTGTATAATTAAGACGGTAACATGAATTTTAAGTCAATAAGTGTTTCATTATTATTGAATAATTATTTTTTTTAACCGTTGGCAAAATTTTCACTTGTCATTGGTCGTGACGTGTCCTCCATTGTACTTGACGATTAAATTGTACTCATCAGCAGTCGGAGCCAAGATTAAAATGCTGATTTTTAAATAAATTCCAATGATCGGTTTTCAGAGAATAAGATAGTTTAACAAATAGAATGAAATATGAAGTTTATGTATCCGTAGCCTGTCCGTCTCTTGGTATTGTTCTTGCGGGTTTTTTTGTTACATATTTCGTATTTCTTTTTATTTATGAATATTTCACTTAGTTGCCAATAAGTCGGAGAAAGCCTCCGTCAATGAACAATAGAATGGCTATTGAATGAGAAGCCATAATACGCAATAAAGCACTAAGTAAAAGAGGTAGATAGCAGACATTAGGCTAATAGGCGCTAGTGGAGTGATGTGTGGCATTAGGCCATTATACAGCTGAGCTAGATTACAGAACAGCGTGGCGGTCAGTAATTTCCACCAGCACAGGAAGTTACGGAATACATACGGCCAACTGTATAATTATTTAAATAGTATCGATGTTTTATATTAACATCGAGTCGTATGTGGGCAAATGTGGGTCAGGCGAAATATGCGGTATGGTAGTCTTACCGTTCTATGGGTGGTTAACTTCTAGGGATACTGTTTCACGTACTTTCCCTCATTGTATGTAACCAAACCAAGGGTAGCCTAATATAACTAAATAATTTCAGATAAACAAGGTCATTGAAGTAGATTATACAGAATTGCACAAGAAAGACGATTGCCCGACACTTGTTTGAAATTAAAGCCTCTACTTTCAAGCTCAGTGATCGGTCTTAAAAGAGGAGCTCTAAAATAGACGAAGAGGAACTTTATTTGAGAAAAAATAATTTTACTGAATATTGTTTTCACTCTTGTCTTATGGCTATAAGAAAAGACGAGATAAAGCTAAAATATTTATTAATTGAAAAACGACTTAGTACGTCAAAGATAACTGAATGGAAAATAATAGAAGTAAATTGAACAAAAAATAGCCAACAAGGAAAATGAATACAAATTCATACGAAAAAAGAAAATACAAATGGGTGGTTCAAGGCTGATCAACACAAAAATCAAATCACAAAGAATATTGCTAAAATGGATCTCACAGATAAAACCTTAAAAAAACAAAGGGCGAAGAATCGTACCTCTTGTTCGCACAAAAAAAGTGAAATATTTTGAATTTCTTTGGATGAATTTTTAAAAGTAATATCCCCATACTTCAATTTAACGTTTAAAGAAGTTCCCTAGCGATTTGTTTAGGATTTAAAGCTAAAAGTTAATTAAATATAAATTAGTTGTAAATACAAAATTATTTTACAATCAAAGAAACACTATTATAAAAAGCCGCCAAAAGTGTTAATGAAATCGTTCTTGGAACCGGAAAGAAACCCTTAATAATGTGATGGATTGGAATTGAGACTTGCATTTATCATTATTACTAGTCAAATGAGATAATAAAAGAGACTATAAGTTAAAACGGAAAACTTTAGACTTGACAATAAGTGGTATAAAAGAGAAATTAACTATGTTGTAGCGTTTATTCAAAGCATTTTCGGATAGGAGGAGCTACTGGTAGGCTATTCAAGGAAGAGGGTAATACATCGTGGAATTTTGGGAATCGTGGAGTTGACGTTTGGGATTGATTATTCTTCTACTTCTCCATTTTTAGAGTCATTATTTCGACTGAGATGCTCAACCACAGCAGTGACATGACTCCTTGGCGATATACATCGCGGATGTCGTCTGAAGACTACAGTAAACTAAACATAACCAGCACTATATCACGATGCGAAGTACTTTGTGACAAGTACAAGAACAGTACGCCTTATGTACAAGGTACCGCATATATCACTGGAGGAAGCTTTATAAGGTTGGTCTCTGCAGGGTTTGAGGACAGTGGTTGTTATGGAAGTACTCAGCCTAATATGTACCTCAAGGTATAAGGACACACCAACCAGGAGGACATGGCCACAAAAGGACGAGGCTTGCAGAAGGAACCGGTCGTGCGGGAATTGTAATATACGAAATATATCAGAGTGGCCCAGTGGACTTCTTACCACAACTGCCAAGCCCCAGTCTGTACTTTTTAATCAACCTTTGCCTTAGTAGGCTGCACAGGATAGCGGTCATAACTATCATTCAAATTTCGATAGATTTTTAGTTATTATTTTTTTTTATTTGTTGTAAATATTATTTTGCAGTGAGCAAAATGGTTTAGCAAATGAACCATTTTTAATGATGTAATATTTAAACAAAGATTATAGTAAAGCACCGAAGAGTATCTCTCCAGACTGCTTCTTCACTTCCTACGTCCTTCGTTTTCTCAATACACAAATCCTTTTATTATTTACTAAAAGTTATTATTATTGACTTTATCATATAAGTGTTGTTCATTTTTTAGTAAGTCACCTTTGAGGCCTTTGGTCTATTCTTGTTCAAAATCTAATCTCCACAAAATTTTATTTTATTTTGTCTGTTGAATGAAGTAATTAACATTAAACTATGCGCTAACAAAAAAATTTTGTTTTCACATCTTCTTTTTTTTTTTGTTCAGATCTTAGATCGAAGTGGAGGGAATACGACAATTATGTACAGCTAGTATCCCGAAGGCGTCGGCAGGAGTGTAAGAGATTCCTGTAAGAAAAAACCAGGCACTTACAAGAACAAGCGGTCAAGGATGTAGGTACAAGAGAATGCGCTCATCAATACCGATAAGAGGGTCTTGTAGTCTTCGGCTGCCTTCGAGATGAAGCCCCGATAACGGCCGAAGTAGGCCGTGTTCTGATTAGCTATAGGGGCCGATTGTTCATTGTAATTGGTCCCTCATCCGCCAATCACTCGACAGTTCGCATGACCGCCTCAAGCCAGTCTCACTCCTCTTCCGCATTAAGTGGTCACGACATCGTGTAGCAGTTGGCCCTTTCCGATCTTTACACATCTTTAGGGATTAGGCACCGTATCGGCCACCAAAGCAGTTATTTGGAGGCTTTGTTTTCTAATAATCAGAATGTGATGAAAAAATGGCACAAAAAACTCAAGGTACTCCCCGAGAGTTTCTTATTAACTATAACTATATACTCGTATATACATGTATATGTATAACTTAATAATTATAATAATTGGAATAAAAATACCACTTTTTAAAATAAAATAAAATAAATACGTGATTTTATCTGTTAAAATGCCATAAAAGACCATAATGTTAAAATTTTGACAAATAAAAAAAAATGTGAATTTATGAAATTTTAATACAAAAATATTACCGAAACTAGATATTTTTTAAGATTTTTTAGATATTTTTTTAGATATCTCCGTTAGAGACATAACGTAAGCGTAACGGATATTACAACCAAAAACTAATCAGTATAGTTCAAGATATTGCAAAATATACCCTTTAAAATGTCACATCGACCAGATCATTTTAGCGGCCACTAGCGTAGCCATCATGACTTAGTTCACAAACTAACAGAAGCAGGAAACATGTATACCCCGTAACCGTATGAAAATTCTGCATTTTACCCTTATGGCTCGGCGATTAAAATAAGATTCTTTTAAAAATGTTAAGGGAAGTCTTAGACAAATCACTAGGAAATGACGGAAGCCTTATCTTATCAACAGAACGCTCAGAATTGTTTAAACTATTGCTCATCCTTGAAGTATTTTTGCACGTCACATAGCAAGTGAGATATTCCTAATATAGCCCTGGATTGCTTTTTACCTGTGTGACACCTATATTTAATTTTAGTATTTTATTTAGTATTAGTACCCGCAAAACAAAAAACATATTGGTACGTCTGCGCGTTTCGGACCCAGGATTTCCGTTCAAACGTATCATCCAGACTATCCCTGATCTCTAACGAATCATCTGACTTTTATAAATTAATTTTATAGCAACTAAACTCCTTCGGTTAAAGGTACAAAAATTTGTATTTACGCGGTAGTTTTAAATTAATTAATCAAATATAGCTCCCGTCTCAAGCGACAGAGGAAAAGCATTAAAAGAAAAAATGGAAGGTGTTCCTTTTATTTTTCCCACAACCTATTTTTTATAAGTTTGAGAGCTATAAAAAAAAAAGTTTGATAATAATTTAAATGGGGATAATTCAATTATTCTCGGTTATATTGAAAACAAGCATATCAAATTTTATTCGGTAGCTATCGATTGTTAAATAATGCTGTTTAAAGTAAACAAGGTCTAAAAAGAATACATAACTGTTTACATGGATTTAGAGAGACGACAAAAATAGCCTAGTCAAAGGGATATTTTAAAACCGGGTTCGACAAGTGATTTAGCGAACAGAATTACTTGACTTGTCGGGGGAATTGAAAGCCTCAGCTTTAGGCAGCACCTTGTGAAGCTTACCACTTCTAGGATAAACCCCACTGCCCACCTAGAGATTTGAGCCCTGGTCTTAATAACCTCTAAACCCGACACCATTACCAACACAGACCAGAAGACGGAAGATATAAAACCTATTATACGGAGAAGAAGAAACAACAGCAAAGGCAGTTAAAGATTCAAAACGAAATCCCCCGCAGCGGCGCCAGTTCTAAACCGCTTATGCGCTCCGCGGACTCCTCGGATTAAGAAGGCACTGGAGATTAACAAGTCCTCAATATATATTTCATGGATCCTGATGGCTGTTCCCTGGGAAAAAGTATTTCTGGTTCTCCACACTGCTTCCCCCGACCGGTACTTAGTTATTGAGCAACATTTCCATTCAAGAAGTGGAAAATAAACTAAAAACTCTTCCCTGTTAAAACCTGTGATGCGAGTCCTCCAGACGAATGAGCTTTAAGGACTTGTGTCCTACTTAGGTTGTTGTAAAGTCACGCCATTTACAAAACTCTATCCAAGGGTTAAGAATCAACCTAAAAAAACAAACAGCATAGCGAATTAAATTGCATTATAAATGACATATTCAACATATATAGCGAGAGGTATTTCTTCTGTCCGCCTGTCTCCATATGTGTTACAAGTAACTTTCTATTTTAAAAGCAATTATAGGTTTTAAGAAAACTATTATATTTTATTAGAACCAAAAAAATCTATAAAAGACAATATAACCTGTTTAATATACCACGAATCACTCACGAATCTTGTGGCGGCTTAAGTATCAATTAGGTTCCGATAAATCCGGTGATAGCAATCCACGGTAGTCATTTGTTCAACGCTTAAGCCTCAAGAAGCATGGCTTAAGAAGCCAGTCAATACACGGGTTTGACCGATGAAATAATTTAGTCTTGGCCTAGGAACTGCTTGAAAGCAAGTTTCTGGAAACTGGTTTCATGGATCGCTGAGTAGTTAGCCAAAGCTACAGGAGAACGATCGGATTTTCATAATTTAGCCATCGAGACCAGATCAACTTCTGACAAAACCGTTAGTGATAACTCAGTCTGGTTATTAGGTAATGGCTATAATTGCATGTATTAAGCCTTTAGTGAAGAAATTGCTCTTTGATTTTATACCAATCAAATAGGTAGTTATGGGCAATATTTCATAAACACATAAATACTTTCAAGTTTATAACTTGAGGTAAGACATAATTTCAAATTATATTCTTAATATCGTAACCCAGCAACAGCAACCATTTCAGACGTGCTCAAAGAGGTTGGAAGGGAATGATTTTTGAGCCCCCCCTTAATTCTTTAAGTTGTGATTTTGAAATTATTTTGTTTTATATTTTTTGAAACCTCTTCCCAATTCAAAAATCCTTAATAAGATTTAAGAAACAGAATTTGTTTTCTATTAATTCCATTATTGAACTCAAAAACAATGTCTCAGGATAATAATATTTCTATTTCACTGTACGCACTATTTTATGAAAAGTATACACTCGGCTAGTTTGTCTTAAAGTAATATCAAACATTAACTTTTATAAATAATAATTCAGTTAATTGATATGCATCAATAGTGTAATATAATGATAATTAATAACAGTTGATATCGATTTTCTATTATATCTTGACGGAGTAGAAATGTGTATAAGGTATGAAACAGCTCTTAATCACAACTATTAATGCTGGATAAGCAAATTGTAATATTACAAATAATAAACATTAAATAGTTGTGGTGTCATCCCACTGTTTTGGTAAAAATCTTTTTGAGAGAAAAATAGCTGTTGAAAGTTTAAAATCATATTCTAAAAAAATCTTTTAGAGGATAAACGAGGTACAACTACACAAATACATTAATAAATACACTACAAATAAATTACGTATCAGCACGTCTAGGTTATTTTTTTGTACTTCAGTATACAACGACATTTTGTTAGTTCCACGATTACATATCATTGTCGGCTGCCCTAAAGATATTTAGCTTGTGTTCCGCGAAAGATGATCTTTTGAATCAAACAGTAGATCAGCGAAAATAAAAAAGAGATCGTCTTAACAAAAGAGAAGATGCCAAAACACGGGAGAAGATGATAAGGCGAGGCGTAGCAGCAGACCCGAAGAGCCGCAAAATGTTCGAAAATGTGGCTAATTACAGACCGCCGAAGCTGATAATTTTGGAGAGTTGGTGTCCACGGTCTAACCTGTTATTATATCTAGCGAGCCTCCGATCAAACAGCAGCAGGCGTTACAATATCTGAGAGTGTGATAGTAATAATTTTTTTCTGTAATCATGTTTAGATAGTGGGATATTTTGGTTTATTTATGGGTTAATGGTTTTTCTATGGTTACATTTAGGGCTATCCTATCGGATGTATATATAGCAACCCACTCATCGATTTCCAAGCTTTGACTGTCGCAGGCCGACAACTTAAGGAACTAATTTTAGGATGTTCCGAATTTCCTTTCTGACTGGCAAGATCTTTTTTTATCTATGGCTCCATCAAATTTGTAATTACCTTATACGTTGAATCCAAACGAACAATACTGCTCGTAGCAACCTGCAATGAATCGCTTACCCCATTCAGGAAATAATAGTTCCCTTAGATATTAATCTAATGCATTAGCATTGACCCTGCAGGTGTTGGAGACTGAGATGGGCGGGCGGTCTAGCCCATAGCCTAGGGCGGCTTCTGGTTGTTTAGTCGCGTGTGTGTGGTCCTGGGAGTCTTCCTTGGTTCTTCTAGAAACACCTCAATAAAGGGCTTTTCCAATAAGTTCCTCGATGAAATTGAAAGGTCATGCGGAACATTTAAGAAAAAAATTGGAAAAGACGGGGACAAACTTGGTAGTTGGTAGTTGCATTAGAAGTAAAGTTATACCCGTAATTCGAAATCAGGACATTCTGTTTTTCGTTCAGGCATGCTCACCAACTAAGCGATGAACACGACGAATTATCAAATATGTCAAAATGAGTATCTTCAGAATAAACAGATTTATTTTTTAAATCTTTGTATCCAGAGTGATAACGAGATCCTCTAAGAAAATAGATAATAACATGTCTAGAATATGGATAACTTAAGCTAAGGACTTATGAACGGAAATCGTATGTTGAAAACTCCGAGAGGCTTATAAATTTATATTTACGCTAGTTAGATGACATGCAATATCGAATAATTATTAACAAAGACAGTAAACTTTTAAAGTCAGCAGTCAGGCAAATCTAAGATATAAGCACTTCACTAGTGCTTTAATGAAATTACAGTGCACCTGTGATTTAATTGTAATGAAACAACTTATTTTACTATTCGTAAATTAGATTTAAAAAAAAAAAAACTTCAATGTTGAAATCATAAATTGACAATGAAGGATTAATTTTATTTTTCTGTAATTAAACTTTTTTTCTCAGCTCGATCTTCTATTATTTTTATTCGTACTCGTTTTATGAGTTCCTTATATGATTGCTGAAAAACAAATTAATATTAAACGTGATTTCTAAGTAATAATCTTATCCGAAGCAATCAGTACTTTGTAGCGAGATAAACAAATTACTAAAAATGAGGTAATTCATTATAATTACCTACATGAAGGCAAGAAGCGAACGTATTAAAATAAACCTTTCCCATATAACAAAAAAAAAATTCTTCAATTTCTAATAAAGAAAAATAAAACTGAAACATATACTGCTGATTTTGAAGGGCAGAGCTCTACTTTCAAACAGCAACTAATTTTACATCATTCTACGGATGCCGAATTAATGTAAAATAATGTTTAAAAAAATCTAAAATTTTAAAATCATATTGCAACATTACACAAGTAACCACTACATGATTTATTAAAGATATAATAACTTATGCCACCAGGTACAACACTAATAATAGCACAAATACATGAATAATGAACTACTTGTCAGTGACTGAAACTTGATTGAAGTACATGCAATGAAGTAGATCTCAGTCTGTTTTTTCATGAGACCTTCAAGTACACAAGTCCATCTAAGATATATTGGTAGATAGCTTCATTGACTGCATTGGTAACACCCATATAGCAAAAATACCACATCAAAAAAAATGTATAGTAAATAATATTCCTATAAACGATTGTGGACAAATGTCTATTTAAATATTCCAAGCCATCAGACCTGCTACGTTTGACATTAGGTTGCGATAAATCAACAAATCGATAGTCTTCAGCCAGCAATAAAACTACCATCGGTTTTTCTTTTGTTTTTTTATAGCCACGACAAAATATATTGTGACGTTTAAGGCTTATAATTTCTTGCTTGGATTCTGAATTTATATAAATAAATCGAGAAAGACCACAGTGATAACGTGCCTGAGATATTATAAATACAACATTTTGCCAAAAATTGAGCATCAAAGCTAATAAAGGTGGCCTTTTAAGTTTCTTATAGAAAATAGAAAGTTCATATTTAAGTTCTTTAAAACGAGATATATATATCTCTCTCTCTTCTTCTGATGCAGGTAAATCCTGTTCTTTTTTTCTTACAGACTTTTAAAATGTAAAATTTTTATACATCGATTAAGTAAAAATTGTGAAGAAACTATCACAAATGACTTAAATTTATTTGATAATCTATTGTATGTATCGAAAATAAACTTTTCTACAAATAAAAACTTTAAAAAAATGAAAAACTATTCAATTTTAAGATAGATTCAAGCATTTTTTACTTAAGCATATTATATATACTTACATACACATTTATACTATATATATACATATATATAGACGATTTCTCCTTGCCTTTAAGAAAGTTGATCCTAACATTCCGGGCTCGGCAACTATCGGTTAAAAGGATCATTAGAGGTAAACCTATCAATGCAATACCTGTTCCTCCTCATAGGTACATAAAAGGCAGTGAAAATCAGAATTAAAATCGCAATAAAAAAAGAATATCACTCACACAGTCACTCGTTAATTTAAATTTATAGCGACTGTCTCTTGGAGGGATTAGCATAAAACGAGAAAGTTCTTCTTCAATGACCTTTTGCAAGGCAGAAACCTAGTGGCGAGAACAAATATAGCATATGAAAAATTATTGGCATCTCCTTCTTTTCTGATACTATCAATGTTTTTTTGTTTTTTTACAACTATAATCTAATTGAATATTTATTACGAATATATAAATGACTGGTCCCGTTAAATACTTAGGAGTTACACTTGATTCTGGAATTATTTGGACACGACACCGTCTCAAATTATTGAAAAATTTACTAGACTAACGTTACTAACATCCCATGGCCCAGAAACTCCTGATATACAAACTTATACTGAAACCAATTTGAATACAAGGAGGAGCAGAAGACTAACTACAAGATTAAACTGATTTTCAGTAAAAAAAAAAAATTGTTGTAACAAGCACCATTTTATTTACAAAATCTTACACTTTATCTAAAAATTTGTTACGTTCAAATATTAAACAGAAACGTCAGCATCAAAGTACAAGGGGGGCCAAAACCACTGATAAGAGGTCTGTCAACGTGGAATATTACTGATAGTATTCAACGACGACTTAAGCAATGTTAGAATAGAAATATTGTAAATTAAAAAACTATAAGATATAACTTTAAATTGAATGAGAATGTGTCACTAGATGTCCTTTGCCTTCATGTCAAAAAAGCCGATTTTTCATATTTACATTACATTCACTAGTTATGACTCCTGGTCACAGTAAGATTCAATACATAATATAAAAAACGAAATAAAGGTAAATAAGTGTTGAGTGAAAGAACGATAAAGGGAGTTACGTATTGTACCCCATATGAGTTTGTAAAATATTTATTAGGTAATAGTGAAAAAAAAAAGATGTAAAAAAATGTTACTTTTTACAAAAAAACAAAACATATAATAAAAATCGGTTTAGGCTACATTAAATACGCGATGTCCATTTTTTCCTCTCAAAACTTTTACTTTTACTGGTTAAAAAAATCAGATCTTTTAAATCACATACAGCTTTTGACCTGTACCTTAATAATTTTACCTTAGTAATTTCTTCGTAAAATAAAGTACGATTTTTCAAAAAAAAAAAACCTGCTCATGAACTATTTGAAGGTAATTTTTTTTTTTTTTAATACACTAAGACCATTTTATCTACAACCCACTGAAGACAGTAAAAGAACTGGGAGCCAGTGATACGCCAGCCAAAAGAAACAAGCACAGCTTCCATTCAACTAGAGGAGGAATTGAAGTCTCCGGGACTAGCAGACTGGTACAATTCTACCTCTCCTCCATTCCATCTGTCTTAGCCTGCTGTCTACTTATTCTGTCTGACCTAAGATCACCTCACTGACTTATGGCGTTGGAAATGTCAGCGATAACTAAGGGCATTAAAGGTAATCTGTCCTTCCTGCACCCAAAATCCTCAGGGTTTAATTGAAACGTATGTAAATAGGTTTTTTGTATGGTGTTTAGGATGTGGGCTACGGAGGTACTAGGGCAGCTGACAAAACATACTAGATAGTTAACATCCGGTCTCTATTAGGACTGTGGAGTCCCATCTTCCCCAGGTTGAGGATGATATAAACAAAAGTTTCTTATCCAATGACCATTAAAAAAATATACTTAAAAACGAAATAAAGGAAATAGAGTCAAATTATAGAAAAAAAATCAGTTTCTATAATTGGGTCGGAAGCAGAACGTTTCTCCCTATGTCACCGTTTTTAAAATGTCTTTAACAATAGACATCAGAAATCAGAATTTCTAAAATGAAACGAGCCAAGCCTTGTCGAAAAGCCACCAGTGCTTCATAATGGAATTAAGGAATAAATAATATAGGTGTTTAAACTATTTTCCGCACGGATTAGTTGTACCACGTCCGATGTAAAGAATACAAAATCTACTCGATTTATTCAGGTGATTCCTTGTCATTGTGCTATTATTGTATACTATAAAACACCAAGGATTATTTCTACAACAATCAATGACCGACCTGCAATATTGCATATTCATCTTGCTGCATCATAGCAAGCCGAAGCTGTTGCGCTAACTGCAAGGTCATGGAGCTACTTAACGATTTTTTTGTAGCATGGAGTACGATTTTATTGCCTAGTTATTAGCTATTTCTGAACAGATACGTGCTTAGAATTAATCATTGCCACATCTCTCCCTACTCCAGTAGGGTCTCTCCCTACTTTCAATCAGGAACGGTATGTCTGTATGTTCTCAGATAAAGTTCTCAAAAATCTGGATTTTTAACTCCCAAAACTTCTCAAAATATTTGGTTAAAATAGAAGAACGGGGAGAATGCGAAAATATAAATCAAGGCCAAGAGCCAACAATAGAGATCGCGATGAGAAAAAATCGAGAATGTTTGGTAAGAGGAGTACTTTTTATCAATCATTTAGTAAGTATTTAAGAGTCTCAGGCCGTAACATTAGTTCCGAAAGTGCTATTTAGTTTTATGATTTATGTTTCGTTAAAATGTTCTGGTAAAGATAGAAGTGGGCTGTTGACTTGGGTCTCCACTGACAGCTGTAGTACAAATATGAAATATGTGTGCTATAACTGCAAAAGGTTAAGAGAGAAGGGACACCATTCACCAGTAAGGGTCTCGAGACTGTCTAAAGGAACTTTAGCTATCAGTCGAAGAACTATATGCTGATGACATGAATTTTTATCTACAAGCAATCTAAGTGAAGGGGATAACCCAAACGTCGTAAAACTTGGGCCTAGAACCACTCTAGTCCGTTTGGATTCCGGCTTCTTTGAATCAGTAGGGAAATAGGAAATTCAAAGGCACTTAGTCCACGAAAGAAAGGAATTTCAACAACCGACGCATCCCCAGCGAAACTGATATGAGCTCAGCAGTCGAGGTAAAACGAGACCCCGACCGTACTAGAATCCCCTCCCCCCTTGAGGACACATTGCCGAGGACTTACCTTGGCGTATAGCAAATCCAACTCACAATGTTTTGGCCCTTGTTAGGGAAAGAGTAGACATAAAAGTAAAATAAATGTGTTGGATCGATGAAAAAATGTATTAAATTAAAAATATTTATAATATGAAAACAAATTTCGTGAGCCTAGTCCCTGGGTTAATAGAATTACATTGCGTATGTATACCAGGATTGAAGCCATACTAAGCACTTAGCTTAAATCTTTGCCTAATTATTCCTAGATCGACTGGTATTTTTTTTTTCTGCATTACTAATAAATACTTTGGGTAAACTTAGAATTCGAAGATCCAAACGGCCAATATTGAGATTGTTGATGAAACAATCCGTTGTTCAACGATAACTTTTGAAATTCAAAACGTTTGATTTTGAGAACGAGATTTTAAGTCGTTATTCTAAGAGACCGTCTAAGAGACAGCTTATCTGTAATGCGAACAAATGCTTTCAATGAAGTATGTTCATTCTTGCTTCAAATGGCATCAACATCAGCTAGGTATGAAAGATTATAATCGGTCTGTATTGTTCCTTATTATACCGCTACCTAGCAGTGGTTGATGTCATCGGTATAATAAGAGCTAATAACTACCGGACTCGCTGCATTAGTGCTTGGGCACGTAGGAAGCATTCAGACTGAAGACAGGAAACTAAGGATACAGGCAACTGTGCTACTGTAACTGTATTTCACTTCAGTCGTAGTCAGTATATTCAACAGTGCTTTTTGTATATGTGATCTATGCCTGTCTATTTAATTATAGTGACCTTAAAGTACAATTATATATATAACTCCTAATTGCGCTCATTATGTTTTGGTTACTATATAATAATTATAAGTATGCAAACAAATAATTCACTTGTGAGAAAACTGATTTTGTGTTACCGTCATGGCTTGACAAAGTTTAGCGAAGTGACAATCAATTGGCATTGAAAATCGTTTTTAAAAAAATTCAAGGTATGATAAACAACGAGTTAGGAGAAATAAAATGAGTTTTTTTTCGATTACAACAGGGATCAAACCTGTTTCGATTCTTCTGAAAGCTAGAATTTAGAGCGCGCACACACACACACCAGACAGAGGCAGATTGCTACGTAATGTTATAATGTAGAACTTCTCTTTTCGGGCTTGGCAACAAATGCATTCCATAATTTCTTGAATAATTATATTTTGGATATATTCAATTGAAAACCGGATGACATTTCTCATCAAGGAAGGCTGTGGCCTCAGATTTCTCAGAGTCATGGAGGCCTACGTTAGCAGTTTCCTGCCTGAACTAGCACTTCTTCGGCGTCTGTCTTGTCTGTCTGAATCGCTGATTTTACTCACTGCGGTTTTTGTAGTTTGAAAGTGTAGTATCTGTTCTTATCAGCTTAATCTCTGGTACGACTCCCATCGGGGGTCCAGAAGATTAAACTGATTTTTGGGAAATGACGGAGTGCTAGGGGCTTGCTCTACCTCTGTCGCGGGTTGACCCGGTATTGCAGTACCTCCGGGAACGGCCCATATAAATAAAATCACTATAATGTTGTTATCTCAATTAATTAATTTAATTGAGTAAATAAACGAAACAAATGACTGTAATATGGGCCGTTTCCGGAGGTACTGGTCAACCGCTCTATGGTTAAATGGTGTACAAACCATTGGTTGGGGATATGATATGGAGGTTCTAGGCTCAAAATAAATAAAACCGACAGGGTTCCAAGTATCTAAGATCTTTTCCTATAACAGCTGTTTAATTTGTAAACTGGAGGGTTAAGAAAGGAATACCTCTGTTTGATAACCTGTATTCTACTATCAGAAGAACCGAAACAGGTTTGATCCCTGATGTAATCGAAAAAAAAACGTCATTTTATTTCTCCTAACTCGTTAAGTTTATGTGTAAGTTATAAATCTGACTTACAATAAGGATGTCCCATACACAGTAAAAGTTAGTAAGTTAGTGTACCCAGTCGTATGTAGTGTATTTCAACCGCTTGAAAGAATTATTAGAATGCAAATGAAAATAGTATCTCGATCTGTTCAGAAGTTAAAATATGTCTCAATTTTGAGTAAAGGCAAATTGTTGTATTGCGGGAAGTTGTAAATAGTGGAGCATGTTTGTCTGTTTGTATGTATGAGTTTCGAATAATTTCTAGTTCATTATAGTTGGTTTTGAATGTCATACCACACATAATTAAAACAAAAGTTAACCGAGGTCGAATGAGTAGTTTTTTTAAGAATGAGATTGCCATCGTCAGTGTTTATCGAAATATGGATTGCTAGGCCAAGCTAGGGCTGCCATCCGTCCGGGTTTCCCCGGATTTGTCCTAGTTTTGAAGACGTCCGGGGAGCGTCCGGGCGGGGTTTAAATTGTAGTCCGGGTGCAACCCGGACTATAATAAAAGTCCGGGTTTTCGATCAGATCCGTTCCCATAATTTATGTAAATAAAAACTATGGATTAGGTATTTCACCGCACGCGCTGCCGACGCTATTTTACTACGCGAGCGGGGGTGGGGCGCGCTTGACCGACGCATGGCGTGATCTGGCGAATGGCGAGCGCGAGCGATCTATTTAGCTGCGTAGCAAAATATTAGATGTGTAGACGTGTGTGGCGATTCTTAGTATATAGGAAATCACCCTATACGCTATTGCAGATATATTATAGACAAGGTAAATAACATGAACAAAAGTAAATTATTATAAATCTTTTAGCAATAAAGAAAACGCAATAAAGAATTACCAAAACATTAAAAGCATCATTATTTGACATAAATAAACACAAATTAAAGACTGATTTAATTTAGTTCAATAGAGAACTACAGTATTTGTTTCAGTGTTTATTTATTTGGGTACATTAAGTGTTACCAAAAAGTTCAAATTAATAATGTAGTAATTTAAGTTTAAAATTTGAAGACATTTTAATGTTATTACTTTAAAAGTTGCCAAATAATTAAGAAGTATAGTTTTATTTGATTTAAATATTGATTTAATTTAGTTACATAGATCTATGGATGAAAACGACAAATTGTGTTTTCTTTCTTGAAATATAAAGCAAAATGTAAGGCTGTTAAAATTGTTCCTTAGTATAAGTTATTATAAATTTCTGAATTTGATTTAAGATTTAAGTTGTTTTAAAACTAAATATTGTAAATTGTATGGAAAAATAAAAAGTTAAACAAGTTTTCATTTAATTTTATTAACTGAGTAACTAATATTGGGTTTGTTTATTTTTTATTTAATACCTAAGCTAAGAAGGTTAAAAAATAAAGCAAAATTAATAACTTGTCGTCACAAGAACGATTAAACACACTATTTCATGCAACAAAAGAGGCTTCAAATCAAAGTTTTCTTCTATCCAGTACGGAGTAAAATATATTTTAATCAAGATGTAAGTGAATGAAAAAAAGTTTTGAAATGTCCGGGGTGATAGCTCCAAAATCCGGGGAACTTACGCTTCCGGTCCGGGGAGCTGGTTTTAGAGATGGCAGCCCTAGGCCAAGCCAGCCTATAGCAGCGCTTCACCATCTACCGATTACATGATACCGACATTAACTTTATTTACAACATAATAATATAAAGTTTTCTTGAAAGATATAAAAGTAACCAGAATAAATTAGTAGAAAGTCTCTTTTGCGTAATAACGAGAATATTTTGTTGAATATTTCTGTTTAGGGTCAATCCAAGATATTGAAGTGACGAATGCCAACAAGGGACGTGTAAGCCCTCCGAGTTGACAAACAGTTAGAGTATCAAAAGTCGGGCCGCTCCGTTGCCTCACCGGCATATCCACCTGGCTAGCTCATTCCCTCCTTGTCCCTGGCCAACAGAGACTGTATGCAAAGCACCTCCATATACGGAGGGGCAGCTTTCTACTGGTTACCACACCTGGCCCGTCTGTGGAGTCATCTGGGTAGTTTAAGAAGGCTCGCTGATCTAATGGATTCGCTGCCGGGTACATATTTGGACAGTGAGCAGGAGCATTGCGACATGTAGGAACAACGATTTTTGGTCTGTTACGCGCCATTACCATTTCTCCTTAGTCATCTACTTGTTTGCGAGTTTCTCATTTTCACGATCTAAAAAATGGCCCAAAAGTTTTAAGTTTTAATCGCCGGAAAAAAGACCTTATCTTAGAAGTTAGCATAACGAATGATACATTTTTCATATAATTTTTATTCGCCACTAATAATTTAGTAGAACCAAAACATTTAAAGTGCAATTCAGTGTGCTATTTAATGTACATTCAAAATATCAGATCAATCGTGTCATTTTTAAAGTTACTATCGGAGTACATACACAATTTAAACGATTTCACGGAAACGTTCAAAATCAGAACCTCGCCCGTCAAGTTAGCAGAAATCGGTAAATAAATCTTCATAAAATATATATCATTTATTTCCCAGTAATCCAACAACGGATTTATTGAACATGTGCCAGACTGTTCCCGTCTAAATATTCAGAGCACTCACTTGTTCCCGAAGAAACGAAAGCCATGTTCACCTACTGAATGCCAAGTTTTTTAATTGAATGCGAAATGTACACGGCCCACAGTATGGAAAAAGCATAATCTAGCGGCGCTAAAATAGTTGCATTCGTGCAAATGGTTACATCGGCTTCAAAATAAGGTACTTTCATATGTATGATGTTTTATGTAAATCTGCTGAGTGCTACGTTTGGTCTTTTCTCTAATATTTTTTGAATAGACATATAAATAAATTTATATATACGATGTATGAAAATATATATCTTTCTATCTATCGATACATATATACTTTCACTTATCTTATCCGGAGAATTCTGGATGCTATTTAATTATTCAAACTACTTGATTCGATTAATATAACAACCTCTAACTCCATTGGTGTAGAGTTATAAGACGCATTTACATGAATTAAAAATTAACTGTAATTGAATGAATACGATTACGTTCAACTTATGAGGTAAATATTAATATAAATGGTCTTTTCCTTAATTCTACGCAGCGTTGGTGACTTAAAGACAATGTTTATGGAGGTTTATGGTCTGTGCCGAGCCAGTCTCTTCTACTCCACCCTTCAATCAGCTCCAGAGGAAGGCAGAAAGAAGCTTCCTCCTTGCCAATAACTCGATAACTCCTCAAATATACCTGTGTTTCTACCTCTTCTAAAGAAGGGTGTCTATGGCCATCTTTGTCAACTGAAAATGTCTTTTTCTCTGTGATTTCACGAGAGTCTCGACCCGGTGTAAAGGAATGTGTTTTAGGATCTACATTCGCTCGTACCGAAACGGTGTTTCGTAATGCCCCATCCTCTGCTGGTTATAACTGGTCCGTCAACTCGTCTGTTAAACCCCTTTAACGACCCCCCGACAAAGACACTTACTAAGATACAGTCAATATAATTACAATTTTTTATTATATTTCATATCACAACAGGGTAGCGAACACGATACGGAATTTGCTGTAATTCATTTGACAGTACTTCAGTTTCCTTTCAGCATTTCCTGTATCGTCAAATAACTTGACTCAAGAGTTATGTTTAGTTTCGATACAAACGCAACTTGCTTGACCAGTTAATTCAAACAAACATTTATAATAAGATTTTTAACGACACAAAGCTCTTGCTAACTTAAATAATTGATTTAATAAAACCAGCATATACCTAGAAGTTATATAAAAAATGCTAGCGATTCTATCAATCGGAGATTTCTATCATTCTGTACTAGAAAACTCATCAAGCCGTTTACCTTGGTAACTGCTAACAATTTCACATTACCTTAACTTATATGAAGTTATTACGTATTAGCTACGTTATATTTAATGGTGAAATCCCTAATCTTAGCGATGATGCAGCGAACCTTCAAGTTCATTCCTAGTTGTTCGTATTTTTTTTACAAAGTACGATTGTGACCAGTTTTGAACCATTTGCCGATATTTGCTTGGCTTCATATGAAAGAGATCTTTATTTCTAATATTAATCGTTTCTAGAAAAATTAACATGTTTCAGTACTTTCTTACATTTGAAGTAATATATACTACATATTTTCCGGACATTTCTGGAAGAAAAATATTGTTGTGGGGTTGAAATTAAGGGTCCACCGGAAAATTCAAAGTCAAAATGAAAGCGAACCAAGATGAATTTGTTAACAAAACCATTCATGCAAGTTAACTCGTTTAATGTTTCACGACTTCAAAACTAAATAATTAATAAATAAATTATATTTTGAAGAAATTTTTGTGCAGATATACAAATGTCAAATAAAAATGCAAAAAAAAGTACAATAACAATTGTTAACGCATAGCTATCTTGAATCGAATTAATATATTTTTAGACTGTCATTACAGGTTTCCGACCCCTAGGACTAATTGTTTTCATGGGATTCTAAGGACAACTACAACCTTTAATTTTACACCACTGGATTGACCAATTTACCCATTGGTATTGGCAAAAAATAATTTTTGCATTGCACTCCCAGTCCTTATTACGGAACTTGATATTAGCCGAAAAGAGTAAAAATATTTCATTGAATACAGAAAACAGGCAAAAAAAACAAAACATGCAATACAGCGTAGTCTAGTGCTTTCCAATGTTTTATGCAAATCAGGCATACAAAAACAGCCAGTGAAACAAGTCACATTTTAAAACTTTAGAAAAATATCTCAAATATGGTAATAACATTAAAGAGTATTAATATGATAAAATACGTCAAACGCCAAATTCTATTAATGACTCACGAATATTGCGTTACCGTCTTTAATGTGTTTTTGACAATGAGAACAATAAAACTTAAATAGCTTTTGTGGTGGGTCTTTTTTCTCATACTTCCATTAAGATGTCACTCAAACATACAGCGCGAGGTTTTTGAATGTATTCTTAAAATTTCAGATCGATTATGATATTTGCACTGCTACTATTATCTCAGGACATACAGATTGCCCGAACCAGATCGAAAGTAGAACCTCTTCCTTCGGGTTCGGTAGACTAGTGATCCGTCAAAAGGACTACAGCCTGTCAGAAAGAGGCCTAATGCGCTTGAACCCCTCATTTGCTTACACTAAGGGATAATATCAGTAATTAACCTCAGGAGCTGAGGGTTTCAAATAAAACAAACCATAGGGCAAAAGAGATGTTCGTGAGAAGTTATGCTTTCGGTATAAGAGACAAAAAATTATAATAAAAAATCTTTATCCCTTCAAGATTTAAGCACAATCCGGGTGGCTTCGGTAACTTGAAGGAGGTTCCGTGTAGATTTTAAATTATTATTAATAAATATATAAGGAATAAGATAAAAAAAATACGAGTATATTGAAAATAAAATAAAAATAAAGTAAATAAACGTAAAAGAAAATATGCATCGATTGCCTTTTCAAGGTGAGTCTAAGAGGGAAATTACAGAAGTCCCTAAAAAAAAATTATTGAGAGCCAATAATGAAAACCGGTTGGTTTTCTAAAGTGATTTTGAGATGATTGAAAAAAATAAAACCAAGTATGTTTGTCCTAAAATATCGATTAGTTTTTTTCACAATCATTTCAATACTGACATCATTTCATTCGCTTCGTTATATATTTATTTCCTTTAGATATATCCTAAGAAATGCAAGTTTGTTAATACTTGAAGTTAAAAAAATTATTCGGTGCCCGCACTACTATTACGCGGAGTGAACTGGCCGCGCACCCATTTACACTCTTCTTTGATATATATCTATTTTCAGATCCCCGCACCGGTTGCATTAGGATCAGCCATTTGTAGATCCTAGATCGGATCTGAAGTGGATGTGACTAAAGTGAAGCTTAGTTAGAATTCCTGAACGAGCAGGAGGCGGGTATGCAGTTTGTATCTTGTGCCAAAAATGCGCCACTTTATAATTCAGGTAGTGCCAAGGGATCCACAGTTGCCTTTGAGACTTGCCTCAGATTTACTTCAGAGAAATCATCTAAAGGACTGACCTTTTACAGTGCGGCTAACGAATGTTTCTCCTTACAGTCATACAGATAAGGGGCAATAAGTTGATATAAAACTGATGCCAATAGGGAAATTTGTCCACAGTACTAGCCTTGCACAAACAAAGGATCTCTGGGGAAGCGGCATCGAGTGGATGGGGTCGATCCTCATATCAAAACGTGTTTTAAAAACCATCAGATTCTATCCGTGTAACTTTTGTATTCTTTTTTATCCCCCCCCCCCAAAAGAACGTCAGGAACCAAACAGCCGTGACCGTCCTCTGCAACCCTCCTACATGAAGTGAGCCAGGTCTTCAAGTTTTTTCCATTTCTGGCAAGTCAGATCCAGGGTGTAGTCGAATATACTTTTAAAGGTATACCCCATAAATTATATCATATAGCACATACATCCCATATTCTATTTCCCCTTATTTCATCTCACGCCATATATATCTTATGCATGATCGAATTGACTTAATCTGAGATGTTGTGGAATTTACCTTTAAAAATTCATTCATGGATAATTTATACGTCCCACTAAAATCTAACATTCTGTACTTGTTTTGAAAATAGAGTATATCCCTTAGGAACGAAATGTTACGTTAAACGCTGTATAGCACAAAGAATTCTCAGCATGGATACCTTCGCATTAATGCATCACTTGAACACAATGAGCCGTCTTCAGACAACTACTCTATAGTTACACCGACAGGCGCCCAATTAAAGAAACCTCAATAGAACAGATCTGAATATACATTATCAAATAGCTGACTATATACAACTTCAATGCCGAAGGCTCCTTTCCTGTGGCGCCATGGGCATATTGCATCAGGGATTCCTGTCGACGGGTTATGTCAACGAGATTTATTACACAAAAGCCATATCTCATGGTTTCCTCCGTGATTGTCGAACTCAAGTGATTTTATGATAGTGAATAATTTCCTCGAAGGTAAGATTTCATCATACAGCTTCACGATTAATAGATTAAAAACTACCATAAATGAAGTAAGGTCAGGAGAAAATACCACAAGTAGTAGTTTAAACGACGGTATTATTTGTCACTAACAGAATTACCCGTAACTACCAGGTATACTGCGAATTATTTTATTTATTTTCTGCATCCTACAGTCCTACCTTTCAATCCGCTTCTTCAAAATCCACTGTGGTTTAGAATATTCTAACCCCATAAAAGCAGGGGTTCCATAGGGCAGTGTCCTGGGTCTCATCCTCTATAATCTATGCACCGTTGATGAGATCGAATATTGGTGCAACCAATGGCGGATCAAAGTTAATGAAGCAAAATGTTCCTACTTCACATTAACACTCTCCCCCAAGCCTTGGCTACTATTTTTTTAAAATTCTATTCCTCTTCCTGTACTCGAGACAGTACGGTAGTATTTAGCCTTCATCTCAACTAAAGGCTGACATGGAACCCATAAAGCCAATCTGGACATACGGAATTCCATCATCAAATTCGCATATCAAGCAGAAAAGTCGAACATCAAGCGTATCCAATCATTTCATTCAAAAGTCCTGAGAACAATAATAAATGGCCCTTATTACGTCAGCAACAAAACCCTTCATAAAGATCTTATTATAGCCTTCATTCCTCAACACATCCTATAGACTGCGTCATGAGTTATTAGTCATTACACTGCGCCACTTTAATTCTAATTATTTCTATTGCTTAAATTACATTTATAGTGGTAATGATAGTCCAGATATTTTAATCCAAAGTTTCAAAGAGGTGACTTCTCAATTCAGATTAAAATATGTTATAAGCAGTAAGCAATATCAACTGTCGAGGAGTTCTTCCCTTAAGAACAACGAAAAACGATAGTTGTAGCTCTTAGCGTTCAAAAGTTAGGGGCAAAGAATAAAATTTAATGGTAAAAAATGACACAATAAAACATAAAATAATGGACTGTGCACAGTAACAACCATGTACAATGCAATTAAAATCATTTAAGAATGATAACATCATTTCTGAGAAAACATTAACCTTTGGCAGAAACAGATTTTTGAATAGTGATTACAATAGATCAGAGTTCGTGCACCGGGTCTAACCTAGATTCCTAGGATACCTAACTGGCATCATGCAATATGGTTCCTCACATGCACGATGCTGTATTAATGCACTGGCTTGTACTTCCATTATAAACGGCTGTGCTGCAATCGCAGACTTCAATTAAAGACCGCATCCATGATAAGATAATACCACTTAGAGATGTTACCGATTTTCATTCTGAGGTGACGCTTGAAAAAACTAAATCGACAAGCACACGAAAGACATTCGTCCAGTACCCCCATGAAAGTAGATGCTCTATCTTCGGGTTCGGCAAATCATTAAAAAAAAAAATTCAAAATTTTCGAATCTAAGCGTAATTGGATAGGGTATTTTTTATATCGTTTTTTTTTATTCCGAAAACAAATCGAGATAACGAGCAGACCAATTGAAACTTATGACCAATTAAACTGAAATAAATTGGCCAATTGTACGGACGGACGTGGAATAGAATTTCAGACAGTAGCGAGATGAAGCGAACTCTAGATGAAAATAATTATATCTAGATGATTTACAACAGTTATAATGATGATGTACAATACAATGATTTATTGTAATATTCTCCGTTTTTTCGGCGGTTTATACAGTTAAAAAGGTTTGTCAATTTCGGCATTGAATCAGGGGAACGGGTAAAGGTTAATTTCTCTGGCTTCTTGTTAGGGCTCTAGCATATCCTTTTTCGCTGACGAACCATGGAGTGACTGAGCTACTTGAGTTAGGAGGCCAGTGTGTAAACCAGATCGCGATGGCAGTGTTCTATCTTGCTCAATCTGTCAGATAGTATTTTGATAATATCAACTGAAACCGGAGAAGCTTCTTAATTATCCATCATGAGAAGTTTCGACGGCATTGTACTGCTTTCCCCTGCTCTATATTTTGGCCTTTACCAGACCGCCATCTGCTGAGAAGCATCACTAATTTTCCAATCTATACCTAATTACCCAGGTAGGGCTCGTTGCAGCGACTTGGTGAGAGGGCTAAGGACGGAGTTTCCAGGTTTCAAAGCCTATGACAGTCACTGTCATGTGCATTATCGGGAGTTATCAGATGTGCGAGTCCCCAAGGTGGGGAGGAGGCGCCCGCCGCGTTCTCTCCCAACGTGCTAGTTTTAGCGAGACGAAGGCAGATATTCCCACTAGAACGGTGTGGGGTCTGACAACGCCGGACTAAAACATAGCGAAGCTAGGAGAGAGAGAGAGAGAGATGCAGAGGTAGTTGAATGAGAAGGCCATGGTTTGAGTAGAGCAGCAAGCGCCAGTGCAGAGAGAGAGCTGTGTTCCAAGTGCCGGTCCTGTTCGTTCTGTTAACCACCTCAAGACGGCCGGGTTATATAGGCAGGCCAGCCGTGGTGGGGATGGTCCCCCACCTGCGGCTGTTTCCCCAATTAGCTTCTCCCCCCTCTCTGACTGACGTCATAAGCTTTATTATTAAAATATGGAAACATAGATATATATTTTCTGGGCTGACTAGAGGGGAACTTCTAATTATTTGTAATTAAGTGGTTGCCACAACATACATACAATGTAATTAAAAGCACTCGAGAGTAACATAATTTCTCAGGAAACATTAACCATTGCCAGAAAGCTAATTTATTTTTAACAGTGATTACAACTGATTACATTTCGTGCACCTGCTCTAACTTAGAGGGCAGTTACTTATGTCTCTGAATTGAACTGTTCATATCGTCACCGAGATTTTTACTTTACTGTTCGTCATCCAGTCGGATTTATTTGAGTCATACATTTAAATATTTAATGATACAATCGTTCTATAACTTTGTTATTCTCTATTGTCGATTATTTATCTAGGCTTAACACCCCATTGTGAAATTTTCTAATATTTACTTGTGTACTCAATATCTCTTCTTTGTTATTAGAACGCCTTTAATTAGGTATCAGGAGAGATTACCGTTCATACCTCACGTGAACCTGTGACTTTTCAACTCTGCCCTTTCAGCACGATCGTTAACGTGTCTATTTGTTTTTAATTTGATGTCACTGTCGAGAAAAAATTCTATTCTGAGAAAAAGGTTCTGATTTCCCCATTAGTTAAAAATATTTTAAAGATGATAGCGCAAAAATAATTTCATTTATTTTAAGAATGCTAGAAGGTACAAATAGCAGTAGAAATAGTGTGCAATAAGTATCAAATACGAGAAACCATGTTTTTTCAGCATAAACGTCCCCCCATAATTTATTTATACCCATCAAAGAGCAAGCCACTGTAACCTGCTATTTCTGGACCCTTCCGCATGCCTTCTCCAGACTCAGATTGCGGCTAGTAGAAGAAGTATAAGAAGGGAAAAATAAAAAATGAACATACAAGAGGACACAACTCGGACCCCTGCGGGACACATCCTACAAGATATAATTAATGTTAGCGCGGAGAATGGAAGCCGATATGTCACTAGTGGCACTTCTAACGTGTCAACAAAGGCTGCTACTGTCACCGGATTTTTTGTCACTGGGTTCTGCAGGTGCACGGTTCACCAAGGGCTCTCTTGTAGGCGCGTTAATAGTGGGGCTCATTCCTAGTTGGGGATTATAAACATTCAACACACAACTACGAATCCTCTGGTATTTCGATGGAATTCAAATTTTGCATTTTTCGAGTCTGGGTTCTTCTAAAAAAAAAATAGCCAATCGATCTAGAATTGTAAAGGTATACTCACAGCTAACGCTTCATATGTTTTCTCAATGGTTACACGCTTTAGATGGATGTTAACAATTTAAACCAACAATATCAATCGCCTTTCAAATAACGTCACATTATATCGCAAGGTGCCAGTCATTAAGAGAACCGCAGTGTACAGGCCATTCACTTCATTAGTGATTATACTTTATTCATCAATCAATTCAATTATCGTAAAATCTGAAAAATCTTTACCTTTAAACTGCCACTTTAGAACATGTTTTAAGACGCTTATAAACTTCTACGGGTCCCGAAGAATGTTGGTAAATATTATTTGTCTGAGAAATATTTTTTGGTAGTAAAAATAAAGAACATAAGTTTTTTAAGGAATTTCAATGAAATAAAAGTGTCCAAGATTATCCTTAGTTATGTATTATCTTATTTTTTTATTTACTTTTCGTCCCTGTCAAATCTCTCTTTCGGCAGGAATGTAGTAACATCTTCCACCAGTTGAGAAATCCTGGACGATTCCAAGGTTGGCCGTTTTTATTGGTAATGCATTTGTTTCTAATTTTTTTGAAGTTTGAAAAATAAAACGATTAAAGTAAAAATAATAGTAATGAAATAAATGTTAAATGCAAATATGTATAATAATACGTATATGTAAATATAATAGAATGGTGGACATGTCAACATTGGCATGTCGACATTAAACGTGAATGAAAATAATTTAAACAGTAGAAAAAAAAAATATGCCTATAAAGATTGTATTTGTCGAGTTTAGAGTAATATGATTTGAAATGAAGGTTGTATATAATAACTTTTTCAAACGAGAAAATCATTGCCAAGCCCGATATGAGAGGGTCTAGTTTTAAACAGATACGAGGCAATTTTCTGCAAGTATCTATGTTAAGCTACAACGGTTATTAATAATCTTTCAAAGGAACTGAAATATTTAGAAATATTCAACAATACCGGAAATGTACTTCCTATGCTTTGTTTAAGATTTTTTTAATAATGGCTAATGTGGAAAACAAATTGAAGTGAAAAAATCGGATTCACTTCAAACTTCGATAAAAGGATGCAATAAATAATAAAAGGAGGATTCAATAAAAACTTCGCCCCGAATGTTATTGAGTGCACTTTTAAATTTCAAATCTATTCATTCATTTTTACGTCCACTAATGTAGAATATACAAACGGACGAAGGATAAGATATTCATACCTGCTTGAAAGTAAAGCCTCTCCCTTTGTTAAAAATGTATGGCGCATATACATCCCTCTGCTACAGACCCCGAACGCCGAACCCTCAGCCCCCAGAACCAGTTGTGAACACTCGAGACCCTGAGCAAGGTACCGTTATGAACTCTGACTGTCTGGCAGCCACCACGTACCTCTGAGTCATCCAAGTACTTGGCCTGCAAGGCCGATTTGTGATCTGGAACTGCGATTGGTGAGTGCCAGTCAGATCACTGTTATTTAGCCGAATTAGTATACCCACGCTAACGCCTACACATCTCCATGCAGATTTTAGGAGCAGTTATGTAGTCAGTGCCTATATATTTGAAGAACTGCTCCTAAGGTAGATCTCATTGTGGCGTAGGTTATATAGATCTTTTAACAAAATTAGCTTTGCAAAAACAAATATATATATATATATATATATATATATATATATATAGAGGGGTCCAAAAAAATGTATCCACTGTTGAAAAATTGACGGAGTTGTCTCATTTTTGATGAAAGTGTAGTTTAAAGTCCAACTTAATGATATCACTGTAGGTGTTCGAAATGGTCACTATAAACATCTTCACACAAACGAAATATATTAAAAATAATTAATAATACTGGATAGACATTAATCATGAACTAATTGTCTTTTAAATATACTTGTACATTTATATCATGAGCTCTGACTTGATAGACAATTAGAACACACATCCCGTTAGTGTTAACTAAAACAAATACCGTGTTAAAGTTATTTGTACAATGTAACATAGGCGTTATAAATATACTTTTATAATTTCAAATCGATTCGTAGATAAAGACTGACGAAATTGCCATGTACCTTTTCGAAAGTATATCCCCGAAGGGGGGATTTCGGGCAAGACAAACAGCAGAGGAAACTGAACTCTGAATCTACTTTGAGTTAGTACGATAAAAATATCAAAGTCCACCCACATAAAGATTTAATTTATGTTCTACCAATTATAACTATCATAAGAACCAATTTTGAAACTAATTGTGTAATTAATTAATTGACAAAACCACAAGGATTATTATTAATAATATAGTTAGATGGTTCGTTATTAATAATAAAAACTACAAGTTGGCTGGTTAGTTGCGAGTAAAAACGCTTGTGAATAAATGGTTGATTAAAAATAAAACTAATCTAATCTAAATAATCTACTTTCGTAGGCTGAGTGACTGACTGCTTGTGATATATACCAAACTGGTGTGTAGTTGCCATGATACACAGGCGCAAAGACAGTACAACACCAGGAGTGCAGCAAATACCAGGAGCTACAGATGCTATGATCAGCGATGTGGAGGTGTGGGTAGGTCACTAAATTACCAGATCTTATCTAAGTACAGCTCATCACGGTGAACGACCCGATTCACTTAAATTAAAGGGATCTTTTATGAAACGAAAGAATTGGTGAGCAGGGTATTTATGCATAAACATTATTGCTATATTGTGCCGTGAAATAACAACGATATAACGATATAATAAAGATAACATAATTACTAATCAAGTAGAAACATTTGAATGTAGGTTGTACGAATGAACGAGACAGGAAGAGCCAGTGGCTGTGCATCCTATCGTGTCCAAGCTCCTGTTGGATAATGCACTCCTGTTAGCTGAGCTGGGCTGCCGGGCCACTGACAGCTGACGGACGGGATCTGATGGCGACCGCTTCCTTGCTTCATTCATACCATACACCCATCCTCCTTCACGTCATTGCCACTGTATAATCTCCCTACCCTTTCCTTTCCTGGTGGGCTAATCTATTATTTCATCACGAATCAGATAAATCAGATCAATATAAATTATTCGGCTGAGCCGAACGAAATATAACGTTTGCTTTACTAACAAACCGATGAACAAGATAACCAATCGACTTTCGGGAATGTCTGCCCTTAAAAAGCGGTTGTCGACAGATTCAAACGTTATAAATATATTTATATTCTTCAACAAAAGCTCGGATTAAGTTGTATACGCAGTTGTTAAGGTGTAATGCAAACGTATGTGTAGTAACACACTATACGTGGAAAAATTCAAGTGTAGCGTGAAGCATCACACAATTCACACGAGTGTAGTATTCGTAGTTTGTAGTTATATTCCACTTATCCCCAACATATCGTTAATCAAGACGTCGTCATGAACCTTAATTTAATATCCTTCTCAATATGATAGAAAAATGTTTTGTTTTTATTACCAATTAATTCAGTAGAGGTATTATTTTCGTAGGGCTGGTTTTATTTTTACCAACATCGAAAAGACTGTATTAAGAAAACAGTTGGAGCTTAGCTCATTGAAAAATCGATGTACCACATAAGTATGATGGTCATGGCTCAGGCAGGACTTTTTAACTGCATAAAGTTGTTGAAGGAGAAGTAAGTACTTGGCCAGATAGGGATAACTTATAACGAGCAAGCTTAATATGCGTCTATTTCGAGCGAGCAATGCTTATCCCAGATATCCTATGATGTTTGCAGATCATTATTACTTTTGAACCTAATACTGGTTTATATCTACTTATATAAATAAATTAATTTCCATCGAGATGTTCTCAATCAAATTCCGAGTTTCAAGAACTCAAGTCCGATTCCTGTAAAATAATATGCTAGAACACCTCAGTTCGCTAGTTCTTTATTGAGCAATAATTACAATCTGCCTTTTATAAGGCAATAATAATACAGATAAATGATCTCATTCATACCATATTTACAGGTCATTATTCATACAATACTTACAGACAGCCCAGAGACCTCCCAAATCCACATGCGAAGAGAAAGCGGAGTCTTGGGAAGTCCCCCACGCTCCTCCATCAGCCGCGTCACCGGGTACTAGCCAGTGGAGGCTGACCAAGAGCGCGAGCGCCACAGACGCTCAGTACATGATTGGAGAAACTGGCCATTGCCAGGACTCCCACTGTCACGCGATTATAGCAGGTCACGAGGCCACTGTCGTTTCAGTCTCCGAGGAGGATTATAGGGATGAGTGGCGCAGTGCAATGACTGTGCTACAGGATTAGGGTGGTTGGAAAGGCTACTGTGGAATTTCATAAACTTGGAAGGGATGAGTTCTAGAATGTAGGGTATATTAAGATCGTTATGTAGGGCTTTGTTGCTGACATAATAAGGGGCATTTACTATTGTTCTCAGGACTTTGGATTAAAAGGATTGGATATGCTTGATGTTCGACTTTTTTGCTGTCCCCCATAGCTCTATTCCGTATGCCCAGATTGGTTTAAGTATAACTTTGTAGATTAGTAGTTTATTTTCTATTGAGAGATGGGATGTCCTTTGAAGTAGTCTGTACAGTTGTCCAAAGCGTCTGTTTAGTTCTTGTCTTTGTAGCCTCGTATGTGGGTTCCAGGTCAGTCGTTTGTCGAGATGGAAGCCTAAGTACCGTACTGTCTCGGATACAGGGAGAGGAATAGAATTAAAATAAACTAGTGGACAAGTCTTGCGACAAAGGGTGAAGGTAATGTGGGAGCATTTTGCTTCATTAACTTTGATCCGCCATTGATTGCACCAATACTCGATCTCGTCAAGCTAGAACACCTATGGATTTTTTAATGAATCCACTGAAACCATTATAATCAAGAAAATACTATCACCATAGAAATAAGATCACCACGGTACCCAACTTTTCAAATATTTTCATTTTATTTGTTCAACCACCTAGGTGAATGAAAATTTAACAAAATAAATGTAGATAGCTAGACTACTGGGCGAATAAACTATTGTAATCGGCTAGAAATATTCTATTAGCTCCAAAAATATCTTTCTTTTTTTTTTAATATCTTTGAATTTTCTGTTACATTACCGTATCTCCTTAGCAATGGTGTAAAGTCATAATTTTAAATGTAAAATAACTCCTCAGTTATGACTGAGACGTCTGACATGTTTAATTTTTTGTCTGTACTTGCCATAAGGATATCATAAAACATAACCAACATTTCCCATGCCCTGAGGCATACCTTTAAAATTTCAGATAGGTTAAATAATTTTTTGGCTAAAAAAAAAAAAAAAAGATTTTTCCCAGTACTTGTTAGAAAGTAGAATCTGTCTCTTCGGGCTCAGCCAAAACCGACAAGAGAAGTATCCTGTAACCACATGGCATTCACCACTAGTTAGGCATATCACAAAGGGAGGACTTAGGAGGATATATGAAAGAGGATGGCTGATATGAGAAGCGGACAAAGTGGCAAAAGTTCAGTAAAAGTTGGGTGGTGTAACATCTGGTGCGTGTGGGTGTGGCATGTAGTCAGCTAGCGGTATTGTATATCTGACAAGTTGTTGTGTATGTATGCTCAGACAGGGAGGGCATGTATATATATATATCTGTAACCGGTATATTGCGCTGGTTTGTTTGCTTTATTATACATTGGCAAGCCGTGTATTTAATAAAAGGTAATTAATGCGAGCTGTTGAAAATTGATTATTTTTTATACTACCAGATCTTATAACGCTCCCATGGTTTACAGGTTTATTATACTTTAACGTCAATTTATAGATTTGAACCGTACACGGACTTTGCATAATGTTCATCTAGTTCACAACTAGAATAGCAGTATTTAGTATTAGTAACTAGAATAGTAAAATTACTATTATACCCGGAGAATTAAATGACTTTTCTTGAGTCTCTTTAGAAAATAAAAGGTCTCTTCAAGAAAGATGATACTAACGTCCAAAAGACCCTTAATATTATTAAATTATGTACCATTGCTATTATTTTGGGCTGCAAAGCACGTAAAATTAATCTACAATCATATTTTCACAAATTCCTCTCAGAAAATCTATACTTGATAGAGTAGGAAATGACTCCCATTGTGAAAGGATTGAGACGAAACAAAACGTATTTGCAGTAATAATACTCTAAAAGCTATGATTTTGTCACCTAAACAATGGCTGAGAAAAGGATGATCTAGAAAAACATGGCAGCCTATGGAATTACGGATGACTGTAGCCTTGGACAAGAAACTAAAGAGGACAAAAATAAATATCTTATTTTACGATAGGTAGACCCCTATATGTGGATAGGGCGTTATGAAGAAAATAAGAGAACGTAACCTGTCTTTGATTATACGACTGCCCACAATTTATTTTTCATCATTTGTCCACGGGCCACAGATCGAACCCTGTAAAATTAACTTAGGATTATCGTTAATTTTGTACATGTAGGTTCTCTATTACCGGACATTTGAATGCACATTGAATATAAAACTAAATTTTTTCTAATGAATTATTATGATAATTTTAAAGGTTTATCTTTGCCTGTTATGGTTTCCGTAATTTCATAATTCAAAATCTTTAACGTCAAACTTCAATTTTGACTGTATTCTATTTAATGCTTATATTTTAGTTATTTTACTTGTTTGTACAAATGAACTTGACTGCGAGACTTATGCGTATCGGACTTACTAATCAACATACTAACTGCAAATATTAAGCTGTAATGTATTAATCTTATAGTAGTTTATTTTCTCTAGCAGTTATAGCTTCTCTACTCAATGTTCATGTTTTAGCAATTTCAGTCTAGCCTTGAAAGAATGGCAGTTTATGTTGCTAAAAGAGCACGGGCTTTAGAAAAATACATCTTGGAATAACTTAAGAATGTTTTTTTTTAACCAAAACATAATCCTTTTTTAGCTATAGAAACTACTGGTAAATAAAATTTGTAACCTATTAAAAATAAAAATGGTTGACATAATAGTTTAGATGTCAATTTTTGTCATATAGAAGTATTTACATATATAATATAATGTACTCATAGATTGTTATGCTTAAGAAAAAAAATGAGCGTTAGATAATAAATCATTGAAAAATACTGGTGCATAATATCAAAGAAGACTATGATTGAAGCTGATTTATCTGAAAAAACAAATACAATTTAACTAATTATTTTACCATAATCATACAGCCATAGCTTGTTTGTTCGTGTCTAATGCCGGGCATTGACTAATACTGGATCACAGTGAACCAAAGAAAATATCCTGACATCTTTAGTCTTATGAGTACAGGGTTGTTTCCAATAATGCTTCCAACCTGTCAAGTTGAATAATTGTGTTCAACATCAGTTTTATAAGTGATTGCTACGTCGGTTCAATCGGTTAAGGATGAGGCCAATTATATTTTTTTTTTTTATTTAATGGTAAAAGAGTTTCGGACAAGATAAGTATACTCCAGAATGTCTACCATGATGATGTTAACAAATGGTTTTTTTTATCCTTAACCGAGTTAGAGGAAATATTGCATTTGCCCATTGCCCAGATAATCGGCTCTGAGTTCTGAGGGTCAATGATCACCACTCACAGTGTGGGCAGGAATCCTACGCCAGATCTCGGGGGAACTAAAGTACTTCTCTGGGTCATCACAAAGACCCGCTAGATCTCTTGGTAGCAGGCTGATCTAAAGCTTACTACTATCTTATAGTAATTTATAGTCAGAGAGAGACTGTACTTTCTGTTCGGAAATACAAATACTTACTGACTAATTCATCTGTCTACCTACAAATTGATTTTATTCGTTAGGGACTGTACATGTAGTCAGGTATTGCGGCTTTCATCTACCAGATATAGTAAAGAATTATTATTTATACTCCGAATCACGCTGTGTATGTTTCAATCGAGATATACTGAAGGGAAGTACAGACTAGAGATGAAAAAAATCCATTGCATAGTTTTTCTAATTAATATTGAAAATTTCTAAACTTTTTGTAGTAATTTACAGTATCTGAGGTCAAGTAAGTCAAATTATGTATTTATAGTCTTAAATACCGAGAAGTGGTTTTTATTAGTTTCTATCTAATCGTAACCATGCATACATACTCGTGCGCGATATAATAATAATTATATAAATGAAGCGTGCGCATTAAATATTCATAGCATTCCAAATTAAAAAAGGTACGGTAAATGCTCTTTTACAAAAGCTGCTCAACTTTTGGTTAAAACAGCTGTATGGACTGCTCAACAAAAAATCCAACCTCACACTACAGAAAACAAAATATACATATACAAAGCCGCACTAAATCAATCTGGACTTACGGACTTGAACTATGGGGATCAGCAAAGCCCTCAAACATCAAGTACATCCAATCCTTCCAATCTAAAATTCCCACAACATCAGTTAGTGCACCTTTTTATGTCACGAATAAAACCCTACATGATGACGTAAATGTTTTCACTATCCAAGAATTTTCTCAAAATTCTTATAGCTCCATCAGAAATTATCTGACCAACATACATGAATGTGTTCAATTATCCCCCCTCCTTACAACCTTCTTCGGAGAAGCCTGAATTGTCCCTTGATAATTTGTAAAAAATATTTAGTCACTGGGAGTTCTGGTCCTGAGCGTTTGCGGCTCTCACGCTCTCCATTAAGAAGCTATGGATATTGCTACGTAGCTGTTTACGACTGCGTGGGGAATCTCCCAAATCCTTACCTCTTTCTCTATAGCCAGGAAGGTGACAATACTGAGGGAAAATAGGGGGATCCCTGGGCTATGCATATATATATGTCTATAGTGTTTGAATGTATATTGCACGGTATGAATGACAAAGTAAATGTGAATTCGTAAATCACAATTATCTATTATCTTTCTTTTGTAGTTTTTAAATATGGCTTTATTAATAAATAACAAAACCTAACAAAGCAAACAAAATCTTACATCTTCATAATTACTAAACTGCCACAATAAAAACAAGAAAACAATCAGAACATGAAGAGGAAGGTAAACATTAATTCATAATCATAGCAAATGTCATAAACTAGAGGAAGGATCACTGTTACTGTACATACACATTACTGTACAATAGATCAGATAAATCATGATCCGAACCCCAGTTTTTCAATTAGAGTAGGCTCATTGACAAGTTGAATCTCTCAATCTACGAGATACGAGAGACGTCCTTCAAGAAGAAGATCTATAAGGAAGCGAAGAAGACACGACAGAGGAGTGCTATAGTAGGCCGAAGAAAAAACCAAGGAATTCCGCAGTGACTCCATCAGGCAACAATGCTTCTTCGCTTCGTTCTAAAGAACGTCCTTTTAAATACATACATTAACTGGCATAGTGCTATTAGCTACATGTTATGTAATGTATGTATTATGTACGGGTAGACGTAGTAAACTTGATAAATTCGATCCTGTGTATATGTTGTATCGATTGTTAAGCAGAGGTCTTTGACTTAAAAACATTTTAAATGAATGTTCCTGTCAACCACGCCCACCGGTGAGGTCTCGTCGACCTAGCCCCATCCCGGTGGGCATCGAAAAGAGATAATTCTGTGGTATTTGACCTTCGTTGGCGGCTAGCTTAATTCATGATTGTCAATTGCTCTGACTCCATTGTAGCAGCTTAGAAGGTTTGCCCCAACATGGCACTATGTTCAGGAGAAGTGTAGCTTTCCGCACACGATAACGAGAGGTACGTTTATTCCGACCAATCAGGCGAGCCGTTATTTTGACCAATAAAGGTTGACTACGTCAGCACCCTCTAGTCGGGATTGTAAACTTGTCCTGCCCCTCTTTACACTGACGCCGAAGTTTATTGATTATTGATAAAAAAGTAGGCAGGGACTTTCAGATCAATGACTTACTTCTTGGCCGTGACGAAGTTGTAACGACAGTTCCAATAGATGTTTGGACTAAAATTAAAATTGTTAAAGGTTATTAACACCTGTTATTATACATGTTGTAAATTGTTATTTGTTAATAACAAATAAAAAATAATATTATGATATCCATTAAGGAACGAACCTATACGACCTGATGAATATTAATTAATTATATGCGATGTTCGCGGTATTATTATAAATTATTTCGCGGGTTATAATCACATAAACCCATTAAAGCATTCGATAATATCATGATATCCTAACCTTTCAACGTGTAAGGTGTTCGTTTGAATATTATTTTTAAAAGGATAAAAGCTTGAATATTCTTATAGATTACATTTCTTTTTTGTCACCGAGATATTTTAAATGTGAGGTTTCGATGACTTTTCTTTTGACTTTGAAATTAATACCGGCAGTACCCACTGGTACGTCAATCTAAGCTAAGGAAATGTAGAGGATGTAATCATTGCAAATGAAGATTGTATCTGCCTTTGAGAAATGAACAGGTAAAGAACGAAAAAAAAAATTGTATTTGCATAATTTTGTTCTGTGTTCCTAACAAACGGCAATTACAGTTTTAAAATAATTTTAACAGAGTTCAGTTAGCTCCCATTAGAGCTAATTAATCGCTGTGCCAAATTATAACCAAATCAGTAAAACTGCCGGGGCTTACAGAAACGAAACATAAATACAGGTGAACCCTTTTTATATTGAATAAATTAATTAAAAAAGTTTTCCATATGTTATAGTTATAGTTAGTTATAGTGTGAAACTTAGTTATTTTAAAATAATTGTTTTTTGTTTAGAATTCACTTTCCATATTTTTTTAAGTATTCGCTGACGTGTTAATATGACAATATCCCCCAGACTCATGCACAAGTAGATTTGTGTTTAAGCATATAAAATAATTATTGCATAGTAAGAAGGGTTGATAAAGGGGTAACTTAACGGTTAGAACATGTTTACAGTTGGATTACACTTGTTTTGTAATATATATTCCAACCAGAACATAGTCATGCACCCCCCCCCCCGCCTCAAACGATGCTAATACATACGATATATATTCCTTACATTTTATTCTGACAAATTGTTGGGTTATTTATGCTTTAGTGAAAATGCTAATGAATTATACAATATTTCTTATTTATTTTTCCATTTTCTGAGGAGGTAATACAAAGTGCTTATCAACGCTTTACGACCGCAACGAACCAGCGTTACCAGTCCATTCCCTTGGCGTCAGCTTTTATAACCAGACGTTTTCTTCTACTGGATAATTGGTCCACATTATTTCAGAAAATTTATTATGTTCTGCGTTTCGCCTTATCTCATTATATTTTTTCCATGGATACGCAGAAATGAAAACAGAAAAATAAGGCAGGACAACAATAATCTGACAAAAGAAGACTGGATTTTCATAATCCGGGCCATAAAAAAAGTGGAGCGGCCGAGAAATCAAGATGTTGCCGCCACCTTTGTCATGATAATATGTTACCTTGCTTTGGAAATATGTTCGGAGAAGGTTTAGTATTCAGGATAAGTAGCAGCACACAAATATTGGTCAGAATCCTAACTACGCAGGTTCGAAAGTGTAAGACTAAGACCCTGTAGTGACATGTGCTGATCACAGGAGATTGGGGTAGCAAACGAGCTTAGGTTTTCCCCGCCCTGATCTGGTGTAGTATTAGTGCGTACAAATGGTGTAATGTTTGTGTATGTTATGATACTAGGAGCATGTTCCGTACCTGAACAGTGTCAGGTTATTTGTAATATTCTATATTTAAAGTTGTCAGCCCATGACATTGCTTATCACAATTACTTTAAAAACGCTAACGAATAACAAACTGGGGAACTGTACTCGTTTCAGTCCCAAATTAAATGACAATTGTAAAAGCAAAGTGCTTAAAATAACGGCATGGAAGAGTATCATACTTCTTGTGAAAATGTGATAATCTGAAAACCATTTATTCTTAGGCTATGGTAATCTAAATACTCGTGTATGACACATTTTTTTACTTTAAAATAACATATTAAAGCATTTGACTCTTCTGTATACATAATATAAATCACCCCCAACCGATTTCGCGAACATATAAGACTACTAGAAAAAAGGATATAGTGTGAAGACATATGTTTGATGGAAGGTATGAGCGCGGTATCGAAAATGGGAACAGTTCTGGCATTCCTCGATCATCATCCTTAAATATTCAGCAGCGAGCGCGGGAACAGCTCCGCTAACAGCTGAACACAAACCAGAACAGAGAACGGAACCACGTGTTAGACGATCAGCTGACTAAGGAATGCGGGGTTGCCGCTTCTATATAGGAGGCGCTTGTCTGTCTGCGACAGTCTTTGTTCTATTTCTGTATATTCATTGAGTTCTAAAGGAGAAGTTCTGCATTCAAACAGGTACGGCACGATCGTATTTCTTCTGTCTGCTTGTAAGTCCAACGGTAACAATGTTTCAACTGACCAGTTCCATATATGATAGCTAAATTAGAATAGCGGAAAGTATAAAAAACGATTGTAGTCAATACATATAATAGATTGTAGTCAATACATATTTAGTAAGGTTAAAAAATCAGCACGGAAAAAGGGAAACATGAAAAAATGTAGTTCGTTTCATGGAGAAACATTTCCTGCTCTGAAACTGATACTGAAGCTTATTCTTTCTGGAAATGGAAATCGGTGTAAAAACATTAAAGGCTGGCCGAGGCTATAATAATTGATTCACTGGGCACTATCAATAATCCCATGTAGCTAATCTCAACCAAAGAAATCTCAATATTTCATGCTCAATGATATCTGAGTCGAAAATGTATTACCTCCTTGAAAGGAAGAACTGAAAAAAAATATCACATGTCACAGCAATCAAACACAGGTAGCATTACAGATATATTATTTCATTCAATACATACATCATTCAATTTTATAACTATTTATAATAATATTCCATTAAAGCAACAACATATAATACATAATATTAATGAGAATGTCGAGATATAATATTTAATTTGATACTGTACTCAATATGTTAATAAAAAGATTTTTTTTATTCAAAGTAATTAAATCGATTAACGGTTTACACTTCAAAGTCTTTCAAGCGGAAGCTTTCGTTTTACCCGTGTATGGTATTGGTCCTATTGACATCGCTAAACATTTCATGTCTGCAGCTGGAACAGGGGATTCACTAAGACCAGAACAGGCAGAAAATCTAAAAACACAGTTATTGAAATAAAAACAACGATAATGGAAATTTTTTATTATGTTCAATCCAATTTTAATAGATCGTTTCATCAGTATTTCAGCTATTTACAGTTTTGTTTTTCTAAAACTAAGATGATATTCATTAAAAGAGATAGTTCAATGTGTAAAATGAAGTATTTTTCATAAAAAAAAATATCTACAAGTTTATTTACAATACAATATACAGTATAGCATTTATAGTATTTAAAACAATATACATATATATAAAATATAGTAAATAATACAATATATAGTATTTAAAACAATTCAACTTCGTACATTATTTTTGTAGAGATATAACAAAATATGGGCGTTTTGGCGGAATCATCTAGCAAGTTGGACAAAATACAAAGGGCTGCTAAATATAAGGACTGTTCTGAGAAACACTTAAACAAAATGGAAAAGAATGGATATTTTTTTCAGTTGATTTCTCTGCAGTAGTGGATACTCCTTGCTTCTGATATTTTCAAAAGGTGTTTTTTCTAATACTTTTCCTTCCTTTAGGAGATCATTCATGCAGGAACAGAATTGACCTAGACCATGCGCCAAAAATACGGTTTCTGTACATCCCCAACAAAATCCAATGCAATAAGAAAGTTTTACTTTCGAACAGACAAAAAGAGATATCTTTTAACCAAATGCTTGGATGTTGAAATACGAGAAAAAAAAAATGTTAAAATAATACCCCATTTGGGCGTCAATGACACTTATGGTTGACATACCTTAAAAAAAACCTGAAATAAGTTTTACTTACTTCCAACATTTCTGAAGTCTCAGCTTAGAACATATTTATGATCAAATGCTCTTATTTTTTTCCTTGGTAAATTTGAAAATCAGTAAACTTCTTCAAATTCAAATCTTTATTGTGATAAAATACGGGGGGGGGGGGCAATAAGTAATTGTGATCAATGTTCAATCCACATGGTTGTTACCGATGCGAAAGAGGAAGCGGAGTCATAGGAAGTCCCTCCACGCTCCTCAATCAGCCGCGAAAACAGATACGAGCCAGAGGGATCTGATCAGGCGAGAGCCGCAGGCGCTCAAGACATAATTGGACAAACTAGCAATTTCCAGCACTCCCACTGTCACGTATTTAAAGCAGGACACGAGTCCACTGCCACTTAAGTATCCGAGGAGGATTATAGGGATGAGTGGCGCAGTGTAATGAATGTTCTAGGGGATTAGGGTGGTTGGATATGTTATTATGGAATTTCATGAACTTCGAAGGGATGAGTTCAAGAATGTAGGGTATATTCAGATCGTTATATAGGATTTCGTTGCTGACGTATAAAGGGCATTAACTATTGTTCTGCCCCTTATTACATCAGTCCAAAAGTTTTACGTTACGTCTATTTTTGAATTACGACAAATTGGTTAATAATAGCGGGTTCTATTATATTAAGCATAAATGAGTATACGAGTGTGTTGCAATATGGGTGATTCAATGGTTCATTCCACCATTGGTTTAAGCTGACAACATCACGAAGCACTACGACTCTATTGATCCGTCAGTAAGTACAACAGATTGTCAAAACGTTGTCCATTAATAAATTTGATGAAAATCTAACATCTCTTCTTTGATCAGCCTAAGCCGATATCCCAAGAAAAGTGCCCACTTATTTACAAATTCACAGCTAACAATAAAACCCCAGTGTTATATTTAGCATATTAGGGGCAAATTATCATTCCTCTATACGAAATTCTTAAAAAACGTTTATTTTAGGTCAGTTTAGTGAATTCACTAAAGGTATAGTCCACTTCAGCCCTAACGCATATTATTAACGACAAGATTTTTCAAAGACTTTTTTGATTTGATCCGTATTCAGTATAATGTACCTGCCCTGAGAATGAATTCTTCTAGGATTTGGAAGGTATAATATTTTTCTGGCCTTGATAGAAACTGGGAAGGCATAAAACGAGATTATTTTCAACGTGGCCCAATTTTATCAAAAATCCCAATTGACGCAAATGTGTGCAGATATGAGCGTTCATAAAGCACATAACCTAATTGCATAAGAGTGAACCAGCATACAATAAGTACACGACATAAAGTTTGAAGTTCACAGAGAACATATCGCCCGAATACTGACTCCGGAGGTTGACAGGAAGAACTGCCGAACGTTAAAAATAACCTATTTGCATATGCCAATACGCGGGGTCAGACACACACATACAATCGATAGAGTGCAGTCACACTGTGAAACTTTTATGATTCTGGAGAATCTTTTCTCGGAACTTGTGTCTCACATATTCTCCAGGAATCGCCCAGTAAAAAGACTATCTTAGGTGATTCCGACGTCTAGGACGATATATTTTGTGAAATATTTCTTTTGATTTTACAATTACTAATTAACTCTTAACAAAAAAAAAAGATATTTGGTCGTGAATGCGCTGCGCTGGAATTGGTAATGAATGAAAAAGACAGTGTATGTTGCATAGATAATTATGTTTGATACTGTCGGGTCGTCACGAGGGGGGTGCCTGGTTACCCTAGCACTGCTGACGAAGTGAGGGTTGATTAATTACATGACCTGGACAATTGCTTCATGACGGGTCGTACTATCTGACTCCATATTTGATAGGCATGTGCCCCAACAATGCACTATGTTCAGGAGAAGAGGTATAGGGTAGGTAGTATAGGTAGTTTATGTGGTCTTGGAATAACCACGAATTCACACTCGGTATCTGAGGGTAGGCGAAAACCGTTCGGATCCCAAAGGCGAGTGTGAACCGGAGAGAGGCAGACTGAATTGCCGTGGGAGACACTACTACGTAAAGTTTGTAGGGCCATGGCTGCTAGTTTTAGCAAAACAAAGGCAGAGAATCCCACTAGGAGAGTGTGGGGTTTGACAAGGCCGGGCTAAAACATAGCGAGGTTTGGAAGAGAGGGCCAGAGGTTTTCATGAATGAGAAGGCCAAGTCTTGAAACATCAGTGCAGCCGCAAGTCCACCAGTTAGAGAGCCGTTGTTAAAATGATTTACAGGCCAAAACCCGGCCGTACTTATACTCAGTGGTGGCTGTCAGTAACCAATGATCTGAGGCGTTATTGTGGCCAATGATGATATCGCAGTTGGGGGGGGGGGGGGGTACTTTGTTCTCGGCAGTGACCCAGGCCTAGAGGTCTGGGTCGCCTGCTACCTGCTCTACCCTTTACAGCCTCTAACTACTTTTTTTTCAGCTGCGTCTTTTATTGTTTACAACATTTACAATGACTTATGGTTTGGTTGTTTAAATTAATTTACAACATATTATAACCAATAAGCGGTATATAAATAATAAGAGCGTAATAAGTAATAATAATAAGTAATAAAAGCGGTCACTACAGATATTATTTCTTCAATCACTTTCATCCTCAATGACAGACAGAGGTATGTAAGAAAGTAATCGTGTATCATCTTGGGGGTAGCAGGGCAGGGAATTTACGCCTATATGATGATTTTAACTTGATTCATCCATGTGATGAAGCCGTTGTCTTTAGTCCGAAAGGCATACGCACATAGCTAACGCAGATTAGTACAATATTAATTGATAAATACAAACAAGCAGGCATATATTAAAAGTTATAATCTTTTAATAAGATGTCATTATAGACAAAACTCACACTAAACGGTCACACACAAGATGTTTACCACCTTCCTATCAGGGATGATCTAAGACGGCCCTGTCGGGCGGTAATCCCTTCATCAGGGCCAAGTATTTATCTTCCATCGTGCTGTCGGAGGCGATTTGCTATTGTTAGTGTGTTGGGAGGGGGGCTGTCGACTTCGGTTATTGGATTATTGTCCCAAAGCAATACCAGATGTCCTCCACAATGATATTAAATATTTATCTTATTACCCACTAGGGCTCAAAACCACACATTTCAGTTAATTCAAAAGGCAGGGTAGATCTATAAAAAGCATTAGTTTTTGGGAAAATCCTGATTATTAGTATGTAATTAGTTAATTATTTTTTAAAACTATAATGGCAAAAATTAATTAAAAACATAGCCAACTTGTTCGCAACTCAACCAATAATTTTTTTATAGAGGCATAGTATTTTGCCTATAATTTACTATTGCCATGGTAGTTCCATGTAGTTGATGCTTCAACTAACCAAAAAAAAAAAATAATAACCAACCCCATGTAATCAAATTAAGTAAGTTCATTAATAAATAATCAGCACTCAAATATAACTATTTAATTTATTATAACTATGCTATTTAATAGGGCATTTGGTTAAATATTTTGATGAGCTGATTAATAATATGTATTATGAGTTGCGGCTTCAGTTGCCACACCTTCTGGTTCACCCGAGAATCCGTTGACGTTGTATTTTCATTTGGTATCTGAAAACCAGGCTTCTGTTCGCCTGTCATTCAACCTTTCCTCGTTTCAGCCAAATCAAAGCTTCTCTTCAATCCTTCTTGGTAAGTACAATTTACGATTCCTATGCATTCCAACATGTTTCCCATGTGTAAATGATTTGTGTTCCATTATCCAAATGATTTGCACGAAACCGTTCAATTCCTAAGATATATTTTGGTCCCTTTTTCTCTGTTGTTTTTCTTCTGTTTTCTTTGAGGTGGATTCATTCGTCCTTGGAATACAAATAGCTTCTTAGCTATGAAGTAAAAATAACTCAGAAGTTTAGCGAAGTGTATCCGACATCTTTACAGTTCTTTTTTTTTTATATATATGTTCCGTTATTATACCGTGATCAAAAGTTAATCATTACATACCTTCGGGTACGATTAAATTAATTGTACGGCCGCTTTCGTATTATTCCAGTCGTACAATTCCTTTTGTACCAACCAGCCGATGATTGTACATAACCTAACACACCTGACTGAAGCAATACTCCATCCCCCCGTAGATCGGTTATTGAGCGATATATATGTTTATATGTATATATACGGTGTATATGTGAGGTTTATACAGCTGTCTTCCTGATGGCCTATATGGGAGGATTGCTCTGATGGCTATTCGATCCATGCCTTCCAGAGGGCGATCATCCGCAAGTAGTTGGTGGTCATCCGGAGTGTGTTCAAACGACGGGATCATCCCTCTCGAGAGATCGCAGTTTAGCAACAGTCGTCACGTAACGCTCCTCTTATCACTGCGATCTAAGTATCGCAGATCAGATATTTCCGACCAAAAGGCGGTGGCCCTACTTTCAAACAGGTTTTCATCAAGACTAAAAAGATATTCCACATCTCAAACAATGATGAATAAATTTTGGTTAAGATACAATAGTGAGGAGTGTAAAACAAAATCAACGTGGAAAATGACGGTTGTATTTCCTGGATCTTTAACCTTTTTCAAGCAAAGTCAGATATTTTCTTATAATTGACAGATGTTTAGAATATTGAACATATATGTGACTTTAATATGTATTTAAATTATCTATACAGTAATCCCTCAACATTCGGGATAGTTGTCCCACGAAAACCACGCAATTGTCGAATTAGATAATACTGAGTCTATCTTGGTGAGTAAATTATGGACCTCACAAATCCAGAGTTTAACACAATGACCCTACCACCTTTCCCACGTCGATGGCAACAGACTGTCGGAAAAAATTAGGTTAAGATTTAGTTTAAGTTTTTATTGTTGGATATAAGTTAGTTTTATTTCTATGATAAATAAGGTGACCCCATCACTTTTAATAAATTTAGTCCATTAATGTATAATGTTTTGTACAATGCAGTCCAATATTAATAGAAAACAGAATTTGTATGAAATGTAGCCAAGCTACAGGAAATATAATGAAGTAATTGTAAATAGATTCGTTTGAAGGATCTATATTTTGTAACATATATTAATTTTGTAACAAGGGGATATGGAAAAAAAAAAAAAAAAAAAATAATAGTCAATAGGGGGGTTACGTTTTATGTTGACCAAAGACAAACACACAGGATTTGTTTCAAAGGTAAGTTTTTAGTTATTATTTTTAATTACAGTATGTACATAATTTACATGTGTATGTATGAATCTGCATATTTGAATATTTTTTTGCTCGTAGATGGTAAAAAATAACGCTGTGTTTGTGCCCTTTGAAGTTGCGCATGTAGGTCGCTATTTTGCTCTGAAACATCAAATTTCAAACAAGAAATAAGTCATAATAGTAATAATAACTTTTAAAAAGCTCTCATATATTCCTATGATTCTCATTAAATCAGTTTTGTCATGATTGACGGAAAATATCAGTTTTTGGTAACAATAAAAAATCAATTTAAAAAAAAATAGATTAATATGCATTTTCAGTTACATGCATTGCGTAGATGTGTTCAATATTTCTACTATAGAATATACTATAGAATATTACAAAACACCAAAACAAAATTAATAGAAAAATATGGAGTGTTCTATAAAAAAGTAAGAAATAAAGAAAAGATAATTTTATCTGAAAACTTAAGTTTAGAATTCATTAAAGAAATACATTCTGAATGGTGCCATATAGGAATTAAACAAATGATGAATAGGGTATGCCCTTATTATACAGCAAAAAATATAACTGCAAATATAAAAAAAGTATGTAAAACCTGTGAAATATGTATTAAAAACAAATCCAGAGGACAAGAAAAATATGGGCTAATGTCACAACTAGGGCCAGCAACAAAACCATTCGAAATAATGTCAATCGACACTATTGGAGGCTTTGGAGGACAACGATCAACAAAAAGATACCTCCACCTGCTTATTGACCACTTCACAAGATATGCATTCATTTCAACATCAAAAACTCAGAGTGCCACTGACTTCATCAAGTTAGTAAATAATGTGCTGGAAACAGAGAAAATAGGTATAATACTTACAGATCAATACCCAGGAATCAACTCAAGAGAATTCAAAGATTTCCTGAGGGAAAAGGAGGTTCGATTGATATTTACAGCAGTTAATGCACCCTTTTCCAATGGTTTAAATGAGAGACTAAATCAAACTCTAGTCAATAAAATCAGATGTAAAATGAACGAAAAAGGGAAGAAAAGAGCCTGGACAACAGTCGCTAAAGAATGTGTGGATAAATATAATGAAACAGAACATACAGTAACTGGTTTTCCACCCAAGTATTTATTGGATGGCACAGATACTAGCATTTTACCTGAAGAATTAAAAAAAAGAAACAATAAAGAAAACTGGATGAATGACAGTAAATTAGCCTTAGAAAGAACAAAAAAGTCTCATGAATATAACAAGAAAATATTTGATAAATCAAGAAAACATTGGGAATTTAACACAGGAGATACAGTATATATAGAAAATGGCAACAAATTGAACAGGAATAAACTAGATGAATTAAAAATTGGTCCATTTGAAATAACAGAAAAGATATCAAATTCAATATATAAAATAAAAACCGGAAGAGGAAAGCAAGAAACTGGATTCTTTCTCATAACAAAATTACTTCCGATATTACCAGACTGAAAATTTTCAAAGAATTTTCACCTCAGGGAGGGGAGATGTAATGAAAGTGTCCTCTCTTTAATTTGAATTTGCCGTGCTGCTTCCATTGGCTGACACCAGATGGAGCAGCAGTTATGAGATAGAGAAGGTTATGTGAGGAAACAGAACATGTAAATAGTGTGAATAGAGAATGGATAGTTATTAACTGTAATTGTCGTTTCTTTGTTTACAGGTAAGATTGTGTAAATCAATATTAATAATTGTTATAATATAATATATAGTGAATAAAATTGCTAACTTTGTTTACAGAGAAACTGATTTCAGTTTATTCACCCCACCTTCAATAATTGTCTTACATATATATACATATATATATATTCAAATGCGCAATTCGTGTTTGTGGAATTCGTGCACATTCTTATATACGTGCATAATCAAAACACATGGAGTATCAGAACCTGCGATTTCCGTATACATAAATACAATTTAATTCTTAATTTTATGAATGTTTAGTCATTAAAACTTCAAAACAAATATTTCCGAACCAGGTGAGAAAGATGTTAATTCTCTATCTCTAGAGTGTCCTTAAAGAGTTTAAAAGACACCATCTAGTGAAGATAAGATCAAGACACAAAAACTATCCAGCACGTAGATAAGCATGATAAATATCAACAGCTGATGATATATAGATGATTGTGCTGTCACCCACTGCCACACAAATCTGACACTGACAGATGTGACATGTGTGCTGTCGCAGATGAAGCTACATCTGGCAGATGAAAGGCACTAGTTAATAGTCAGTCCATGTCAACTGTGGCAATGGTCTTTGCCCTAAATGCCTGTGATATAGTGTGGGAATGTCATTTTTGGGTCTGTCATGACTAGTCCCAAGAATGAGTTTCTGCTTATAAACAGGTAAGGGCTGTCATATTTATTCCGTACACATTTCTGTCTTTATGTGTGTTCAACAAGTGGTAAAAATTAATTAACCTAACTTTTTAAAGGTAAAAACCTTCCGGATTACAATTAAGTTCGGTTAAGAAACAATAACGAAAAGTACGCAAAAAAAAAATAAATAAAATAACGCTCGAAACATTTCAGTCTCGTTTCTGTGACTGGTCAGTTTATTTACCCGTATTTTCTCCGTGGTTGAGTACAAATTGAATAGGGAATCGTAAGATGTTTTGAGAGCAATACTGAATTTTTGTCTTTTTTTTCAATTGGTTTCCCAAAACTAAAAACCCTTGTTTTTATGACATGAGACATAAATAATGCTACCAACATCGTAAAGCATTACTAAATGTTATATCCATTGTATAGCTGGTAATTAAAAATAAACATGTTGCTGTCTTTGTTAATATTAATAATTTATTAGGGCCTATAAAAAAAAGTATTTTTGATCTATAATATCCATTTTTTTTCACATTCATATTTAATAGGTTAAGGATCTCGATAATTTTTTATGAATCATAAACGAACATAAAAATACTTTGGCAGTAAATCATTTTCATTTGAACTTAGCAACAACAGTCATACTCGAAAGAAAAAAAATCGATAGATCGAACGCACGATCAGATAAGTGATATCTACTCTAATGATAGGTAGATTTAGCTCTCGATCACACCAAGCGTAGTCTGTAAACTGCAACTCAAGAGGTGGGCTATTAAAAACAATTGTGGCGTGCTGGAAAATCGTTATTTTTATTTATGATAACAGGACAATCCGGTGCACGTTTACGGCTTACACTGACTTGGGACAGTAAACAGTACATGATCATAATGCCATCTCACCAGGGATAAGAGTATAATTATATCGAACGGTAGAGAAATTAAATATTTAATAATAATTGATAGTCATCTAATAATGACAGCTTTGAAAACTCTTTAATGTAACGCTGCTCAACTAAGGTTTTAACCAATAAAAAAAACAACTAAAAATTGATTCGAAGGCAGAATATATGATCAATAATGTACAATGTTAATAGTCATCGAATAATGAAATATTGAAAACTGCGTAACTGTGTATTCTACCACAGCTGTGAAACGAACGGTTCAAATGACACGTTCACTACACTACATACATATTATTAATCTAAAATGTGTTAAGCTACACTTAATACGATTGGTAAACATTTATTTTTAGTTAATTGAGTAATTAATGAGCTTTGAGATTTTATTATTGATTTTTTTTTTGAAGCAACAAGTACATATTGCATGCAAAATGGGCGATATAAACACAATAAGGGCCATTCATTCGACATCAGGGTTACTATAGTTCGTTTGCCTTTCAAATCGTGAAGGAGTCACAATAACAAAGATATTACTTAATATCGTGTAAGGGTGATATTTGTAATAATATTATTATCTGAAGTAGTCTCCTTGTAGGTTTTAAGTACCATCTTACTAAATAGCGTTACTTTTAATAGAAAATTGTGTTATTTTAACATACCCCAAATCTCTGCTCTACCAGGCACTTCCGAATGTTTTAAATATTGCATAATTATGTGAGTTAAATATTACCCCGGATAAACTAACCTAACAACAAACACAACTGAGTCAGAAAGCAGTATTCAAGTCCGGTGAGTTACTAAATAACATTTGTCAAAACCAAAAAAATAGTTAATTATATTTATAAACGCCCTAACAACTGATTTAAATATAAATAAATATAAACGTATATTATAACCTAATGAACCCTCCATCTTACCACCCAATCAGTCTGATTTCTCAAATAAAGATGTACAATAATACTGGTAATCACAAAAATTTATTTTATGATCATATTATGCGGGGTATCAAACAAAAGATCTCAAAATCCTGATTAATGATATGTATTATGGGTTGAGAATTTGGAGGACTAATATTACAAATTAAAAATAAAATAATTGTGAAAAAAATATCTCGTCAATATTTCAAAATCGGTAAATATACAGTAATGACAGACGACGCTGCCCCGGCCAGCAGTCGTTCATTCCTGTTCTTTTACTCTTTAAGTATTTTACTTTTATTTATTTTATATATATTAAAAAAAAAGAATAACTATTGCTGTCTGTCTTTACTCCTATAACGACATTAATAAATCTGAAATTTTATAGGATTTTTAAAACCACCTCGAAACACACTGTATTTAGGTAGTATGTATTGGAAGGGGAATCATCCAAAATTAATTACCAAAGTACCGCTTATCAAAATTAGATGGTTTCTCAACAGCTGAGAACCCCCCACACGATTCAGTAATAATTCTGTAGACGGCGCTGGAAAGTATCTGCCGATTCCTCGTACCATAAATCGATGGTGCCGATGGTTCGATATATATCGATATTAAACTTTCACTCGCTAGACACTGGCCGGCAAACATCGCGGCCACGAAAGTCACTCATATCAAACAGCATACATTTGTCCCAGGGTGTCTTTGATCTGTCCGGATGTTCTGCGTATGTCGTCTTCGGCTATAGGCTGTCATCTTGATTTAGAAATCACTTTTGTAGTGTCTAAACACTGCGGTACTCGGTGAATCAGGATTCACTTTGAAAATGGATGACACGAGATGCTCTTGATATTATTCCTCAACAAAGCTATGAGGCATAGATTAAATTATTTATTATATTTTTCCATCATCGAAATTTCATACTACTGATTCCAGAGAATTGATAAAATGTATTTTTTAGGCTGGGTTTTTTAAAATCAGAAACATTTTTTTTTTTTATGTATGATATTTTGGATGGCAGTTTCATGTCACAGCACATCATAGTGATACACAATATGCATATCATATAAAACCAGTTAAAATGTGTTAATAGTCATTTATAATTTAATTATTAAAAATATACGTTTACATCTAATTAACCGGTGTATGTATGAACTAGTCATTTTTTATTTATTTTTTTTTTTTTTCATAGCTCTCAAACTTATAAAAAATAGGATGTGGTAAAAATAAAAGGAAAATTATCATATTTTATTTATTTATTTTATTTTTTTTTTCCTATGGGATTAATTTAGTCCTATGGACTATGGGACTCCCCTTGGTGAAAGGCATCCATCAATCCAAAATAATTTTCCTTTTATTTTTCCGACATCCTATTTTTTATAAGCTTGAGAGCTGTGGAAAAAAAATAAATAAATAAAATATGATAATTTTCCATACACTGGTTAATTAGATGTAAACGTAGTAATGTTTTTAATAATTAAATTATAAATGACCATTAACACATTTTAACTGGTTTTATATGATGTGTATAGTGTGTATCACTATGATGTGTTGTGCCATGAAACTGCCATCCAAAATATCACACATAAAAAAAAAAAAATTATTTTAAGCATACATCGAATGAAATTGCGTTAAAAAATATCATGCAAGCAAACAAAAAGCACAGGTTGAGTTAAAATTGGAAACACGATGTTAATGGTAGTTTTAATGACTCGGTATGATTGCAATTTGACAAAAATTGCATGTTGCTAGTTAACATATCAATATCTTTAATTTGATATCCTTCTCAAAATTGAAGTAAAATATTGTGTTTTCTTGGATTGCTAGGAAATTAATATATTAATGACGCTTACTCATGTTTTTTTTAGATGTCTGCACATTTCATTCATTCACCATGTAGAATTTCATGTCTCTAGCTTAAACATAGGTCCCACAAACACCGAGTCAACAGACCGGCAGATACAGGTTTTCGATTTAAAAAAAAAAATCAGGGAAACCATCGAAAATATGTTCGAAAACGAGTGTGGTAGTGGAGCTACTCCTCGTTGATTAGGCAGACATTATTTATATTGTGTCTAGAAAACTTGCAGAATAATACAGTCCCACCATTTAACAAAATGTGTCCAACTTTAAGATTTCCGACAATGCTTCAACTCTGAGATGTGTTCTTTTTAAGCCATTTTCAGAATGAACATTTTTTTGTTGCTACCCCATACAACAGGGGTTACATAAAAAAATTTCACTGGTAAATCAATCAATGAAAAGTGCTCCGAAAATGGCTTTTTTTTAATCAGTTAATTTTAATCGGTCAACTTTAAATGATTCTAAATAATCTAGGGTACTCAATTGATTAATGCAATTTACAAGTTTTTTTTTTTTCAGAAACATTTATAATATAAATAATAATGGAAAATTTATCGTTATTATTTTTATTTTATATTATTTATTTTATATTTGTTAGTTAATGATGAATTTTCGAGTATTTGGCTTTCTGTTCTTTACGTCCCCTTTTATTAAAAAAAAAAATTATAGTGTCAGCCCTTTAATTTATCAATAGATGCTACCATGAATGACAACAAGTTTAATCTATGATAATTTCACAAAGCATTGACTGAATGACTTTGGTTTTGATATTTTATTTTGTATTTATCTTGAGCGATCAGTGAGAAAAAAATGTCTTAATTTGTTGTGCTGTTTATAATAAACCAATAAACAAATAAGAGAATATAGCCTAAGATGATTTGTCGACCGTTAATTAGAAAATTGCAGAAAAAAAACTTGAATTTTTAATTATGAATTTCATCTGCATTTTGTTTAGATAACCTAAATGTAAGAGGGAAAGATTTATAAGGGGACACGCAACTGATAATCCCTTGTACGCCACTGTTATCGTGTTTTTGTGAAAGTCTTATTAGTTCAACTTCAGCTGATCAATATAAGTCAAATTATTTATAAGAAATAATACCTCGTTTACTTCCACTGCTTCCTTTCAAAATTACAAAAAAAGAATTGGTGATTCATCTTCACACGATCTAAGTATTCCTGGCCACAGGTTTGCATACCTGGACAATAATACCATTAATAATAATGTAGAAAATATTTTGAATGCACTCGTTGCAAACGGTGGTCTAATATGGCGATGATGGGGTGATAGGCGCGCCGTTTTTTAATTTGATGCCCTTCATCTCTCTTAAATATATACTGTTTAATAATGGCTATTAAATACATAAGATAATATCGCTGCCAAAACCACATCCTGTGGTGTTTTTTAATTTACCATTACAATTAAAAAAAAAAACTTTACTGATGCATTGTAATGTCAATCCTTATCTCAAGATATATTTTTACAACGTTGTGTAGTTTTCGGGTTATAACCTGCAGAAATTATGTGTTTTATTTTTAAATTGAACCTATCAAGACTAGTTACGGGTCCATAATGTGGATTGAATGTTCATTAAACATCCACCAAGTGTGTATTGAGACAGATGCCAGATGATAAATATTTGGATTTGAAGAAAAAAGGTTAACAAAAAAAATAACCGATTGAGGGCGCAAATAAGAATTGAATTTAGCATTTCCGGATTCGATAAGAGCGATAACCTTTAGATAATACCTATTTCCTGTCCTAATTTTTGAATGTTGAGTTAGTATGTACCATACATCTCCTAGCAACGTTGGAGTAGGAATGACAATATATACTGTTAAACGTGTCCTGGATCATTTAATTATTATAAAATGAGAGTACTAAAAGCATAATTAGGGATTAAATGCATTTACATTATAACAATAACAAGCACACAACCCTTTTTTCAATCCATTTTGCACATTGTGCGGAACAAATTTCAAATTGATTTATAAATTTAAGCATAATGATGATGTTTAAAATTCTGTATTTAATAAGTATGCTGATAAACATTAATTAAAATAATCCCGAAATTGGTAATAATATAGATATAGATACAAGTTCATCACTATAGCATTCATTATATATACATTCAATTGATCTGCTATCAGACAGTACATAATTCGTAATGAGATAACTCGTCGTTAAGCTGTGGATTAAAATGATGGTAAAGCACAGACTAAATTGATATTTGGAGAGGAAGAACAGACTCATAAAAACGCTCCCAGCGGTACAAAGAAATTTGATTTGTCTGGGTTTTTCTGAATTTAATAAGTCAGCGTTTTTTTGGTTTTCAAGAACTTACCAATGCCAGGTCGAAAATCAGAAGAATTTTTCACATTTATTAGTTGCGACTCAATTTTCAAATCATGCTTAAGTTTTCATTTTTCATCGATCTTTAGTATATCTGTATAAATCTTGTTTAATTCTTCAAAATTTTCTTTTGACTATAAGTTTAATAACATTTTTTTTTTCCCCGTAAGCATGTTGGATGGTATTATTTTTTGTATATATAATCTATAAACCGTCTCCAGAGGAAATTAATATAATAAATTAACCGTCAAGCACTAACACTACTGGTTTCAACACATCAACGGATGTTTTTATCATGGACTGTTGCCTATTTATCAGGTTTGCAAATCATCTTCATCGTGTTTCAAAGAAAGAAAGCATAAATTGTGGCCAGATGGTTCGATGTTAAAACTTTAAAACCATGAATCCCGCAGAAGATCAACATTGGAGGAGATGCGAAGTTGAATAGTAAAGCCGGGTTTACACGTAACAATTTTCCGTCGTAGTAGTACTGCCACGGCAGTGTGGAAGTTACGCGTGTGTCCATTGTCTACACAATCTCAGTTAACATGATGACAGTCAGTTGGTAAAATGGCAGACGTAGAATTGGTTGTTGCAGTTGTTTTCGAAATTGAATGGCATACCAATTATTAGAAATTATATTCTCAAAAGAAATAAACCAGGAAAAATCCAAGCCGGATTCCTCAATTTTTTCGTTGTTTTTTCCTCAATTGCTTCGTTGTAGCAAGATTGAAGCGTTGGAGAAGGGACTTTCTACCACTTCTCGAGGTTTTTGAATTCAGGGTCGCATTTCCTCCATAAACCTTTGATACTCCTGCAAGAATTCAGTAATATTAAAACGGTGGAACGAATCAATTTCCATTCCAAGTGCAGAAATAATCAAAAAACAAACTTAGCCAGACAAAACAATCATTACCATAAACAAATACCACCACCTCCCCCTAAATCAAAACAATAATTTCCCGCGCGGTAAAATTGGAGTTAAGACGCGACTGTCAAGGTATATCTATATATGTTTAAGTTGCTATGATACAGTAGCTGTCATAACTCTACACCATGACAGCTTCAAACTGTAGAGACAGTAACAGTAAACATCGTGGAAAACCAACTTAAAACAAGATCCTTCATTGTATTCGCATCTGTATTATGTAGGATCATCTTTGAACCGAGAGCCAGTTAGAACAATCATCCAAGCCTTCTCCATTGTTTCGACTACATGAAGTTGTCTTTTTCTTTGTTTGAGCGGTTTTTCCAATGAATATCGCTTGCAAAATTTGATAGCTGGGATGTTTCATCGTCATAAGAATTCAAACTACCATTTCAGTCATTCACAGTAATGTCATTAAACCTGATGTAAGTAATTAAAACAACGCTTTAAACATAGGCGTCTTATTCGTTGAGACTGATAATATGTATTGATACAGGAGTCCGAGAAGTAAGTCCGGAGGGGAAGACTACTTAAGAACAATTGCATAGGCTTCCGTCGAAGCCTTCTATATATCGTCATAGATGGACGTCATCAATCTATCTGAAAATTATATTCAATAACACCCCGGCTAATCTGAGCTGTACATACTTTATAGAAGAATGATGACGAAAAACACCTAAAAACAGTTGCAGGAACAAGCTAAAGAAATTGCCCTTCTTCAATAGGTTTTGATTTATTAGTTGAACAATTTATATATTTTTGTTATTCGTTGAAAAAAGTAATTTCCAGTAACGGGAATAGTTTTCTAAGTTAATAAAGTATTTTTTATAAAACAAATACCCTATAGTGACTGCAACCCGAAATCGTATTTCTTTGGGTAGAGTTTCTTCATTGTTTTTAAGTCATTAATTTGGTTCATAATTGAAGCCAAAAAAAATATGAGCGTTGATAGAATGGAAGGAAAATGGTAAGACAGCAGTTCATCTATACTGGAAACGATAAAAGAATGAAGAACACATATTGGCCCCATCCAGCCAACCCTCTCTAAACTCTTCTGGGAAAATGTCCCCCTCCACGTGTCACTTCCTCTTGTATGCTCATGCCAATTGTTGCAGTCAAAAATCTCGTTTAGTCTTGACTGGTATTGTTGAGTATGTTATATTTGTTGACAATGCATCAGCAAGTGTATTGGTCAATTTTGGCAAAAGTGCGCCCACGTAATATTGTTTAAAGATTTTTAACTGTAGGCAATATTTGTTTTAAAACTAAATAATTTTAAAAGCAGAAATTAACGACCAGTGACGTAGAAAAACATTTTGTAAATAAAAATTGTATTTTATTTTGTCCTATGTGTGTGACGTATCAATAAACTAACTTTTAACTAACATCTGAGATGTTACTAAACAAATTTTATTAGAGAGAGAAACAACACCTGTGATTGGATATACTTTCAATGTTTAAGATCGATTAAAACATTACTACGGCCACTATCGTAAAACTCACATACATAGATACATAACGAGAGACAGACTAAAGGCGATCCCCTGCACCTGCTTAAAAGTAGATTCTCTCCCTCCGGACTCGGCAATTATACAATATATTGTATTCTGCACGCCACGACACTAAAGCCCACAGAACGGCAGAAAGGGCAATGCATATGTGAGTGTGCGCATCTCGTTAGTATTCCCGAGGGAGGAAAGAAGGATGGAGTTGGCTGCTCAGTTGTATTCCTGTGTTGTATGTCTTGTCGGATGTCTGAGCGGTAAAGCACTCAGACCCATCATGTTTGAACGGTATAATTGGAAAGTTGTTGTTAGCGGAGATTATCAACTTGAGGAGAGCTCCGTTAAACTGGGAATTTCAGATGTATCATTTCCCTGTAAGCACAATACAAGCACATCGTCATTCGTGTCTGTCAGCCTGGATGTCTGTCCTACAATCGATAAATAAATAAACCTGAAATCGTAAAGGTATATACAAAGTCCGTATTACAATCCCATATGTTTTGGTTTGATTGTTGGTAGTGATGGTTGATGACAATGAATAATGTCATGATAAAGGCGACTAATAGTAAACAAATTTGAAAAAAGTCGGCTATGTTTTCCCTACCTTTTTGGATTTGAGTTTGAGGGAGGGGGGGTTACCTCCCCCACATGCTTTAGGAAAGAAACTTTGAAGACAGTGATACCAGAAATGAACTGATATATTTTCCAAATCTCATTATTTTTCCGATTCACAACTTCTTTTATTATCTGTTTAAAATATAAATTTCAGGGACATAGATTGTTAAAAAATAAAATTGAGCAATGTCCTTAAAAGTACGGATTAGGTTTTTCTCTCTTATTGACCCACCGTTAAAAAAAAAAATGTGCATAATACCCTTCTACTTTAATTTTGTATTTATTCATCACTTTTTTGCAACGATCGGACTCCAGTTAATCCATAATCAAATAACATATGTAGTGTAATTCCAAAATAAAAACTTACATAAAAAAAGATAAGTAAACTGTCAATTAAAATATTTCCAGGCTTAGATTCGTTTCGTGTTATGAGGGTGATTCCTCCAATTCAGAGAGAGAGACAGAGAACTTTTTTTTTGCCCAAATGCTATTACAATCTTCCCTTTTGGGCAATAAGCAATTGTGAAAATGATCTCGTTCATGCCATATTTAGAGTTCGGCATTAACTCACTCAATCAAGCAATATATACAAATGTAAGTTCAAAGACCTCCTAAACCCACCTTCATTTAAACCAACCAAGCGCGTGAGAACTGCAGAGGCTCCTGTCATGATTGTAGAACAGGGCTCCCGCTGCAGTGCATTTACTCCTAGGCCATAAGGCCACTCCCACTTTAATTTAAATTGTGGAGGATTCTGGGGATATGTGAAGCTGAATAATGGCTGTGCTGGGATATTGGAAGGGCTATTAGCTAATTTTTCAGAGAATTTCATGAACATTGAAAAGGGACGAGTTGGAGAATGTAAGGTATATCGAGCTCGTTACGAAGCTACGTTATACGTTATACGAGCTGCTGGCGTAACGTGGAGCATTGACTATTGTCTGAGGACGAACGAATAAAAGGATTTGGTGCTCTTGAACATAATCAGAAAAATAAAAAGTAACTAGTAATCCAACAAGTCAACTACTTATTAAGTCCGTTAAATACTTAACTGTTTCATATAAAGGGGGATGGAGAAGTTTAAACCTCTTTTTGTCGCTATTAACTTTTTTTTTTCTATTTAGTTCTTTTTTGTATAGTCGTAATCTTATTGATCCTTAAATCTTCCTCTGAGCTATGAAGGAACTTCGACAAAAAAAAATGTTTAAAGCCTTGTTAAGTCTTAAGTGCAAGATGGAGGCTTAGTGGACTTGGCCGAGTGAGATACCACAGGGACACCCACTGCATTCCAAATGACCTCTTTTATATAGTAGATGTGTCCATCTTCGGCTTTATAAGTCTTCTTCTCTACTTTAGAACAAGCAATCAAAATTTAATAGCAACTGCAAATATCGAAAGGTTGTGAAATATATATATATATATATATATATATATACTAACAGATATCGAAACCAAGATCTCACCACGAATTATTTACTATTCTCAATAATAGCCACCAACGGACAAAAATTAAAGTCAAATATGATGTATGGGTATGATTCCACATCATTCAGGCATAATTGTATTTTCTAATCAATCTAAAATCAGTTAACTTACGCCCAAACATATACTAAATATTATTAACTAATATGCCGCTATCTTTGATTTGACACCCCACTCAATATTTTAACTTTTTTTTTTATTACTAAATAATATATCAACTATTGACACTTCATTATTTTTTATAAGGGCTACTTTTTTTTTTTTTTTTTAGAATATTTGAAGCTCCTACTTTCTTCCCCGGGCATCTAATATCTTAAATTCGAACAAATGAAATTATTCGAAAATATATATCTATCTAAACATACATATATATATTTTCATCCACCTTATCCGGGGAACAACACCTCTACGCTACAGTACCCTTAAAACGAATTTGTTTGCATAGAATATCGTTACTATAATAATAAAATATATTATTTTGTCTATATTCATTCTACATTGCTTTAAATTACGTATTATAAATAATATAATATAAACACGGTGAGTAATACATGACATTATTAAATCAATTTGGTACACAACCTTTAATCCTGTGATTAATCTATCTCATCATTATATTTACTTTATGTGGTGAGTTACAAACATAATAAAAAGCAATAAATAAAACTTTCGTGCAAAATATCATTCCTCTATATGAAACTTGGAATCCCATAAATTAGGAATACACTTTTGACGGCAGTGTTAACTACTTTAGGCAATTTATTTACCCCTTCAATATGTTAACAGATATTTAATACTATTCAAGTATGTAACTAAAGTACATTTAGTTTAATAATGACCCTAAATTGGTTTCTATTTTTCAGTATCATCTTGGAACTATCAAGCTTAAATATCAATCCTCTAGGGTAACCACATGTTTATTTGAGGTTTCGTTTTGGTAATTATAGCTATAGTCATTATAGTTATGGTAATTTATGATTAATTGGGACGTTTAGATATTTAATTCGATACCCTATTATACGTTAAAAAATATTTATTTTTTTATTAGTACTTAATTTAATAATGATACACTAATTTATTTCATGAGCCTGGTTTTATTTTTTGCACCCTACAATACCATTCGAAATGTCATACCTCTATGTCAAACAAGAGTAAAAGTTTGAATTTAAAAGACGATTTGTAATTATTGTGAATTAAAGTCCCACTCGCATTAATAATAATCAATTTCTAATGAACAAAGGTAAGCATGATTGTTTACCAAAGACAAATAGGGTTATGATTTTGAATAAGACGTTATTCAGGACTTAACGAAAAGTTATTCCAAGAATTTTATGGTATTTCATCCATAAGTTTTACTACGTTATGTTGTACCATGCTAAACAGAGGTTCTTGATTTAATGACCACACATACACACCAACCAGTTCAAGTGTTTACAGAGAACAGATGGCGGCAGAATGTGGGCTACACTATGTGGCTGAGGACATGAAAGGGTCATGAAGGATTTACAGGGTTTTAGTAGAAAACTACGTTAGGATATAAAGGATCTAGGTTCGTTCGAATCTCTAAAGTATATAAATATATATATAAAGTGCATTAAATAACATAACTTAAAAATGAAATGCAAGCAATAGAAATGCTCGGAATTTCATCCTTTTCAAAAATTATCAACAAACGAACGCCATAAATTAACCCGTTAAAAAGTTACAATGAAAAACGTAGGGAAACGCACAAAATAAGGAAATGCTGTCGTAATTAAAGTACATATCAAAGCTGGAATCATAGCATCAAAGCTTTTACTTGATCTCTGTTCGATATGAAAGGGAAAACATTTTGATTTTCTTACCCGATAAATAATTAATGACGATCAGTCATGTTTTATCTAGTAATTCAGTATTTTACATATCACTAGATAATCAAGTGTAAACAATTTTCGCCTCTATACTACAACTGCTCCTTTTTTAGTTTTTAATAAGCAAGCACTTAATTAATTACTACTTAAGCACTAAATTATGTTTCATGTAGATGGATATATTTATATATGTCCAGTATAAAATAAAATTTCATGCCCATAACTTGAATAAAAGAACACAACAGCCAGACGGGTACACGGGTGAAAACATAAGAGCTTCTTATCAAAATAATCAAAAAATCCATGTTGAATGTATAAGATAAAAAAAAGAGAGCTATAGTTATGTTCCAGTAAAATTTAATTTTATAGTAGATTTTTTTCTAAAATTCCATTAATTTTTTTTTAATATTACGTCATTTCCGCATCCCAGTATATCTGACCTGTATATCTACAGATATTATCCCCGGACCAACCAAAAATATTCCATATTGTTTTTTCAAAAATTTATTTATATTTATTATTGTTTGTTTATTTAAAAAACATATTTATAGGAATTTATCAAAAAAAAAATAAGGGCATTGACTCATCGCATTTATTCCTTCACAGACATCCTTTTTTCGTCCTTAAAAATAAATGTAATATCCTTTTGAAAGAGCTCCTTCTGAAATCCTAATGGCTCTAAGCCGGTGTAACTCCTTACTAAGTATCGATAATGTGTTTATATATTCGAGAAGAATCGACAAAGATCAGCCTGCTCGTTACCTCTTGAGGAGACTGTGCAGTAAGGTCAATTAATAAACATCTCAACAACAAGGATTTTAAAAAACGTTTTCCTCTTCGTATAAAAAATTCTACTATAATATCTTTCTTTTTTTTTTATCGCTAAGCTGAAAAGTAGCGAACGTGGAACATTAAAAGTTAGTAATGCTTAGTTTGAAAGATTTATCTTCTCTCGGGCCGGAGAGGAACAAGTGGAAAACCACCCTTTAGGAATTATAATTTCATCCCTCACACGTTTTCATATAAGAATTCTCTATGTATTCAAAACAGAGTTTAAGTGGTTGTTGTACATAAAGTTATTATATATTCAAATTCATTAATTAATGACCACACTCTTCTTCATTCTTACCTTCGTGGATAGGTATCAAGTTATATATGTAGATATTCAAAATTATTGGTGAGGCTTAGGGGGTAACTTTATTGCCATCAGACCGACAAAACCCTGCATCTGTATATATGATCTATGAAAAAGGACGTAAAAATGAGTAAAGAAGACATTTTCCCTGCCGACCTAGGCCAGCAAACGCCAAACCAGGTGGCGATCTTCCCCGGAAGACCAAGTGATGATTACTTACCAGCCCTTATACACACGGTGTCCTAAAAAAATGTATACACTGTTCATAAATGTATCAGTGGACCCTGATTAAGCTTTGCAAAAAGAAATTTTTTTAAAAATACTATTGGAAGTATGAAAATGTAGGGTAGTACCAAGTGGTAGGGAGTTTCAGGCAGATCCACTTACAATTATAAGCGGATGAAATATAAATTAAGAACGAATTGAACTGTTCATGATGTTCATAGACAACGTTCTGGATGATCAAGCACTTACACTTCACCAGCCAAGAAAATTATCGCGAAACGTCCACAAAATCTGTAAGACAAGCAAGTCGTTAGATTGGTATTAGCAAATCAACTGTATTTAATGTAGATCTCTATTGAGATTTAGAAATTAATTATATGTGAATAATTAACCAAAGTTAAAATCATCCAAACTATTTATAAATCTGTAGTGGCAACGCTAAATGAGCAGGTACTCTTCGTGTTGAGGAAGCCACATAAACACCGTTGCCAAGATAGAGACAGGCAACTTGCCGTCCCTAGACTTTGAGAAACTCCTTAAAAATCTAACTGATAAGTTATCAGTTAAGTATTTTTGTCAGCACATAAGCACCAACAATTAGTTTATCATTTTATTAATTCATATTCATATCAATATTGTAAAGATAATTTTATATATTTTGTACATAGACTGCTGTACAGAACTGATCGGTGTGTGGCACCTCAGGAGGATAGACGTAGGATACTGAAACCGCTAAAACCAATCCAGAAAGAGATTGACGAGAAACGACCATTTACACCTAAATTATACCATCTCTTCCTATCTAAACCCTCGTTAAATAAAATTAATCTATGCCTATTGGGTTTCCTTAATGGTCCTATAAGTAAGTGGTGTTCTGGATAATTATACAAATATTGATCCCCTTTTATTATTATATTTTTAATTATAGTCCAACAAGATTTCAAGATAGAGACTACAAAAAAAACAAAATTTCCACGGCCAGAACTCTCTCCATGACGTGTCAACACTTCGTTAACAATAAATAAACCCCTATATAATAATAAAATAAACAACAATACAATAAAATAAATTCCTGACCTTCTATAATTCGGTAGGTTCGAGACTTCCCAGTGCAATTTTAACTTTTTTTTTCTTGCATTTCTAATGAAAACATAAATGTTTAGATAAGTTTTTTTAGGTTATAATTAGTGACGTGGCTTTATAACTTTTAGCATGATTGTATTGAATTTATTTCATGAATAAATGATCCGAACCTTTGAGTATAATTGGGCTAAATAAATAAAACTGTCGCGACATAAAAGCTTTATTTGTCTTATTTCATCACATTACGTACTCAACCCCGAAATCCCATTAATATTATTTTAATTCTAGTTACATAGATTATTTTTATGTGCCCATTTTAAATCCGGGAATAAAAATATCCCATAAAACAATTAATATAAATAATATCCACGCAAATAAAAACAAAATTGTAGTAGAGATTATATTTATATCCTAATCTGATTTGAGTGGTTCACTAGACTTTATTTTTCAGTGACTTGGTCCTTAATTGGACTTTTAGTCCTTTAAGCCCTGAGCAGGACCGGAAATGTGGTCCATTTTAATTGGCTGGTCCCCTCGTCTCCTGATTTAGTATGGTTAGTATTTTATTATCATGTTTAATTGTGTTATTATTTATATCTATACTTCAGTATTTATATATTATCTAATATTGTGGATTTCTTCTACAGTTTTAGTCAATTTAATGTACGATCGACTGAGGGAATTAGAGAGTCCCTTCAATGTTTCATTAGCATCGTGTCACAGTTTTTACCGTTTCTTGCTTGATAACGAAGTAAAGAGCTATCTAAATAGCTATGGCGTTTTTAATGTTTAAATGTCGTTTCGTCCATCATCACATTGTGGATTTTGCTATCCAACATCCTAATCGAGTTCTAAAATGTTTTTCCATGCAAGATTTTTATGTTATACAAACAGCTTAAATATGATATTTTATCATCAACATTTTCAAGACATGCTTCATGGGTTTCGCACAGTTTCCTTCAAGAATAAAACGAAGAAGAATCATTCTGTCCCTTCTTTTTAAATTTTTAAACTTGCTATCGCACCTTAGTCCATTGGGTTTAATTAACGAAGTTACTATCACGAAGCTGATAGATAGTAAACGAAAATTTCCATCGTTTGTTTTTAAAATGAATTCAGATGGGTGAGATAGCGTATTGTACAGTAAAAGAACAGCCTTACTAGTAAGACTGTTTTCACGCTGATATTCGCGGGCATATGGAACAAACTTCATAAAAAAAACAATCTTTAGAAAAACTTCAATACATCCAAAAAAGCCCTGGTTGATCGAATACACGGATAATCAAGGCCCGGATAATTGAGATTATACTGTCTATACCAGGAATTTATGAAAACCCTAAATGAATAATCCTGAATTTCGTAATACACAAATATAATTTGTTTGCTAAACCACTAGTTTACGAGATATTTGACAAAACACCCAAAAAATTACATTTAATCCATCCCCCTCGGGGACATTTAGTATGTTGTATAGGACACTCGCCCCAACGACTGTACCAAAAACTTCATAATTTTTTTCCTTCGTTCCCTAGAGAGTGCATTTCACATAAGTGATATTGACATACTCTAGCGAAGAAGCATAACTTAGTATTCGAAGGGGATGCAGCGGCACTTCACATGTGCAATTTGTAGGGTTTTCCTTTCAAACCTGTCAATCGTATTAGGTACGTGCATGTTCTACCTTAAGACAGCAGTTTTCCGCCAGTGGTCATATAAATGGCCCGATCGATATAATCATTTAAAGACAAATTTATGCTTAACAGCGGCCCTGGTAACGCTACATATGCTTTGATTAAGACATAATAACGAACATTATGTGAACGAATTCGGTCCTATATATCTTAACTGGTCCACTTTTCTGCCTTCGTGTCTAGTTTTTTGTCATATCTCAGAAGCTACATAGAATCCTGTGGTATAATACAGAAATATTATTTAATTATAATAACTAAGAATTTATGAATGCTATAGCAAAATTTTCGCCGGTAATAAGTTTCCCTGGGCCAATTTCTATGCCAACTTCGTCCTTCGATCGGACCTGCAACAGGCATTCGACCCACTTCCATCGTTACATTTATGTATGAATTTTCTCACTGGTTGCTTAAGGTTTCTTCTCACTCTTCTTCCCCTTGGACCACATGTCTTAATAATTTTCAATATTCACCTGTAACGTGTTTAATTACATGGGCATACCATTGAAGTAATTTTGACGAGAACGTGCTCTCGTACCCCCTGCCTAAGGGAAAAATTAAAATAGAATAATCTTCAATAAATTGGCGAGATAAAAAGGGGAGGTAACTAATCCAAGGATTTAAGTAATGTCTTGTCTCTCCAAGATGCGCTCTTAACTGGCGAGCAGTTATCTTTAGAGATTTAATGCTCAATTGAAATGAGGCGTAGGAAATAGCTAAAATTAAAAAAAAAAGGGTTTTTATTTCTACAGACTTTACCGACCAACAAAACTACAAATCCAAGCATTCAGTAATAGTAATCCTCGGATTAACTAGTGCTATAAAGTTAAGCTGTCTACGATACTGAGATGAGGAACGCATATGGGTCTTTAGAAGTAGCCAATAGCTTCCAAACAATTTACACCATCGCTATACAATTATCGTTACAATAGAACACAACGGCCTGTACAATATACAATGGGCTCCAGGCTTGCTTGCTGTGTCGAAATGTTACGAGTACGAACAGTGTGGGCGCAGTTTCAACACACGCTTATAATTAACTTCGCCCGCCTGTTTTTTTATTTCCTTGGCTCGTTATTCGCATCTCGACCTGCGAAGAAAACTTTTTATTTTTGACAGATGATTTGAGTTTATGATCGAATATCCGTGTTAGCCGAATAATGAGTTTTTTTATTAGGTACATAAGATTCCTCAAGATAGACACATCCTATTAGGGGAAGAATGGTTTTTTATCCAAAGGAGATGAAATTAATGTAATATCAACGAAGATATGAAGAAAAAATACTTTTTATGTTAAAAAAAAGACAACAAAGAAAGATTTACATCGTTTCGGGCTGATGGAGATTCCCAAAAATCCTGATTTTTTTTTTTTTTACAAGAGTGCTAGAAAACACATTCGGAAATGATTAACGAATTTTAATAAATAATTTGATGATGTGGCTACTGTGCATACTTCAATTTACACATCATGCAGAGTATTGGCCTTTTTAATTCCTTCTAGATGAATAAACGAGCCTCCCCCATATACGGAGCCTTACCGACCCATTCCTGATTTACTGAGCTTCAAGGGAAAGATAAGTTCAATATGAGTTTGGGCATTCAAACCCTGACCCGTCGTATAAGCTGCACGCACATAAGCCCTTCTTTACCCTAACTTACACCATCTCATTTCATAGTAAATACATTAATTGGTCTACTGAAGAGAAAGCTAATATTCACACAAGATGGGTAAATATTTTAATGAGCCCTACCTAGAATAGATAATTAACTACCGAGATATATAGCACAGACAGAGGCGTTGAAGTCTCTGTTGCCACATTGCTTCTAGTCACGTACAGGCGAGGCGGCAGAGGATGGGCAGGTATCTACATAAAATAGAAGAGTCATAAATAGTAGTCAGCCAGAGAATAATTGTCTCAAGAGAGTAATTCATCCGAAAAAAGGCTCGGTATTTTTTTAACAGACGATAATTCTAGGATGAACTATGATCAAACAAACTAAAGCATGTGGAAATAGATATGTAGTGTCGTGAGGTGGTTCTCGCGTTGGCCGAGTGAGTTTCTCGAATGCTTGAATGAATGAAAATAAAAATGAAAAATTGTTCTGTGACTTCGTCCCCTAAGAATAAAGTAAAATTTCTAGATGCCATAAATTTATAATACAAGTTAATTAGTCTCTTGTGATTATCCAATTAATTCACGACTGGATTGAAATGAAAAATGCAGGATAGTAATAATTAAACGAACTAGATAAATGAATAAATTTCTATAATGATTGTCCTAAAGCTCTATAAGTTAAATGTAGGGATAATTACTGGTTGAAAGGATACATGAACAGATTGAAATAGAGAAATGATTATGAATATGGAAGAAGTGGTGTGTAAATACAATTACGAATTACTAAACTAAAGATGAGTAAGATCTGGTTTAAAAGATTGGGAGTAATGGGGTACCACGAATATTCATGGGAATGGAGTTCCACAGGTCAGAAAACAATGATCAAAGGAGACCGATCTACGGGCACGAACATACATGTCGCATGATCGGGATCTGGTATTGCAAGATTTAGTATCTGATTTGATTCGAAGGTTGAAAAAGTAAGGGAGATGTTACTCATGATAGTGCGATAGAGGAAGGATTCCCATACTTAGTAAAAAGTGACAGTAAACGGAAAAATGCTCTGCATATTTGCCCAAAACTACTTCATTTTATTGTTTGGCTATGACGAATGTGGGAAAAATTGTAACATTATATCATAAATAGCTCCTACCAAAAGCATCGTTCCACAAATACATGTTGAGAACTCAACGGCCATATTAAACTGCAAGAGTTGTCTGATTGGCAAGTGAAAACTTGGGCGGTAGAACTGAAATCTTTTCTAAAATGCTCCAGTTCTTTCGATTATTGCCCTAGGTAGAATGATGGGGTTTTAACGAATTTGGGAGTTGTACATACATGGCTATTAAATGACATATGAACTTAATACGCTATAGAAAATTGGTAGATAAAGAGAATGACTCCTCTCCGACTGATGTAAATAACATTAACAATAATGCTACGCGTCGAGGTTGGCTGGCCTACATGTGATAATTTAGAAAATAAATTAGACATTTTACAAGATCTTTGTCTTTGAATGTACACTTAAAGATTTCGGTATACAGCCTGGCTGTATACGGTTAGTGTGTACATTCAAAGAAAGTAAAGCTTCTCCCTTTGGGCTTGATAACTAATCCAAAAAAAAAAAATTTTTGCATCTATAATGACGTTGTGTTTTAACACCCAATCTAGACATCCAATCTAAATTTTCATCAAGGATTCAGGTAGACAGTTAAATAATATAATTAAAACTTGAACATGAATCGATTAGTCAACTTTCTTCCGCTTTACTGTATCAAGCTCGCTCAGAGAAAGCGTTTTATTATCCGTATAACCTGAGAACTTTAATTTCCGTTGCACAGTTGTAGTTCATTTCGAGAAATAGCTCATAATAAATAGAAACATATTGAAAAAAAAAAAACTTTCCGAAACAGTATAATGCTCTCAAAAATATAAATGTGTCATACACATATATATCAAAATGTAACAAAAAAAAAAAAGAAAAGATAACAGATTGTGCTATCGGCAATTGAACATTGGTTTCTTCAAATATTTTTTGTTCACGCATCCGTTCTTAATTATGCGTTCTCAATCTTATCACTCTTCAAACAGTTCTGCATGAAATTATTTTATTATGTCAATGTTTCGTTCATTGGCAATTGACAATCGTAGTCAAGCCGACTGTTAAGTTTTTTACCTGTATTTATTTTCGATAGTATAAATATATTAATAATATATAAAAAAAAAATATACGCCTCAATATATAAAAAAAAAAAATAAGCGTTAATGAACATGAGGAAACAAGTGTCAATTTAACTTTATAGAATTTAAGCTTCATCTGCAATTTTTCGTTTCTTAAAAATTTATTAAATGATTGTGAAAAAAACAACAATACTACACTAGCTACCCGAAATAAATACACACCCTAACTAAAATAACTGAAATGAAAGAAATTATGGGGGACTCCCCTTAGTGAAAAGTATTCATTAGCCCAAAATAATTTTCCCACATCCTATTTTATAAGTTTAAGAGCTAAGAAAAAAAAAAAAAAAAAAAAAAAAAACTGAAAACAGCTTAAAACCAATAATTTTCCTTTATTTTTCCTACATCCTATTTTTATAAGTTTGAGAGCTAAGAAGAAAAAAAAAAAAAAAAGAAAAAAAAAAACTGTAAACAGTGCAGTTGGCCCACAAAACGTTAATTTTTGTGATATATTTGAATTTTCTTTGACCTTACTCCCCTTAATGTGTCATTAACTACTACTTAAATAGGATGGAAAAGGACTTTTAGACTAAAAGACTATATAGACAGACAGACATAAAACCAAAGAACATACCTTCTTACATGTTTGATGTTAAATGAGAACTTCATTTCAAGTTTAGGGGAATCAATGGCTCTCTTGTTTGCATTCATACAGACAATTCTCAGTTGGTTTATAAAGCTTTTTATGAACGGTACAAATACTTCTTTTTTTTTCAAATAGCCTAAAGACTGTTTAGAATACCAGATATTTTTACTCTTCGGCCCAAAGAGGCAAGAAGACCATAGGCCTAGTTAATGGCATAAACAACTATTTCAGAAGTAAAATAAAAAGAAATAGCTCTTGAATTTATTTGCATTGGTTCTAAATTCCAGTTCATTCTCTAAACAGAACCGCCGAAGGTTGCTAACATTTGGCATACCTATTCTAAACAAGGAGAGACACAATGTAAGCAGTAGCGGAGAGGATATTTTTAGAATATGTTCATTTGCTTATCACGAAGGAAGAGGCCCCACTTTTAAAATAGCTTTGGTACAGCCACTGTCCGTACGTACGAAATTTATATCTACTAGTTTTTAATGTTTCAATAATTCATCGAGGAAATTCTTAATTCATTAAGGAATTGATCACACACATTCATGCGAAGGCCTGGGAAATCAGACCAAATGTTAATTTAATATTAAAATATTCCGAGGTAAAGATCAAAAGACGGAAGTTAAATGATCCATTTGTATTATTTAACCACACATGCCAATTATTATATCCTGACCGCTTCAGTCCCACCCAACTACGAGTACCTGATCAGAAGAAAATAAGAATATCAGTTGTATTTTTTATCAAAATCTCCCATTCATATTTCGATCATCAAATAAAATGCGCGAGCGGTCCGAGTAGTTTAATATTATTAAGCTGGCCGAACGAGTGAAATGGTAGATAACCTCATGTCGCCAAAATGTCAGGAAGGACCTGATTAAATTAAACGTTAATTTGATGAAAACCTAACAACTCATCGACCCAAGCCGATTTCCCGACACTGTTTAGTACTTATATAAATAATAATGTAAAGGAATGCCCTTTTATAGGAGTGAGAAAATTGTTTACAATGGCATTAAGTGTAAAGATAATTGTTAAATGTTTTTATATGTGTTATATAACTATGTATGTTTCATTCATACCTAGGACATATTAGTAGTTGCTGAAAATATATTAAAGAAATGTGGAACTTGGTACTTACATGTGATATTTGTAGGGTCTGCGTGGCAATCAGCAGGATGGTACCAGCTAATAACAGTGGCTTCCTCATTTTAACTGGAACAGAAAAAATACGGTTAATTTATTGGTGCAGGTATGATTATTATTATTAATAATATTTTGTAATGTAATTTAGGTACATATATATATAAAAAAAATAGCTCCCATCGGCAGCTATTCTCATTTACATACTCCTAAGAAAGGTAAGTTAAAGGAGCATATTTAACCCTTCTCTGTCACTCCACAAACTACTTTAGTTCCCAACCCACGTGCGCCACGCACTACACTACTTACCACATGACATACACCAGTGTCAACACCCTTGGTGCTCAGCTGGAGTCGACGACCTCACATGTCTGCCCGGCTGTATGTTTGTCTTCCATCGAGCAAATGACTAGTTCTTCTGGTTTTATTGTTATTACTGTGCCCCACACGAACGGGAGCTATTGGTTTTTATTACCTCTATGTTTGTACTACTTAAACTGTCTAAACAATAACGCATCTGGAGTACTGAGGACCGGAAGGTGGTAGGAGTTCAGTCCTTCAAGCGTGTTCCTGATTTTTCAACAATTTTATTCTAGTATAACTTAACAAGAACTCAAAGTAACGAAAATTTTCAGTTGCGAAAAAATGTCTAGTACTATTAAATCGATTATTTTTAATGAATTTACATAATTATGTTCCACTTGAAAACACAGGCAAACTACACATTTCTAACCAGGACGTCAAGATCATTAACTCGATGGGAAAAATCCTGAAGAAGTAAAGACGACTTAAATAAGAACAGGAGACTTTATATGACCAGAACAGACAGACATTCAAGCGGGTGAATTACAAGAAGACATTCTAGCTTGACACACAACAAAACCCTTATTATGGGACCGACCTGTATTAGAGGTGGCTGTTATTTTATTATTTTATATTATCCGCGGTTGTTGAATATATTATTTTCTAATTTAAAATTGGTTCGTTTTACAGTGACTACCACAAATACAAAAACACACTGAAGTATATCCTTTTCGTTCGGGCTCAACAATAATCGAGCTATAAAGAATTTTAAGCAAATAGACCCAGGCAGCTGACATCTGTCCACGTCAGACGCACGCTTAGAAGCATGCATGCATACATACTGGAGATAACATATGTAGCAGCCATATTCCAGGAATACATATGTATATATATACTACCGACGACTATCCTAGGATAAAATGCCCTTCATGTATTATGTATGGCGCGGCTGGAGTATATATATGGGGGGTGGGTATAAATAAGCTAGTTTGTCAGGAACCATCCCCTCCTATTGGATGTAGTCTTGGCTGATTGGACTACTTTTGGAGAAATCAGTCGTCAAGCAGTGTCCCACCTCACAGGGGGAGAGATATCAACTAGGCTTAAATTTTATCGGTGGTAGCGGGAAAAATTGCGGGTGATGATCACCTAAAAATATATCAACAATCACAGGGACTTATAGGGGCCAAAGGATAAGGAAGTGTATCTCCTTTTATTCAGGTATGTAATGGCAATATTACATCTGTCTCTACATTTTTCGTCTATCTGTCTCTATGTTCCACGATAGCGGTCGCAAGATCGATCCAATCGATCTGAAATTTTAAAGGTGAATTCTACCACTCTTTGGGCTACGCTTCTATATAGAATCACAAATTTATCTATAATAAATTGGTAAAAAAATCTATAATGATTTTATATAATATAAAAGTATATAAGTAAACTAAGATACATCACCAAGAAGTATGCGAGAACAAATTCAAAGTATTGGGTTGGAAGGGATGATATGTCAGATTTATTTATTTTGATAAAATCATTAAAGTAAGAATCCCTTTTTTGCTTACAAACATAAGACATTGGTAATATATTAATCTGTAGACATTTTTCTTTCATTTTCATGCAATATCTTACAGTTTATTGTGAACTGTTCAAGTATTTGTGCAACTTTTTACTATCAATGGAATCTGAGCATTTACGAGTTGTATTTTCATATGAATTTGAACATGGACATAATACTTCCAAAGCCTTTCGAACCAACAATATGGGTTTTGGTGATTGTTCAGCGAATGAAAAAACAGTATATCGGTGGTAAGTTTCAATCAGGCAATAAAAGTCTCGAGAATGAATCATGTAGAAGGCAAGAAACAAAGCTCGATGATGATGATGATAAATTAAAGGCTTTAATAGAGCCAATCCTTATCAGACATGTGCTGAACTTCTAAAGAACTTAAACGTCAGCCATACTTTTGTTATACGACTCCTTCATGCTGTTGGGAAAACAAAAAAATGAACCAGTGCGTGCCGTACGACTGATAGGCAGAAACTTCGTTGAATTGTTTGTAAGTTATTTTTAAATAAATTAGGTGATCTGCAAATAAAAGTTTTAACACATCCGCCATATTTACCTGACTTGTTAAACTTACTATCAGTTTTACAGAGCGTTTGATGAATTTTTAAAAATCAAAATATTACATGAAAAAAAATTAAATTTTCATTTCTAAAATTATTGAATCAAAGCCAAGAGGTTTCTTTGAACAAGGGATAAAAATCCTGGTTTGGAGTAGGGAGAAATGTATTGAAGGTAACGGAAGATTTCAAATAAAAATATTATCGTCAAAATTTGTTTTTTCTTTCATTATACTATGGCTATGATACCCTGGAAACTGATATTTTTTTTAATCCAAACCGATACAAAAAAAAAATTCAAGTTTTTTAAATCCAGTGATTTTCCACCTGTGTCTGTTTGTTCTGGTCATTTAGGTCCCTAAATGTGGTCAAGGTCGATTAATGAATTTCACATTGAAGTCTCGTTTGACATTAAAAAAACATGAAATAGAAAGTCATCTGATCAAGTTAAAGATTTCAATGACGTAATCAAGAATACGAAATTTCTTCTGTAGTTTTTCGAACTATAATTACAATCAAGTATAAAATTAATTAATACAAAACGTCATTAAAACTGTAACTTAACGTCGTTGTCCAAACATTAACTCAACAATTATTTATTTTTAAAGGCCGGACACATCGCATGATATTTTTATCATAGTAGGGTATGAAACGTAAGATCTCGGCAACCCGATTAACAGTAGATATAATCGTATGTTGGGCCATATGTGGACTATTCTTAATAATAATAATAATTATTATTATTATTATAAAAAGTCATTAAAATCGATTTCTCTTGACTTGAATTTTTTATTTCTCAGAATCTCATTAAGGTTTGAAATTCCTTTTTTTTTCTCGATTGTTTGGAACCCTTACAATTAAAAAGATGGTCAAGAAAACAAATTTAAGAGCTAACAATAAAAGTTCAAAGTTCTTCGAGTTGGTTTTGATAAATATTTTAGCTGCGTATAAATTATTTTTTTTTAATGCGATTTCTTTTTAACCAGGCCAACATTATACAATCGTTAATCAGGTACTTGATGAACTTGCACACCTGTTTAAAAGTTGAACCAATAACTTCAGGCATAATTATGATTTTTCTAGTAGAATAATTATGATCTAGTAGAGAGTGGTTTAGATAAACCTTGACTGAAATTGTATGACCGTAACCTTGATAAATAAGTATAATAAATATATTGCATGAATATTTAATCATCTCAATTTCACTACATTTGCATACAAATCTTCTGAATATTTGTATTTAACATATGTATCATCAGTTTGGTTTTGTTGTTTTTATTCAAAATTCAAATACATAAATCATCGTAACAAAAAAAAAATACAGACATTTGAGTTGACTAGGATTTCTCAACACCAACCAGCAGGTGCTAAAATACCTCTGTCTAAAGAGCATACACATTTCATAAGGACGAAAACATAAAAGCACAACTAATTGTGAGCATTAGGTTTGACAATTTTTCTCATCCTAATTCCTTGAAATTCATATTTTCTATTTTTGCATTCAGGAAATATGACTGATAAACATATTTTTATGGAAAATCTCTTTTTTAATGATTTGTCCAAGCCTATACGCGCGGTAACCAATATTTTAACGTGGATAAACTGATGTGGCCTGAATGGCACCTTGTAATGGAATGTTAATTATTGTTGAGTCCGAAGAGAGAGAAATATACTTTTCAACGAGTATGGCACGATCATCTGTACCTTTTCCTGGCAGCTCCGTAAAATTGATTCAATGTAGCTAAAAATTTAACACGATATTCCACGACACCTCGTATTGCGCCAAATATGTTAATTGAGCCAGAAAATATACGATAAAAAACGAAACTATCTCGGTCATTCGGTTAAATAGGGAGAAACAATTGTAAATTCAATCGCGAAAAATCAGATGGATTAAATTCGTCATTTTATTGGCCGATAATGCAGAATATACTAACAGGTACAATACGAAAGACGGCTGTCATGTACCTGTTTAAAAATATTTATCATAAAACGTAAACTAAGGCAATTTACCATATGAATTTAAGAGGAAATGATTACAGAAGAAATTTATACGACTTTTTTGAGACCAATATAGCTTTTTCTAGCTTAATCCGTAGTTCTTCTGAAAAATACCACCAAAGCGAAATTCTTCAATAAGAATGCAATGTAGGAAATAACGTACTATGTAATCAAGAGGTCCGGGTCACGGCTTATGAATTATAATTACGATATGACGGACAATTACCCCTATAATTACGATTAATCTCTACTACTACTAGACTTCCATGACTGTAAAATAGAAACGATCCTGTATATTTTTAGCCCAAGGGGTCAATCGGTCTTGACCCGATCCCTCACAAAATTCAACAACAATCAAATGATCTACATGACTCACCCCTATGTCCGTTAGACGATCATGAATTATGAAAAGTATATTCAATTCACCAACTAATGTTTGCGCTACGGAAGTGAGTTACAAATAATTTATAGAATATTTTAGGACTTTGCCGGATTATGATTACGAAAAGTCATTAAAACTGCCTATATAACCAGTTAGTTGTTGTTGTGGCCACCTCTTAATTATGAATAATTTTAAGTTCCCCTCTTCTCGTATCAGACCTTGTATCTATGTCATCAATGAATATCAGAAAATATGTATCTATTTTTCATTATGTTTAATAAAGGTTATGACGTGAGTGAGAGAGGGGGGGGAATTGAATTAGGGGGGGAGACAGCCGTAGGTGGGGACTTATCCCTACCCTACTGGCTGACCTCCTATATAAGCCCTGGCCTCAGGGAGGATTGGCTTGTAGAACTTTGTAATTGCATAGTAAATTGTTAAAAATTTTATTAATAAAGGGGTTTAGGGGAAAAAAAAAAAAAAAAAAAAAAAGATTGGCTTAACGAACCGGAACACCGTCACTTGGAACACTACGCCTTCGTCTCGCTATAACTAGCACCTCCTTTGGAGAGACCTCTACCTCGCGGACGACGGTTGCCGTGGCCCTACAAACTTACCAGTAGCGTCTCCCACGGCAATCCAGTCTGCTTCTCTCCGGTTCACACTCGCCTTTTGGATCCGGACGGTTTTCGCCTACCCTTAGACACCGTGGTCATTCCAAGACCACATAAACTACCTATAAGCCTACCCTGTACCTCCTCTCCTGAACATAGTGCTTTTTCGGGGCACAGACCTTCTAAAGATCTTATGGAGACAGATCAAAGCGAATTAAAACTGCCCGCCGACTAGGTCGGCAGCCAGGGTGAAAGACCACATGTCCGCCCACCTTATCTCTTTCTGGGCGCTAAGAGGTTGTAGCGACCCTAGCCCACAGCGGGCGTCTCCTCCCCACTTTGGGGATACTCAGCTATCTGAGCCCGACAGTTGTTTTTTTGCAGCACCTGTTTGAGTTAAGAGGCATGAAATAATTTAACGGCGATAAAAATAATTCATTACTTAATTACTGCGAAATTCGAATAACTAAATAATAAATATTCCAAGGAATGCACTTATTTTCCATCTCTTAGAAAACAGATAAGTAAAAAATCATTGGTCAATAGGAAAGTACATGATCTTATGATAGCTATCCCGGTCGTCGTACCCCCACCATTTAACTAATTATTCTTCTTCTTTTTTTTATTCAAATCTTTATTGTTATAAAATTACAATATCCCTAATTGTGCAATAAGTAATTGTGTAAATTCTTTTAGTGGGTCTCGTAAACTCAGTGAAAAACATTTTAATTGTAGGTCTGCCATGCATGAATGCCCCAGAGAGCCAGACAATAAGGGCGTGTGAGTGGAAATCAGATAGTACCGGGTGAATAATTATTTTTTACTCTTTCGGCAATGATTACAAAAATTTACATAGCACAACTAATATTTTTATAAAAAATTTCGGCATAGCTTAGCTGAATGTGGGCCAATCCTCCGGTGCTGAAATTCCTCTCCGCCTCACTACCCAAAATAGTACACGTGTGGTACCACACCAATTGCACACAATTGGATACAGTTATTTTTATTCATTAACCTGGGATCAGTGGCCTGGTGAGAAACAACACCACTTCAACTGATGAATGTTTACTTAGCAGATTGCAGATTATCCTGCCTACGTGTTCGCTGACATCTAATAATGTCAGACAAGCCCTAAAACCATCCTGTCACTACTAGGATGCATTTATCGAAAAGAAAATTTATAGAATCAAAGGAAACATATTTCAACAGCAATGAAAAGGTTTTACCAATGTTTCACACAAATAATAGTTACAGTTTCAAGTATGAAAACGTTATATAATAATGAAATTTCATCACTTTGGCAACTAGTTTTCTCAAGTCTTAGCTTCGAACGATTTTGAACAACCGAGTATAACAATTATTTTTGAAAAAAATAAATTCATTAATAGTATATAATTATTTAAACATTCAGTCCTTATCCCAAATAGTTTTAACATACAAACTTCTATTGAAACCAATTTGGACATATTGAGCACAAATTTACGCAAGGGCTGAGAAGATTAACATCAAAGCTACACAGATTTTGCAATCAAAAGTTCTAAGACTTATCAAAGGTGCACCGTTTTACATTATATAAAAACTTTCTCGACAATCTGTTTGGGCACCCAAACCCACCGATACAAGGACTGTCTACCCCTGAACCACCTGGTAACATCAACGATGAGCCAGGAGCCGTTGGAATATAAATCTTCTAAATTAATAACAATAACATACCGTCAAACTTTACTTCAACAGTAAATGGGCGGTATTTCAGGATGTCTTCTACCTTTATGTCAGAAATAGCATTTTGATTAAATTTTCAGTACATGTGAATTAATGAAGTCAATAATATAACAAGTTTCTGTTTATAATCGTGTTCGTATTTCTTTTTGCCACCCCTTACTTCGACGTTACTTTGTAAGCATTTACTTGTAGGTTCCATTCAATAAAGAATCCAATTGCTTGTTATTTATTATGCTGAGCAGCTTTAAAAGTGTAAGTTGTAGAGTAAATCATTGATTGTGTCATACTTTTCACAATTTTCGTTTTTCTCCTCTTTTACCTCTGTCATAATTCTCTCATCTTAAAATTAATTAAGTATTTTTCACTATTATTATTATTTTTTTTTTTAGCCCCTTAAAAACTTTACAGTGATTATTTCAATAACAAATTCTCAGTCGAATCTATTTACATATGGTTTTTACATTTCCTGCAGCATCGCTACATTATGTACAGGCTTTGTAGTTTTCTATAAAAATTATATAATGCAATACAAGTACAATGATACACATTATACTTGACTTGGTTGAAGAGCCTCTAATATCAGGTGTCACTATAATTTGGTACCTGATACGTGTGGTACCACTTCTGGGAGGCACGAACAAGCTAATAAATTGAAATCCACAAAATGACCCGGTTTGAATAATGCTAATGGAATGGATCTCGTTGCTCCATGTTCGAAAAAGTTCCTTGGTGGTGCCTGCATGCTAAGCTGCTGATTAAGACTGGACCCGCAGGTGTCTTTACTGACATCTGAGAGTGTAAGACTGAATCCATAGGTGGATCAGCATATTCTAGTACTTATCTTGGCGACGAAAATAAAGTAAATAAAAAATTTTGTTTTTTTCATGTCTTTTTTTAAACCAATCTTCATACGATGCTGTCGGGAACCTTTATCGCTCATACGACAGCCCAGCTTTTCCAGTCCTCATCACAATGTTAAGATAACAAAAATAATTAACCTATATGATCGGAAACGCGGATATAACAAGACCTTTTGGTTTTCTGGTATTGACTTATTTAATTTTTTTAAAAAGAACTATTCAAGAATAAAGGATATGAAAAACCTGAATCAGTTATAGATTCCTAATAAAAAAATCGTGGAACGCATATCGCTCGTGGTTTAGCTGTCAGACGAGCGGTATTATTTGCTGCAGTTGCTGTGAGTCAAGTAACTAACTGTACGAATAAGGCCCACTTACTGCTTCTGAATGCAAAGACCCAATATGTTCTGAGCAGCGTGATTCATTGGGAGGTCGCTAAACGTGACCATTATCTCAGGGAAGTTTTGTTATTCAACGGTTATTTGGGCACTTGGACATCTGAAACTCCATACGTACTCCCCTTCAACGTGAAAATACGTTAGTTAAAAGCATGTTAGTTATCAATCTTAGCCCCTTGCAAAGGTGCAGCTATATACTGCTTCTTGTGGCTCTTTTAGTTCTGACAGGTGCGTGCTGTCGTATGTATGTGTATGTACGTGGTTTTGCAGTTCTTTGTCTAGTGTCTGTATTTATTTTTCATACAAATTGTTACGTACAGGGCCCAGTAATTCAGTGCGGTCGAAGTTTTATCAATCTCTACTAACAAGTGGGACTAGGGTGCTCTACGGGTGGTTATAGTTTAAATAAAACGTTTTACTTATTACTATTTTTAAGCTAGAGTTGACGCAATAATATAAATTTATATTTTCAAGAACTTGGGTGCTATGAACAAAAGATTACCGATAGAAGCTCATAATCGATTATCCTGACTTTATCGACATCGTACGATAGGTTAATGATTAACAATCGAACATTTTTGAGATATCAAAACGATATTTCAAATTGCTACATATTACTACAACAAACTCAGTTAAAAGAGGAAACTTTTTTTTATTACCTATTATAGCATACACACAAAGGTACACCATAAAATAAATGGTGTTTTCCCATTATTTACGCCCTTAGTCTTCCTATTTAGGGCTGATAGGTGGGTTATAACATCGGGAGCCATCCACTACTACCTATGGAAATTAAATACATTCATTGTGCACCTAAGGGATTTGAACCCTCACCCTTCATGTCATGAAAAGTTACGCTAGTGGCGATTTGGAAAGGAAGCATATTTACTATTAAACATCACAATAAAAAGTAATTCAATGAAAAAGTCTATCATTGAAGTAAAAAGAACAATTATAAAAAATTTATAAGCGTTTCTGATTTTGAAAAATATCAACGAAAATCAAACAGTATCATACTATTAAGGGTTTCGGTTACCTTACTAATTACTCCCTCCTGACTGATTTGTAAAGTTGTATCAAATCATTAGCATACACATTAAACAAACAATATCTCTACCGTAACCCAAATATTCGCCCTGCTGACGGGACTTATTTTACAGTATTTTTCCAATTGTAATGTACTAAACCCATCATCGTCATATTATGTATTTTCTTAATCAGCACATGACCTTTAATTTGATATACAATATGATAAGGGAAGAAAAAAATTACATAGCAATTAACTGAATACCAAAACTTATCATTTTTCGGATGATTTTTTTTTTTAGCATCATCGGGATATTATGGGACTGCCATGTAAAATATTATTTTCTAAATCAACTAGTTTTTGCACAATAACTCAAATAAAAGCATAACAATTTTAATAAATAACAGCGTAACAATTATATTAAACTATACTATTAAATTTTTTGTACTTTTTCCTTAAAAAATCAAAAATCAATAAGGTAAAAAGTAATTATTCCGCTTAAAGAAGTCTACTTCCAGAAAGTGACTTTCGAATCATATCGATATCGAGATCAAAGCCCTTGATCCTTCAGGCCTGATTTAATAAGAAGCTAAGGGCCTATTATTAAGCAGAATTCAAGCATACTGTTTAAATAGTCTAATACTAGTTCAAACAAATACTCATTAACTCTGCATTTGATTGTGGCATCTGTAATAATTATTCGGTCGATTCAATAGCTATTAATTTTAATAATGGATGATTGATAGCTTCAGACTCCTTGACCAACTAAGATGATGTTCATGTATAACTGACTGGCTTTTCCTTCTAATTTTTTGTAATACGTTGACAAGACTTGGTCTGGGGGATGCCAGGGATAGACTAATAATACCAGAAGTTTACGGGTTCGAATTCAGGTCGTTTCCTCTTGAAGTCAAACTCCTTGTGCCACATTGACTGTGTTGTCCATAGCCCCCTCATAGCTTTTTTTATCTAATTAATCGAATAATTTACAGCATTAGTATTTTGGTTTACCTTATTTATTATTTCACAACAGTGACTAGCGTCACAGCAAGCGTATGTGCTGTAAATATGATAAAACTGGTATGTTTGACATGAAAGTTCTCTTCTAAAGACCAAGCATGGAGTTACGATTGGCCATTCTTGAAAGTAGAGCCTCCTCATTCCGGATGAGCAAACAGCCAGTCTTTTCAGTTTCTCTGAGGTAGGGGGATCATGCAGGGAATGATCCCAATGATCAGGTTAGTTCAAATAAAGTCAAAGAGCGAATTATAGAAGTCGTGAGCCGCGATGTTTTTTTGTGTTGTTTGATTAAATATCGTGACATATGGGCTTCATAAAAAGGCCTCGTCACGTATCTCGTCCCTAACACGATACGCTTTTTTTTCTCTTGAGCTTTAGATATACTTGTTAATGAATATTAAGATCCACACTAGCTCATTTGGGTATACAAAAAAACTCTACTTCATTGATTTATTTAAACTCATTTTTGAAAAATGATTCTGACCTCTGTATTAGTCCAGTACTTCACGTTCAGTTATGCTCGAAGCTAATTATCGGAACATCCAGGCTATCTATAACAATGCTGAAGAATGCGACACATACTGTCCCGCTATCAGCTCAATAAATATAATTGATAGTGCGGAAAACTTATAGTTCCAGTGTTGCTAGTTAACACAGGTGACAGTGTATTTTCTAGTTCGTCACCAAGGCCGTAGAGGCATGCAATTTACACACCGTAGATTGTTAACGTGATACTTTTAAACAAATCAGATAGCATATATTTCAAACATTGGTTAAACAAAAATAACCAAGGACGGGAGACGGACGCAAGTCTGGCAGACTCTAAATTACTAAATTACCACTATCACCCCCATAAAGATGATATAAATTTCCTAAACAGCTTCCATTCTTTAGGGTTGTTCCTCCAGGTTGGACCCCGCTATATAATAAGCGAGCCCATGATGGTTCCCTAAATTGTCCGCCTCGGACCGGTTTGAAGCAGTAAACTTCACGACGTTCTGGTGGGACTTAATAAATTGGAGTTCATCAAACTCTTAACTGATGCTTATTCACTTTAGGGTACATATTTCAGCTTGATGCAGGAAAAGTATTGGCTACTAGCATCGAGTTCAGTAACATAACGGTATTAAACGAAGAAGGCGATAAGATAGATACTCGTATGCGTCAAAAGATTTATTGTTTTGTATAAGTTATTGTTATGGACCCAGTATTATTTATATATATATATATATTAATAATTAATAATAAACCAAAAAAAAGTATAATAAATATTCACTCCTTCTGGTCAATCCAAAATTTATTTCACAATGACACCAGCTCTTCCTTCATTACACCAGACATAATTTAACTTGTTCACACACACAGACATAACTCATTTTTTTTATTTTTTACCTTTTATCGTATACTTTCATATAGTTTATGAGACACTTGAAAATGGCGGTATAGCAGCCGAAAGTTCATGTGTCATAGCAAAATAAATTTTGGGTGGAGTGTTTATTTATTATAATTATGCGTGCTTGTCAATATGAATTGCCCTCAACCAGTCTTCCAGTATAAATTATTGGCAAGGCCAATACATAAAACCGGGACCTCCACAATGGAGTTTTATCTTATTAATCATCTTAGGGGTCACATCGTGCCCCCACTTTCCGCCTCTGTGGCCATCAGGGCATTACGTACAATCTCTGCGAGAGTTTGGCAAAAATTCATATTTGAAAGGTAATCATTCAAGGCAGGATAGTATAGTGTATCCCCCGACTAGACGTTGAGGAAATCCAAGTCTTAACCATGCTAATAATTTTTTCTGGTGCTGTTAATAATCAATAATTAATTGAGGTAGTTTATTTCAAAGTTTATAATAATAATAGTGTTTTTTTTTAATAATACTTGAATTAATAAACTACAAGTCCCTATGAGAAACAGTTAATGTTAATGTCTAAGATTGAATCATTGTCAGGATTTGCCAGCAAGCTGATAGACGAATTTTCTTATCTTATAAAATATGTGTTACTGATAAAAAAAAAATTGATAATGATAAGAAAGGCGGCCCTCTGATCTAAAAAATATTTCTGACTTTCTAGATTATTTTTCAAAAAACCCACAGCCCAAAAGATACTATTTCTCCATTTGTTTTTAATTCTCAGTTAACTATAATTGCGATTCTAGCGAATAACTACTGTCACTAATTGTGTGATTGAACAGACTGTTTAATAATTATAAAATTCACATGCTTTATCCAAGGAGAATATAGTGAATGAATTTAAGCCCGAATGACTTTAAAGGACATGACAAGAGACATCAAGAAAAGCATTAAATAAATTCTAATTTTCCGGAAAATTTCTTGATAAGTTCTAGAGTTCACCTTATGACCTCATGGAAAATAATATCAATCAAAATAAATAATGGACGGAAGTTCCCATCAAATAGTCATTATTAATTAGAGTGTTTAATAAATAAATGTAGGGAGCAGTGTAGTTCGACAATGGCGAGCGTTAGACGTTAATATCTTCAGGACCGTTTTGCAATGAAAACAGTGTTATCAGAAATTAAACCAGAAACTATATTTTCCGGATTTTATGTTATGGATATTTTTTTTGCAAAATGAACAACATCGACCCCATAGAAACGATATTAATAAGTATTTCTCACTTGACGTTATCGGTAAAAGTATAAATGCTAAGTAATTCTACGTTGGATTTCGAGGTGTCTTTAACTTTAAAAAGGAAACTTCAAGCATTCGTTTTAACGGGTAGAATAAGGGCTTCAAATGTCACCGCAATTATTATTTGAACTAGCTTCTTAACAACCTAGTACGTTCGTACAGACAGGTACCTTCTTAAAGGTATAAAGCCTTTCTTGTTGGTTACCGACAAGCTGAGGAGAAAGGAGTAGAGCCTGAAGACTGGTAAGATACCCATCAGCTATGCAAGGACCCCGCCGACTATCTTCAATTCCATCTCCGAGGAAGGAATAGATTCGGTCCTTTTTCCTTGGTAAGACCTGAGGCAATGAATGACTGAGCTGTAGTGACGTATGTGGGTCAGCGGGGCTCCCCCCATTCACTTCTCGACCACACGTGGTGGTGTGTCCGTCTCTTTGACTGAGGGTCTTTGTGTAAGCGAGGGTTTCCATTCTCAAATCTGTACTGGCCAGCCGGCATTCCTTGTTCGTGGCGTAGTCATATATGGATATGACGGATAACGAAATGATGATTTGTTATTTCCGGTTCACTTTATATTTGCTTCATAAAACAACTATTTTAATTTATAAGCCTTAATTTTATGATACAAATCACTAATTTAAATTGGGATTAAAAAATAAATCAAATTCATCCCTTCCGCTATTGGTGCTGTCATGTAATGATCCACCAAAAGTGGGAATATACCCTAATATATAAGAATGGATGCTCGCGATTGGCCGAAAGGGTATTTCCCCTATAATTACTTACTCTCTATCGGTCCTCACGAGTAAATTCTGCTGTAATGGTTGCAAGTACCGATCTTAAGCATAAGAAAGTAACCATAGGCCCGTGAATAGGTACCATTGCGAACAAACCTTCAAGAAAAATACCGCAGGAAAAAAAATCCAAACAATTGGGTAAAAATATAATTATAAAAATTATTTTTACATGTGGGTATCAATGACTCTGCTGGTTGGAAAAAAATTATTCGTCAATGCCACGAACTTGATGGCTTTCACCCCGCCTCCATATATTGGTGGGAAGCTACATGTAACGGGGAGTGGTCATCAAAGGAGAGGAAAAAGTGATCGCCGCCACTCTTAGCTTTCAAGAAGAAGACTGAACAAAGTTGAAGTGCGGATGGGTTCAATCATTTCTGCCAGGCCAGAAGAGAGAGGAAACAAAAAATGATCAATCTTGTATACACAAATACTTAAAATTAACCGAATTTTGGGTATAAAGGAGCTTTGTTGCCACACATTGTTGCGGTGGAGTACGCCCATTTTGCAGTCTTTTTTCTAAACATTTTCAATAAATATATACACCCAGCGTCTATTTTGGTTTAAACTAGTTTTTTTTAGACTATATAAGCAAACACAACACGTTTACTTAGGAAGACATCCATTGTTGGCATCCGAATTCGGACTGGCGTCAACTCACTCTCATATTTGTATTAAACTGCCACGGTCCCAAAGCACCATCGTACGTTTAAAAACCATATGTGTTTAAACCGAACACCGAGTATTGTAAGCTACAACATATCAGTTGAACAGATTCGAACTCGCTCCGTTATTTCCGTCCAAATGACAAACATGTTGCAGTGTATATCAGCTGTTCCTGTTCGTTATTCGACAGCCGCGATTAAATAATTAAATGAATGCTGTAACATTGCCATGTCGCCTAACGATCGGTACAGTCACACAATGGAGAAAATGAAGAATTTAACTAGCGGAGGTAAGGTAATTTAACCTTTAGTGGTTCGATACGAACATACCTACGGTACCTGATATTTTATCAGTAGTCTAAACACGGTTCTAGTTTTAGTAAATTCCTTGTTCTACCTAGAGACATTAAAATTTATAAGAGATTTAATTTAATGACCAAATATTATTAGTTGCTTAATCACTTCGCAATCAAAAAATGAATATTTTCCAAGTATCCAAGTATATGGTTTTGGCTTCCTGTTTTATAACATAAAATATATGTTGGACCATTAGTGATCTATAATTAAAAAAAGTCCATTGAAATCGTTTTCGCTGATGTAACAAAGAGACCCTGACACAAAGTAAATTTTTTTGTTGCCTTAAGTAAACTTTAGATTTTGCTATTCAAGGCGATGACATACCTTAATTGGCATACAAAAGTTGGCTTCTAAGAAAACTGCTATTCTGCGAAGGACTCCTATAACTACCCCGTTGAGCACAGATATATCTTGCGGATTGCGGGTTCTAAGAGTACAATTATATTTTGGCCTGAAGGGTTATCTAGATCTCTGGACGTTCTCCAGTCGAGATTGGACGTCTGCCACGAACATGATGGAAGAGATAGTGAGGAGTTAACGAACTCTTGGAAATAACTGTCGGGGGTCTAGATAGGAAACGTAAACACCTGACAGACAGATGGTAAACAGAGGGAAGGGCATATGTGATATATCTAGCTAAGGTATATATATATAAAGTCTCGTTCTGGAGGGAAGGAACCACGGACAATCTGGTCTGGTCTGGCGAAGGTCCAGTGGCTGGATGAAGAAGTCGTGTTCTTCCTTTATTAGAGGGCAGGAGGAAGCGGCTTCTGGGACGGAAATAGAGGATGGACATAGCAAATCGTCTAGGTAGAATTGTATTTACGCCTCGAAACAATTCACGATGATGACACAATCGATTTAAGATTTTTAACTAAATTTTCTTATAAACATTCCAGACAACGAGCGTATAGCCCAAAATTTATGATCACAAAAATAAAAAATTAGTCACTGATCAAAATTATAAACTAAGTCCGGTATCACAAATTGAGTATTTATATGTTGAAATCAGTGATATCCTAAAGCTCCGCAAATTAGCTACCGAAAAAATACAAAATAATTAACTCCTAATGCATTATTGTAGATTATAGTGATTCAAAAAGAACTTTCGATCTCCAAAGCGATTATACCACGCTTAAGTAGTTAAAACCGGGACCAGCCACATAGTCAATTTGTCCAGACAAGCTATGTATGCCCTAGTTTCAGCATATACCTCAGCAGCCGGCTTGCGTTGTCAGTGTCTATATTTATCTATTTTTTTATTTTTTCTACTGTATATAGATGTCTGGGGAAATGCCTGCTTAGTCTAAAAACACCACGCCTACTTCCTCATAGCAGACTAGACTCATAGAGATCAATCCAAACAAGACGCTGATAATAACAAACACGAACCTGACCAGAATAGACGAGGAAATAGAATATGCGCAGTTTGATCTAAACATGAACCTCGATATCCTATACTTTCCGAGCGAAGGGGTAAGTGTGTGGGATGCGCACGTCTAAAGTTTCACGGGGCACTCTATTTCTGTTCAAATGCTTCACGAATCCTTTCTTTGGACAGCAGCCTATAATTCGGACCGTTGAGTTTCTGCAACAATGATGAAAGATGGTTGTGCTTGTTGGAGACTCCGCGAGATTTTCATAATTAAATTATAGTCAGAAAATAGTGAGTAATTCATCGCGGTCAAAAATGGTTCAATGCCTCAAAAGCATTAAAAAAATCTAGACAAGTGGGATTCGTCACACAAATACTGCTGGGGAAACTATTGTAATGACTTTTTCTAAGAATAGTTCACTAAAGCTGCAAACCCATACATAATACATATTACTACCAGGGCGTTGATACCTTGTTTTATATGATGGACAGATATTGTTTATATCGCTAATTGATTTGTTAATGACCTTCATTGCTTTACATAGCGCTGGTTATATTTTTAGCATCAAATGGAATTACCATGCAAAATATCATGGCTCTAAAAAAACACTGGTCAAGTCGAGGTTTTGAACACGACCCTAATGGCAGGTTTAATAAATTTTAAATTATTGTTTAAAACTCAAATGATATATTGCGAATCAGGATATTGGGTTCTTTTATTTGCTACCCTAGTCAATAGATGGTTTTTTAGTCCAATTAACTGATTAATTAATGTTACTTATGTTTTATAGAAAAGGGTACATTTTTCATATCTTCCTAATAACACATGGCACCTCCTTATTGGTTCATTTTCTTGGAGGTCTCGCAAAGTCGAGACACACATTGAGAGAGACAGACATACGGACTGATAACATAATGGTTTTTCATTTAAATAAAAACAACAAACCATATCTGATCTCTGTTGTTGGCTTCAACAAAAATAATGTAAGAATTCAAATTTCTTTTCGCGAGACCTTCTCCAATAAAACAGATATTTAACATAGCCTAAGATATTTAACATACACCTTGGTATTATACGTCGAATAAGTGTTCATATTTTCAAACGAGACTTCATAAGAAAAAGTTCAGGCCGATCGTCTGATTGTGTAGCTGTAGGTTTCACCTGCCAAGTGAGTCTGTTTGTTAGACCTCATAAAATTTACTTAGTGATTAATAAATGTTTATAAATCTTGAGTAAGTATGGATTACCACCCTACTTGTTCAACTAGCACTGAGCTGCTGAAGCGCTCGTAATTAGCAATATTAGGTATGTATTGGTATTATGCGCTTATTTGGACCGAAGCCACCATGAGTTAGATATGATTTCATCTAGATAAAATGAAAGTATCCAAAATTTAACAAGTGGTTCATTTCATTGAAAGACAAGTGAAAATAGCTCTTAAGCTTCTACATTCAGAACTCATTTTAACTTCTGCAAATGATTACATTGAGCGTCATAGTCAAAAGTGTAAAATCCAAACTTGGCCTAAGATTATGATCATAAATTATGGCCTTCTCAGCAAACAATGGCACTCCTATGCAACTCTCTCCACAAATAGAACCACACATAATGGCTTGATATAAATCCTATGAACAGATGCAGCCAAAATAAAAATGACGTTGTCATTAAACGCTCTGGACAAGAGCCAAATAGGCCTGTGTGTAACAAACTTTAGCGTTATCTATTTTTGCAACAGCTAGGCTAGGGCATCATAGGCGGTTTAGTTTGATTTTTGGTAGGGAAGAATCGATTTATATTGCAGCTGTTTAGTTTCAACGCCTTCTAGATTAAGAATGGAATAGTGTGTAATCTACAGATAACTAGGGTTTATTATTGAACCTGTCCATCATTACCGACATTTTAGAGCATTTACAATACATAAATTATTTAATAAAAGACTGTTCAAAATATAAATTTTGTTTTTGAAAAATTTAAAAAGCGACAAAACAATAGAGAATTTTAAAGACTCCGCGTGGTTTTAAGAAAACAACTTTTAATCTAATTTCAATTTTTTTTTTTCTCGGTCTAGTAACGACTTTAAAAATCGAAAAAAATTTAGATTTCGTCAATTTTATTCCTTAAACGAATTCTATCCTGTCACCACCTAAAAATTCTCTACCACAAAAACATTCCATAACTCATTAAGTTCACCACGTCACTAACTTATTTTCCTTTTCTTTAAAAACAAAAGTTATCCGCAACTGTTATATTCCTGCATAACACTCAAGGATTCGACCGAGTATGGCACTCAGGGTTTAACGAAAATCCAAGACAGCATTAACATTTTTTTTAATCTTAAAATCTTTTCTATGGCTGGTTTTTCACTTTCAGGGGCAAGCAATTTCCTCCACAATAAACATTGCACCCGATGTTCCTTAGGGGTCCGTGCAATGTCCGCCATATTATTATTTAACCACCAAAACACACTTATTTACTACAAGCTTGACAATAAAAATTACCCATCATACAATGACGAAACAGATACACTTGTTTAGTCACTCCAACCTCGATTTACGGGAGTCAAATTTATGGCTCAGCTAAAAGAACATAATAAGACTACAAGACTGTTTAATAAAAAATACTGCGTATGATTTCTCAAACGCTGTCTTAGGCAAGCACCCGACACTTTACGACATGACATGGACATCAACATCATAAACTCTCAGCTCACATGCTACCGACGCGTCGGTCGTGACGCTTCCACGAGAAACTAACAACAGGAATGCTTAAATCTATTCATACAGAACAACTCGACAGCACACATTAGGATCATAATAAGGATCTGGATGATTTCCTCAAAATTCCCCCAAAATCGATTATAAAGTAACAGTCAAGCCAGGAAGAGTAGACTCCACAGGTTGCCTCCTACCGACCATCCTATAATTACCCGTCGAAAACGTTTTCACCAATTGTTCAGTAAAGTTAGTGCATGCACGAACGAACAACTAAAGTAAAAAAAAATATATTACTCACCAAGTTTATGTGTGCCAAAACAGGCAAATTTTTTTTATCAATTCATTTCATTTTACGCAGTTGTGCAGTTTTTATAAACAGCGTGTAGCCATGTTTTTTGTACATACGAAAGGTTGTTGTTCGGTTTATTTATTTATTTTTTTCCTAAATAAAATGTATGAGTAATAAAGACTTCATTCATAGCCATAAGCGATGATGTTAGTTTGTTTTGCTTTAGACTTATTGTTTAGCATAAGATTATTTTTAGTGTGTAACTATTGGAAATAAATTGATTTGACTTGATATATAAAAGGTCGACACATTTTTAAGGTTCATGAATGGACTAAGCTCAAACAGATTCTAAAAAGGCAGCATCAATGTATGCCGAATGTGGCTACATTTCCTAGCTCCATTTTTCTTGAATGAACTCAAATGCATAAAAATCAAATCAAGATAATGTTTTCAACTAACGCTATAGTACATCAATATACTGTGAGTTCATTTTTATCCGTGAGTATAGAGGGAGATCTGCTTAGGATCATGAAAAAGAGTAGTTGGGTATTCATCAAATTTATTCTTAACAGTTCCAAGTGTAAGATTATATGGAATGGGGGAGTTTAATGTTTATTTCGGATAACCCCTTAGGTCTTTTTCGTCGACCTAAGCCGATCTCCCAACAAACTCTTGTACTTTGTTACATACATTAAACTTCTCATTAAACTAAATCAACCGAAACTATATCACAAAACGTTACAAAAACATATTTTTTGAAGACAGCACTTCCAGACTTCAAGGAGGAAACTATTAACAGCTTTTCTACACCTGAGGAATATATACATTCTTTGTAGATTGTCCTTAAATCGTGTTAGGTTCAAATCCCTCTATATGAAGATAGATCGTTAATATCTGACCTGTGAGTCAGACAGAAGAGCCCAGCCTTCATAAATTAGGTGATTGACTCCCAGGAACCTTGGCTGACTATTGGAGCGTATCGCTGACCACGACTTCTATTTGCGATATATCATTGTCTGAGGGAACGCATATCGTCTACATTTGATAAATGGTATAGACATATACATACAACTGTAATTTGAAACTGTATTTTCCGAAAGTCACATGCATACGAAATATCGGTCGTTAAAATGATTCAAACCAAGAGTAATGTATCACAGATAATTATTTGTTTCAATACGGCTGCTAAAGATTTCTCAACACGACTTTAACAGCGGTAATAATGCATTTTAACCAATTATATTCTACTACATTAGCTAGTCTTTAATTTGATACATGAATGGAAAATATGTTATATTTTTAGCAATTAATTAGTTCATTAATGGGAACTAAACATTTTTTTATGGAACGTCCAGTATTTCGTCTAGTCATCCCCTGAAACCTCCACGTAAAATTGTAAGAGACTGAAGAATAAAGGTAAAAAGAAAAAAACACAACCACAAATCACTCATTGTGTGGAACGATGGAATTCCTCAACGATCGATACTTATAGACGGTCATAAGTCCAGTAAAGGCTGGCAGAGATTACGGTCAATTAAAAATCTACGAAAGAACAATGATTCCTTCTCCATAATTAAAGAACATGAACGTGTAAAGAATTTTTTCATAGCTGGTACAGGGAGGGAGGGGTCATAATGACCAGAGCAGAGAAACATGAGGATGTCTAGTTTTGAAAAAAACAACACAAACACGCCACACAGTAAGGAGCCATAGTGATGAAAAGAACAGCTGTAACAATAAAACATAAGAGAACAATTCGACTTTCAGCGGCGCCAACTACTTGAACTTTGTATTGTGCCATTCAAAAGAGAACTAGCTATGATTCAAAATTCGAACAATGTCTTAACGATCTGAGGAATCGGTGGGGCTATTAATTTTTATAATTGTTAAGCTTAAAAGCTTCTGAATAGAGCTGGAAATAATGAATGAATAGACGAAGGCACGTACCTAAAAACAAAACAAAAATAATAAAGTATACGAAATTTGTGTACACAATTAGACTTTTCCAGTCAGTTACAGGTGCATGCAAACAATTGATCATTAACTACATAGGGACCGTCAACTTGTTTTCAGTTTAATTTGTTTTACTACTAATTGTATCTTATCCAAAACAAGAGTAACCTTACACAGCGTAATCCAATCTATTGAGAAATATACATTTAAAGTTTCAGATAGAGTGGATCAATTTTACGAACACTACCGAAGAGCATAAATTCGCACAGACAGACAAAAGATGATTAGCCCGAATCTAAATGAAAGTAGAGCCACCCCCTCGACCTCGGCAATAAGAAGGAGGCTGATAAAGGATCACCTATAAAGGACAGGCTAGGTTGAGGACCGACCCGCAAAGAGAATGGTACGAAGGAGAGATAGAATAGAATAGAACGCCCACTTCCAGACACTCAAGGTGCATGCTTGACTTGAGATTTGTATCTCCTGAGTTCTGGCTTCACATCTTCCATGGACCAACCCCAACTGAAGATCTCCACTCTATACTAGCTGAGGGGATGTTCAGCGTTTGAATTTTATTAAGGCAGTTTAATCTTGTTCCCAAGAACACTAAAGCTTTAATAATGAAACTATAATATTTACGTTAAAACGGGTGAAGGGAAATCATCTTTCGTTTGTTCTACGAAATCGGTACAATGATACAAGTGATTACAATTTTAAAAGCACATTCAAGAAAACACATTGGTTTCGGTTAAGATTCAATAACGAGAAGTATACAAGAAAAATTGGTCTTGCCTCTATAACCGCTAAAATGTCTCAAGTCACTAGCCTTTATATATATATTTTAGATACTTGGTGGCAAAACATACGAAATGAAGTATTTTTCGTATAGATATTCAAGAATAAATGCAGTAAGTCTCTCAGGGTATTTATGTCTTCTTGTTTTACGTCCATTTAATTTAGTTCAAAATTGATAAAATAACATTTTAGTCCAACAAGAAATATTCCAATGAAGATATTAAAATAAACATGGTGCAAGAGATCATGTAGACATTGGCCATAACTAGACCTGATGTAGTGATACCAGATGGCTTTGGCACAGCCTTATAATCTAAATACAGGTGTGACAATAGTATTTATTGTGTACATTAATGCGTTATTGTTGTCGTGTGGATTTTAGGTTGAGATCTACGGCTACGATTCAGGACGGGGATTCCATTCTCGAAAAGTGGCTTAAAATGTGAATGAGCTTAACATTATTACTGTTACAGGTGAGTCCTCACAAGAGCAATAAAAACAAGTAGCGATCAATATAATCACTGACATATCTCTTAAACCATGTAACTATGTATGTATTACATAGAGATTAGATAGTCCTGCTTTGAGAGGATGGATTAGTGAGGTAAATAACATGACTGGCATATTCCAATTGATTTTTGGATGAGAGGTCCACGATTTTCCGCGTATTCATTAAAAAGACATATCAGATTTTCATCAGTCTTAAAAAAAGAAGTTTAAATAATTTCAGCCATTATATAGGGACTTTCATTAAGCGCTTCCTATCTTTAAATTTAAATAAAACAAAGTGTGCGAGATATCAACGACATTTTTTTATTCGATTGAAACGCCTATCGATGCCATATGTATGGAATATAACATCGTGCAAATGCCCGTCGCGGCTTCGCTGGGTGGCGCGTATCCGAAATGTCCAATTTTCCATGAATCTGGCGCATAAATCAGGCTGAATTTTACCGATAGCATGGGTTATGTTGGCTTTGAGGACCGCTGTGATTTGTGGCTGATTCGCATAGACCTGCGACTTACGAAAACCCCACAAGAAAAAGTCTAACGGGGTCAAATGGCACGATCTTGGTGTCCAGTTCACATCACATCCACGTGAGATAACCACGCCCACAAATCGCTCGTGCAGATTGTGCAATGTGACATGAGCTATGTGGCTCGTAGCGCCGTCCACATGTCGTTGGTGTCCATATCATCCAATTCAGGCCAAAAGAAGTTGGTAATCATCGACCTATAGCGCTCGCCGTTGACGGTGATGGCCTGGCCAACGTCGTTCTCAAAGAAATTCCTATTTCAATTGATATGGACCGATGACGCCGCCAGCCCAAAATCCACACCAAGCAGTGACTTTTTCGGGATGCATTGGTATCGTCCCGAATTCGACAATTTGGTTTGTTGACGTACCCATTCATCCAGAAATGGGCCTCAACGCTGAAGATGATTTTTCGATGAAAATTAGGGTCGTTTACCTTCAGCTCCTGGGTCAGGTACGGGTTTTACCTTTTGTACGGGTGCAGGCCCAAGACACGACGCAAAATTCGCCAAGTTGTGGTCTGCGAAAGACCGAGTTTTTGTGAGCGATGCGAAATCGACTGCCTCGGATTCTCCTGCATACTCTCACGGACAGCGGCGATGTTTTCGGCAGAACTTGCGTTTCGTCGACGTACGGGTGTTCGTTGAGTGTTTACTGAACCAGTGGACTCAAATTTATACACCACACTGCGAATAGTCCAAGAGAGAATCCTCTCGGTAGGACGGTTATGGCGACCGTAAAATGGGCGAAGTGCGCGGAACGTTGCCCGAACAGAACACCCATATTGATAAAACAATTTTATCATTTGCACGTGTTGTTGAACGCTATATCCGTCTATGGTGATTTGGCAAAACAGACTGAATAAATTACAGCCAATTCGACAGATGTAGCTTCAACAATATGGCTACTATCAACTGTCAAAGTTCAAAAGTCCCTACTGGAATTAATTTATAAAAATTAATTGAAGCTACCTACCTGGCAAAACACATGTCAATAAAAAAAATTATTTCCAATTTTATTTCATTAAACTTCATCGAAAATAGTGGTGTCAATGATTACATTTAAAATCCTACCTATAAAAGCTTGAAATTGAAATAATCCTACGACACTTCCGTTCCCACTAACCTATCCTCAGGGAGGAGACAAAAGGACAATCTCCTCCTACAGGATACAAAGGACACTGAAGCCTTTGGCCACGGTCCTCCTGTATTGTCGCGGCGGACAATGGACTAGTCTACTGTGTCTTCTACTGCTTCAGGACATCTTCGTGCTGTCGGTGTAGTGAGGTCGCAACTGCGGATGCCTCACTTTTCAAAGGCCACTCTTTCCTCCATTTGTAGAATCATCGCCTTTACCGGCCTCAGGGCAAGAACTTTATGCCTTGGAGTTGGCAAGATGATGTAAAAGGGTTTTTTTTCCTTTGAAATAAGGATTTATTCATATTTTTGTTTCGTAATCGTCCCGTTATTGAATGTCAGCCAAAACATCGTTTTGTATAAAAACAGATCAATAATTACTGTTTGAAAGTAAAATCACTCTCCTCGGAGTCATCAATGAGTGTTTTGAAGTATTAATTTGCGGATATGCAAGAGAAAACTACTACAGATTACACGAGAGGCCAAAATATTTGTATAAATAAATGACAATATGCATAACAACGTTCTGCGTCACACTTGGCACACACTGGTGCTTTATAGCTGGACGATATTTCACCTGGGAATTGGCCATCACGTCTCTGGCGGAAGCCAGACGGCCGCACTTGATTTATAGGGATCACCTGTTCCAAACAGCTGTTTAATTTCAGACAGACCTGGGATCCGTAACAGTATTTTTTTTTTATTCTTCACCTTTTACTGATTAAAAATTCGATTATGAACAAAGTTGAGTGTTTGTTTTATGCCCGAGTTGATCCTGCCGCACTACCCTAACCTTTTGCAATAAACGTCTTACCAACTGAACAGATAATACACATTAAGCATTTGAACATGCCATGCCGATGAAATGCCAAATCGCGTGAATCAACCACTCTATAAACTTCTAACTCCCCACTGTATATGTTTCTGCCTTGTTGTTTGAACTTTATAAGAATACTCAAGTTAAGCAAACTCTAAGCCTAGACAGACACAAGGTACTACCTCCAGTGGACTCTCACACATGTGCCGAGATTTGCTACACCTCACTCCTTCCCCCAACTATCAAATAGGTCCCTCCTAGTAAAAGGATCCCTTTCACTCTAATAATTTCCATCTTATTTTTTCCCATTCCTGCATATATGTTCATCAAGATATCAAGTGATAGAGAAGCAGTTGATTTGCTGCACATTAGTGGACTCAATCGGTAGCACTAGATGGACGTGTTACAAGACATCTTGCAACACGGAAGTGAGTATTCGAGAAGTTACCTTCTAGAAACTAGAAGTAGGAAGGAACGAGGAGAGACTGATGGAAACGCAATCACAAACCTGTCGAAGAGCCTGTGAAGTATGAATTGAGGATGTTTTGAACCTAATTTAATTGAGTTGCAGGTTGGTTACACTGGATGGGAGGAAGTACTTGTAAAAGTTTAGCTTGTAGCAGGTCAACCAGAGCATGGACCAAACAAGTAACAAAATTGTTCTGTCTACGTAATAATGAACGTAGAGAGTGATATCTAATACTATATTGACATTTCCTAACGGGGCCCCGAGCACTTTTGTTTATTGCTTAGCCCGTATCTGTGTGAGGAAGTGCCTCCGGGCTAGGCCATAATAGATATCATCACAAGCATTAATAAAACCAAAATTTTCTAAAAATATAAGGCAATCTCATCCAGCAGTGGAATTCCCATCCACACACCGTGTGGAACACCCATCCATTTACAGGCCAAATTCCAAATATGGACAGATCTCCAGGGGTAGGACTCTTCGGAATACCATAAGCCGGGTTATTTTGTATAATTTTCGTTGGTTAAGTGTCAGCAACCTCTAAGACCTTTCCGCCGAAACGGCTGATACAATTTCTAATCCTGCTATCTATGATAGCATGGCGGATTTGAATTTACATATCTAAAAAGTTGAGTCGGGGGCTATACATCTAAGGGCCCACTTGGGGGGGGGGGGGGAGGGAAGCGCTACTAATTCTGGATTTCAATGGTGAAAATTCGGACATTCACTTGTAATGATCACATCAGCACATACTAGAGGGAAAAGGATAGTGCGACCCAAATGAAGGAAACTTTCCCCACCAAGGAACGACCAACGTGGTACTAGTCAATAGAGCAAAGCCGACAAATTCTCATATTGAGACATCAAGTCGGATCGACAACGAATATTTGTTCATCGTGAATAGTCCTCAGGAGGATTAATCGGAAAATTTCAACAATCAATATCTCACAAACCTCCAGGCATACGAACCAGTACGCTTTAGCAAGCTTTAACAACGTCTTTCAATTTGTGCAATACGATTCTTAGAAAAAAACTCAATATTAACAAATAACAAATTTGCATCGGATAGTTTCACGATTCCAAAGCTAAAAGGATAAGCATTTACACACATGTTGAGCCTACTGTCAAAGCGGTTCCCAACCCTCATCAAAAGAAATTAGGAAACGAAAAAAAATATTGACCTAAAATTGACTTTAAGAAAGAAACGAATAATGCCATATGCCATTAATAGCATAAATAGCATTTCATGTTGGCCGTTCGGGTCGTGTTTGAAGGGATCGTCGAGGCAAAGCAAGATGAGCACGACAACCACTAACTAAGATCGTGGCACTCATAAACTCTAGCGAATGGCTGAGATCCTATAACTGACTCCTAAGTGTGGAGTGGCACTCAACTATAGCTTGAAAGCAGGGAAGCTGCCGAACACAGAATCAAGCAGTAGAATTAATCCAAGAGAATCAATTCCAAAAAAAAGATAATTTAAAGGTTCTCCCAGTTCGCAGAAAATTAATTATCAAGCGTCCCTAATTCCAAGGGTCGCTGCATCAAGATTCCACTTACAGGGCAGGGGAGGCATCATATATATATATATACATGAGAAACTTAAGAATAAAATAAAAATAGGTCCCTCTCACTCCTATAAATTCCATGTTGTTTTATTTTTCCCCCATTCCTCTTTTCAAATTTTGAGAGCTTTGGGAAAAAAAAAAAATTATTTTGTATACAGTATAGGAAAAACGTCACGAAATAGTTGGTGGAGAGACCCCATGGCGAGATTATTAATATTTAGTAAATGATTACCGGTAAAGAAAACCGGTCCAGAAAACTGAGATGTCCGAAATAATAATACTGAATTCCAGCACACATTATATTTAATTTATGCAAATACCAATACTGCGACATGGCGCATGGAGGTATTTTGTGTTGACAAACTGCCTTATACCATGAGGCAGTATATATCGTTTTTTCTAAAACATTTACATACTGGTATAACATATTAGGGGTATCATTTATATGGAGGAGTTATAGCAGAAGTTGAAACGTCATAGGGGAAAGGAAAAAGTGCAAAAAATCGAGAGGCATGCCCGTAAAACCTATAGTAATATTAATAATTAAAAAGCCAAGATCGCGGGCTCTTTTTGAGGCCTTGTTTGTGTGATATACAATCGATTTGTGAAATCGTACGTTTTGTAATAATCAATAAAATATCCAGTATTTGACAAACTCACGTTAATTGTAGAAACCGATTCATGATGTGAAAGTCTTATATTTGGATTGGGTTTCTGGATGCACGGAAATTAAGGTCTGAATGCGATACACTAAGCATTGTGAAGGAAAATGAGTAACTGGTATCGAACCACGGAAAATGTCCTCATCAGCGAATAATAAATACCTGATCCAACCGGTTTTTGGTTTTCCTGCTAAACCCTTTTGATCTTGGGAGTTACTAATAAAAACGGTGACCATCAATAGTCAACCTTGTCACATATGTTCTGTGTTATTATGACTAGAAACGAACCAGTGCACCGGAACATCCCCCCTCGAACAGTGGTCGCAAACGTTCATCTAACACATATCGCCGACTTGATCATACTAGTACTTTTACACTATGGTCCGGAACCCTTAACACTTTGATAATAAACTCACAGGCAGATGAAAGATGGTTCCTTAAAATTTTATTGTAGAGCCTCTCCCTTAGACAATGTATCAGTATATAAAATAGCCATCCATTTTATGTATCTTCGCGTAGTAGAGTAAAATCCAGTAAAATAGTTCATTTAAAAGACTTCATTACCAAAAGGACACCATGTGAACAGCTCTTTAAAAATAATGTGTCCAGTACAAAAAAAAAAGCCTTTAAAATTTATGAGAGCCTTAGAAAGCCTGAGAACCAGATTTTTTATTATGGAGTCACAGAAATATTATGGACTACATACAACAGCTTCTTTCAGGACGAGAGGAAGCTGGGCTGGAATAAACACACTAGTGTGTATTTGACAGCAAGTCACTAATATCAAATATATACGGACGGAGCAAAGGAAGTCTTGGCAGAACATAAATGTTGCAGTCACAAAATCTATTCTGGATATTGTAGAGGAAGTTTGAGCTGGATGCTAGAGAAAACGCAATTTTTAAGTGCCTGATTCGCTATCAATACACTTCTTCAAAATATATAAATGTTTTACTGTAAATAGAACAGAATATTTTACATTTTAAATCTATTTTGAGTATTTTTGCAACGGAATATATATTCGCTACTACTCAGCTTCCCTCACGAGGCTGTGTTTTAGACTTATTTCCATCTGAAATCTCAAAGACTCCTCACGGAGCCATGTGAACGATCTCTGGGAGAACGGACCATTAAAACTCATACACAGTTGTATTTGAAAAAGTTTCTTACCTTAATTCTTTCAGATGGAAATAAGTCTAAAACACAGCCTCGTGAGGAGTCTTTGAGGAATGTAAATGGTTTGAAAAAACTAACGAATTAATGTACTAGTTGAAGCGAATAAACATATCACTGACCCAGCTATTGTAAACCTTCTTCTTCATTTTCGTCCCGGATTTTTAATATCACTGTAAGCCATATTTTCCGAATTCATGGAAAATAAACTAACTTGCAATCGTGATAAATACAACCAATAGTCCTGCAGACGAACCATAAAGACCCTTTCACCCAGATGAAGAATGTTTCACTTAATTGATCAATGAAATCAAAGAACGGTCGTTAGGCCGTCGTATGGAAATTTTTTTGTGGAAAAATAAGTGGATCACTAAAATGAAGGAAAGGGTTTTAATGTATTGAAGGACCGACGAACAAGCGGATCAGTGAATGAGCTGGCATCGTCATTTTCTAATTGCTCCTGACAGCCTTTCAAGTAGTTCTTAATTCGTCAATAATCACTGATAGCTTGTGAATAACCCTACAAATGGGGCTTGGAACCCACTAACTAATCTTAAAATACCACCAAATGAAAAAATCGTTCATGTAATTAACAAATGTAAGGAAATACTTGAGACAAAGGTGTCTTGGCCTATTGATGTCTGTTTAATCAGAATCACTAAAAGGAACGGCTATAGTTAAAAATTCTATAGTTAGTGACAAAAAATAATTTTTAAAAAGTTGATTAAATGAACAATAAATAAAAAAATAATTAAACAACCTCTTTATTCCATCTCATCAAACAATATATTATTAGCTAGAATTAAATGTGTCAATCAATCGTTTAATTAAAATGATTTTTTTTTATATCTTGCACTGAAATATGTGACTAATTGACCTACTGCATCAAATCAAAGTGCAAATAAAAGATCCATTATTGATCGAGGCGTCCGCATTACAAGTGACACGGGTTCAACGGACAAAAATTTAGGAGTGGGTTACAAACAAAAAGATTTTTAACCACTGATGTTTTACCCAGGTTAAAACCGAAAAAAAAAAATAATATTGATCAATCCTGCTAAAACAAGCACTGAGCTAACAATACAACTAACTTATCTAAACGATCGATTCTCATTACACATATCGATAGGATATAGCTAATTTTCAAGCGCATATAACAGCAACAGTGAAGAACCAAAAAATAGCCTCTGAAGAAAAGTAGTGTCTAATGAAGACTTGCTCCTCTGCCATTGACGTTAAGAACACTGGTGGATGATAATGATCTCGTGGTCGACTTGTTTTATAATCAATGAGAGCGAGAGGAAAGCCCGTGATTGTTTAAGTAAATGTGTGTAGAAGAGATGCTATTATGCAGATAGGCTTCAGCCAGGTTAATTTTTATCAGCTATCTTTTTATAATTTCATACGTAGACAAGCTGTACGTAAATATCTATGTGATTGACACTGCTCATAATAATCGTAATTTTATTGGCTTTCATTGGTTATAATACATTTTCCCATCATAAACGTTCCATTAATGAGGATTGTTACTGAGTGGTTTTCAGTAGAGGTCTTTGTGCATTGAGTGAGGCCCCGTTCCACAAGAAAATAACAGATATCGACGGGTCAAAGCCACTACGATACATAGAAAACTGTCCAGACAAGCAGAAAGACGTATTTTCATTCAGTCAAGATTCATGCTTAATGATTTTTTTAAATGATCGAGGGTTAAAATTCAACTATCATTCAAAATAAGTAAAACACGGGTTCAGTTAAAGTTCCATTCGATATAATTCTAGATCTGCCTAATCATACACCTACTGGAAAATTTTCCCTGATTTGTGGTCCTCCACGGCGAGTTTGGCTCTGTAAATCACTTGTCCCATCATGCCCAGCTTGAAACATTGAATATTAGAACCCAGTTGCAAACAAACCCGGTTACAATTGACCACCTTTTCGTTGAGTTCACGATCTTTTTTAATAGTTATACTATATTTTCGAATCTCCCTAGCCCCTAGCATATCAGGTACGTACTGAATAGAGCTAAATTGGCTCTTAACGTCTCAAACAATCAGGATTCACCTGATGATTTCTGCCAAAACTATGACTATCAAGATAATAGTTAGTAGTACAAGGTGCAACACAGGCTTTCGGTGTGTACTGTGTGGCTGTTGTGATCGCGTAAACAAAAGTACTGAATGGTTCGTGTTTAATATGCCAGTAGGTATTAAGATGTGAGCTATATTTGACTAGATTCTTATAAGGTATGGAGTAATACTCCCAATCGACGAATCGTTACCGTCACCAGACATTATCCGGCTTAAACACGACTCCCTGAAATACACTCATGCAAACATACATTCGTATGATCAATAGTTTTGAGTAACAGAGACCGCGGCCAGACCTGATAAATCGAGGTTGTTGACAGTGCTATCTATAGCACTATGCTCACGCTTCACTGGGATACTAACCGTAAACTAGGGAACATATTATTTGTAATAAATATATTTAGCTATTCTTCTTTAATTGAATTAATTAAGTATTAACCTTTAAAAAATTAGAAATAAGTGGTTTGCACAATGTTATTAAGTTTTAAGCACCATTTTTTGTTAGACAGCAGCGTATTTACATCTTGGAAACTATTCACATGTGTCTCTATTAAAATACTGCAAAACCGAATCGAAATGGCACTGCATCTGCGCATAGCAGAAAGAGGAGAAAGTTTGTCAATTCTTTTGCTTATATTTTTAGAGGTGGGGACTTTAATGCGAAGCACCTACACTGGGGGTCAAGATCCACTAATACACGAGGACGTGCTTTGCTGTCTGCACTCACACGGAAACATTGCTCCACTATCACTCCTGACACAGCCACCTATTGGCCATCTGATCTCAACCGAAATCCTGATCTCCTTGACTTCTTTTTTTACAATAGTTTAGGAACACTTAACTATTCACTCACGCGCCTCGATGACCTCTCCTCTGATCATAGTCCTTTATTATTAACCATTTCCCTAAGACCAATTCACAAACAGCCTCCTCCTTCATTTATTAGGGGCCCAGTTGACTGGGACCACTTCCGCCAGCTTCTTACGGAGTCCGTAAACCTCAAATTGTCCCTGAAAACATCCCAAGACCTAGACGATGCAGTGCATTCTTTCACTACTCTGGTCCAGAGGTCGGCTTGGGAGGCATCGTCACCCCATCGTCACCCAAAAATCCATAATCATAATCGTTTACCTCAGCATCTCAAAGACCTAATCCAATCCAAACGCCGCTCCAGAACAGTGTGGCAAAGATCCCGGCATCACGCTGATCACCGCTCGTACAATCAGTACTGCCGATTGGTAAAGCGGCGATTGGCATCCTTCCGTTCCGATTCTTTCAATTCCTACCTCTCCTCTCTGTCTACCAGGGATAACTCGTTGTGGAATGTAACCAAAAAAATCCTAAAGTATCAACCTGTTTCACATCCACTCCGTCGTGATGATGGGTCCTGGGCGGCTTCGGATGGGGATAGGTCGGAGGAATTTGCTCTGCATCTTACCCATACTTTCACACCTCACCTTTCTCATCAAAGCCATACTCACAGCACAACTGTGGAAGATTTCCTCATTTCACCTATTCCTCTCTCTCTTCCACCAAAAGCCGTTAATCCCTCTGAGGTCAAATACCTTCTGAAAAACTTACCTTACCGAAAATCCCCTGGATATGATCTCCTTACTCCTCAAATTCTCAAACAGCTTCCTCCTAAAGCCATAATCTTTTTAACCTATATATACAATTGCATTATCCGAACGACGCACTTTCCTCTCCTCTGGAAACATTCCATTATTGTCCTATTCGCCAAACCCGGTAAACCACCCAATGAAGCCTCATCTTACCGTCCAATTAGCCTACTCCCTATCCTCTCAAAAATATTTGAGAAACTCCTACTAAAACGTCTACTTCCAATTGTTGAATCCAAAAACCTTTTTCCCACACACCAGTTTGGTTTCCGCCAACGACATTCCACTGCTCAACAAGGCCTTCGCGTTGTTGATCACATCTCCTCAGCCCTTGAAACCAAACAGTATTGCACTGCTGCCTTTCTCGATATAGCTCAAGCTTTTGACAGGGTTTGGCACGCAGGTTTGCTCTACAAGCTCAAAAGATATTTACCACAGACCCTTTTCCTAATCCTACAGTCCTACCTTTCAAACCGCTTCTTCCAAGTCCGCTGTGGTTTAGAATACTCTAACTACTATCCCATAAGTGCAGGAGTTCCACAGGGCAGTGTCCTGGGCCCCATCCTCTATAACCTATACACCGCTGATGTCCCCTCTACTCCCAATACCTTCTTGGCGACATTTGCAGATGACACTGCAGTCTTGTCATCCCACCCAGACCCCGACATAGCATCCCATAACCTTCAAAAACACCTTGACGAGATCGAGTATTGGTGCAATCAATGGCGGATCAAAGTTAATGAAGCAAAATGCTCCCACATTACCTTCACCCTTTGTCGCAAGTCTTGTCCACTAGTTTATTTTAATTCTATTCCTCTCCCTGTATCCGAGACAGTACGGTACTTAGGCTTCCATCTTGACAAACGACTGACCTGGAACCCACATACGAGACTAAAAAGACAAGAACTAAACAGACGCTTTGGACAACTGTACAGACTACTTCAAAGGACATCCCATCTCTCAATAGAAAATAAACTACTAATCTACAAAGTTATACTTAAACCAATCTGGACATACGGAATAGAGCTATGGGGGACAGCAAAAAAGTCGAACATCAAGCGTATCCAATCCTTTCAATCAAAAGTCCTGAGAACAATAGTAAATGCCCCTTATTATGTCAGCAACAAAACCCTTCATAACGACCTTAACATACCCTACATTCTAAAACTCATCCCTTCCAAGTTTATGAAATTCCACAGTAGCCTTTCCAACCACCCTAATCCTATAGCACAGTCATTGCACTGCGCCACTCATCCCTATAATCCTCCTCGGAGACTGAAACGGCAGTGGCCTCGTGACCTGCTATAAACGCGTGACAGTGGGAGTCCTGGCAATGGCCAGTTTCTCCAATCATGTCCTGAGCGTCTGTGGCTCTCGCGCTCTTGGTCAGCCTCCACTGGCTAGTATCCGGTGACGCGGCTGACGGAGGAGCGTGGGGGACTTCCCAAGACTCCGCTTTCTCTTCGCGGTGGATTTGGGGGGTCTCTGGGCTGTCTGTAAATATTGTATGAATGAGCGAGTGAATGATGAACTGTAAATATGGTATGAATGAGAGCATTTATCTTAATTACTTATTGCCTTATAAAAGGCAGATTGTAATTTTAGCACAATAAAGGATTATAATAAAATAATATTTTTAGATTGTATTAAATTCAAGGGGTTCAGAAAAAAAACGAAATGGTGAAATACTGACTTATCAGATTATACGAGGTAACTTTCATATAAGGTCACTCAAAGATGGACTTCAAACATAAGGCCGTTTATAACACAAAAACCAAGCAACGAACATGAGTAGTGGGTGGCCGACTATAACATAACCCGTTCTTCATCAAATCCAATAAATATATTAGAATCTTTGTATTATAATTAACACCTATATCCAATCAATATTTGAATATTATAATAGCTGCCGTCGGCCAACGGAACAAATTGAATCTGATATTATCTTTCAAAAATTAGCATACACTAATAAGTTCTTAAAGATATCAACTTCTTCGAGAATTGGGATCAGTAAGATGCTAACTTCTAAAGCGGCTGAAGAGTATAAGTATAATAATCAGGACCTCGAAATTCTTAATCAGATGATATGAGAAAAAAATAATTATTTTCGTTTTATTAATTAATTTATTAACGACTTCATTCTTTTTTTGTGGGACTGTTTTATTTTTATCGTAACAGAGGCACAAAAGAGAGCGTTTTGAAAAAAAAAAACTAAACCATTTAAATACGAATTTAACCAAAAGAACGATTAGTTTTTAAGCTGCCGGTTCTGAATCAACGGATCTTCATTCCACTGGCAGAGGTAAGTAGATTGAACATTGAGAAATCACGAACGGGCGATCACTAGGATCGGACCATTACAGGCTCAGCTATATCAAAACTATACATCATCGTTTTATCACAATATAATGGATCTCTATCAAACACCAGCGTAACTATAAAGCCGAGTGAAGATAATAAATAAATCCCACATGCGCTGGTAGAAAAGAACACTGTTAACTTCTAAAGCGGAGGAAGAGTCCAAGATACATTTTCGCCAGTTAATCTGCTTCGGACCATCGAGGGGTTCGAAAGGTCCACAAGTGAATGGTACTAGACAGGGGCCCAGGGAATGTTTCCCCATAAGTGAATTATCAACACTATTCCCATGCAGATCTTTTGCCTAACCTCTTTGATCTCATCTTGTAGTAGTGAATGCAGTCGGTACATTCCCAGGTGTCATATCAAGTTATTGCTCCATTGGTCCAAACAGTCAGTCAGCATTGGACTTATTGGACCAGAACCCATCTCAAAGTATAGCCTCGGAAACTATATGTCAAGCATAAAACTAAATGGTTACGAAAACTCATAACTTTGATTCTACTTCTTTTTCTTTTTCTTTAATTTGTTCTAAACAATGAGGGAAGAATAATAGAGCTGGTTTATTTCGCGAATAAATTCTAAGCTAAAAGTTCGAATGATAATAAGAAACTCGATACTTCTATAAGACATTTTAACTTTTTATAGTTATTACTTATTATCATTTTTTTTTCAACAGAAAGTCGTGATTTAACCTATATATGCAACATATTGTCATATTGTATAACAATATACACAGTCAAACAATTGTTGTCCGGTCGATCCGACTTTATATTATCATGGTATCCAAACAACAATCTGTTTTGTCCAAACCCCATTAAAAAATTAAATGGTTATCAATACTGACTGATATAACCAATAAGGCAATAACTTAATATGGATCTGATGACACATAGCTGTATACGACTACAACCTGACTATTGGGAAATATGACAACTTTACAGACTCTTCATTCGCTGGTACAATACAAGATCAAAAAGGTTCGGGTCAGTCCCAGGCTGACTTGGGTGGGCGCTGAAACAGGGCCAATACTTGAATTAACATTAGAGAATTCAGTTATGGAAGAATTCAGAAAATCCACCGTAATGGTTAGGAGGAACCCCTTCAACTATTTTTTTTTCTTCTGATTTAATTAAAGATATCTAAAGATATTACGCATTCCTACGAAATGCATATTAAAAATGTCATTCAGATTAAAAAAATAATAATAGCAAAGGTATTTAATTTAGTTATCAATTTCAAATGTAGCTTACAAGTGGTCAATGCTATAAGATATATAACAAATGACATTAACAGGACAAGACAGGCGCCAAACAGCAAATAAGACAGCCCGAAGTTCAAATATGGAGTTGTAGATAAAATATTTCAGCAAGTATGTCAATACAATTAGTATGTATTAATTGTCGAGGCCAAAGGTAGAGGATCAACATTCAAAAAGGTGATGGTTCCAAAAAACAAAAATTTCAACCAACCAAATTTTTAAAGACATAATCAACGAAACCCCAGTTTGCTATGTATGTGTTGGTGAAGATATAAAAATTATTCGACAAAAACACGTCTACCACGTATCTATTAACTTCACTGGTTTTAAGACCTACCCATTCAAAATAACGGGATAAAAGGGCCGGAGTTCACATTCGGCATCTGAGCGTGGCGTTGCCCGAATTCAAAAGGGCAGTGTGAACCGGGAAGAGGCAGACTGGGTCGCTGGAAAAGACTCTACTAGGTACGTTGGTAGCCCCCAAGATGCCGTCGTCTGCATGGAAGTGGTCACCTCCAAGGAGTAGCTTAATTAACCTAGTGAGTAGAAGGTGGTAATCTTTTTTAAAGTATTCTTAATATTTTTTAAAGTAATCAAACTTCTGTAAAGTTTGTCAGCGCCAAGACTATATCTAGTGGTGAGGAACAGAAAGTTGTAGAGTAATTAAATAAGAAAGTTATGGTTCGAGTAGAGCAGTAAGCCCCAGTGATGTGAGCAGTGTTGAAAACGTCCGATTCTGAATGCTAAATACTTCAGTGAGGCCACCTTATACAGGTAAGTAGCTTTTTGCGTGAGGCCAATGATAGGCCAGTTTGTTTTGACCAATCAGATAAACCTTTATTAGGACCAATCAGGGTTGGCTTTTGGCGAGCTAGCCCCTCGGCTCTTCTCTAGTCCAGAAGAGGGTAGCCTATTTTACCTGGCAGAGGCTAAGTTGCCGCAATACAAGTATGTGTATTTATCGTATTTGTTGCTTTATTTTTATAAGTATGGAAGAAAAGCTACAAATACTTTAAAAATAAATAAGACAACTGGAATTATCAAAATAGTCCAATCATGTGCCATCGTAAATATGTAAATGACCATTAGTTTGCTCAAGACACAATTCGGAATTTAGGAGAGGCGTCACTTCAAGTCGCGAATGAAATGTTATTCGTGATTTCTGATTAACAACAACTTTATTATGATAAAATTACAATCTGCCTCATTGGGCTATAAGTAATGTGATAAATGATCTCATTCATACCAATTTACAATTTTCATTCACTCGCTCATTCATACTGAATATACAAACAGCTCAGAGACCCCAAGTCCACAAGATTGTCACCTCGCGTGCGAAGGAAAAAGTGGAGTCTTGGGAAGTCCCCCACGCTCCTTCATCAGCCGTGTCACTGGATAAGAGCCAGCGGAGGCTGACCAAGAGCGCGAGAGCCGCCGATTGGAGAAACTGGTCATTGCTAGGACTCCCACTGTCGCGTATTTATAGTAGGTCACGAGGCCACTGCCGTTTTAGTCATCAGTGCAGTGACTGTGCTAGGGGATTAGGGTGGTTGGATAGGTTACTATGGAATTTTATGGACTTGAAAGGGATTAGTTCGAGAATGCAGGGTATATTAAGATCTGATTTTTTTAAATAGAATTTTCCTGACGATATTTTAGGTATTTTCAATTGATTATATTTATTTCAACTACGATTTTCATCGACTGTCTGTCGTAGCCGTTATTTTTTTTTCTTCAGCACCAATATTTTGTTAATATCCACAAAAAAAAAAAATGAAGTTTGTGCCATTATCGTTTCGTTAAATGCCATGATAACTAAAAATTCACATGATGAGGTAAAAAAAAACGAGGACAAATGAGTGTAATATAATTTAATCTGTTATCTGAGTCGGAGGTTTTATGGTTGGTTGATATGGACACAACTCGTAACGGTTGGCGCCGATGTCAGCTCCGTGATTATGAAGAATTATCAAAAAGGAATCCGTCTCTCAGTTCTCAGAGGATTCTAAGAATACATTTTGTGATTACGGTTGCGTAAACGGTAATGTTGGAATTTGCACAGGGAGAGATGAGAGGTTCGATTCTTCAACAGGCATTGTGCTCCTAGTTGTCAAGTCCGAAGGGGCAGAGGGAAGGTGCTATCTATTTTCAAAGTTATTCAAGAAAATCCCCTTTCGCCTGTTTGTATGTTCTACCGTTTTGAAGATGTTACAATCGATTTCGAATTTTGAAGGAAGGTTCAACTACCTCTCGGATTGCCCTGTGTATATTTTCGTTAAGATTTAATCACGGGAAGTATGCGACAAAAAATCTGCCTCGTTTCTCTTTTTTTATTTGGATTTCTCATTTAAATTTCATTTTTTCAACATGCAAAAAAAAAAAGATATTGGAAAAAGGTTTTTTTTTATTTTCCGTTATTCAACATATTAGCATCATTCTTCATCTCTTTTTTACATATTATTTAATTTAGTTGCTTCATCATAATTAATTAAGTTATTTAAGGAATTTCAAAGTTCTTCAAATTCCACCATTTAAGTTACTCTGTTAAACGTACTTGGCATACCAGTAAAAGTGAACATAATTACGTAAACGATCGAACGATAACGGGCTTGACCATCGATTCAAGTTACAGAACATAAACATGTTAACGTACATAGCAAGTATTAAAATATAATCGTACTAGCTTACAAAGTGCTTTTGAATTTCTTTTTGCCTTACTGTATTTAACCAAACTAGTTTTCGTTTGTTTTTAGGGTTTCATTGTTTGTTTATTTTTTCAAAAACGGAAACCATTATGTTTTAAACCCCCTCTCTTCAATCTATAGACATAAAATGTTAAATGGAGGTCCAACTTGACTATTTTACCCATGGAAATATAGTTTTTTTACATAAAACACGAGTGATAGATTACTGTATAAATTAAAAAACAAATAAAAGGGGAAACAAAATAGGTTACGAATGTTCTGGTAGGCTCAGGTAAGGGCAGCAAACGGATTTATGCTTACCTGAATGTATTTGAAAAAGTTAATAATAAAAGGGTTAAAATACAGCTTTTAGAAGGAAGTGAGGACTAGAAAAGAGAGGATATGGATAGGCTGCATATAAAATGGTGCTAACTAAAAAAATATGCTTCCAATCTTTTTTTTTTTCTCTTCACATCCCTCCCTTGGTATTATAACTTATGGAATCTGCTTGGCAGATTTTATAAAAATTTTTAATAATTTTACACTGTGATTTCCAATTCTTACAAAAGTATAATCCACATTATGTACTCAGTGATGTGACCTTATGAATCATAGACTTAAAACTAATTTACATCAAAATAAGAAATCTTAACCTAATTTTCCCCAAAAATCTGTTGCCATCGATGCTGGAAGAGTGGGGAATAGTGTTACAGGGGGGTTTGTTAGATGCTGCAACGAGTCAAAAAACATGATGTGTCTCCGGCGGACGAACTCGCCCACCGACGGCACACCAAGTAACGAGTGCAGGTCGGCGTTCTTTAACCTCTCGAGAGAGGTATATCTGACCGCTTTTCTCATGATCCCATTCTGAAATCGCTGGAGACTTTTAACCGTATTGTCAGTCAAGTGAGTACATAGTGGGACACCTTACAGCAGAACTGGCCGGAGGACACATTTATACATCATCAGTTTGATACGAAGCGACAGGTTGGCTGAAGTTAGCAAGTGCGAAAGTCGGTACGTGTCCACTCCAAATGTTGCAGAAGGATTGGACTTCTCTGGGTCTGTCCCTCCGAGAGAGCGGGAAAAAAGCGCCGGAAGGTGGCCGCCAAAATTAGAACTGTTGAATTCCTACAATTGCACAATACAAGGCTATGTTACTTGGCAATGGCTAAGTGTCATTAATTAATGAAACAATTTGTTGTTTTAAAAAAAAATGTTTATATAATGTTGAGTGGAATATCAAATTAAATATCTGGAGGTCCTGATATGTGTGTCGGGGCTTTTAAGTAGACCCAACACTGCAATCAAAATTGTTTTCCCAACTGTATTGAAACCCTTTATAACATCTAACTTCCCTACACACTCATACAATTCAGAAAAACTTGTTTAACAGCAAAGACTTAGAACTCCGAAAAGAACGAAAAATTATGTGTCATTTATACAGAGCACAAAAGGATTTTAGTCACTTTTCTTATCGAAAAATATATAAAACACAGGCCTAAAATATGACTAACTTCCATGGACTACATATTTGAATATCCCAGCAGAGTATCGATATAGCACTTCCTATGGGGCAGAACCTGATGACACAGGAGTGTACAAATAAAACAAAATTACAAAAAAAAAGCACTAAATTTTTAATCCTGCGGCCGAGAGGTTAAAAATAAATTGCAGCGGGGAGATGGCTGTTATCAGTTATCGACTACAAAGCCCGGCTCCCAGGCCACCCCTTTAGATAAAGGTGGACTAGATATATACTTTTCAGATTAAATACATATTTATACATATAGGCGTCTATGCAAATAGGTCTTCCGCCATCGGCCATTAAAAAAAAGTCGGGATCGGGAATTATTTATAAGGGTTTATACGATTAAAAGTTGATTGTTTTTTTTTTCCCTCCATTTTTATTCAAAGTTTTACGCCTTTACGTATATGTGGCCTATGAAAGAGTGTCATCAGGTGGGAGGCACCTAAACTGATCATGATAAGGATTCTAATTACCTGTATAAATCTATTACTGGTTAAAATAAATATATGTTTTATTTTAATATGATGTGATATGATTATTTCAATTTCCACTAAACTAAGAGTACTCAACTAACGTTTACTTAGAAATCATAAAATTTTCCTATTTTCTATCGATCTATGGATTCGTTACCCATATACAGAAAACTGATACTACTGTGCCATATTAGAGCCCAAAAATTGCGAATACACTTTTTTGACAGTTAGTTGATTAATTTTTATGACACTTTTAATGACTATACAAACTTATGTATACTATAGCATATTTATGCTGCAACACTTATTAAAATCAGGTCCTCGAAATTCATAATTAGACGATAAGAGAACAATGAACAAAATAATTATTTTCGTTTTACTAAGTAATTTATTAACGACTTCATCATTTTTCGTGGGACTGGTTTTATCTTTATCATTATGGAGACACAAAAGGGAACGTTTTGAAAAAAAAAACCAACGAAACCATTTAAATACGAATTTAACCAAAAGAACAATTAGTTCGTTTTAAGCGGTCGGTTCTGAATCAACGGATCTTCATTCCACTGGCAGAGGTAAGTAGATTGAACATTGAGAAATCACGAACGGGCGATCACTAGGATCGGACCATTACAGGCTCAGCTATATCAAAACTATACATCATCGTTTTATCACAATATAATGGATCTCTATCAAACATCAGGGCAATTATTAAGCCGAGTAAAGATAATAAATAAATCTCACATGCACTGTGTAGAATAGAGCACTTTGTAATTATAGACTCGGCAATTATTATGGAATTAATCGCTCCTTATCATCGCCTTGTGATATTGCAAGAAAAATTCTTTGCTAACAAGTGTTTCATTTCCTATTACAATTGTCAAGCTCGATATCTCGCTTTACATTCAAACAGGGAAATTTTTCGCAACCCTTCGTCTGTTCTACGATAACTGCTGGAACACTTAAAACAAATAAAAATAACTATTTTTTAATGTTAATTTCCAACCAAGTTCTTAAACTACCACTTGATAAAATTTATTCATTTTTTTTCGTATTTTATTTTCATTACCTTTATTAAAAAAATACGATTTAGCTTTTGATCGATGAATCAAAATATAAGTTGGTAAAAATTTAAATAAATAAATAATTACAGTGGTATATAGTTTAATATCAACAGTTTCACATTTTTGGCTCCGGATGATCTACAAAAAAAAAAAAAAAAAAATGACGTCTTTATATGGACTACGTTACTTGAGGTAAATAAACCCTCCTTTGACTCCCCCAAAGAGATACAAAACCAGTCATTTTCGACAAGCGTGATAATTTATGCTAGTTATTAGTATAAACTTACAGTAAGTAATATTTTACTGTATTAGCAAAATTATATTTTAGTTAGTTTAATTACATTTTGCGAAGACAAAATGGTTGACTTAGTATTTATCAAATGGTGTTGAGGTTGTAACCATATTTGTAACACCGCGTGAATTCTCGTATCTCTGGCTTTTTTCCCCCATTCACTTTCTACGCCATTATTTTGTCTATATTTAATTCGAAATTATAAAAAGGATTCATATTTGATCTAACGACTCAATCAAAATTAATCTTTGATATAACGTATTATTTATTCTAAACAAAAGGGCGTTGAAGAAACCTTAACGGGAGGTTATAAAAAGAATCAATAGTTAATGAGGTGTTTACAATCAGCCATATTATTATAATTGGGTGGTTTTTATTTTTATTTTTATTTTTCTAATCTCTCGAGTCTTCCTTCAAGGACAATGACTTGCCAGGAGGACTCAATGGACGCGATTATTTCTATTTTAAAACAACAATAGGTCATTAAGAAGAATACTATTGCAGTGAACCGCGAAGCCTTGCGAACTAATGGTGATTGGTTGACGTCGAATATCATGAATCAAAAGGAGTTTGGAGTGTTTTTGTTTGCTTAACTATTTAATCCCTTGTTAACAATTAAGGGGTTAAAGGGACCACTACTTGTGAGAGTGAAAAAAATTCATTTTCCGTTTAGGGATTTGAACCTTGATCCTTTGTATCTTGAAGCAGTTACACTAACTACTGTACGATATGAGAGCCTCTAGTGGTTTTTAAACAAACAAACATTATTTCATCTATCAAACCATCTCTGTCACTGAAAATCCACTTGTTTTACACGGATTTTTTTAAAACAAAAACTATACAGTGATAACCAAATTTTGTTGAATATACGATACAATTTAAGATGGACAATGAGAGAAAATTACGCTGTTTTTAATTATTATTGCTATTAAAAAAATATATATCATTTGTTACTAATGTTGTGTATATTTTCAAACACTAGACATCATGCATTCATGAATATATTTCAATAAATATATCCTGAACAACTTTTTTCAATGGTTGTAATTCTAGAACAAGGTTCACTCAGCATCCTAATGGAAACTGAGTATCCAGTATCAAGAGTAAAATCTATACTATGTGGCCCTACCGAGCATACGAGGCCGGATTCCCTATTTCTCTATTCAAGTAGCTGCTGATTCATCAGTAGATATCTACTGAATCAAGTAGTTCTGATTCATTACGTCGTCCGGGTATTGGGCCCAGTTATATAGTTTACAATTGGGAACGATTTTTACTGCTACCTACGCACATCATTAGGGCGAGGATCGAACTTACCGGAAGAGTGGTTTTACTTCTGACCCGAGAAGTGGAAGTTGAGGGAGGAAAGGATGTTTGGTGAACTAAGAGGGGAAAACTTACTCCGGCGATTGTTTGTTTTTTAAGTATGTTTTCCAGGGGAAGCAGAACTAGAGCAGAACTGGAGAATTATTTATTAAACCAGCATTGCTTACAACTGCTTGACCGGCGGTCATAGAGGAGAAGAACAAGAAGGGGGAAAAAAAAGAAAATGGAAGAGAACTTTACAATATTAACCGGGCCACTGGTTTAATTACCCTACGGGGAAAAAAGATTTCTGCCCTGATGAAAAACACAAGCGGTCGGAGTTGAGGAATAAGAGGGAAAAAAACATGTCTTAAAACGAAAGGATAATATTTTCGATGAGTAATCCTAAATCGATTGGTAAGTACTTATTCAAGACAATAAAGCAATAAGGATGTGAAGAACAAATTGCAGACGAAAGAAGGGCCACTTAAAACTAAAAAGAATTAATTCTTCCATCTCGTTCTTCCTTCGGCTTATCGATAAATGTAGAGCAAAAATTGTAGCAGTTTGATTATTCAACAATTTATATTTATATTTTTTTTAAAGTTTAGTTATTTTCTACTAATAATTACGATGGCAGAAGACCGGAAATAAACCTCTTAATGTCGTCAAATATTCTGCCCTCAAATCCCTAGTTAGATGAAAACTGGGAAAAAACAATCACCTAAAAAAGACTTTAAGACTAAAACTAAAAGAGACAGTATGAATAAGTAAAAAGAAAACGAAAAAGAAATATTATGAATATCGATTCGTAATCCTAAATTATTTTTTTAGTCATATTGCAGATAAAAGAGAAGCGAGTTCAGAAGTAATTTAAAGTAAAAACTTACTAACATTTTAACTCGAAAACCGAATCTAGTCAAGTATCATCCAAACTAAACATTATAGAATTATCTTTAAAATGTAAGATCAAACAACTCTTAAATACCTTGAGTAATTAAAAATTATTAATTTTCTCTCTGATATAAATTCCAATAATATAAATAATTACTACCCAACGAAAGAATATACTATCAGGATCTGAAATCGATTCCGTGAACTCCCGCATCCTCCCGGGTTCAAGCCCCGACCCTGAATATATTTTTTTCCTTTTTATTGGTAGTTATAAAATATAAATTATAATAGTGGGATTTATGTCCCAATGGAAATTGTTAATATAAAAATGATATACAAAAATATATCTTATAATTTCATACTATGAATTAACATTGGTAATTTCATACTTTGAATTAACATTAGTACAACTAGCTCTCCGAAAGTTGAATTATCCAAAAAAAAAGTTTGATATGAGGAAGAACGTTTAGTTTACTCATGTATCATTTGCTACAGTCTCCGACTAGATACTGGGTTTGATTCCTGAATCCCTCAAGAATATGTTTTTCTTTGGCTATTATGTTTACGCAAGACGAAAGACAACGATTTTCCAAAAGAAAAAATAATCGTATCAAAACATCAAATGATTTTTAATCTAATTTTCTCATTTAGATCATTGAAGAGAATCATCTCTGAAGTTTTCATACACATCTGAAATGATCAGATTGAAAACATGGAAAGAACCTACTCCAAGCTCAACTGAAGATTACTGAAGTTGCCGAATACAACGTTAAGCTACCAATTTTCTTACTTGAGGCTAAATGACCGCGAACATCCAACTTTAAAAAAAAAAAACCTTTTGAGGAATGTTGGGAATCTAACTTACGTGTCAGCAATCAGCAGTCATGCGCGACAGACACCGCTACATGAATTCATAGAAGTTATGACATAATATACAAGTTGTAACATATAACATACGAGTTATTAGTATAAAAGGATCTGTAAGAGTTCATTGAAACAGTCGCGAACAAAGTCGTAACTTCATAACTCAGGATGTCGAATGAAGTTACTTTCACAAATATATAGAGAAGTACGGTAAAGTTATTTGTACGGATTAAAGCTAACTTATCAGAGTATTTCGTATGGTTTAGTAGTTAGATGAAATCTCACAAGAAAGAAGGAAAAACCTACGCTATCCAGAACTTAGATGTAATCCCTGAACAATACTGCCTAGATTTGAATTCTCAGACAATCCTAACAAATCAGATTTGGACATCGCTCACGGGGTATTCTGGGCTTCCACTGACGCGGTCACAAAACGTCATTAACACATCGTGTTTAACTCAACCAGCGTCGGTAAATACCAATAATAAAATAGGTAAAACTAACGTGGCAAAAAATAAATAAATATTTTCTATCATGTTAAGAAGAGTATCAAATTCAAGCTATCAACGTACTGATTAATAATATATAATACACGGTGGGGCTCAAGTGGAGTATAACTATGCTAAAACTCCAGTAGAATAGGTTACAATTAGTTACCTAAAAATTAAAAAAACAATAATCAAAAACGTCCATACATTGTGTAAATTGATTCTCTCCATTGCAAGAGTCATTACTGCAATTAGTGAGAAAAAAAATCCATCTCCCCTATAAAGAATTATCCGATTTATAAACTCTATATAGATTTGAGTCGAACGCTGGTAGCGTTTTTCTCGTTGGTCCTTGGCAGCATAAGGTAACCAACTCATGACGATTTTAACGTATTTGCTCAACAACGGAGGGAGAAAGTGGAGCGTCAAGCCAAAAGAGAGCCAAATCTACAGAAAGGGGCAATTCTTCCGCTATTTCATCTTTTCAGTTCTCCTGCCAATATTTTTTTTTTTTAGAATTGAGAGGAATACAGAGGAAATCCGAACAAAGGTTACACGGTTTGAAATAATTCAGTAATTTATCTATAAAAGGGTGGCAACCTACACATAACCTATTTTTCCTACTTTAAGTTAGCAAACATAAGAAAAGTCTTTTTCCTGGGTCTGGTTGTTATCTCGGCTACTGACTTGACGGGTACCTAATCATTTCAGTGTACCAAGGAGCAACTCAAGCTCTGAAGGGAAATTTAGTGACTGTCTGAACGGTCCCAAAACCTGCCTATAATACTGAAACCAAATGCGAGGACTGTCTTATTAGACGTGTTACCTATGTAGTTGGTAACATTACCACCATAATCGAAAGAAGAGAAGAGCCGCCAATTTGAACGATTGGTTGATTTTTAGCATCAGGGTCTTGAGCTAGTGAACGGATCTTTAAGCTAATGAGCAATAACTAATGCAATGAATGGTTCGGACATCAGATTAGCTGGGTCGCTAAACAACCCTCGCTCACTTCGCTAAAAGCACCGAAGTCCATATGATTTCCTTATTAGTAAATAGTCGGTGGGCATAAATAAGCTATAAGTATCATTTACACGTAGCGGTCTCATCCTCATGAACAGGTTTTATAATTGGTAGCAAACAAAAGGAATAAGGTCACCATTACTATGGTATAACATATTAACCTGATAATTACTCTTATTTTATTGTAAAAAAAATACCGATTATAATCATAAATGCTAAAGAGATAGATAGAAAAGTAACTGATTTGATTAGAGTAGTCGGTCACGTGAGGCCTCAAGCCAATACCTACCGCATGCCGCATAGCTGCCAACATGATTAGACTGCCGAACTATTTATAGAATTAAGATCGTTCAACACGAATAAACTTATAAAATTCTAAATAATAAGGCATCATTATTTTTATAGCTTCCAAATTTATGATTAGTTTAGCTCTAGTACAAAAACGATACATTAAAACCAAAAAAAAAAAAACGGTTTAAATAAAGTACATTAAATTTACAATTATTTTCTGTTAAGTTATTCTACAACAAATGAAAAAATTGCGAATGATGCATGGACATTTTTACCACCATGGCGCTTAAAAGGGAGGTGGATGAAAAGGATCTACGGGGAGTATTTTTACCACTGGGATTCGGATGCATCCCTAAGCTTCAGGGCACCAAGCACACATAGTAAACATTCCGAGTTTAGCAAGAATTATTCATACCACAAATAACAAATAGAACATATAAAAATAATGAGCGAATTAAACGAAAAAAAATAATTAGCTGTATAAATGGTTTTTTTTTTATTAAATTATTTAGTCTAGACGGAAATCAAATTTTTTTAATGTTGATTGGGAACATTTTACCTGGAGAGCAGGTGGAAACAAGTTTAAAACCGGATTTTTTTCATTGTGCCTGTTGAAATAAGACAGAAATTTTAATTGAGCACAATAAATAAATTTTTATCTTTGTTTATAATCGCTATTAACTTGGCCGAAATTTATATTTGATGATGTTTAAAAGGTTGTTAAATTAAATATGTAATTATCTTGCAAAAAAAAAAATAATAACGCTTTGTTAATCTGTAAATTAAAAAAAGTCACAACTGTGTTTATAAATTCTACATGAATTATAAACTAATGAAACGAAATAAATGGCGCATAAAGTAATGGAACAATATCAAGAGATACGTTATTTCGCGTGAGTTCCTCCATTTTATTTTAAACCGACCCAGTAATTGAAAATTGCCTTTTCAAAACAAAAGAAAAATACGTCGTTTCAATCGAATATCTTTGAATTTTTTTTCCCCAAGAGACCGTCTTTGATCTGTCCTTAACCATAGTAAATGTGTATGTTTGCTAATAAGAACTGGCCGAATATTTTTATGTATAATTTTTTTTCAAATCTTTCCCACTATTATAAATCAACCAAGACATATACGGGGTGTTTTTGAATGTATCATTTGGATTTCATTCTATTGGTCATTCTTACTGAAGCGATCGTAAGACAATTCGGAAAGACGGACGAAAAGCGTATACGAGCGTGAAAAGCGTATTTTTAAAGGTATAACTCCTTTCGTTGTCTTTACCAAAAACAAGGAAGTTCTGAAGAAGTGTTTCCTTATAAGGAATCTCTGGGTTTTTAATGAAAAATTAAGTAAATAATAATGTGTAAACTAACTGAACCTGTTATGCACAAGTGTGAAGTCATAGTTACATAATGGGAATAAACAAATACGAGTGGTTTCAACGATACAGAAGAGATGACTAGTTCAGAAAATAAAGACATATTTTTGAATTATGACTAACATCTATTCTTAGAGTTCGATAGAGACATCTACAATACCAAGGCGTGATTCAGGGTTCAAGTTCCATAAAACCGGAAAGAAGCTCTACTTTCGGACAGGCACAAAGTGACGGTATATTGTCTGTCTGTATGTTTGTTAAGTTCATGTGAACAGTTCACGATATGAAAAGTCTTTGACAAGGAAGTATGCAGAAAAGAAGACATTCACGTTTGTCTTTAAACGTTACATTAATGAAGAATTAGGGGATCTCAAAAATGAAACAATGTTTGTGAATATTATCAAACTGAGTTCTCCATAACTAATTAATTTATTATTTTTTCTGATGTAGAAATACCTCACACAAGATAAGAGTATAATGACACCGTAATTCATCTTCGTTAAAATAGAGCATATCTACTACCTTAATAACTATTTGTGAGTTGCGAAAACCTCATCTCCTAAAACTACGTATGGTAAGGGATGCCCTTACGATGTTCCGGGCGGCAGTAAGTTCAAATGACCACTATGTAAATCTTTATAGAGTTTTATAAAGCAATTAAGAATTAATGTTCTAATCTTTTTACTTATGGTTAGTGATACATAAGCTTATAATTCAATAAAAATATTCCAAGATAGTGCAAAAAATAATGTTTTGGAACATTACAACAAAAATAACGTACTAAATAAACAATTGCAATAGGTATTTTTAGTACTTGTAATGATCTGCAACTAATGAATCAATACAATCAATCAGATGGACTGACTAACAGAATAACCACTTAATTGTTAAGCCTTTGAACAATGCTTAATATTCTGTCATGTCGCTTTAACCAGCTGAACAGACCAGATATACACGTCAAGCATGGCACTGGTTAAATGTGTGCCTTAGGGCTTAAACGGTGTGTACTGATCATAAATAATTAACAGCCAAAGAAGTCCGGGTGCTGTACCCACTGAGCTAGCCTGCAAGGGTAAATGATCTTCCCAATATGAATCCTCTTTGATATATAAGCATCGAACACGGTGGGCACGCTGTTGGCTGAACCTGTACCACAACAAGTATGGATGGTATAAACTGATCTTTGTTTTTTTATAGTTTATTTTTATTTTATTGTTGTAATTTTTCTTTAGTTTTGATAGATATTAAGGTTTTTGAAGTTATTTAGTTTTTTTAATGAATGGTAGGTAAATAAAAAATAATAAATATACAATATTAGAATAAAGTTGTTTATTTTGTTGGTAAATCTAAATTTAAAGTTTGTTTTTTTTAATATAAAAGAAATGCTGGTTGTTTTACTCCTTCTGAGGTGTAACCAGTAGGTCACACAGGATAGTATATCAGAGTGGTGATGGATGGCACTCGATTGCGGGTCAAAAATCAACTAACACCGTTTTTTTATTAGGTAGTAAATATATCGTGTACTTAAATTAATCTTTTAATAAATGTTAACTCTTAAAACATACTTGTGAGCTAGAAATTATCTTTAAGAATATTATAGTGAAAACAAAACGGGGAAACTAGCGATACCCTAGTTTATCAAATATATATAATATATTTATAATATATATATATAAATAAAAACCATATAATAAAAATATAATAATACTTACTCAAAAGTTTACCTATTGGGTAAATCAAAACCAGGGCTCACCATTGAAATGTTTTACATCTTAAACTAAAGCAGTAACTTCGAAAAAGTGATACACACTTTATTATTGACAGCTTTAACAACTGTTATTAAAATAATTGGTTAAAGTAAAAGATAAATTACTAACAGGTTCACCACCAACTTTCCTACGCACATATTTTCACAAAAAAAATGTTGGAAATGTAAACTACATTAAATAATCTGTAGTTATTAATTTGAAACATGTCTATTTTTAAAGTGATATGAGCCAAAAAAACTTCAGACGATTTAATACACCTTCAAAGAGATAGCATTTTATTCTTCTTTTTTTAAATTTCAGGAATTAATTTAATTGGTCGGAACAATTTGTCGTTGGGTCATCAGTTGAAATTGTTATGCAAAATTCTCATGTCTTTGCGTCAGATAGTGACATTAAACACTCGCAACACTGACATTTTTTTTACAAACAAATATCCTATATGTTATTAATAAGAAAGGCGAGTGTTACAATAGACTCCATCTTAATCTGTGAGTAGTGTAGTAGGTGCTGAAATAATTTTCATAGTAACAGTGCATACTTTTTATAACCCTATAATCTAATATATAAATAAATATTTATGGTAAGTTAGTCGTATTGCAAATTACACTAGACCATATTTCTCATATCACAGTCAATTGTATCGGGGAAGAAGACTTCTCAAACTCTACAAAAAACAGCTCTCTTGTTAAAGGGTTGAATGATTGGTGCTGCATTCGTGCATCTCCTAAGCCGACATTTTTAGCTCTACAAATAAGTGTATAAGATTATAAACCATGGAAAATATGCTACAGTTTTAGTTGGTTACGCAGGTATTTTTACCGTAAAATGGCGAATAACAGGATGCCGTTCTCGATGTTTTTTTTGTCATTGCATGATAATTAAATAATAAAACTTTTTATGATGGAGTGGCCTCCAGCAATTTCAGAATGGGATCATGACAAATGGGCAGACATACTTTTCTCGAGAGTTACAGAACGCCGACCTGCACCCGTTGTTGCTTGGTGTGACGTCGGTGGGTGAGTTCATCCACCGGAGACACATCAAGTTTTTGAACTCTTTGCAGCACCTAACAAACCCAGTATTTAACCCTTCCCACATCGATGGCAACAGACTATCCGAGAAAATTAGGTTAAGGTTTTGTTTGTTAGATGTAGTTAGTTTTAAGTTTTATAATTCATAAGGTGATCCCCATCACGTTTTAAACACGTATAGACAATGAATGTATAATGTACATTATACTTTTGTAACAATCGCAAATCACAGAGTAAAATTAAGGAACCTATAAAAAAAAAAAGTGTAAAAGGCCATATAATATTGACCTATTGTAAATAGATTCATTAATATATAATCCATAATTTTAATAACAAGGAGATATGAAGAAAAAAAATGAGTTTTTTATGTTATAACGAGATCAATTGTCACTTTTATTGTAATTTCATTCCTCTAGATCAAATAGGGAGCATACAACAATGTCCTTACAAAGTTTTATAAGAGTGCACATTTATGTATGGGCGACCATAATTGTTCGTGAGATAGTCGTCTCAAAGAACCGACAATGAAAGACGACAATTCACAGATTCCGTTCCGCGGAGTGAATGTCTCTCAAACAAAAGACTACAACGCCATCTTCTTAATGAACTGCAAAAGGTTTTTTTTCTCGCTTCACATACTTCTTAGCTACCGCCAGGGTGTCGTAACACTTTTTTGATACTTGTTCGTTTCCTCCTTATCTACGGCATGGTAAACACTCTTCAACCGAGGTGAAGATTACCAGCAGTGTTTCGTAAGCAAGTATTTTTACTTTTCTTTTGTTTCTTAGAATAGAATACTACTCAGTCAGAGAGCGGATAGAAGCGAGGTATGCGCTAATAGACGAAGCCGGCCGGAGAGCTCAAGCAATATCTCTCCAGGGAAGATATGGAGAGTGCTGACTGGACACGGCTGGAGCCGCAGTCGAGAGAGTCCTCCGACGTCGTCTGGAAGAAAATCATTTAGGCCCCTATCAGAATAACTAATCCCTCGAATACTACTCCACGAATCAATATTAAAAACTTGCAGTTTTTTCGTTCACGGTGTCTTCATTAATACGTCCTTGAGGCGGAGTTTTAACTGCTGGCCCTACGGCGATAGTGTAAAGTCCATTAACTACGTTAACTCCCTCTTATAAACTAAACTCACTCACGAACCCGTTTATTATCTCTCCAGTATATATAATAACCATTTTTAATAGAAGACATTTTTGATTTTTAAAAGGAATAATTTGTCAAAGATGATTATATATGTTTTGTCTGTAGCCTATAAAGTGGTATAGTTATAAACTGGCATGAAGTGGTTTAAATATAAATTTCATATATCTATTTTAAAATGATGTGTAATGTGATCAAATGTATGACATTTATTTTCTTTCAGTCAATACTCCATCAACGATCAACATTTATTGGATGTTTCATGAAGTAAAGAGTTACTTTTTCCTCATACTTGATAGCTTTCATCACTTGTATCATTCCCCCCCTTAGTGACAAGTGCAAAGATCTTACCAAAGTACAAGATCGCGTAGATCAACCCTTAATATTTATGCTTCTTCGGTTCGGATTGTTACAAGTCAATCTGTCTAAGAGTTCGAAATGCCCTCTAATGTTAGTAGCCCAAACCAGCACTTTAGTGTTAACACGTTTCGAAATACCGTCATTTCTGTTTACGAGAGATAGTCTTATGATGAGAGAGGAGACGTGTTAAAAGTGTTAACGCATATTGGGTGGACTGAGATATAATGAGGGCATAAAAACTTCTTCCATAAATGAATTTGATGAAAATTTAACATCTTACTATCTGGAGCTAAGCCGACTCCCAGAAGCTCATTCGATGGTGGAAGCCGCTAGAATAGCAAACGAAATGTAAACATTTGATTCTATATTAAATTAAAAAATAGTCGTTTACTTCTCTTACATACTTAGTTAGGGGACCTGTAACTCAAGAGTTCGATGACTAAATTTTTGTCCTAAGCGCCACTTTTGGTTTTTAATACTACAAGCGATGTCTGTACGTTCGGACGAAATTTTTAATGATTGGAATACTTTTTTTTTTTTTTTAGTAATATTCGTTTAGAAAAATACTGTAAACGAACTTTCAAAATTTGTATTTGGTCATCTCCTGAAGGAGGGAAATACTAAGAGAACCCTTCCGGAAGAGGACTGATCAGCCGCCTGTAGATGCATAAAAGGCGACAAAGACTCACCTGGGGCAGACGACTCCACCTAGTAAGATGAACAGACGGCGGGCACGCCACTCAACAACTGAAGAGCTGCGGGGATTTTTCTAAAGCGGGAGGGGAGGTGGCAGTGCTCGCTTCTGCCGCCTGGCAGCGCTGTCTTCTCGCCACCGGCCGGTCTCTTATCCCTTCCTGAATGTTAACAATAAGTCCGCCCTTCCTGCCTTTAGCTGTAATACAATAACAATAAACAATAAGTCTCCCTTAGCTATTGGTTTATTTATTTCTCTATTTCATTTTATGTTACACGGGCTCATTACGTACAGTTATTACGCCCGGCCTATTGCTATCAAGTGCGCCTCTTAACTAAATTATACATGCAACTAATAATAACCACTTATTTATATGCAGGGAAACAAAAAAAGAATCCACTACAACTACAACTAATTTAAGTACCTTCTTCATTTTTTTCCCAAACGTTTTTACCTGTCTGTTCATCTGTCTGAACGTTATCAAACTATAATTACAAAACTAATTAACAACTGTTTGCAACTTAAACTCAACCTGATCATTGATGCTTTTTACTTCCATTTGAATCCCCGATGATAATAAAAATAGAAACTGGCTCATTACTAGTAATGAAAACATTAATAAATTAATTAGTAGCTAAAATATAAATACCATGTTGAGTAAGGTATCATGTGAAATACCTCGAAGCCCAGATGAAATATTGATGAATATGTAATGTGTTCGGGTGTAAGTGGGGTATAATTCCTTTGAATAGAACATTTTCGAATGATTGTGGTATTAGTGAGTAAAGAGTCCAAAACAGCCAATATTTCTACTACGGCAGAGGACCCGCCTGCTCTCTCTTTTCCGAACCTCTTCGAACTTGTGTAGTATTAATGTAGGGTCCCAAACAGTCAATATTTTTCCAACTATTTTTGATATTAACATGAGAGTCTAAGTGGAAAATATCTCGACAGTGTTGGCCCCTCTATTTTTAAATTAAGTCTAAAGTACACTAAACTGTGAGTAAAACGAAATCAATTGCAACAAGACAGAACAGACAATATTATCATTCCGAGATCTATTCATTGCTAATTGCTGTAGATTCATATGCAAACAAAAGTCACTCCAACGATGAATTTGAATCTATGAGACCATGTAGAGGCCTACATCCCAACTTCTACATAAGATGAGCTGTCAAACATAAAAACATAACTTTGGTTAGGTATGTTGTCTGGGTATTTAGACTTTTTTTTCTTCTGTGTAAAAATATTTTTTTACGATTCAACTCCGTTAAGTAAATATGTCTAAATCCATATATTTTTAATAAATCGATTGTATGCCTAAAGAAATCGCTTCAGAAAATTGTTTTACATTGCAAGCCAATTGTGATATGAAATTCAGATTGCAATATATTCAAATAAGCTTTCTCAAAAACTTGAAATATAAACTTGAGTGTAGCAAAGACACTTTAAAAAAAAATTTTGAAAATTCTTTATTAGCTCATTGGTAAGCAGAGTCCACGTTTAGTGCTTGGTTATTGCTATATCGGTTCAATCAGTCAGGTTGGAGATGAGTTTAATGGTTTAAAGGAGTTCTATAGACAAGGTAACAGTAGTAGTATCGATAGCATGATAATGTATAACGTAACTTGTCGGATCAACTGTGCAACATCTAACTAGTCAGGCTTCGGCGACCTAACTCTTGCTTTATAGAAAGGCGATGATGTACAGAGTCAAATAAACACACGCTACTAATAGTACCAGGTTATTCGCTTGCCGGAGCGGATAAATAAGTAATTTATTCCGTAGAGATATAAATAAACACTGGAGCCAACGCGTTAGAGTGCAAGAGTAATCATCGATTGCCAACGGGAGGCAACTGTAAACGTCTATTAAAAGTTTATTCGCGATACATTTAACTCCAGTTTTATATGGGCTGATGATATTTACCATGATAGTTGATTACTTGATGCATCAGAAATGCTAAAAATTAAAACAGTGAAGGCTCAATTATTAATCAATTACCTGTAATAAAAAAATACACGATGTCCGATCATATCGCGTAAAGTGTCGAATTAAAGGTCGAGATGTCCTGAATCAGCGAGATCGTTTTCCTAATCGAGACGAAAGCCTTAATTGTGTGATGGACCACACTTGACTTGATTTTTATCTTTCTTGTTGCTTTTAGATATAAAATTATCCATAAACCTGGAAATAACCATTCCCTGTTCATGTGTGGATAGTGCTGGCCTCTGTACTCCCTATTACCACACCACAGCAAAGAGGTTCGGCCATCGTCAATGGGAGGATCAGACCCCAGTTTCCGAGTTCTAGTGATCCCTGTCTTGAGCCTGCTCCGGGGCCAGGGCAGAAGAAGAGGTCGATGAACTGACTAAATAGATTTCGCGCCCGCCCAGATGCCCATCTTCAGATGATTGAAGAAGCCAAAGCTAATTGCTGGCTGCCATATATAACAGCCAACAGCGGCATGTGTTCAATGTGATGACGTTCGGGGGAAAAAAACATTCCAAAGAGTGTTTAGTGTATCCCAGGCTCCACGGTGGCGTTGGGTAGAGCAATTTATGTGCCCGATCCGGTATACCCTAAATCTCTACTATCAACACTAACTAATAAATCAAGTGAGATTCATCACACACTCAAGGGTTTTAATGACTTAATGTAACACTAATCTACTAAAGCTTCAACGCATAGTACACATTAATGTGGTACACTAATTGAGATGATAGGATTTACTATTTGTTTAATTACAAGTAATTAATTAATAATTGACATTAATTATTATTCAGAGAGTATTTGTTTCTACCATATTTAGCGATCCAATAAACCTTTAATGCAAAATATCATTCCCTTATGTGATAGGGGAATTTCAAAAAAATTGTGAATACACCTTTGATGTCTGTTTTACTGAATTTAAGTAATTATGGTTCAATTTAGCCCTACATCACATATTACATATTATTAGTCAAGGCGTCAATTTTTTTTTTAACTTGATGCCTACTTTAAATTAAATTTAAAAAATCTTTTAATACTAACTAATTACTTGACGACACTTACTGGCGGTGTATAAAAAATATATTTGTCATATGAAACGGGACTTTATAAGCAACGTAACTATTAAAATACCCATACAGTAATAGCATATTTATAGAGATTTATGCTCATAAGCGTTTTTTGTGAAACGACAATTATTTTACAACAACTTTATTAAGATAAAATTACAATCTGCCTCATTCGGAAATAAGTAGTTGTGATAAATGATCTAATTCATACTATATTTACAATTTCATTCACTCGCTCATTCATGCAGTATTTACAAACATTGATTCGCCATTGGTTCGCCATCCGAAGCCGCCCAGGACCTATCATCAGGACGGAATGGGTGTGAAACAGGATGATATTTTAGAAATTTTTTAGTTAGATTCCACAAGGAGTTATTCTTGGTACGCAGTTTAGTTAGATTCCACAAGGAGTTATTCTTGGTACGCAGAGAGGAGAGGTGGGAATTAAAATAACCGGAACGGAAGGATGCCAATTGCCGCTTTACCAATCTGCAGTACTGATTGTACGAGCGACGATCAGCAGGATGTCGGGATCTTTGACACACTGTTCTCGAGGGGCGTTTGGATTTGATTAGGTCTTTGAGAAACTGAGCTAAAGGATTGTGATTGAGGATTTTTGGATGGCGGTGGAGTGACGATCTCTCCCAGGCAGGCCTCTGGATCAGAGTAGTGAAAGAATGAATTGCATCATCTAGGTCTTGGGATGTTTACAGAGATACTTTGAGGTCTACAGTCTGAAAGAATTTGGTGGAAGTGGTCGCGATCAACCCGGCCCCTGATAAATGAAGGAGGAGGCAGTTTGTGGATAGATCTTAAGGAACTGGTTAGGATCAAAGGGCTATGATCGGGGGAGAGGTCGTCGAGCCGAGTAAGTGAATAGTTTATTGTTCCTAAACTATTTTAAAAGAAGAAGTCGAGGAGTTCAGGATTGCGGTTGGGATGGCTAATAGGTGGCTGTGTCAGGAGGGATAGTGGAGCAATATTTCCGTGTCAGTGTAGAGAGCAAAGCACGTCCTCCTGTATTTGTGGATCTTGAGCCCCAATGTTGCAACAATTACTAGTGGCCAGTACTAAGCCTGCATAGGATTTAATAGGGTCGCTATGTGCGAGTTGGAACCACTTGAATTGGTTGCTGAGCCCGGAGGAAAAATGGCTGTACTTTAATTTAGGTATGGATCCATGGTTTTTAATGTCTGTCTGTCTGCATCTTCTACGATAGCGGTTGCAAAAAATAATTAACCTTATGTTACGCGGTAGTTTAGGTTCGTAGGCAAGGAAAAAGTTCGTGGCACTCCTACAAAGATTATGTTACCTGTACAAAATATTGTTAACAACATAAATTATAGAAAATATCCTTTAGTTTAATTTGATTAATGGCTATGTTTGTGATAAAAACGGCCAGAAAAAACAAGTTTACGTTCGAAAAAGTAATTTCTGCTAACACGTTTGGATGACTTGGTTGATAGTGGTAAGCTTCGTGTATCATCCGATCTCGAGTTTATTAAGCCACCTTAGATAATATTATATCAAGAGTTACAAATAGGAATTAATTCAATTGTTAATTGGGGGCACTCTCCGGTAAATTTTACACATTTGCGAGAAACAAGTTTGCTGATCCGTTTCATTAAATTCGCTTGGGCTTGATTATCCGCTTCGCTTCGCTCTTTCATGATTTAATATGCTCAGGAGTATATATAAGAATTCATTTGTTCGTTTGGTAATTGAACATCAAAGGGCCCCCGACTAGTCAAATGGACATAGAGTGTCTTAGCGTTCATAACTAAACATATATGTATATGTGTGCGTATTCCTATACCCCTAAGTACCATAGGTAAAAACTATTTTGTAGAAAATTTTTAATATAGTAAATAGATAGCAGTACTCTGTTTCATACAAACCATACTTTTTGTTCAGATCTACGAGGTTTGATCGAAAGGTTTCGCGGGCTATATGATTCCGATGGTTTTTTTTTTATCATGTTGTCTCTGCAATTTGCAGCTGTTTATTGTTGTAGTAGCAGTTGATAAGGTTATACGTGTTTTGGTATTCTCGGTGATTTTTATTTTTAAAAAAATAGTTTTGAATTTCTATTAAATTTTGTAAAAAAAAAAAGTGCAGCAAAGTTTTTGGAATGTTGACAGTGGTTTTTGGTGAATCTACCATAAGTAAAGCAAGAGTTTATGAGTAGTTTGGGCTTTTCAAAGAGGGCCTTGAAGACGTTGAAAACGCTGAACGTCCTAACATTTCAATGATCGATGACAACATCGAAGAAGTTAAGAAAATGATTCTGGACGATCGCAGAATTACTATCAGAGAGGTTGCTGATGAAGTTAATATGTCATTTGGATCATGCCAAACATTGTTGTGGCCACCTCTTAATTATGAATAATTATAAGTTCCCCTCTTCTCGTATCAGACCTCGTATCTATCAATATATGTCTATGAATATCAGAAAATATGTATCTATGTTTCAATATGTTTAGTAAAGGTTATGACGTCAGTGAGAGTGGGGGTGGAGCTAGTGGGGGGAACAGCCGCAGGTGGGAACCCATCCCCACCACACACAGCTGTCGTGAATTAGCATAACGAACCGGACCGTCACTTGAAACACTACTCTCTCCTCTCTCTCTGCACTGGCGTTTGCTGCTCTACTTAAACCATGGTCTTCTCATTCAACTACCTCTGCATCTCTCTCTCCTAACCTCACTATGTTTTAGTCCGGCGTTGGCAGACCCTACACCTTTCTAGTGGGAATCTCTGCCTTCGTCTCGCTAAAACTAGCACCTCCTTGGGAGAGACCTCTCCCTCGCGGACGACGGTTGCCGTGGCCCTACAAACTTACCAGTAGCGTCTCCCACGGCAATCCAATTTGCTTCTCTCCGGTTCACACTCGCCTTTGGGATCCGGACGGTTTTCGCCTACCCTTAGACACCGTGTGTGAATTCGTGGTCATTCCAATACCGCATAAACTACCTACAAACCTACCCTGTACATCTTTTCCTGAACATAGTGCTTTGTCGGGGCACACACCTTCTAAAGATCTTCATCATCAGATATTCATCAGATCAAAGCGAATTAAAGCTGCCCGCCGACTAGGTCGGCAGCCAGGGTGAAAGACCACAGGTCCGCCCGCCTTATCTCTTTCTGGGTGCTCGTCGGACGGTGGCTATGAGGTTGTAGTGACCCTAGCCCGCGGTGGGCGTCTCCTCCCCACTTTGGGGATACTCAGTTATCTGAGCCAGTTTTTTACGAAAGTTTTGGGCATGAAACGTGAGGCAGCAGAGTTCGTTCCAAAATTGTTGAACTACGACCAAAAAAAACATTGCCAACGAATTGCTGAACGAAGTAAACAACAACCCACAGTTTGTTAAATGCATTATAACATATGACGAAACATAGGTATATGGGTATGACGTAGAAACCATCGTTTTTTTTAATGGCGTAGTGCTTCATGAGTTCCTATATAGCATATAGTAGGGATAAGTAGATCCGCTATCGGCGAATCGTGATCATTACAGGTTCCCCGCTTTAGACAAGTCAAGATAGAATGATGAATATGCTATAAATTGATTCGGTTGAATCAAAAAAAGAACGATACCTCTCAAAATACAGTCGCTTTTAATATTGACGACATTTAAATAAAATTTAATAATTATATCAGGCATATATAGTAGCATATCCATTCGCATTCATATATAATACAGAGTTTTTAAGTTACTATTTCCAAAATGTACGGCCAATGTGGGTAAAGTGTGAACGGACAAAAACCCTCAATACTATAGATGCTAAAACTATAGATGATAACAGGGATATTTGATTGAAATTTAGTACTTTGTTTACAAAGAAATAGAAAAACAATATGCTAAAAAAAAAGTTTCAAAGTTATCATTTAAGACATTTAAGAATACAAGTAGCACATTTCAGACAAATTTCATTCATGTAAAATAAGAGGTTTTTAGGTTATCATCTCCCAAATCTAAAGTAAATATTAGTTGAATGCGAAGGTAGAACAGTAACCGCTAGTATTCAATTGCTAATTACATATATCATTTCTACTATTAGCCATATTTCAATGAAACTTTGGATTTGTATTAGGTTTATATCAGTAACACGTTAACTAAAAAATTCACTGACATTTAAAATATACTTTATAATTTTTATACTGTACTATATTAATAACACAATTTCGATTTTACACTATAGACATAAAATATTCCTGTCAGATAGAAGATTGGTTTAAATAAATATTCGGGTAACGGTGAGTATGGAATGTTTGTTTGTTGTTTAAGATAAACAGGGGAACATTTTGAAAATTAATATCTCTCTTAGAAATGTATGTTATCATATGAGAAACGTAGACTTAAGCTGATTCTTTTAGGGGTTAGATAGTGAACTTAAAATTGAAAATAGGGTTATGAAAATAGCATTTTTGAGTAAAGATTTCCAAGCAAAATAGCTGATTTCAAAAAAACATTTCCTGAAAACCCATTAAAACCGGAAATTAGAAATTGCACTAAATAACGACTTGTGTGTTGTTAAATGTATATATATTTTGTCATTTGAGTAGGTTTTTCCTGGTTCTTATCCTATTGGTACCTGTGGTACACACATCAAGAGTAATGGAATGCCCTAAAGTTGTTTTTGTACTCAAAATTGTCATCATACAAAGGATATCCGAAACATTTATTGATAGTTGCAAATTAAATGAAAACCTTTCTTCTTGCATCATATATTTTAACCTTTATCTTCTAAATGTACGCTAAACGATTGAATGAGATGGATAAACAATAACCGTCAATATTCAATCGTTTATATTATCTATATAGGACTATATTTAAATTAAATTTAGTATTTTTAATAAATTTTATACAGTATAGTATTTATTAAAAGTCAGATTTATATAAAAAAAGAAGTTTTAAAATAATCATCTTCCAAATAAATATTAAATATAGGAAACAAATGAAAGGAGAACACTAAATGATTTTTTTATCTATATTAGCTTTATATAGTAGGACATTTTATTCAATTATTGTAGATGAATCAGTTTTAAAGTTATATTGCAAATGTAATGTAAAAGTCAATTAATTGTGAAAAGAGTACAGTGGGATTAAAGCAGTTATTCTGCATGCAATTTATAAAAAAAAAAAAAATGTTTTAGTCTTCTGGCGCCATTTCAAACGAAAAATCAGTCGAAAGCAAGTCTTAAACAAATACAGAGGAAATTACTGCCGCCTTATCTAATCAAGAGAGCGCACTAAACTGTTCAAACTATTGCTCATTCTTGAAATATTTGCTCACGTCACAGGTGTTCAAAATTTTATATATATCCGGTCAGGTTTGAACCTATGTTGGATTTAATAGTTCCGGCAGGCATGAGTTGGGAACGCTTGGGTTAATTGTCGAGCCCAAATGAAAAATAGAGCTCTACTTTCATTGAGGTATGGGTCCATCTTCTAGTATGTACGTCTGTCTATATGTTCTAGTTAAATAATCTTTCTAGAGGAGAGTATTTTAAAAGAAAAGGAAGAAAAGCTTTATTATGAAGTACAAGCTAAACATTGGTATATACAAATACTAAGAGTTACGTTACTACATACTAGATGGAATGTCTGGGCAAAAGTGGGGTCTGGGGCTAAAGCTGAGACATATACGAGTATGTATAAGAAAAGGATAAGATTCTGGGAAGAGGGAGGGAAGTCTTGGATGGATGCGGTAGTTTACTTCAAAAATAACAAGGAACCATCAGTGACTTCCATGAAGTCACGAGGCAGGTATACAGTTCTGCTTAAGCCCATTCTACTTTTAGCATTATATATAATATTAGCATTATAAAACTTATGATAGAGGTCTCATTGATCAATCCAACTTATACACTATCACAACCTGCTCAGAAGCTGTTTAGGATTAATAGTGATCTGATCGTTCATTGGTTATACACAAATTAAAGACGGTAATGGAATATGAATGTAAAACTATTTCGAAAGAATAAGGTAAAAGAGCCAACAGTAAAAACCTCGTATTTTCCTCCGTCCCAATTTCAGTTAATAACCTATTTACGCATTTTCAAGGTTTTATTTATATTATTCAAAATCAGAAACCCATAATGTTTTTTTTTGGATTTCATATTTGATATTGGGAACATATGGAAAATTTATCCTTATATTTTCTAGTAAAGACTAAAAACAGTATATATATATATGTATATATGTAAGTTTCGAATTCAGAAACTTAAAGGAGGTGGAGGTTCTCGGGTTATAAATCGAACACTTGCAGATGCAGTTTAGAATGTAATATTAAACATATGGACACACTAGCTAGCGCTACAAATATTACAATAAACAAATAAAACTTATAATTAACCTGAATCAATACAATTGTCGATAATAAGTGTTGACCATTGTCTTAACAAGAGTACCCATATTCAGGAGGTTACAACTGGGAGCATCATTCGATCCTAGCGCGCTCTGTAGGGACCTAACATATGTGCCGAAGTTTGGCGGTAACGTTCAAACTTACATATATATATGCCTACAGGAGCACTGATGGTGAGCAAGTGTCATCGGAGTGGGGGGGGGGGGGAGGGTAGAAAAGGGACTCCGGATGAAAACGCGGTAGAGGAAGGAAGAGGCTGCGCAGCGTGCACTGCTGAATATTTGCGGATGTCTATGTATACAAATAATGTTTGTTTTTTGTTTGTTTTTTTATGAGAGCGTTATTAAATGTTAATGTGTAATATAATAAATTGATAGTTAAGAAAGTCGTAGTGTTTGGTCCGGGTTTTAACTAATCAATAGATTAGATGTATATTAATAAATTTTGTACGAAGGTTCAGTTAATTTAATTAAGTTCATAAAAAAGATACATTGTAATATATATATTTTTTAGTTTTTAGTTTTAAGCTCCCTATTTTAAACCATTAAGTTTGATTTAACGTGTAAGGTTCTTTTTAAACTTCCAGAGGGGTTTCGGTTCCAATGAGTAAACCACCACAACAAAATCACCTTACTAAAGATAAGCTTATCTAGCAGAATCACAAACACTTGAACGTTAGTTTTTTCGGGCGCCAATTGTTATGTTAATATATATGAGGTTAAATTAGAAAAAACAAAATTTTCTTTAACTCTTTTAATCCACCAGTCTGTGACAAATTAATATGTTAATAACGATTTTCGTTTACCTTTATAATTATTATATATTGATAAACTGTAGGTCCTTTTTTTCTTCTCACTTCATTCACTACACCAACAACAGAAGTCTTCAAATCTTCCCAACTTCAAATCTTCATCCAAAGCGTCCCTCGGGGATAACCAGCAGAACAACCTCCTAGCCATCTTGTTTTCCAAGTACCCCCTCCTTTTCCAAACTTGTTTGCAGCTCTTTTCTGCCCACTAATTTCAAATTTAAATCAAAGGCAAAGCATCTGAATATTTGATAAATGTTTCCTTGGTAAAATACTTTTTTAAGAGGGATGCGTGGAAGATGCCTCTGATGGTATCAGATGTGAGGTCACCTAATAGGTAGATGTTAGTTCCCATTTTGTGTTTTCTCATATATGGTCCTTCAAACTTTTTTGATAGTTGGCCAACTATTTGATTTTCGGCATTGCTGATAATATTTGATCTGACAAGTACCAGGTCCAATAATTTTAATTTGCTGTTTTCTTTGTGAGTCAAATTGGTATGATATTTTTTTAAGTGTTCCTCGTTCAGTCGCTGAATATTTTGTAGGATGTTATTGTGTTCCTCTTGTGATAGCTTTGGATTCTGGCTTTGTACTTTTTCCCATGGCCGTGGTGCATTAAGTCCCCACATGGCGGTATAAGGCAGATGTTCTATACTAGAATGGTAAGTACAATTCATGCAGTCCTCTATTCCCTTCAGGTGTTTTACCCAACCGTTGTGTTTTTCACCCAACATGACTCGAAGGTACCGCACAGTACCTTATAGAAATATTTCTTTATTCACTCTCTCAGCAAGGTTACTTTTGGGTCTTCTTATAGCACTAAGGTTTCTTTTGATTCCTTTTAATGTCAAGAATTTATTCCATTTCTCGGTGGTAAAAGTGGTCGCATTGTTTGTTAGAACTTTGTTAATCTGACCAATCTCATTGGTATGTTCTATATATTGAAGTAATTTCTTTTTTGTCTCTCTTAAATTCGCTTTAATTGTTGGGTACAATTTTGTGTATTTTGTATAATTGTCTATGATTACCAAAATGTATTTGTATCTAAATTGTCCTGTTGGGAAAGGTCCAATATAGTCAATTGACACTAAATCTAGTGGACGTTTTGATCTAATGACCTAATCGTGTTTTTTCACATGGTGATGACTTACTGATTTGACATTCATGACAGGTTTTAATGAACCTCTTTATCAATTTTTTTAGATTTTTTATGTAGTAGTTTTCTTTAATTAATTTCCATGTCTTCATGTATCCTATATGGTAGTGTCCTTCATGTATTTCTCTTACCAGTTCATTTAGGCATTCTATTGGTATCTCTGTCAACCGTTTGTCCTTTACTTTAACATACTTGACTCCATCCTGAAACTTGACTCTCCATTGTTATCTTGTGATTTCATTAGATATTTGTGGTAGTAATCCTCAATAGATTGTGAGGCTTAGAACTGTTTTATGCCACTTATATTCCGACTTATTGCATCAGCAATTTGATTTTCGAGGTTCAGTACTTGTAGATAAATTATCCATCTCTGTATTCTACATGCAAACAAGTGGCACAGAGCTTGGTGATCAGAGAAAACATTTATTTTGTATCCTGCGATAGTGTCATAGAATTTTTTAATTGCAATTATAATTGAGTATAATTCCTTTTCTGTAACGGTGTAAACTCTTTTTTCTCGTTCGTTTAATTTTTTACTGCAAAAAGCAATTGGTAGCTTATTATTTTTTCCATCAACTTGATATAATACTCCTCCCACAGCTAAATCAGAAGCGTCACATTTTAAAAAAAATTCTTTCTCAAAATCCGGGTAGTTTAAGTTAACATAGTTACACATTTCTTCCTTTAATCTGGTGAAGGCCATCTCTTTCCTGTTCCCACTTCCAAGGTGTATTGATTATTATATTGTCGGTCAAGGGTACAGATAATTCAGAGAATTTTGATGTAAAATGATTGTAAAAGTTCACCATGCCCAAAAATGATTGAAACTCTTTTTTATTTGCGGGTCGTTTGAAATTTCGTATACCCATTGTTTTATCTAGGTCCTTTGTTATACCCTCTCTGCTTATATTATGTCCCACGAATTTAATTTGGGTCTGTATAAATTTGCATTTATTTCAGTATCAAACAACTTTATCAAGATGAAATTACAATCTGCCTTAATACTTAATAGGCAATAAATAATTGAGATAAATGGTTTCATTCATACCATATTTCAATTCATCATTCACTCGCACATTCATACAATATTTACAAACAGCCCAGGGGCCCCCCAAGTCCACATAGTTGTTGCCTCCCTCGCATGCGAAAGAGGAAGCGGAGTCTTGGGAAGTCCCCCACGCTCCCCCACCAGCCACGCCACCGAAAACGAGTGAGGCCGACTAAGAGCGCGAGAGCCACATACGCTCAGGCCATGATTGGAGAAACTGGCCATTGCCTGGACTCCCACTGTTGCGCATTTATAGAAGGTCACGAGGCCACTGCCGTTTCAGTCTCCGAGGAGGATTATAGGGATGAGTGGAGCAGTGCAATGGCTGTGCTACGGGATTAGGGTGGTTGGATAATATGGAATTTCGTGAATTTGGAAGGGATGAGTTCAAGAATGTAGGTTATATTAAGATCATTATGAAGGGTTTTGTTGCTGGCATTTACTATTGTTCTCAGAACTTTTGATTGAAAGGATTGGATGCGCTTGATGTTCGACTTTTTTGCTGTCCCCCATAAGTCTATTCCGTATGTCCAGATTGGCTTAAGTATAACTTTGTAAATAAGTAGTTTATTTTCTATTGAGAGATGGGATGTCCTTCGAAGTAGTCTGTACAGTTGTCCAAAGCGTCTGTTTAGTTCTTGCCTTTTTAGTCTCGTATGTGGGTTCCAGGTCAGTCGTTTGTCAAGATGGAAGCCTAAGTACCGTACTGTCGCGGATACAGGGAGAGGAATAGAATTAAAATAAACTAGTGGACAAGTCTTGCGACAAAGGGTGAAGGTAATGTGGGAGCATTTTGCTTCATTAACTTTGATCCGCCATTGATTGCACCAATACTCGATCTCGTCAAGGTGTTTTTGAACGTTATGGGATGCTATGTCGGGTTGTGGGTGGGATGACAAGACTGCAGTGTCATCTGCAAATGTGGCCAAGAAGGTATTGGGAGTAGAGGGGACATCAGCGGTGTATAGGTTATAGAGGATGGGGCCCTGTGGAACTCTTGCATTTATGGGATAGTAGTTAGAGTATTCTAAACCACAGCGGACTTGGAAGAAGCGGTTTGAAAGGTAGGACTGTAAGATTAGGATAAGGGTCTGTGGTAAATATCTTTTGAGCTTGTAGAGCAAACCTGCGTGCCAAACCCTGTCAAAAGCTTGAGCTATATCAATAAAGGCAGCAGTGCAATACTGTTTGGTTTCAAGGGCTGAGGAAATGTGATCAACAACGCGAAGGCCTTGTTGAGCAGGGGAATGTCGTTGGCGGAAACCAAACTGGTGTGTGGGAAAAAGGTTTTTGGATTCAACAATTGGAAGTAGACGTTTTAGTAGGTGTTTCTCAAATATTTTTGAGAGGATAGGGAGTAGGCTAATTGGACGGTAAGATGAGGCGTCATTGGGTGGTTTACCAGGTTTGGCGAATAGGACAATAATGGAATGTTTCCAGAGGAGTGGAAAGTGCGTCGTTCGGATAATGCAATTATATATATATAGGTTAGGAAGATTATGGCTTTAGGAGGAAGTTGTTTGAGAATTTGAGGAGTAAGGAGATCATATCCAGGGGATTTTCGGTAAGGTAAGTTTTTCAGAAGGTATTTGACCTCAGGGGGGTTAACGGCTTTTGGTGGAAGTGAGAGAGGTATAGGTGAAGTGAGGTAATCTTCAACAGTGGTGCTATGAGTATGGTTTTGATGAGAAAAGTGAGGTGTGAAAGTAGGGGTAAGATGCAGAGCAAATTCCTCCAACCTATCCCCATCCAAAGCCACCCAGGACCCATCATCACGACGGAGTAGGTGTGAAACAGGATGATACTTTAGGATTTTTTTAGTTTCATTCCACAGGGAGTTATCCAGTGACCTAGATAATTTATTTATAAAAACGCATTTTATCATAACAATGTTTGTTACGTTAATAAAAAAAAATGAAAAAAATAAAATAAGCGCCGCTGGGATTCGAAAACTCACAGCTTCCAGGGGCAAGTCACCGGTCTTGGCTCTGAGCCACCAGACCGTCTGGCTCAGATAGCCTATTGCTTCGTGTTATCTCCGATCTGTGAACGGCTAATGGCAAGGCTTCCAATATGGCCGACTTCTCGGTCCGATTTCACTTATTACACTTAACACAAATGTAATAAGAGATTTACTCACGTCTTGAGGGCTCCCTCGTGGCCAGCTCCCGTAAGTTGCCTGCTGGAACAATTTTATAACTGAACTGTGGCCAATAGACCGTAGAATACAGTATTTGAAGGACGAGCGAAGTAGAGAGGTGTTCTAGAAGGTAGCGCATGCGCAAATGTTTTTGCGCATGCATTTATTAAAATTTAACGTTGCTCCTGCCTTAAGCAAATGTTCAAACATTATTTTCAAATGTAATATATGGTCATTGAAAGTTTCCGAAAAAATAATGATATCTTCCATATAATTTTTTATGTTGTTTTCATATCCTATCGGTATCACGAATGTGATGGCTTTGATAAAGGCTGCTAAGGAGTTAATCAAACCAAAGGGTACCCGTGTGAATTGGTAGACATTATTTCCAAATTTAAAAGCGGTGTAAATTCTAGAATTTGGGTGCAGATTTACTTGCAAAAAACTGTTTCGCAAATCCAATATTCTGATATAATTTACCTTATTCATCTTCCTTAATATATTGTGTATTTTTTCTGGGGTAGTGTATTCTGGCAATGTACGTTCGTTTATTTTACGAGCATCAATGCATGGTCGTAGTTCTCCATTTGGTTTTTTATAAAAACGAGAGTATTTACATAAGGAGAGTTTGACGGTTCTATCAATCCTTGTGTTATCCATTTATTTATGATGTTTTTCACAATTGATAAATTAGTTGGCTTAATTGGATAAGCCTTACAGCAATATGGACTATCATCTTTGATTTTTATTTCATGGGTGTATGTGTTTAGTAGTCCAATTTCATCCCTTCCCAGTATCTCATACTAATTTAAAAGGTAATTTATGGCTTTTAACTCGTCTTCTGTGCCAACCGTAGTTGATTGGATTTTTCTTACTTCAGCTTCGTCCTCCTCAGTATCCTCTCTTCCTTAGATCATAATCACACTCAACTTCCTGGTTTTATTAAATCCTTTTATTTGTATTTTTTCTTAGATTTCTTCAAATTTCCTAATAATTTCTTTCTTATCTTCCTCTCTTTTAATTTTATCTTCTTCTCTATTTTTGTTATCTTCTTCTCTATTCGCCTCAAGTTTTTTATTAATCTCTTCCATCAATTTCCTGTTTGCTTCCATTATCATTGTAAGCATGTCACTGTTATCCTTTGTCTTCTGGGGAACCGACTCTGGCACAGTTCCTATTATTTTACTTACTTCCTCCTGGTTATATTCAGCCATATTTCCTGGTTGTTTCGATTCGTTTTTCCTCATTAAATTGATAAGTACAGACTTTTGTTAGGGTACAAGGGTATTTTATTTTTTTATTCTTCACGTTTTTCAAATTAATCAAGTCCCTGTTCATGGCCCATTATGTAAGGTTCTTCTTAAACTTCCAGAGGGGTTTGGGTTCCAATGAGTAAACCACCACAACAAAATCACCAGCGCCAATTGTTATGTTTAATATATATGAGGTTAAATTAGAAAAAACAAAATTTTCTTTAACTCTTTTAATCCACCAGTCTGTGACAAATTAATATGTTAATAACAATTTTCGTTTACCTTTATAATTATTTATATATTGATAAACTGTTAGTCCTTTTTTCTTCGCACTTCATTCACTACACCAACAAGAAAAGTCTTCAAATCTTCCCAACTTCAAATCTTCATCCCTCCTTTTCCCAACTTGTTTGCAGCTCTTTTCTGCCCGCTAATTTCAAATTTAAATCAAAGGCAAAGCATCTAAATATTATGACAATATGAACAAAATGTATGATCCTGTTGGTGATCTATCCTGACTTAAATTTTTAGAACCCTTACAAACGTTTCACTTTACTTCCAGCTAGAATTAAAAGTCAGCAACCACTTAACTCATTCAAACTACATAGCTGCTTAAGCAAATGAAATAAAAAAATTCGAACTATATAAAAATCGTGGCATCCAGAATAGGGAAATGCACCAGCTTATGTCAATGGGGATTCAACGAGAACCAACTAAAATACCGGGAAGCGCTAACAAATGAATATTTTTTACGTATTACGAAGCTACACTTTCAAGCAGAATTACGTAAACGTATTTGAAAAAAAATTCATGATCAACGGTTGGAAAGCAGTTTTTTGCTTGTTTATTATTGAGCTTGAAAGTAAGCTTGTGATTTAGACCTTCAAACGGGTTCCGGAAAATCGTCTTTTATCATACCGTCAGTATCTTGTATTTTCACGCAGGGCTGGAAGGAAGGCTATCCGGTCAGGAACAACGCACATTTATCGAAATTAAAATTAAAATTCACTGCACATCTAGAAATTTGAACCCAGAACCATTATACTATGAAGGAGTAACAATAAACACTAAATCCAACCAGAGCTCCGAAAAAAGTTATTTACTCTGTTTAGTAATGGGTTAATCAGCTGACTAAACTCATATAGCCGTTTCAGTAAGATGGTGTACAGAAAGCCTGGCCAACTACTGTGCTTTCCTAAGGGAAAATGAGTAACTAGTGAAACCACAAGAAAATGAATAAAAATGAAGCGAATCTGCTTTGGAATACCGGAATAAAGGTTAAGAGGTAACTACCTAGCCACAACCACGCTCCTAAGGGCCGCAAAACGATTACGGTGACAGTTTAGTAGGCCTTATCTCTTCATGAGATTATCATGGATTATTTTAAATTAGTAAATTAAGTATTGAAGGCTCCCGATCTAATGACTTGCGAAAAATATATTTCGAAAAATTCCCTCCTTACTTTTGCATAAAATGTACCAACCATAATACGATATGCTAGGTTATTACAAAAGTCCTTGTAAATGACATCACTGTTTGATAATTTTGTTAATATAATTGATATTATTGTTAATATTGTAAACATTTTTATTAAATTATTCTACGTACCCATACCGCCTTTATATTCCATTCACTATTATATATTGCTACGAGAATGTTCGGGAAAGATATTGCGATTCGTGGTCTTTTAAGACACTACTAAGATTCCAAGTCCATATACTAAGATTCCAGCGCAAAGGCTTCAGCCCAAGGAATTTGTTCAATCAGCGCTTTGGTTAAAACACTTCCTGTGTTCAAGAAGCGCCTTCAGATCAGGTCGCCCTTCACAATTCAATGATGGTGATTTACTCAAGATTTTAAGCCAGGAAACCCGCGTGACGACACTCTAATAAGTGGGTGCAATAAGGGCTTCAAATGCACCCGTAAATATACACTGGCAGGCAAAAAATTCCACCCACCTGATTTTTTCATGTTTTCATCTCAAAATATTTCTCCTTTGGATTGGTCAATTTGTTTCATGAATAAATATGTATTTTTTTTATTTTTTTTCAATTAGAAATGTCAATATAGAGGATAGTACCCATAATCCTTAATTCAATTAAAGGACTGTCGTTCCCAATGGAATTAAAAATGTTTATTAAGTGTCATTTGCGTTCTGGTGCAGCAAATTTGTTAGTATCGGCTTCGATATTTTAATTTTCTCAATTTTAAGTTTAAAAATTCCTCTTCGTGCTGAGGATGTTGCACGTGGTGTGGCACTTATTGATGATGGACGTTGCATTAGATATGCAGCTAATGCCATCGGAGTTCCCTATGAAACTCTACGAGACGCCGTCAGGCGTTTTCGAGAAACTGGATCTTACCATAGAAGGGCCGGTTCTGGACGGCCTAGGGCAACAGAACCACAGGATGACCGGTTTCTTACTTTAAGAATTTTACGAAACCGGCACCTTACCGTTGTTCAAGCGATTCATCAGCTCCAAGAAGTTCGAGATGTGCAAATTTCTGAACGTACTGCTCGGAGAAGATTAAATGAGTATGGACTAATGGCTTTTCGCCCAGTAAGAGGACCAGAACTCACAGAGTTACACGGCTGGCTTTTACTCGAGAACACAGTCATTGGACTATGGACGAATGGTGGGCTGTACTTTTTACAGATGAATCTAGATTTGCTCTACGATCTCCAGACGGGCGTGAAAGGGTGTGGAGAAGAAGAAATGAAAGTTATGCAGCCTGTAATTTCACCCAGAGCCAACCTTTTCAACGTGGTTCCTTAATGGTGTGGGCTGGGATTTCAATGGAGTGCCACACAGAATTGGTTGTTGAGACTTACATTCTCTATCATGTTCAACAAAGCAGCCTGTTAAGTACTGCGTAGTGGACTTGAGATCTCCATGTTTTTCCCAAGGACAACTATCGGTGGCTTGCTCATAGGTTCCTCCTAATCCTAGAATTTATTTATTCTTGTTCTGATATAATCTAAACTATGAATGCTGTTTATAATCAGTGTTTGAGTACTCAGTTAAATACATTATAATTTGTATAATGTTAATAATAATACTGTAAATAAAACTATTTCGATTTTACAATATAGGCCTAACTTATTCCTTTTCCTGTCTAATATAACATTGGTTTAAATAAATCTCCGGGTAATGCCGGGTAAGAAATGTTTGTTTGTTGTTCGAGATAAACTCTGGAACTTCTGGAACATTTTGAACATTAATATGTCTGTTCGGGCTCCATAGGAAGTGAATAGGTTTTGATTAGAAGGGTACTTCAAAATAAAGAGACCTCATTTTTTTGTTTAAACTTAATTTTTGTATGAGAAGATTTCTGAGGAGTCAACAACAATTTATTAAGATAAAATTACAATCTGCCTTCTTTATTAGACAATAAGTAATTGAGATAAATGTTATCATTCCTACCATATTTACAACATCATTCACTCGCTCATTCATACAATATTTACAAACAGCCCAGAGGCCCCCCAAGTCCTTATGATTGTAACCTCCCTCACATTGAGGCAGCGCATTGAGACGCGAAGGAGGCAGCGGAGTCTTGGGAAGTCCCCCACGCTCCTAAGTCAGCCGCGTCACTGGATAAGAGCCAGCGGAGGCTGACCAAGAGCGCGAGAGCCACAGACGCCCAGGACATGATTAGAGAAACTGGCCATTGCCAGGACTCCCACTAACACTTAGTTATAGCAGGTTACGAGGCCACTGCCGTTTTAATCTCCGAGGAGGTTTATAGGGATGAGTGGTGCAGTGCAATGACTGCGCTAGGGAATTAGGGTGGTTGGATAGGTTACTATGGAATTTTATGAACTTGGAAGAGATGAGTTCAAGAATATAGGGTATATTCAGATCATTGTGAAGGGTTTTGTTGCTGACGTAATAAGGGGCATTCACTATTGTTCTCAGGACTTTTGATTGAAAGGATTGGATGCGCTTGATGTTCGACTTTTTTGCTGTCCCCCATAGCTCTATTCCGTATGTCCAGATTGGCTTCAGTATAACTTTGTAAATAAGTAGTTTATTTTCTATTGAGAGATGGGATGTCCTTCGAAGTAGTCTGTACAATTGTCCAAAGCGTCTGTTTAGTTCTTGTCTTTTTAGCCTCGTATGTGGGTTCCATGTCAGTCTTTTGTCGTGATGGAAGCCTAGATACCTTACTGTCTCAGACACAGGGAGAGGAAACGAATTTAAAAAAACTGGCGGACAGGACTTGCGGCAGAGGGTGAAGGTTATGTGGGAGCATTTTGCTTCATTGACCTTGATTCGCCATTAGTTCCACCAATACTCAATCTCATCAAGGTGTTTTTGAAGGTTTTGGAATGATATATTAGGGTCTGAATGGGTTGACAGGACTGCTGTGTCATCTGCAAATGTTGCCAAGAAGGTATTGGTGGTCGAGGGGACATCAGCGGTGTATAGATTATAAAGGATGGGACCCAGGACGCTGCCTTGTGGAACTCCTGCTTTTATGGGATAGTAGTTAGAATATCCTAAACCACAGCGGACTTGGAAGAAGCGGTTTGAAAGGTAGGACTGTAGGATTAGGAATAGGGTCTGCGGTAAATATCCTATGAGCTTGTAAAGCAAACCTGCGTGCCAAACCCTGTCAAAAGCTTGAGCTATATCAAGAAAGGCTGCAGTGCAATACTGTTTGGATTCGAGGAATGAGGAGATGTGATCGAGTACGCGAAGGCCTTGTTGAGCAGTGGAATGTCGTTGGCGGAAGCCAAACTGGTGAGTAGGATAAAGATTTTTGGATTTAATAATTGGAAGTAGGAGTTTTAATAGGAGTTTTTCAAATATTTTTGAGAGTATAGGGAGTAGGCTAATTGGACGGTAAGATGAGGCGTCATTGGGTGGTTTGCCGGGTTTGGCGAATAGGACTATAATGGAGTGTTTTCAGAGGAGAGGAAAATGCGTCGTTCGGATAATGCAGTTATAAATGAAGGTTAGGAAGATTATGGCTTTAGGAGGAAGATGTTGGAGAATTCGAGGAGTAAGGAGATCATATCCTGGAGATTTTTGGTAAGGTAATTTTTTCAGAACATATTTAACCTCAGAGGGGTTAACGGCTTTTGGTAGTAGTGAGAGAGGGATAGGTGAAGTAAGGAGATCTTCAATAGTTGAGCGATGAGTATCGTTTTGAGGAGTAAGGTGAGAAGTAAAAGTACGGGAAAGATGCAGTGCGAATCCTTCCGCCCTCTCGCCATCCGAAGAAGCCCAGGACCGATCATTACGACGGATTGGGTGTGAAACAGGATTTTTTTAGTTACATTCCACAGAGAGTTATCCCTGGTAGAAAGAGAGGAGAGGTGGGAATTGAAGGAATCGGAACGGAAGGACGCCAATTGCTGCTTTACCAGTCTGCAGTACTGATTATATGAGCGGCGATCAGCAGGATGTCAGGATCTTTGCCATACTGTTTTGGAAAGGCGTTTGGATTGGATTAGGTCTTTGAGATGCTGAGGTAAACAATGTTGATTATGAGTTTTCGGATGACGGTGGAGCGACGATGCCTCCCAAGCCGACCTCTGAACCAGAGTAGTGAAAGAATGCACTGCATCGTCAAGGTCTTGGGATGTTGTCAGGGACACTTCAAGGACGGAGCCTGTAAGAATCTGGCGAAAGTGGTCCCATTCAACTGGGCCCCTGATAAATGAAGGAGGAGGCAGTTTGTGGATAGGTCTTAAGAAAATAGTTAATAATAAAGGGCTATGATCGGAGGAGAGGTCATCGAGGCGCGTGAGTGAATAGTTTAGTGTTCCCAAACTATTGTAGAAGAAAAAGTCTAGGAGATCTGGATTTCGGTTGGGATCTGATAGTCAATAGGTGGGTGTGTTAGGAGAGATCGTGGAGCAATGTTTCCGTGTGAGTGCAGACAGCAAAGCACGTCCTTATGTATTTGTGGATCTTGAGCCCCAATGTTGATGATTTGCGTTAAAGTCCCCACCCACAAGGAAACAATGTCCGATGGAGTCTAGAAAGGAGATGAATTGGGAGTCAGAAGTGGATTTATTAGGAGGGCAGTTCACTGATGCTAGTGTAAGGGGAAAAGTGAAGGTGGTGATTGACACTGCAGTGGATTGAAGGAAGTCATGTGCTACCAGAGGAACTATATGATGGGAAATGGAGTTATGGACAATGACAGCGGTGCCTGCATGTGCTCTTCCATCTGGGTGATCAGTTCGATAAGTCTGGTACTGTCGAACTGTAAAAGGTCGCTTACTCGTAAGTCTTGTTTCAGTAATGAGAGCTACGTGGATGCTCTTGTCATGGAGTGGTGCTGTCAGTTCGTTAGTGTGGGTGCGAACACCATTCGCATTCCAAAGGAGAATGGATAAGGAGTCGGAAAAATCCACTTATGGGTTTGTTTAATGGGGATGAGGTAGGTTACAAGATTTGTAAGAAGGTAAATGAGTGGGGTAATTAGGGTTCTGAACTCTGAGAGGAATGACGGTAATAGACTAGTGAGGTCTTAAGAGCTTGAAGGTGGAGGAATATGCGAGATGTGTGGTGAAGGATGGGATTGAGTTTGCCGGTTGCTGGGATGAACGGAGTGCTTGGGAAGAAGAACTTGCGGAGGAGGAGTGGGCAATGCCTGTGACTGCTCTCTGTTCCGAACGGCGTCAGCAAAAGAGACTGAAGGTCTCAAACTTCTGGCGGGGGCGCTTCTTGGGCTACCTGTGACTGGCTTTTCTTGTTCTGGACACCGACGTTGTTCGCTCCTGGACTTCAGAATTCTATAAGCCTTACAGCCTTTATAGTTCGCCGGGTGGCCTTGCTGACAGAGCACGCATACAGCTGGTGATTTTAGGGGCTTCTTGCACAGTTCACTTTTGCGCTGCCCATTGCACTTTACACACCTGGGAGGGTGGTAGCAGTATGATTTTGTGTGCCCATATGCCTGGCAATTATGGCATTGAACTATATCGCGTTTCGGGTAAGGCTTTTTGACCTGTACTCTTGTGCAATACAAGTGGGTAACCTCGTAGATTTTTTCTACTCCAGGTGTTCGCTCTAGATCCACAAAGAATAAGGGCAGTGGTTTCTTGATGCTTGCATTATTTTCTTGTCTTTCCTCACGGAGCACATTCGTGATTTGGCGAACCTTGTATCCTAAGCTTAAGAGCTCCTTCTCTATCTCGTCCGCTGGTGTAGTAAGAAGCAGGTTTCTAATCACTACCCGCAGCGATCTTTCTTGCTTTAGTTGGTATGTATGAAAGTCGGCCTTAGTTTCTTCTAAGTATTTAATTATTGTTCGGTATGTTTCGGGAGTGTCCGGAGATACTCTTGTGTCCCGGGACCGATTGAGGCAAGTGTATTTCCCTGTACCTACAATTTTATTCAGTTGGGTGCATAGTAATTTAAAATTACTGATGTTACGTACGAATATCGCTGGTGGTTTGGGCTGTGTGGGTGTTTGTGTAGAGTCCATGTCCTCTATTCCGATATTTTTCAACACCTCGTATGAGAAAATTTCAACAATATTTTTTAGTATTATTTTTTTTTTCTGGCTATCTCTAGCCAATTAGGAAAAGTGTATGTAAATATTGTATACACGGACATATATTTAAGATTAAAACTTTAAATGTAAGTTATGAAATGTATTTTTATTTCTCTTTAACAGCAATTTTCATTTTATTACATCAACATACAGAGAAAATAGTGAAATGTAAATTTTAAGCTGATTCTTTTAGGGGTTAGATAGTGAACTTAAACATGAAAATAGGGTTAAACAGCCTTTAGAAAGGTAATATGTCGATAAAACATTTTCTGAAAACCCATTAAAACGGGAAACTGGAAATTAAACAAAAGAAGGAATTGTGTCCTGTTAAATTTATATTTATGTTGTCATTTGAGTAGGTTTTTTCTGGATCTTTTCCTACCGGTATCATACACATCAAGCCTTACTTATTTGCTTTATACTTTCTTTCCCATTATTAACTTTTATGTATATTTTCCCTATATTACGATATATATTTATATATATTTTCCCTATGAATATATTGCATTCCAGAGTAATTTCTTTCATGAGTTATGCCATGGATTTTATTTTACAATTAGAATTGAGCACGTCCTTTCTGCACTTATGCAGAAAGCATCATTCACATTGGGTGATTTACCAACTTCTTCACCACGAATAAATAGAAGTTCTCGGCCCAGAAAATATCCACCTACGTTTCCATGTTTTAATAATAAAAACCTTAGGCATCAGTTAAGAGAGGGGGAAACTAGTGCATGACACAGCTGAAGCCCACTAGGGGCACGCGTGGTACAGCCTCTGACCTGCCTATATAAGGCCGAGATTAGGGGCTTTTCCCCATACTCTCGGAATCCTGGCACCTGAAGTGAACTCTTCTTTCTCTATCTCTATCTCTCTGTACTGGCGCTTGCTGCTGTACACGAACCTTCCTAGTGGGACTATCTGCCTTCGTCCTGTAAAACTAGAACCTGCTAGGAAGAGATCTCTTCCTTGCGGATGACGGACTCTGGGAGCCCTGCAAACTTTACCTAGTCTTCCCCAGCGATCCAGTTTGCCTCTCTCCGGTGCCACTCTACTTTGGGATCCAGACGGATCCAGGCGAGTAGGGAGAAAAGTAGCCTAGACTCTGCAAGTAATTGCTAGGTCTTAGCTAGCTAGTCAACGTGATACACAGGGTGAGTTTACTAGCAACGAGTGAATTGACCGGCGAGTAGGTAGTAAACTAACGTGTCGGTTATTCGTATTGATCCGACTCCATAAGGTCTTAGAAGGTATGCCCCGACAGTGAACTATGTTCAGGAGAGGAGGTACAGGCTAGATATTGTAGGTAGTTTACGTGGTCTTGAATTGACCACGTGTTCACACTCCGGTATTTGAGGGTAGGAGAAAATCGTCCGGATCCCAAAGGTGAAATATGATTTGAGTTCCCCTCAGTTTTCATTTTTCCACAACTCAAACACACACCCGCAATTAAAATACAAAACTACTAACAGTAGAAACACAAAAGACTGCTCATCACGTTTACGATCGCAACATATGAAGCTTTTCTCTAAAAACCTTTAGCTTGTAAGCCAACTAGTCAGCGTGTTTAAAAGTTTTGTGTAATCAATCCTACAGAGGATTAAGACAAAAACAAATGCTAGTGACCCCCAAACAGACGGCGCCATGTGAGGTGTCAATTAAAACTAAAAAAAAAACAGCTGTGCCTACGGTTTATTCCTTTTTTCAACTGAAGATTTGTGAATCTTTAAATAGACCTTACAAAGGAGAAATCTGTGGGGCTAGGGTAAGAGGGGATAAGTGCCTTTTATACTACTTTAAACACACACAAAAATTTCAAAATGTTATATATAATATTTACTGTTAAAACATTTTAAAAAAAAATGATTTGTGAAAAGATTTTGCGGTTTCTTTTTTGTGTCCGAAAGGTAAATAGTAAAAAAGGTATTTATTTCCTTTACCCTAGCTACAGAAATATCTAGGCATATGTCTTGTTTGTCAGTTTCTCTGATGCTATTTATTTCTGTTTACAGCGATAGCAAAGGCTGAAAGTGAATTACGGGCAGCCATTATTCGTCGTAACATTTCCGCCCAGAAAGCTATGTCAATACAGAAGCTGTGTTAGGATTGCTCGTTCACTTATTCCTGGAAACAAAAGTTAGTCAGTTTGGAGTTTTTTTGTTTTTTTTTTCACAGAACATGGCAGCCCATGAGTGGGTACCCATTTATGGGTATTGTTGAACAGAAAATGGGAATTCGACGTTGTGACCTTAAATTTGATTGATGTCCTACTCAGTCACATATCTGACCCTTCATTATTTTTCATATTGTTTTCCTGTCATCGGGATATCAAATGAAACTAACATGCAAGATACCATCCCTCTAAAAAGGTTACAATACTGGTGGTTTAGGTTAAAGGTGTTTAAAAATGTGACTTTTTTACTTGATTTTTTATACCCAGTTTCGGTACCTACCAGCCTGTTTACTATTGTGCCAATACGATAAGAAGATCTGTATAAAGGACCTCCATATTTTCGGGTGGGTTGAAAATTGGACAGAAAGAGCTGAAATGGAGTCCATGGTAGACATGAAACTGATGGAAGCAAACTACTTATAAATCTAAATTTGGGGCTTGTTATCTAATCTTGAGATTGGCACATTAATTCAACTTTTGCATGCCATCCCGTGACCATCAGTGCAACAGAATTGTAAATATTATTTCGGGCTTGTCCTTGAAAGCTGGATGCTGACTTGTAATGATGAAGATTCGCCGTAAGTGGGAATATTACGCTAAATGATCAAAGCCGATCAGAACGTGTGAGATCACTCGCGAACGGATTGTTCACTCTACTAGCTTTATCGTGGATCATTTCATAATATTCACCTGCATTGTCACGTTCATGTGTTAGTTAGCATTAGTGAACATTGTACGATAACTCGCAATTAAGCGAGTTCAGTGATCGAACAATACCCAGAAACTTTCTTGAAAGGTTATAAATGATTTTGAAAAACTACTTGGTATTTTGTCAAAAAAATGCTTAATTTTAATTGTTATGCAATCTTGGTAGTAAAAAATTTTCAAAACAAATGGATATTCAAAGTGTATGCTGGCAAATTCTCCCATGTCATTTTCACTTTCCGTCGCCCATCCTGACCTTTAGTTTTGCTTTTGAACCAGCCCATTCCTGTTAAATCCCGAACCACCTATCAACGCCTTATACTCGACAAGCGATTCATTTGGGGCCCCACATCACCTTCAAGTAACAAAAGGTAACAGACGATTCAAAGTACTTCTTCGCCTCATGTATAATCGTATAATAGAAAACAAGAAACTAATTTATACAACGATACCCCAACATTTTTATTTTTTTATTTCCCCCCCCCCTCCTTGCTAAGGACGAACCTCATATGGGGTCTATACTCCAACTTTCCTGGTCCTAAGGTATAGAAGTCTGAGGGAGTACTAAGCCCTCCAATATTTTTCGCATCCAGTCCCTACAATCCAGAATCCTCCACAAGATAACCTATGCTCCCTTTTATTTCAACAACTAGGGGGTACCCTTCACGCTCTCAACATCTCATTCATTCAAGACCTTCAGCTACCAGAACTTCCATTTCCGCCTCTCTGTGCCTTATAATCCGTGTACCAATGCTCTATACTCGCGAGAGAGCGGACCGGTGGCCTCGCTATCTCCTCCAAATCAACTAGCATTTTGTTCTAAGTGGTAAAGTGTCAAATGGTTTTTGCTAATTAATTAGCCTTTCCCCCTCAAAGTTACGAGACGTTAAAAACTGTATCCAAGGGCACTGATTAAAATACTTAGTATTGATTGCATGTCATTATTTCAATAAAGATAATTCTAAAAAATTGACCAAAAAATGCTTATTGCAATCCCCGACTATTCAATCGAACAATATTATTGACATAATGAAAGAAATAATAACGTATGATTAAGGCTGTATTGAATAGAACTAGATAGAAACATACACTATATATAATTACACGAGGATGATAATCTTCTTAACTGTTTCAGGCCATACGTAAACAATGCTAGGATGTAAATTATTACAGGACAACGTATAATTGATAACGAGGTTATAACCTATGATGATTATTAATATTCGGTTCATTCCCAATTTAGCATCTCTGGAAAGTAATTGATTAATATTAACCACCAAGGTAGGATAGAAGGATAACAAATATTAAATTCCAGCAGTCTTGTCCAGTTTATGATTCCGAACTCAACAAAACATGTCATATATTATTTACACCTGCCCAAAACATAATTATTTTAGAAAGCTATTAATTAAAAAAATGTTTAGACATCATGCGATTGAATAATTGATGCCTTGCTACAAACATTTGCTTGTCATTGGTTTAGAGATGTTTAGGATTGGTGTTGTTGTGTTCGTATTCGGTTAGCCTATTTATACAATGTTTATCTCTTGTAAATTCTAATTCACTGTTGTTTTGAGTGCGGTTATATGCTATTTATGTGATTTTGGGTTTTATCGTTGATTTGATCTTATTTTACATTTCTATCAAGATTAAAATTTCTTTTGAGCTTATTTTCTATGAGAAAAAAAAATATATTTCACTTATTGTATATTTTTATATTAAGGAATCATTTATGATTAGGTCTGTTTTCTTTTTGTGGTAAAGCCACATGGCATCTTAGTACATGTAAAATATAAATAAATAAAAAATTAGTCCGTTCATGAAACTTTTTTAATGTTTTATTTGTCATGAAAATGAATAATCAAAGAGTCTAAAAATTTCTATGGTGGTAGGGTGTTTTTATTAGAGGTGGGGATTTGGTTTTGGAATTAGCTTCTGACCAACATACAGCATGACAACTAGAACATTCTAGGTAAATGACCCATGTTTTTTGAGTATTTTTTGACGTTAGATCTAATAAAAACAAAAGCAAGACAATATATATCCACCCTAAAATTTTGTTGTTAGGTTGTTATGCCCATTTCACCACCAATCTTCCCGGACCATAAATCTACCTGTCTATATAAGGCAGAAATCCTGAGTTTTTTATTCAATCAGAATCAGGCACTTGAAGTGAACACTGCTCTCTCTCTCTATCGGCACTGGTACTTGTTGCTCTAATCGAACCAAGGCTTTCTTATTTAATTACCTCTGCACCTTTCTTTCCCAACCTAGCTATGTTTTAGTCCACGTTGTCAGCCTCCACTGCCTTCCCAGTAGAGTTTCCTCTGTGAATCGTGACGAGAGGTATTTAGGAGGCTTAGGAGAGGCTTCACGTAGGATATTTTAGATTTTTATGGTGTCACTGAACCAGTAGTCTCAGAAATGATTGAGGCCATTGATGAGTTTTATGGCACCAATTTTTATTCCATCCAGCAATATGTAGATATGCGAGAGTGTCGCACAGTTATGCCGACGATGTCAACAAGTTATGAGCTTGATTGGATTTATGGGCTTAGATGCCATTTTTTCAACAGAAACAATTGTTATACCGTCATCGGGTACTAGAGTAAGCGGCACAGGCCAAATCAACTGTCATTTGCCGAGAGAAGTTGGCGACGTGAGGTTGAAGGCCATAATCGGTAAACAAGTTTCAAATATAAAAATGAAACGTAGCAATAATCAATACAGCAATACGTAGTAATAAACAGCTCTAATAAAGTTCATGGCAAAACTATACACTCATTTTGGTTTAGAGAATGCTGGTGAGAAAACCCCCAATTTGCGACGTGTCCAGTTATTTCAAATACGACATTAACCCATAGCGTGGTCATTCTTTAACAACTCTGCAATGTGAAAAACAGGTAAGTCAGTTAAAGACATTGAGTTCTAAAGCATCGATGAAAATCTTCTTGAGAGTGTTTACACCTTCATATTTCACGGATGCTACTTACTTCATGCAGTGAAATGGAACTAGTTAAATTGCAGATCTACAATGATGCATGTGATTTCTATGTGAGACACGTACAAAAGTATTATAATCACCTTTCGTGGTAGTTTATGGGTACAATGACAACTAGAGTAGTAAAATATATGAACAGTTAAGGCGATACATTTCGCACCTCAACTTCTGATAACGGAAAGTCCCCAAGTATGCAGGTATCGAGAGAGGTTTCTCACTAACACCGGGAACAAAAAGGAATTTTTACAGTTCCTAGAGCTGACAACATTACTTCAAAAAAGCAATTTTGAAGTGATACGTGCTCGTTGTGAACACCCCGATTGAGATGGCAAGAGCTTCAACTTGAAATTGTCTTAATGTGGAACATGAAGAAGAGCCAATGCTTATCGACCCTGAAGAGTATATTCCTGGTAGTGATCAGATGATTATTGGACAAAATTCTTTTTTTTTTCTTATATAAATAAATTTCTAGTGATTTAGCTTAAATGTGTACCTCATTTCTTAACCTGTATATTACTCACTATTTGTATTATTCACTGCTACTTACTTAGTTTATTACTTACTGGTGCTGCCTTCTGATAAATTTTGGTTGTTCATTAACTTTGTGTAATAATTTTTGGTTCCTTTCAAAGGTAAAGCGTTATAATAAATAATGCATATATTTTCGTCTATAAAAATGAGCATAACTTTTTTAAGGCGGTTATACCGTCTTGTTTTTGTTTTCATTCGATCCAGTGTCAAAAAATAAGTTTCACTTGCCTAGATTGTACAATAACTAATTAATTAACTAAACCCGAAATTCCCAAACACGCTTCCACCATACAAATTTTTATTAACTCTTGATTCTTGACAAATGAAACAGTTTTACCATGTTTTGTTTTACCACAACGAACTTTTTCTTTTTTTTTTGGTAGGATTCTTGGTACTAAATATTTGACTTGTAATGTGTAGAAAAGATCTGAGAAAATGGGCTGTATACTTGAAGTGATTAATTTGTCAGCGAAACTTTTTTTATCCGTTTAAAGCTTGCTGGAATAGACTCCCCTATGTTAAATTACGGGATTTGTTTTGTTGGCTCGCCAAAATACATACCCCAAAGACTATTATCTCGGTTTTTTAGGGGGTATTTTCAGGGCATTCTTATAATAATCTTAAGCAAAAGAAACGCAGAAGCACCTCTTCTACAACTAAAAATGTGGGAATATTTGTACATGCTTGGAACGGAGTCCTTCAGAGATAAGCATGTTCCAGTTTCGAGGAACATTCCGACTACGTGACTCCGTGAAAGATATGTATAGTGTTGGACTTCAAGAAAATCGATGAACTCATACGAGATATTTCTAGCTAAGAACTAAACAAGTCTAATTTTAAAAGTAGGGCATAAAATGTAAATGGCTTTGAGTCAGAAAATACTTCAGTTGGGTCGACGTATAAGTTCTGTATAGACATCTGACCACAGTTTAAATAGATGTTTTTTCAAAATAATTTTAACCTCATTCTCATAATTCTAAATAACTTTTCATCAAAAAAACAAGTTTGTAAACCAACTAATTATAAGTCTGAGTGCTCAAGAATACTATTTGATCCAAGTATCAATGGCCTCACCATTTTTAGTTGTTGTTTTTTTCAATACTAGAAAGTTACGTTTTCACCCTTGTGTCCTTACTTCTCTTAAATCCATAGGCATGAAATTGGACATGGAGGTCACATTTGAAATAAGGCAGATTTAAAAAATATAACATAGTAATAAAACAGGAGTGTCATTAATTAATTAGTTTGTTGATAATTTAAAAAATCCATATTCAGTACATAGAAAAAGGTGATATAAAACAGCTGTAGAGAAGAGTAGTACAAACTACCGACAAAGATTTGGTCATGGCTTAATTAGCATGACTATCGTCTAGTCATAGGCTTCGTTTATTCTAGACTATACTTAGCTCATAGTGTAGTGGTCATGATATGTGGGTATGTGTAGGTTCCATTTGATATGAGGAAGACATGAAAAATATAGCCAATTCAAGAGTATCAATAATTACTTTGTCATGAAAAAAGTCTATAAGTTTGAGTCGGGTATCAAATTAAAGATCTCAATGTCCTGATTAACAATATTTAATTTATTGTTTCAAACTATAATTAAACTAAATTAACTATAAGATTAGCTAAAACTTATTCAAATAGCGTTTGCGGCATGCATTCAACTAGGCATGATATTTTGCATGGCATTATTTTAAAACAAATTTAGTAGGGTTTCAAATTGAAGATATTGGGATTCTGTTTAATAATAAACAGAGTGTTGGGGTTTAAGTTGGACCACTTCTACAAAAATCATTAAAACTATCAATAAGTTGTTATATAGTCGACTTGAGAGGTCAGTATTCTCTCTAGATGTAGATCTTACATGTCTACAAAACTGCCCTAGTGCATATCTTCCTATGTTGGCAAACTGGTCGTGAAAGTGTACAAGTCACCTTGATTGAGTGAGCAGTTTTGACAAAATTAAGAATTCAATCGCTCCTTATCGGAACTTCATATTTTATTCTGGTTCAAAATTAATCAAAGAATGGTGATGTTATTAATGAATCAGCCTGTTATGAAGATTTCCTACTTTTAATTATATTGAACTGAAAGAATACTTATTAATCTATTCAACTAACATAAAATTTAAATTATATAGCATTTAGTAATTTAAGCAATTCCTTTGACAATCGGTAAACATTATTATGATTTTAAATGGTAAAGGGAATACTAAAATTAGGGGAAAAAAAGAACTCACAGTGAAGAAAATTCAATATAAAAAAATGTATGCTAGTAATAATAAATGTGAAAGTAATAAATGCTTTAGTCTTTTATGTCTGTACTTTCTATTACACAAACCATCTCGAGAATAATTTACTATTGCGCTTAAGTGCTCAAATGTATGTTTGTGAAAGAATTCAAAAAAATACAATGTAAGCTTCAAAACAGTCATATCAAACAACATCAAGCATGCCTATTAATGGGATTCTTCTTCTTCTAGGAAATGATCCTCATGAATTTACTTTGTGCCATCGGTTTTTTATAACTAGGGGCAGCAGTATTCAACCTGATTGGACTTATGAACAAATAATAAAAATGTCTGCTATTTCCTAAGTTTAAACCAGACTTCCTATTAATAACCAAAAACAATGTTTATAACAAGCCAATTGTTTCATCACGCTGCTTGTTTAACAGCTTAGTGAAAGAAGTTTATTTTTATTTAGAATCTAAGTGTATCCCTAGATATTTAACTTTTTGTTCCCCATTCTATAGATTAGTCTTTTAATGTTACCTTATCCCTCAACTTAGGTATTTGGCTATATTTGTCTTCTTAATAGAATTTTAATAAATGTTTACAGCATTTTTCAGTGTTTAATTATGATTTATCAAAATTATAATTTGTAAATAGTAAAAAACAAGTTAACTTACATTATTTCAATGTTATTTGGATTATATTGATTATTATTATATTATTTTTGTTATTGATTTTTTTTAGCATATTTGGTTTTTTGACTTAATGCCTAACTTTTTTTTGGTTTAATACTTCTATACTACCCTAAAAAGTTATTTCAACATAACAAAACAGTAGTGTTGAGGAAAATATCAAAAGGATGTCTTATAATTTTTTTTTTAATGTCTGCTACTACTTATTCCACACATTTGCACCTTTATTACTAAATGTAAATAAACAAAAAATGAGTTGTTAAGTTAAAGTGGCATAAACAATAACAATTTATTAAAGAAAACATTACTTTACAGACTCAATGGTTAGTAAATGAGGAAAAATTTTATTAATATTGTTTAATTATTAGTCATGATGTTGGTGTAAATTCATTGATTAATGCCTTTCTATGTTCTGATTCTGTTAATAAAGTTAACGTTTGCCTTAGTTAGAGCAAGTAAAGTTGCTAAACTTCTAACTAACTAACTTGTAATTTGCTGAGTCAATTATTGTCTTTCAAAACCTTGCGGGTACATGTCTCTTTATTTATTTTGATTTAACACCATTACTTCTCTGATAAAGGGCAAAAGATCATATCTGTTCGGGCCCTTAGGCAGTAAATAAGTTTTCATTAAACTTAATTTTTTTATTTGAGAAGATTTTTTTTATGATCGTAATTATTTTTAAATTATAAATTTATTTTCTTTCCTTTTCTGATTGTTTCGGCTTGAGACAATTAGTAAGTAAATATTGTATACATCGACAGACTGAATCATTTAATAAATAATTGAATCATTTAATATAATATTGTATACATCAACAGAGGAAATAGTTCGAAGGATTATACAGCTCGAGGAAGTAAATAAACACGTCTTTGCGTATTAGAGGACAAGGCTTTAGGCCTGAGCCTGTTTTTTAGGCAGTGATGAAGATAACTCCATACCGGACTGTTCCCCTGCGAACACAAAGTCGCTGTTTCTACAACTGAACTTCTCGGCCTATCTGCCTGTTTATCTCTCCATGCACATCGCCGCCCTGCGGTTGACTATCCGAAGATCACCGTCCTGCGGCTGCTATCCGACATCCAGCGTATTGTGACTATAAACTTTTTCGTAATTTTTATACGTTAATTATACTAACAATTATTTATACTAATATTCAGGCCTGGTTAAGTAGCTGATCAGTAATTTTTTTTTGTTTTGTTTTTTAATAAAATGAATTGTTATTTCTTTAATATTTTTGACTTTGTTTATTGTATATTCCTTATTGTTGGCAAGTTTGTGAGCTAGCCGACACAATCAAACCTCTAGCTTCTCAAGACGTAACCGGTGCAATTTTCTGGCTTTTGGGGACTTCTTAATTTTTAAGAGCCCTAGTGCAAACAATATCGGTAATAAATTCTTTGAGATTTAAACTGGGATCCATCATTTAACCAAGCGGTGACCTTAACTACACCGTGTGAGAGCCCCATGTATCCACACAAAATATTATTTCTCTCTTTCTATAACATGGGTTGAGTTAAATATGTGAACATGGTTTTGTTAAGTTTTAATGCCTTTATGAAATATATTACTGGTTATTATTTTTCCTCAACACTACTGTTTTATTATGTTGAAATAACCTTTTAGGGTACAATAGAAGTAGTAAAAAAATTAGACATTAAGTCAAAAAACCAAATATGCTGAAAAAAAATCAATAACAAAAATAATATAATAATAATCAATATAATCCAAATAACATTGAAATAATGTAATAAATGTAAGTTAACTTGTTTTTTTACTATTTACTGTTTTAATGTAAAAATCTACTAAATTCCATTACATATTAATTATCAGGAAACCAAAATCTTTAATTGTATATCCTAATTAAATATATATATTTTTTTAATTGCAATTAATTACAAAATATTTTTAACTGCAGGTAATTGATCCTTTATTATGTTTCTTAATGTTGCTTTTATTTTTAGTATCTCTGAGATATCATATTGAACTACTATTGAACAAAATATCATGCCTCAAAAAAACACTGCTTGAGTTAAAATTTGTGAATACAATGTTAATAATTATAGTTAGAAAAAAAATTATATACTACTAGTTATTTGAATAACAGCTTTAATTATTGTTAAACAGGACATTGAGATCTTTAATTGATGTACAACTCAAAATTATATATTTTTTTTAATGATAATTGCTCGTGTATTATAGAACTAACTATATTTTTCATGTCTTCCTTATATCAAATGTCTATATTTACATCATATTTACTACAACATGAACTAAACATAGTCCATAATAAATAAACCACACAACTATAGGATAATCATGCTAATTTGGTTGAGACTAAATATATATTGATTGTTTCTACTACAAGTAATTTAGTTCTTCTATCCCACCTTTTTTATATCCTCATCCATAATTCATTAAGAATTGTACTGTTAACAAAAGAGTGGTGAAGAAATTCGGAGAAAGTTACCGTTTGTGATAGTGCCTTTCACATAAATCAGATATTCCTGCTACCAGTCGTTCAGTAAATTTTTGACATACTTTGTGCCTACCACTGTCATAAAATGCTGAGAGAAATTATATTGTTTTTGTATTTTCTCATTTTCCAGGGAGATAGCAGCGTGTTTTTCGGGCAGATCTGTAAGTATACATATGAACTTAAAATCACCAAGAATAACAAATTACGTTGTGTTACGATTTATTTCCTTTATAATAATATATGGTGGGGAAAGTGAGATGTTCTATCAGGAACAACCCAGTGCTTTATATGGAGCAGCAAGTGAAAGAAAACTGAAGCTGTTAACTTAACCATTACACTATGTAAAGAACTATGTTTCCTCTTTAAATATATAAATAGAGCATATCATTTTTAGATAATTAAAATTGGATAATTTCCTATTGAGAGACTCTCTAATTTTAAACAGATATCAGTCTAATTGTAGTCTATGTTAGTGGTTGTAAAAATGATTCTATCAAAAGTTATATAACCCAACCTCAGATCTATTGGTTAAAATACATTGAAGGAAAGTAAAAAAAAAATTAAGCTTGTGGACCCATTAAAGATAGTTGTGCCAAAAATAAATTCAAAGATATTCCAATAAATAAAGCTTTTATTAATTGTATGTTTAATATCGCCTGACCTCAATATGTTGTGCCCTTAGAATATCAAAAACAAACATTGAAAATTGTACAGCTAGATAGTACGTTATATTTTGACCACTTAAATAAGGTTACAATACTTTATGTGAGCAGTGTTCTCTACCTTGTAATATCAGATGAGGAGGTATAGTAAAAATAATAATTGGGTAAAAAATTAAATGTCCATGTTGAGAGAAAAGATGGAAATGGAAGGAACTAGACTTAAAAATTAATAGTTCCAGTCATTGATGGGAATGGAGTTCAAGAGATTTGTGGGCATACAAGCAATGAGTGGTCAAATGAGGCATTTATAAAGGAAATAGGATCAAGGTTAGAATAACGGGATGACCTATAGCGTGTTTGGGGGAAGATTTGAATTTAAGTAGGCTTGTAAGAGGGTTTTTGGTTAAGACGGTAGTGTAAAGGAAAAATCTGAAGAAGTATTTTTGATGGTAGTTGTGGTATGTTATCCTGCAAGTATAAATTTTTATAATTATTAGTGAAAGAGGAAAAATTAGTGACACAACTAGCATTCAACTATGATCGCCTGAGTTCAATTCAAAAATCCTTCTAACTAGACTATCCCTGATGTTTTCAGCCCATGTCGCTGAGAGACCCATTAAGAGAATAGATGGCAGAAATTTATAGTCTAGTTGGTATTTCTCTTTCACCATTCACTGTCAATTTAGTTTCACATAAAACATAAATGAGTGATTTCTTAATAATTATAGGAAGATCTCTTTCAATCTGATGCCTACAAAATTAAGAACACTGTATTTATGTCTGTTTCAGATCTCAACTCTACTACTTTCCCCAACCCAGCTGAAGACCAACTGCTGTTGTGGGGCACACTAAATCCAGTTAGTCTGCAATAAATTCAATTATAATATTGGTATATTCCCATTATCTTGGACCACCTGCTTGTCAAAAGTTACAAACGATGAATAACACATTCTTACTCATTATTTTATTAACAAACACAATGCAATGAAACCTTTGCTAAAACAATAACAATGCTGAGCTAGGTTATAGCCTACTAGTGACTAGAGGTACATTCAGTGATATAAAGACTGGTGACTAGCATTGCTGGGGGGTTAAGGGAAGGTCACCTAGTCTCCAGGTGGTCCAGGTTATTTAGTGCAGTAATACATAATGGTGTATGCTCTTCCTTGAACTATTTTAATTTTTTTAATTAGTTTTTTCTATAAAGACTATTCATGATAAAGTATGTTATCAAGCACATTGGGCTAAAACATCCAAATTTCATGTAAAGATTAACTTTCCTACAAAGAATAACATGGTGAGCAAGCTCATCTTCATGAATGGTACTTTGGCTAGTGAACTGTGTGGTGTGGTACTATAATACCTACCTACTAGATAACAACTATATTAATACTAATAATTAATGATGCACAGAATGCTCCAACACTGCTGGCAAGCTCTGGATCTCCGGTTGACGACTTGGACAACTCTCTGACTGCGGGTAACAGCGGCCCCATGCTCGTCCAGGACTACACCTTTTTTGACCAGATCCAGATATTCAACAGGGAGAGAATCCCTGAGAGAGTGGTACATGCCAAAGGAGCAGGTAACTTACTTTTGTTATTCAATGCAGTTTCTCTCTGTATTCCTATAACACCCTTCCTTCTTGTCTTTTTGCAGGGGCTTTTGGATACTTGGAAGTTACCAATGACATATCCCAGTACTCCTTTGCAAAAGTTTTTTCTAGAGTCAATTCCCAGATTCCAGTAGCAGTCAGGTTTTCAAAAGTTGTAGGAGAAATGGGTACAGCAGACTCAACAAGGTATCTAACATCCTAATAAGTAATAAACAAAATATTCCTGGTAAAAATGCTATTAATAAATAATTCTTTTAGCCTCACAGTGTATTTACTCACATTTTATTTTATTTATATACAAATGCTTTTGATGGTTCTCAACCGGGGCAATATGATTTGTCAGGAGTAGGGGCATAATTTGGGAGCTCAATGGACCAAACTCTAGGTCAAACCAAGCCATTAGTCAGGAGCTGCTTTGGTTTAGAGCATTGTTAATTTTGACTTTTTGCAGCTTTGTTTTCAAAAGGCTTTCCTGCATATATATCAGTTTGTTTCTAAAATTTAATTCAAAGATAAATAAACCTTTTTGTAAGACATGTTTGATTGTGAATTTTACTATTATGCATTTAAATTTTTTCTCAATGTTCATTTTTTTTTTGGATTACCTTAATTAACTCTCTTGAAAATTATAATGAATCAGTAACAACTACTCCAAATGAGGTTGGTGGAGAGGGTTAAAAACCTGTCAGAGTTGTTGGAGAGGGCAATGGGTGGACTGACTACCTGAAATTGGGCAATGAGAAGTTGAGAACCACTGTTTTAAACCATCACCTATAGCTGTTGAGAGTAGGTAATTGACCACTACTACCCTTGAGACTGGCTTAAAGATGATAATTAAATATGTTCTTTAAATTTCTTCCCTGTAATGTCTAATGTCATCTGATTTTCTTGACCTTAGCTTTTTTTCCAAAGAGTGTCATTTGTTTTTCCTACATATCTAATGGTCGGCATGTATGTTGGGAAAAAAATCGACACTCCTGAAGTAAAAAATCAGGGAAAAGAAAATTAGATGAGAGTTTATAGCCCGACACATATTTGCTCTTGTACAAGCAATTTACTTGACTAAAGAATAATAAAAATAAAATTAGGCAATTACAACGTTAAATGCTTAACTGTTACATGAACTACAAAGTGATTAGCTTAAACAAGCACCACTCAATAAACTATATAACACAATATGAATTGAAAAAAAAGGGGGGGAGTGAATCGACATATTTAGGTGGAATCAGGTGAGCAATGAGAAAGCAAATGAATGGACTGTTGCCACGTTAACCAGTTTTTCTTTGGGCACATACGGGCACTTCCTAGTGTATCAATACACGATATGTATCGGATATTCAACTGCATCCAAATTCATAAAAATGTAAAGCAATATATAAGGAATGTGTCTCTTCTATGGATACATATATCCGATTATATATTTAACTGACTTACCCACAAACGCCACACTGTTATGCTCTAGTTGAATAATTAGAATATTTGAGTTATAGGGATCTAACTATTCAAATACTGACTAATTTGTTTTCTCTACCAAATCTTGAGCATATTGCATTCTCATGAATTTATACTTCAAATTAAAGTTTACTCAAATAATTTTCTCTTATCCCAATTGGAATCTAAACCCCAAAGTAACTTACCTCAATAAATTAACGTGATGATCAAAATGGAAGGGATTGATGTATATAAAATAGAAATTTATATATTATATTTTATTACTAATGTTTTACTTAAAATATATGTACTTTGATTGAGTTTAAATGATAGGAAGATTACAGAGATCTTACTAGCTTAACTATAAAACTTATCTTTTAATGAAATACATTGATGGCTTCAAGATCAAGATGCGAGTCCAAGGCCAAACCTCAGTGTCTGAGAGGTCTGTCCAAGACCAAGTCTTCAGCACAGCACAGCTTCAAAGGAAGTCTCTCTCTCTCTCTCTCTCTCTCTCTCATCTCTCATCTCTCATCTCTCCTCTCTCATTTCTCATCTCTCCTCTCTCATCTCTCATCTCTCCTCTCTCTCATCTCTCTCATCTCTTCTCTCTCTCCCTCTCCCTCTCCCTCCCTCTCTCTCTCTCTCTCTCTCTCTCTCTCTCTCTCTCTCCCTCTCCATCTCCCTCTCTCTCTCTCTCTCTCTCTCTCTCTCTCTCTCTCTCTCTCTCTCTCTCTCTCTCTCTCTCTCTCTCTCTCTCTCTCTCTCTCTCTCTCTCTCTCTCTCTCTCTCTAAATTATTGAACAGTTTATTCTTTAAAAAGAGTCATATTTGAGTTTGAATTGACTTCTGATTTTTTTTATTAAACCCTTTGTTGTGTTTGACCAGAGATACACGCGGTTTCGCTCTTAAGTTCTTCACAGAAGATGGAATATGGGATCTCGTCTGTAACAACTCCCCGGTTTTCTTTGTCCGAGATGCCCTCAGATTCCCGAACCTAATCCACGCTATGAGAAGGAACCCAATGACCCATCTTTTGGTAAGTACTTTAACATTATGTTGAATTTACACAATGTTTCATTGTTATCATTGTTGATATCAATCCCTCAGGACCCTAATGCCATGTGGGACTTCATATCCTTGGTCCCAGAAACCACCTTCCAGATCATGATGGTTTTCTCTGACAGAGGCATTCCAAATGGTTATAGGCACATGCATGGCTTTTCTATCAACACTTTCTTCCTCGTCAATGCATCTGGGAACATCACCTACACCAGGTTCCATCTCCGGGTAATTCACTTTCTATCTTCCATTTTTATGATCTACAATGAAATAGTTGAACTAAGAACAATGAAATTAGTGTTCTAAAAATAGGGGAAATATTTGGAGAAAGTATTTGTGAAGCATTTACTCAAAGGAGTAATATTTTTATTTGTATTTTATATTGTCCTAGTTTGTATAATATATTCCTCAATTATTAACCTTATTTTTTTCTAACTCCCTTCGAGTTATTAATATTGATGATGATTTCATTCTTCCAGTTCTTCTTCCCGGTATTCTTCTCTCCATCTTCCACTGTATTTTTAGGGTTAGTTGAATTTTTAAATAGATCTCACTTGCTTATGAATCAATTAGTTTTAAATAAGAGAAGGTATTATGTACCCAAATATTAACTCTAAAACTACCAAAGAAGATGGAGACAAACTAATGAAGAATGGAGGGAAGCAGGAATAGCTATTACAACCATTCCAGAGGAAAAGGTTGCCCCCTGTCGGAATATTTTACAATTCTACATTCATTATTAATCCATTTCAAATATATTGGCACTCCCAGACTAACCAAGGCATACAGAACTTGACTCCGGAGCAGGGCACCATGCTTGCCGGTGGAAACCCAGACTATTTCATCCAGGACCTCTACAATGCAATAGAGAACGATAACCTGCCGAGCTGGAACTTCTCCATCCAGGTGATGACTCCCAAACAAGCTGAAACCTTCCCTTGGAACCCATTCGATCCAACAAAGGTAATGTTCTCTTCTTTGTATATCTTTCAGGTAACGCTAGATATTTTATAACTGCAATATACAACCAACCCAATCTGGGTTCCTTATACGTTAATTCATTAATTTCCATTCAATCACTCAAAAACTCACAATGAAAAAATATTTATTTATAAACTAGGTTGAAAAATAATTTATATTTGTTCATGCATTTTTTTCAATGCGTCCTAGGAGCCAATAAGAAGAATTTAAGTTCAGAAACTACATTTGTTGATGATCCTTTCTGTCTTTGTTATGTATGTAACGACAGGTAAACATACATCATCCAGTTTCTTCTCTAGCACAGAACAAAAATCAGGAGATGCTTCAAGTAAAGTAAGTAGAACAAAATGTTTAGGAAAAAAAAGTTTGTATTCAGAGGTGAGCTCCGCAAAGTCCCAAATACAAATCTTAAGAAGCAGCTCATGATCCGTATACCATGCAGACATTTCCAAAGTCAAGGAAGATGAGGGAGGATACCAGGAGTCTACGTGCAAGTTGGGGAGGGAGGTGGCAAGAGTGATAAAAAAGCTTAAGGGTGGCTATTGACCATGAGGAGATTTGGGGTTTCCAGGAAATGGTTTGGTCAACGGTAATGCCTAACATTTTAACAGTGGACCAGAAAGTGATAGTATAATCATTTAGATTTAAGGCAGGAGAATCGGCATTGGGTCTGAGGAGAGGACTGTAGCCTATAACAATTACCAGAGTTTTTGCAGCAGTGAATGTATTCAGGTTTCCCCTGGCTCTGATTTGATGTAGGTCTTCCTGAATCTTAACAAACGTAGCTACACTATAACATTTCATCTTATAACACCAGAGATCACCAGAGAGGAAAAAATCCGTTAAAGAATTTTTCTGACACCTAAGGGCTTGATGATCCATAACTCAGAGTTTGGTGGAGACTGATGTGATACAAATATTCATTTACCTCCTTATTAGACTTCATCATTATACAATTTCCCAAGAATTTTTTGAATTTATTTGCAATAAAAAATGTAGAGATAAAATGTATTAAATGTAGTTTATATTAAATTACAAGTTGATTTATTGAAAAAAATGTTTTAACATAAAAAGAGCACATAAAACAATTACTTTGGTTAAATAGCAGTAAAAATGTAAAACTAACAATTGCAATAATTCATAATATAAATTTCATTGTTAATAGATCCAATACTTCCCAGGTAGAAAATATAATCAGAACATGAAAATGGCAGTGTAGGGTATTATATCAGGGCTTGTTTATGGATGACAAAGAACAATTGTTTTATTTTCAAAATGTCACTATTTTATCTATTGAGAAAACTCCTTCAAAGTTTGAAACCACAGCATTCCTACAGAGAGCAGCCAATTTTTTATTTTAAACTACTTGTCCCTTTGGTTTTCTACTAGTTTTGAATGCTACATAAAATTCTACTCCTCAAACCCTTACTAACTAACCTTAACTGATCAAAATTAACAATTTGTCTGGTTTTCATTTTCTCATAAAGAGATTCAGTTCTTCTAATACATATTGGTATATGTATTATATGTTACAGCAGCATCAGACATTCTCTGATGGCTTTCCCAGAAGAAATTAAAGAAGTACCAAAAAACTTCCTTTTTCCTCCATGTACTCTTCATATATTAATCCTAGTACGGTAATTAATTGTATATTTCTTTCATAGCTGTGGCCACAGAGCAAGTTTCCACTAATTCCTATCGGGCAAGTGGTCCTCACTACCAACCCAATGAGCTACTTTGCCTCGGTGGAAATGGCAGGTTTCAGCCCTGGCCGACTGGTGCCAGGCATCGAACCCAGTCCTGACAAACTGTTGCAGGTAAATATCTCTATCTCTAAAATCTGAACTTGAGATCTACTAGGTTGTTACAATTCCTTGTTCATGAAAACATTGTTGACTTTTAAATACAATATTAAATCCTTATTTCGCTCTTTTATTTATATCATTGTTTACATTGCCATGTAATAATTATGTACCCCAAATGTCTTCATGTTAAATTTACTCATTATGAGTTGCATATATTGCAATAAGAACGTCCAAAGAAAAAATTGAGATCCAAGATCTTATAAGACACTACCAGAAAAAAAAATTAGTGTGGAGGTGGTAGCCAAAGAAGTTTGTTCGGTAGTAGGTGAAGTGCTGCTGAATTGAAACACTTTGGTTCAAAAGCTTCAATGCTCTGATTACCAGTCTTCAAGACCTGGCTTGATAAGGTCACCCTTCATTTGTTTATGCTGATGAATCACGATATCAAGAATGTAAGAAAGGATATGAATGTGATCACAAAAGGATTAACAGGTACAATAGGGGCTTAAAATGTTACTGCAAGTATATTAAGTTTTGAAAGAAACTAGTTTATTGTACAAGAACTTTTGTGACAACCTAGTAAAATATGGAATGGTAATTTGATAGTTGTAACTTTATCAAACTGTATTTTCCAGGGAAGATTGTTTGCATACCAAGATACCCAGACATATCGCCTCGGCAGCAATAACCAGCTGGAGTCCATCAACAATCCTCTTGGCCTGAAACAGTTTGCACCAACCTTCCCTGGAAGCCCTCTCTACTATAACTATCAAAGGGATGGCTACGCCAGGTGTGGGCTAGACCAGGGAGCTGCGGTCAACTACTATCCCAACAGCTTCAATGGGCCACAGGCAACACCCAGGGGGCGGACTGTACCCTACCGAGTGTCAGGCAATATTGGAAGGTGAGTGATGAGAGTGGTTGATAGATTTTATAACAATATCATTATTATTTTACATTTAAAAAAAATAGGTGTACAAATATAAGTACAAATTATTAACCAAAAGCTCTACTTAATGTTTTTATTTTAATTTATTTTATTAATTAGTCAATATTTTTTTATGTTCTATTAAAATGTGTACTATTAAAATGTCTTATATTTGAAACTGACTGAAAAAAGTCTTTCTGCAAAAACAAAGTGTATGGAATACTTTTAATTTTCAAATTGAATGCTGAATATATGTTGAATAAAATAAGATAAAAAATGAAGTAAAATAAAATTTTAATGCACTACAACAGTGCTATATACCCACATAATGCTCAGTGCCAATTGAAATTCTCCTCGACTTCCCTCACTGCTTTGTGAGGTTTTCATGTACCATTTTTTCATGACACATTTCCACCAATAGCTCCTTCCAAAAACATATTCTATGTCCACAATTAATCTGACTTCATTAAAACAGTTAAATTACATAATTTGCAGTATTCTATTAGTGGTTCCTGGTTATTATAGAACAGCTATGTGGTCTAGCCAGGTCTTAAAAACCTGTGATTATTTAGTTTCTCAAGCTATCTTCTCCTAAATCTTTGGAAATGCATCATGAATCAATGAATACCTTCTCCCGCTCTATCGTAACGGACAAAGCCCAACTCCTCTCGTCGGCGGGTCCTAGTGAATGAGCTTGATCTTTTTTTTTTTCTTTTATTTCTAATCCTCTTTATTGATAATTACAATGAACAAAAAAAAAATAAATAAATAATTTTGGCTCGATCTCTTGGCTATCCTTGGTTTTATACCCTTCTGTTGCCATCTTGGATTTTTTAACATCTTTGGTTTTCCAATGCCTGTTGTCTCATATATTATTAACTTTTCTTGTTTTAAAGTTAACAAATCCAATATTAAATTATTTATATTTAATCCTTGATATTATTTATTTGATAACTATTAATATTAGGCATTACGGCAACAAATATTGTTCATCCCTTCATAGCCATGAACCACAGGTCGTTTTTACGTTATTTTACGCTCACTAATTTCAAGTTTATATCAAAAGCAACATCAAAACTCACACACCTGAATATCACAACAATACATATGTTCAGTATTTATTATTTATTATACATGAAGTGCTTTAATGCACTCTTACGAAATTTAAATCAAAGAACTGCTTGATGGCGCATTAAACTAGTATGACCCCCCTTCCCATGCGAAGTTCACAGAGTTGTGATTCTGGTCAAAAGAATTGATACTGACAGAAGGATATCTCATTGAGAGACCCAACTGGAGATTGAGGAGGTCCAGGTTTCCAGGTTGTAGGGATTCTGGGCTGTTTCAAGGTATTTCTTTCTTTGGATAATAATTTATGATTTAAAAATACAATATAAAAAATCTATTCAGAAATAGCCATGAGACAGTAAGTTATCTTTATCTTATTTCAGATATAACACCTTGGGGGAGGACAATTTCAGCCAGCCTGCCATTTTCTGGAATAAGACCTTGACCCCAGGAGAGAGAAATAGAATGGTGAGGAACATAGCTGCCAGTTTAAGTCAAGCCTACCCTAAAATACAGGTAAAAGTTTACTATTTTATATTATACTATTATTATTATTATTATATTATACTATATTAATTACTATATAGTAATTAACTGTGGCTTCCCTTGTGTCAATTTTGATACAATTCTTTCTTATTGTTTCTTAATTTTCAAAGACTGTTTGTCAAGTCTGTATCACCTTTGATTTTTGAGATATTGATTGGTAAAGTGTTATCATAAATAGTTTATTGATTTATAAAATGTACTGCAACATTTTTTTATACTAAATAAACCATTTAGATAGATCTCCTAAAAACTGAATTGATCTGTTGCAGGCAAGAGCAATACAAAACTTCAAACAGGTCAGCTCCAACATGGGACAGATGCTGACAAAAGCTCTCCAAGAAGCTAGCCAGAAGTAGTTAGTTATGAGGGAACATTAAATATAATAAAACACCTATGAACATTGTTAAAGGAAAATTAAAGCAATTTACTTCTGTGATTATTCAATAACAATTAAAAGATATATTTTTAATCTGTACATATTCTTCAACTGCCTACACCATAGCAATTTATTAATATTATCCCTAACGTTACCTATCTGATTTTTCATTTTTCGTAGTCATCTTCCCTCCATATATTTTGTGATTTTTAAGTATTCAGATCCTCCTTCTAGCATAACTTTTTTATTCAAGGAACACACGCTCTGAGATTTCCTATCCTTTACTTCTATTTACCTCTTATATCTACACCTGCTTTTCTCTTCCCTTATCTCATCCATGAATACATTCTCACTTTATGTCATGTAAATACACAATCCCTTCCAGTCCAATTTTATTGGTGATAAGTCTTCCAATTTATTAAAAGAAGATAAACATGAAAAAATGATTCTTCTTTGGGACGTCACCTAATTTTCTTTTATTTGGCTCTTTTCTCTAGGGTTTTCAATTGTACTCCCTGAATATTCCTTCAACATTATTACAGGGGACTTGAAGAAGAGGGAGGGGAGGCAAACACCTCTGAAGAAGTCCCCTGAAATAGTATCCACTATCCATCCGAATATATAGGAAGAACAATAAAGAAAATCCAATCAAGAGGGAAATAACCAAACTTTTGATTACTGGCATGCTCGCTCTACTTAAATGTCTAATCGTTACCTATTTTATTTTTAATATAATTAATGATACACATGTGATAATCTGCCTAAACATACTTGATATGATTATATTGAGGCAAACAGATAACTTCATACTTTCAAAACATGTTTTAGAGAAAAAGAATGATTCCATTACAACAAAAATCACAAAACATCAATTAAATATATTTTTAATTTATACAATCTAATAAATAAAACAATTTCAATTGCAATATTCTTCATGGTTCAGTACTTATGACAGCCTTCAGTCATTTTTTGTATTCATTGTTTATTTGGCAGGGGTGGACAAACCTAAAGTTTGGCCCAGAGCTGTGCCAAAATCTGTGCTCACTTGCATGTAGTTTTGCACAGCCCTCTCCTGAAAACATAATTATTGTATCTGTATTTTATTTATTTTAAATTGCTTTAATTATAGATGTTATGAAGAGAGGAAAGGGATTCATTGGTCAAACTTCTCGGGATTTAGCATTATTCATTTCCTTTCCTACCTATTAAAAACATTTTCTAGAAACTCATTTCAATTCAGGAAACAGTGCTGGTCAAAACATCATTTATTAAGCTAATTTACATCATTATTATGACCAAATCTTTAATTAATCAGTTGTTTGTAATATAAAGATTTACATATTATTAATTAATAATGGTTAGTATTAGTATGATCTTACTATTAGTCATGAATAAAAAAACTAACGTCTTTAAGACCCAAGAAACTAACAGGTAAGCAATACATTTTTCTGAACAATGCTAGTCACTGTTTCTGTTGTGAATAAGTAATATGGCTGGGCCAACTTAAATTAATGCTGATGCAGCAGCTAAAGCGGAAATTTTAACTTGATCTAGGTATATTTTAGTAACCTATGTTTTTGAATGTATCTAACTGTATTTTTGTATGTATTTTCAATATTTTGTTAATGTTTTCAACGTTTGTCTCTATAGTTCAATGGTTCTAATGTCTAAACAAAAATGATTTGATTCCCAGGATCCACATAGTTTTTTTCTGATGGGGGATGAGCCAGGATTGGGGTATACTCAACCTGGTGTGGTATTGAGTAACTACTGGAATAAAAAAAACAGCAGATGATGATTATGAGGGAAATCATATAGCACTGGTTCTGCAATACTGTTCAGTGGTGACGGCTTTGCCTTTTCCAGGTATGTCATGCCATCGATTTAATCAATGTTTTCAGGTTCATTTGTTATCATTTCACCTGTGTACATGCAAGTGCTATAATATAAGTGCCTACCTGAATGAATGGTGCGGCAAGGTTGAGTGTTGAGGCAATGTTGGATACCAATCTACTTCTCTCTTCAGGAGCCAGTTGGTTCCACAGGAGAGTCCCCTGGCTGAAGTTATCCTCTTCACTGGTATCATATCTGAAACAAAATAGTTTAAACATGCATAAGATGCACGAATCTCTAGCTATTGGTATGAATACAGGTCCCTTTTCAAATGATTAGATTACTCATTGGCAGGAGTAACCTTGATGGTACACGTTTATTCTTTTGACTTAATAAATTGATAAACCCCTAAAATAAAGCATACAATGTCAACATATAACCTTTATTTTCATTAAAATAGTTGAGGAAGGTCATGGATATTTTTTAAATTAATATATGAAGTAGTTTAACTACCAACTCACCAAGAATGTTGAAGTAATAAATACATTGAATCAAACTTCTTAAAATAAGGTTATATAAGCATTTATAGTATACTGACACGGCTGCCATCCCTGAGACAGGAAAGCTGGCCTGCTTCCCCCTGGCATTAGCAACTGGGCCATTGAAGCTGTTGGGATAGTAGTTGGGGCTTCCATCCTGGTTGTTGTCAGTTCTTGCAAAGCCATCCCTATGCCTATTGGCCACAGTTCCGGACTTCAGTGGAGCGTTGACCTCAATCAGCTCATTGTTGACTCCAAGTCTATGCATGTGAGTGTCAGTGTAGGAGAACAGTCTTCCCTAGAAGAGCAAATAATTTATGAGTGATAAAAACTTATCACAGCCTAGTATATTATCATGTTTTTTATATATTTTAATTATATATTGTTGTTATATTTTAATGTTTAATGTTGTTTTTGAGATAAACTCGAAAAAAGTTGAAGTACATTTTAAATTTAGTTTTTAATAATGTTATTTTATTGCGTGCGTATTTTATTTGTATATTAATTTTAAATCAATTTGTGAAAATAAATAATTATTCCTTTTTCCAGAACTTATATTTTAATGTTGTGATTTTTGATGTTTAATGTTGTTTTTGAGATAAACTCGAAAAAAGTTGAAGTACATTTTAAATTTAGTTTTTAATAATGTTATTTTATTACATATAGATTATACACATACAGAGCTGCAATATATAGGAATATTTTATTAACAGAACCTTAAGATAAAGTAAAGAATAAAAATAAAATATAAATTATATAAAAAAAATATATAATTAAAATATATGAATAATAAATATCGTAATAATATTTTTTATATAATTTATATTTTATTTTAATCTTTATATTTAACTTTATCTTTATCTTAAGGTTCTGTTAATAAAATAGGAAACTTCTGGTAAAAGGAATAATTGCTTATTACACATATGTCCATTAAAGTTAATATACAAATAAATACATACGTAATAAAAGAACACTATTAAAACTAAAGTTAAAATTGTACCTTATAACTATCGCGGCTGGCCAGCTTTTCATAGTTGAATTCTTCGATGCGTCGTCTTCTTTTGTCCTCGATGTGTACCTCGTTGCGTCTCTCTGGGTAGGTTGCTGAGCGTGGTCCTGGTCCTGGTAGCGTCTCCTCTCGTGTAGGTCAAAATTGAATGAGGTCGATTCTGGCTCGAACCCAGCCTTTATACCCTCTCCCGCATTATTGGGCATCTTTTGATCTCCAATGTTCTTTGTCTCATATATGATTAACTGTTCTTGATTTAAATTTAACAAATTTAATATTAAATCATTTATATTTAATTCCTGATATTTTTTATTTGTTAACTATTACTCTTGTACATAACACAAATAATAGTGTTCAAAACATAATTGAACCGTGATTCAGGAGTATACCGTTCACTCATGCCTGGTAATTTTGAGTTTATAACAGAAACACCATCAAAATATTACAACAATATTAATACAAATAACAATATAGGATGTTTCGCTTGTTGTCCTAGATGTACCCCTAAAGAATATATATCTGGTCTGAAGTTTTTATTTTCATATTATTTAAATCATTTTAAAAATAATTCACCTTTACCTATGACCTTCTAAACCTCACCTGTAGTAGCTTATCTGGAGAGGTATAGATGCCTGGAGGCATACGCTGGGGGTCAAAGCCCGCCTGCTCCACTCTGTCGAAGTAGTTGTCAGGGTTTGTGTTGAGGGTAATTAATCCTATTGGGATCAATGGATATTGGTCCAGGGGCCAGAGCTGCAACACATAAAATCAGAAAATATATTACCTCCAGAGGAAATTAAATGATATAAAGAAATAATAAATATATCATTACATTAAATCATAGTACTGCACTGCTTTTTTGGTCACCCTCTTTCTATATCGGACCATAAAAATTTGTCCCTTGAAAGTTATGATGGTTAAAATAATCTGCCCCTAAACCAAGTTTTTGAACTTCCTCAGAGCTTATGTGCTGCTATTTCTATACATCTACGTGTGTATCACATGATATATAGCATCACATAACTTCAGAATCGGAGCTTCTTTTCACTATCCATGGTGTACAAACAAATAAAAAAACAACAACCCATAATAAAAATGTTAGGTGTAAAACCAAAGATAAAAATTATTTATTGTTTTTTTATAAATATAATATGTGCGACTATTAGTAGTAAAACATTACCCATGTTTGTTTTTATGTTAGTAATCTCATATGGAAGTCTCATTTTTAATTATTTTCTCAGAAAGTCACGCATACCATCAAGTGAAATATATGGTTAAGTTTTCAAAGATTTTACAAAAAACATGTAACCTTGGTAGCGTCAAAAGGATTCCAAGAGAACTTCTGTGCCTGCGACGGAGTCATTACTTGTACACTGAAGTTCCAAGAGGGGTAGTTGCCCAGAGATATGGCATTGTACAGGTCCCTGATGTAGTAGTCTGGATCTGCCCCTGCCAGCTGCTGTGCGGTTGTAGGGTCCATCGTCAACAGGCCTTGGTTGCTCTTACAAAAAAACAGATAAAACGGAAGGTATACCACATCAGTATTTTCTATCTTACTCAAGCAGAACTACTCAACTATAACACTTACAACCATGTGAAACTTGCAATAGACATAGTCCCCTTGGTTGTTTACTAGGGAGAAGGTGTTCGGGCCGAAGCCATTGATGGTTCTGAAATTCTTGGGCAGTCCAACATCGCTGTGGATAAACATGCTCATCAAAGTAGTTTCAGGCATCAATGAGATGAAGTCCCAATACATGTTCCAGTCCTGAAATTTATCAGTTATGTTTAAGTCCTGGAGCTTGAAGTAGATGATAATACATATTTTGGTTTTAATCTAAAATAGGTGAAATTTCAAATGTAACATATTAATTTTAATCTGAGATTAAGCTCATGTTTTGATCCTGACATCAACATAAGGGTTATAATGGAACAGTTTTAGATAATAAACGATACCATGGTGTATGAGACATAAATGGTACTCAAAGGAAAAATACATCAATTAAAATTTTCATTTAATTGTAAGCTTATACTGTTTTATGATAAGGGTCAATATTATTTGTATTTCAATATTTAGTTAACATGTTATTTTATACATTTTTCTAAACACCCTGAGTTATTAATTTCATTAATAATAGTTAGTGAATAGTTTGTGTTTCTTTATTTTTAATAATTTTGAAATATAACCAAAACAATTTTTTTGTTAGTTTCCTTTTAGCATTTTAATTAATAAACAAATCCAGTACAATATATAAAACAGATCAATGATAAAAGTTTGAATACTGACCCGAAGATGTGTGACCGGGTTTCTCTTCTGCGAGTGGACAAAACTGGGGAAGAGAAGAGGGTCCCTGATCCAGAAGACAGGCATGTTAAGGCCGACCAAGTCCCAGTTCCCTTCCTCGGTATAGAACTTAACTGCAAACCCTCGTGCATCTCTGAACAGAAGGGGTCATAATTGCAAATAATAGTCTTCTTTACTTCAGTGGTTGGATAATTCAGATCTATATCCATTCCTTAGTGGTTAGTGTGACTGACTACTAACAACAGAGAGTAGAGTTCAAGTCACAGCTTCCTACTTTCCTGGAGGGGATAAGTATGGGCAGGGTTAACTCAACATTGAGAAGAGAAACGAGTAGCTAGAACTTGTATTAAAAAAAAAAGTAGTAAATCTGGTTCTTATTATGTTTTAATGTTCTTTTATTTATCTTACTGGGGAAAACCCAGGGGACAGACCCTCCTAATAATGTAATATAGGAAATTAAATTAATAATATGCTCAGTTATATCTTTAAATGACAAATTAATACTATTTTAATGATTCTAATTGCGATTAAGACACTGTGAAGTCCTGGTGATGCCTGAATTTGGAGCAACATTGTTAATAATTGTGAACAAAATCAAAATGAAAAAAAATTTTTTTATCCTGGGACATTATCTCTTAAGAAAAACAAGAAGAAACAAAATAGGAAGGAATGTCTAGCTGACAAAAAATACATAACATTACACAGATTTGATAAGCTTATAAATATTCTGTACGTATGTAATGTAATGTGATATAGCTATGTACATATGAGATGACTTAAAAGAACCAATAGCAAAAAAACAGAAAGGAGTAGAGATGGAAAAAAATATATATGAATAAATAAAACATAGGAATTACTACAAGGGGGGAATGCATGGGAGGTTGTTGAGATGAATGACAAATAAATAAACAGAATAATAATGATGAACTGTTAGATTAGAGGTAGATAAGGAACGGGTAAAGTCTAGATTTGGAGATCAGAAAAGTTGAGGAATGTCAATTAGAATAGAGTTCCAATAATATGCACTGATAAGAAAAGAACGGTCAAAGGAAGCAGATTTTTGAGAAGGGAAATACATGTTGTAAGGGTGGATGTATTATTGAGGGATTTAATTACTGATTTGAATTATACTGAGAAGGTAAGAGGACTTTTTAGTCATGATATTATTGTGGTCTCTATTAGGAGTTTTATTCTCACTAATTGATAGTGTCTAAGGGACTGCTGAATCTGGTGTTGTGGTTAGCAACTCTTAATTGTAAAATTAACTTTTTCCTTGGAATAAAGATTGAGAGGTAATTAGGCTGTTGCCATAACCATTATTATAACCAACCCTCTAAGCTCCTCAATACCATCTAGGAACTATGACAACATCAGTCGGCCTTACCTCATCATAAAATGTTCCACAATGAATTTATTGTATTTATTACTACATATTTAACAATTTGGAAAGCATTTTGTTTATAGCATGTCCTCCCAGAATAACTCCTCAAGGAAGATAGTTTGCTTAATGAATTTATAGTTAAATGATTAATGTTTTCCTTTATTTGGGCTCATTACATGTAGATATATTAAGACCCTATCTACCGCGAAGACAGCTGCTTACCTTACTGTGTCTGCAGAGCCAGATTCCCCTGCCACTGAAGAGAACCTGATGAACAGAGGAGTTGTCTTCCCAACTTCTGCGAACACTTTGGCAAAGGAGTAGCTGGTAATCTCACTGCTAGTCACAGTCAATTTACCCATCGCACCTACAACCCAGATATTTTTATTTACCACCACATGAAAGAACTTTAAATGGATCATTATAATTCAAAATTATAAAAACCTCCTCCTTTGGCATGGACCACCCTCTCTGGGATTCTTTCCCTGTCAAAGTGCTGCAATTCGTTGATGAAGGGGGTGTCCTGGATGAGCATTGGCCCATTGACTCCGGCCGTCATCACATTGCCCGGGTCCCCTACAGGGGTACCAAAGCTTGTTGTGTAGTTCAGGGGAGTCTATGAAAAATTCAGGATTAAAAAACAAAAATGAAAAAAGAAGAAACATCATCACATAGGTTGATATTTCCTATTTCCATTTCAAAGATATAAGGATGAGCCACTTGGTCTGTTAATACTAACCAAAGAAAATTTCCAGCCAGTCACCAGAGGTAACATAGACAGGACATCTTTGAAAGAGGGTAATATGAATGTTGCAAGACAGACTTTAATTATTATAGTAATGTTAATTAACAAATTAGATGGGAGAATGTAACCAGTGGGCAAGAGAGGAGACCAGTATATAAAGCAAGTTAACCAAGGTAGAGCTCATTCAGTATTTGGATGAGTGACTGCCATCCTTGTACCACTGTTTAATCAAAAGCTTTTTCTGAATTTTTAGAGATTTGTTACACAAAAAATCTCAAAAGTTTTATTTTTGTTTACTCAATCACATAAAGGACTAAATAAGGTAAACAAAGTCCCTTTAGAAAAGAAAACAAGTCACTTCCTAAACAAAAATTATTTTTGAATATTTTTTTTATTAAATAATGAGCTTTTTATCATGCACTTATTTTTTATTAACTTTTATAACAAATTTTTTGAACTAATTCTTTTTTGTGGGGTAGTGTAATTTCTTTTTTTGAAACTAGACATTCTTCTCTATTACTGGAAGAATATATTTTGTAAATTGGTATAGGACACAGACTTATGAGTGAAGAAATTGAAATTAACCGCAACTCTTAAAAAAAAAATACAAAAAAAAACCGTACTGGATTATTCTGGGCGAATTGAAACAACTGTATTGAAGCTGGGTTGTCAGGTCCGAATTCCAATATATCTGAAAACATATAAAACATTAGAACAATTTTAATTAAATTAAGAAAAATAAACCAGAAACAATAACTAGTACTACCTAATAGCTAGTTATAATTAAAATGGACTCTATCTTTATGATGGCGATTTGAGATATTCATGGCAAGTTGGATATTTGATTACAAAACAATTATGTGAGTGCCATGTAACGAATCAACATCAATTGCCTACAATCACTCTAGGAAGTAATCTACTCCACATAAGCATGGTCTGGAATATATGCTGAGTAATCTAAGCATTTTACACGTTGTGATATTTGATTAGTGTTTGGTTATATGTTACAAACGGAATGTTGTTGTTAAATTTGTTTAGTTTTTCTCCTTGAAATGGCATTTGGTACCAATACCAATTTTCCTGGGTGCCTTAATCCCCCTCCAAAATAAAACACATTTTTAAAGCAATAATTGAAGAGACTCAGAAACATGGACTTGAAAAGAGATAATGTAGGCTAGAATCAGAGCCAATGAAATGTGAATACCGAAGGAGTATAAATAAAATTTAGAGAAGTATAGATTTGTGGGAAAGAGAATAAAAAGGAAGTTGAAATGATACAATTATTATAAGAGGATGCGACTGGTAGAGAAAAGTTCTCTCTGGCTACCTGAATATTCTTCCTTCAGGTATATTTTATGATCTTAGTAGAAGAGGCAATAGGGTCCAGTATCTGGCACCAGGGAGTCTGGAGAGCCAAAATAAAAACGAAATTATTAGAAGGATATGCACTTAGGTCATAGCAGCTATCTTACTTTTAGGTACAATTGTGATTAATTAAAGAAAGCTTTTTGGAAAGGTAGGGTTAACTTAGACCCATTCTATTCTAAACTTTTCTATTCTATTCTAAAAACCAAATGGCCCAACTCACTGTTTTACAGATGAGCATTTCTCTTTCAGGCGAAATCCCATACAGTTCGGTTTATTAAAACTGAGAACAATATTCACGGAACACGATTGCTAACAAAATTCGCAAGAGCTTATTGTACCCATTTAAGGAAGGATGGATTCTTCGTTAAAACAATCCGATTAAATTCAGCATTAATCCTAACCCATCGTTCACATCTTCACTCAACCCTAAATTGCTTCATTGATTGTTGATAGTATGTTTTATTTATGGGAATACCGTTTTGAGTTGAATTTTGTACAAGTAAATAAATGCCACCTAATGTTATTAAATATTGCTATGTTATGTGCTTAGATATACCACAACCTCTTACATTCTTATATTAAGCCATCGCAGTTAACGCGCAACTTATTAATGTATGATTTTATAGACTGAGTTTTCCTGTTTCTTCTTGTCATGAAACCATTTGCAGAAGAATGCTTAAGGTCACCTGCTATCGCCTGACATCTGACGGAAGAGGAGGTAAGGCCAGCCAACAGAGAAGACAGAAAAAGAAGAAGGTGGTGACCCATGAGCGCACTTCAGGATCCAAAGAGGTCGGAGGAAGTCCCACTAGGAAGATCTCTCGTCAGCTCGAGATATGTATAAGTTCAGCTCTATATTAGCTTTTATCTATGCACCTTCTCGAAGGCTAGGGCTGAAATAAAACCTTATCGTCTATCCAAAGAGACACAAGGTTACGGGTGATCTATTGTTTTAGGTTACTAGGCTAATAAGGGATTATTATAATTGCCGTCCCATGCAAAGATGAGAAGGGTAGAGGGTTTAGTAGTATAGTAGATAGAAAGCTTTTATATAGTAGAATAACATATTTAATAGGCTGATATGGAAGAACAATAACGCTTTGTATTGTAATATTGCGATATCATAGCATAAAACCGGATACTAACCTTCTACCACTGACAGATGAATGTACCTACACGGAAAGATAGTTTCAGGTTATTTCCATGTTTATATTCCTCAGTCAACATTTAGTCACCTATGCCATTGCTCTACGACGTAAATTTAAATTTTACTACAGGAAAATACAAAACGTTCATTCTGCCTAAGTAAACAAACGTAGATAAAAGTCGGATTAGCCTTGAATGTACGAGGACAGAGTAACATTAAGGATAAATAAATTTATTTGGCTAATAATAATTTAAAATAGTGGAATCAATGTTAAAACTAATGATTAGTAGTATTGAGTCGATATATGTTCCTTATTTAATATTAGATAAATATAATTAAGCAGGCAAATTTACTTGCAGTAAATATAAATCAATAGATGAGTCGGCCTATGTTTATGAACTAGAGGTTACACGCTATAATTTAATTTAATAAATTTTATGAAAACCTAACAACCCAAGGAAGGAATAGTTCAGAAGTACAGAAACAGACCAGAGATTTGGGAGGTACCGATCATGTAAAAATAATTTTTCCTCGGGTAATATTTTTATTAAAAGTAGTGGCATAGTTACCATAATAATAAATAAGGATATTAAGAAGAATTGTTCTTGCTTTCGGTATATGGTTATCGTTAATAGTCAGTGCCCACCTCAACTTGTTGCAAGTGCATACCAAAAAAAATTGTTGAGGTTGAAATTGTTTGGCAAGAGATCAAGTAATTTCTCCTACTTATCTGGGACTCAGTATCTAACCTCCAGATTGACACAGAATTTTGCTCGTGTACTTTGGCTTTGAATGTTCAGCGTGAATCTACGTAACGTTCACAATCACTGTGCGGTAAAGGAAAAATATTCTCAGCGTCAGTAGACGCCCATAGCCTGACGGAATTTTGTATAGCCTAACATACAAAATTAGATTTTCTAAACAACCATCACTTTCTACTGCAAGCTGTGTATTATTGTGTGATATAGTATTACTCAGCTTAACGATGCCCATAAATTTATCTGCCTTTTTGATTAAATATTTCTAAATTGGATAAATGTCTCTTGATTATTTGTTTTCAGTCTTTATTTTAAGTTTTAAACGATTTAGAATGAAGTTAAATGTTAAATTAAATTAAAAAGTTAAATAGGTAAATACGTCGTTCAATGCAAATAAGAGTTGTTTGTTCACTTCCCTAATGACGCATCATGCCAGAGGCTAGGTATTGCGATGATAGCGTACTTTAGTAAACACCAATAAACAAAAAATCATATCACTGAAAAAAAATAATCAATTTATCAGGTTATTATATTGAATGAACTTGGGATTTAATATTCTCTATAATGTAAAAGAAACGGACAGCCATTTTTTTTTTTAGCCGAAATATATCGGAGCATTGTGACACTTACCCAGTTCATGGGAACACATTGGATCATTTTACTAATATCTTGACATTTGATATTCATCAAGTTCTTAAGGCTTATATTCCAATTTTCATAAGCCTCTTGCATAATGGGTGAGGATCTTCAAAATTGAATCAGCATCACTATGAACTGGGTGACTGTACGCAATATGGTCATTCACTGACAAAGAAATTACCTATGGTGAAAGTTACTAGGTTTTCTGCGGTAATCGCCAGCAAATTTATTGTGTGATAACTCACAGTTGTGAAGACATGCATTCCTAACAAAAACGAGCTAAAGAAAAGAATCAAAGCAGGTTATATTGAACTGCAGTTTCAATAATTATGCGTCATGGGACATGCAGACAAGTAAAATTCCTGTAGATCTTGTGATGTCGAAAGGAAATTCAAGACAATTTCACGAAATTTGTGTTATTCACAGGTTACGGGCTCATAATGTTCGGTTTTATTCCCGTGTCAACATGTACGGATAATTGTCCTTCTTATGTTTGTATGTACTACGATAGTGACCATAAAAATGATCCGATCGAACCGGAAATCCTTTGCATATTCTTCGATACCCTCGATTACTTTGATTAGATTTTAATTCAGGAGGAATTAAAAAAAGAATTAAAAGGAACAAAACAAAATTGTGAAAAAATCGCGCGCGTTCTAATATTTTATAGCATCTCTTATCTCTTAGGTCAGCTGCTATTCAAGAATAACAGTACAAATTTATTAATGAATGTAAATAACTAGCCGAAGAGGAAGGCTCAACTTTCAAACAGGTCCGGGGAGATCATATTTCATTTATCTGTTGTATGTTCTACCATTGCGGTCGTAAGAATCGATTACAACTTGTGAAAATGTATTCACCGATTCAAATGAAACCTTTTTTGTTGATACTAGGTCAAAAAATAATTGTAACTTGTCCAAACTTTCTTGCCAATACGGCCTAGGTGGCAAGAAAAAATAATCCATTTTTTAACATCGTTTTTATCTCTGTTCGGTGTGTAAAATTAGTATAAATCATTCATTAACCTATTTTTTGTTTGTTTTTACGTCGAGTGAGAGCATAGCATTGAAACGTTAAAAAAGTGGCCGCTTCAGGTGAAGTTAGCAAACTAAAAGTTTAGGAAAAAACAAGTTCGTAGTCATTGTTATCACCTATTGACACATAAAGTAGGAATTTTTGTGACAATCATAAAATAAATTTTGATGACTGAGGTTCACTAGGTGGGTAATTTTTTTTTTTTTATCTTTTATTCTACTTCTATGAAGGTTTTTACCTTCATCACTTGTCTATGTAATTTCTAAGCGTCTAGGTTACACCGTTGCACAGTGTTTCATCTTAACAATCTAGGTGGACAAAAGTCATTTCTAGATTCCCAGTAACGGGTGATTAACTAATATAAACAACATCTGTAAACATCCGATTCCAAGAATTGTTTATGTCTTACTTTTCACAGTAATGAGTCATAAGGTATAAGTTAAACTAATAGTTTAAGTGCAATTAGAATAATAGGTAAGTCACATTTTCTTGACACTTTCGGCAATATCTAACTGTGGCAGTTTGCAATTGTGTGGACATTTCTAGTTATGGATCTTATTTTAGTTAATATAAATCTGTCTTTTGGTCAAACAATATGAAAGAATGATATGAGAGTATATGAAAAATACATGTTATTTTTTCTTTGTTTTACAGCTTTCAATGCCTGTATATATAACGTACACACGTGCATCCAGGCTAAATTTTGTATATACCATAGCTGCACCATTTCTATTTGTAATAATATGTACTTTAGCCAGCTCACTCGAGTGCAACTATTTTTTTTTCCTGAGTACCTTCACTCTATTTCAAAAATTGAATTTTTTAAAGAATAGCTCAAACACAGAAAGGAAGACAGAAACGTTCGAGTTTTCGAGTTCCTTTCGACTAAATTTCATTTCAGTGATGTTACTGAGGACTTTCAAAGAGAAATTGAAAGTAATTGGCCAGCTATTCGTCGAAATTTGCTGCCAAGTGGGTTGCTGCAAGAAAGTCAAAGGAGCGTTTTTTGTCTAAGAATAAAAACTGGTTGGAAGATGAATACATGGAATTCAACGTGTGTACTACCGTGCACTGACATTCTACATTATTTCAAGATGCTACTCCTGGTGGAACACTCTTTCCTCAAAGAAGTGTTTCAATTATGGCGCTACTTCTAAAACTATGAACGAAGAATCAAGGCATTTTAACCGCAACCATGTTCATTTTGGCTTTTGTTTGTCGACACTTCATGCATGGATTCGTTGTTTCGAATGCCTTTTACACATTAGCTTTAAACTAGATATTAAAAAAATGGTAGACTAGAAGTGGCGAAGATAAGGCTAGTATAAAAGAACGATCCGAGGAAATTAAACAACGTTTCAAGCATGAAATGGGATTGACTGTGGACAAACCAAAGACACGATTTGGCTCATCAAATGTTGCAAACATTGCTCGCCGTTTGTTGATAAACCCTGAATTGAGTGCTCAAACTACTGGTCAGTCTTGTGTTAGCTGCCGTTGTGTCAGCATCTCCCGATTTGATCCAGCCGCCATCTCTCCTCGACGCCATCACCACGCTACGCCTGTTTCTAGCGTCTCAGGTGACGCCTATTAAGGTAAACTTTTTAAAACTTTTACTATTGCAGTGTTTTTTCGTGCATTATATGGGGACGGTGCCCCAATAGAAAGTATTTTACCGTCATTTTGTGAACTTTATCGGAAGAATGGAGATGTAAGTGGACGCTTCCAGGAAGCGGTCGGCTTCACCGACACAAACAACAGAAAGTGAAGAGGATTTCACTTTTCTAAAAATTACAGTGAAGGTTCAAAGGCCTACAAAGCGCAAAACCCCGACAAAGGTCGGAAATAAATTCCAGGCTTTGGCCACGGAATCACCAGAAAGGTCTAATCCTGTGGCTCAAGCATCAAAGAAGCCACCGCCTGTTATTGTCTCCGGAGAGACAACATTAGCTCAGATGCTTAAATCTGCTAACATAAATCGTTTCTCCTTAAGGAAAACGAATGAGGGGGTAACAATATACCCAGAAATTGAGGAAGAGAGGATCCTCATTGTGGAAAAGCTAAAACAGGTAGGAAGAGAGTACCACTCTTTCGCCCCAAGGGGTGGCACTAAAAATAAAAAAATCCTTATACTAGGGCTAGATGTCCAGGAGGACATGGACGAAATAAAGCTACATATTATAGCAGCAGAGCCTGATGTAGTAGACATTAGGAGACTACGGAAGACGGACCAGAATGGACAAAAGACAGATATATCTCCTGTCCTAGTAACAACAAAACCCAATGTGACGCTAAACAAACTAAAGAAGCAACGTGCCAATAGTCACGTAATCATCCGTGTCGTGACCTTCAAGGAAGAAAGAGGGCTTCCGCAATGTCATCGCTGCTACACCAGGAACCACTGCGGCCGCAAAATTAAGTGTGTGAGGTGTGCATGCCCCCACGAGGTGGCGCTGTGCCCTAGAAATGAGACAGCCCCACTCAAGTGTGCAAACTGCGGCGAGGCGGATCCCGCCTCTTACAGAGGCGGCGAGAAGAGGAAACAGCTCCTAGCCTGAGTAAGGCACGCTCACGACAGAGTGCAGCCCCGGCAGAAGAGGCAACGCCTAGACGAGCCACTCCTGAGACCTGCTCCACCACCATCTGTCAACCCCTGGCAGAACCCGCTCTTCAAGCTCTTCCAGGCCAGAGATGAAGACCCAGCTGCTCCCTCTACGTCGAGAGCGGCCCCCTCCACGTCAAGATCGTCCCCCACCTCATCTAGAACGGCTCCCACAACGTCGGAAGAGACAGCAGAAAATATTAAATGTAAGTACCTAGATCCTAGGCTAACATTCTTAACAAGCGACCAGCGCCAAGACCTGGATTGTGCACCGAAATGGGTAACTGCCCTCGTAGATTTTTGCAGCCAAATGTTATCAACAAAAATAGTAGATCACCATATTTTAAATTTCAACTGCGATGGTCTCCTGACCAAAATAGATGAGGTAGAAGTACTAATAGCACTCTACCGACCAGATATTGTAGTTTTGACAGACATGAGGGTGTCTACTCAATCGATCCACATCCGAGGTTATTCAACTGCCATTGAAAGGGTCACCGGTTACGGTGGAGTTATTATTGCAATACGCCTTGGTATCAATTGGAAGGAAGTGGCTTCACCACTGACTACAACTGGTCCCAAGCTTCACCACTTGACAGTAAAGGTAAATTTGGGGAAACCCATTTACCTTACCGCCTTATAGAGAAGACCGTACGCGTCTCTACAGCAGTACTCAGCCTTGCTACACGCATGTGCGCAGAGGTCTAACCACTGGGTGGTAGGAGATATCAACGCAAAACATACCATGTGGTATAACACTGTAACAAACAAGGCTGGGAGACTCCTGTTGAGAACGCCGTTTACGGTCGTTCACCCCCAGACTTTTACTTTTCGAAATAGAGGTAACCCGCTGGCTACCTCAACGATTGACTTACTACTGACAAAACATCCCCATCGAATCACTAGTTGCACCGCCCTTTACTTTATTACCTCTGACCACAGGCCAGTACTGTATGCAGTAGATGGTAAAGTGACGACCCCTCGCCCCACGAGGTACGACTACCGTCCTGCCGACTGGGATCTGTATCGTTCGCAAAATTACCATAACCTGCATACGGTGCCAATTCTCCGCACTAAAGAAGAAGTAGATCTTCAACTAACTTTCATAACTGATGTGATCAAAGACGCAGCAGACACTGCGATCCCGAAGTACACTCCTATGCCACCGTCCCTGCGACCACCTCCAGACCATATTCTTAAAATAATTACCTTACGCAACAATTGGAAGAATAGATGGTACACGACGAGAGATCAGCAAGCCAAGGTCGTTGTGAATTCTCTTACAACGCAAATCCGGGGCTTGATGAAACTTTGGAAAACAGCGCAGTGGCATGAGAGACTTCGTAGCACTCACGGAGATCACAGAAAGTTTTGGAAGCTGTTGAAGGCTACAAAAGGCAAGACAGCCACTGTCCGTCTTCACGAAGGCGACAATGTTCTGACTGCTAAGCAACAGGCAACAAAACTGGCCGATCATTACGCTAGGGACATTACGGCTAGGACGGGATACTACCACATGCCTCCTCCGGTAGATGCTGAACAGAACCACATGTTTGTATCACCGAAGCAGCTCAAGGCGATTCTTCGCCGGTGTCAGGGAAACCGCGCACCTGGGCACGACGGGATACAAACAGTGCTGCTCAAACAAATGCCGAAGAGAGGGATAGTACAACTAGCAAACTTATACAGCTCTCGTATAAGATTGCGGTACTTTCCTGACACATGGAAACAAGCCATCTGGTTCCCATTACTAAAGCCAGCCAAGAGCGGTGATCACCCAGCCCACTACTACCCGATCAGTTTGTTACCACAGATGGGAAATATTTTTGAGAAAATTCTTTTGAATTATCTCAAAGATTACTGCTCGGAAAATGACATCATTCCACCAGAACAGACTGGATTTCAATCCAGTATGAGCGCAGCATGCCCTTATGAAGTTACAGTCAGAAGTTAGTCATAACATGAATAGGAACATAGCCACGGCTATGATTTCGATTGACTACACTCAAGCATTCGACTCGGTGTCTCACGGGACGCTGTGTCAAATGCTCTGCGACCGGGAATGCCTGGAATAACTCTATTCAATTCTGGTTAGCTTCCTGAACAACAGATCGTTGCTTCTCTGGAGCTGTGCCACTGACCTGTGGAGTACCCCAAGGAGCCGTCTTATCCCCTGTACTATTCAACGTATACACGGCTGAGATTGTCGGAGCCCGGTACAAAAATACAGTTACCGCTTTCGCGGATAGCATAGCGGTGTACAGTAGCAGCATGAGCGCCAAGGTGGCTCTAACACAGAATGAAGTAGCCTGTAACCAGATCAGTGAGAGAGTGGGGAGACTCAATATCTCTGTAAACGCGGGTAAGACTGACTGCGTAATGTTTTCTTTTCAAAAGGGAAAAAGCCCTTTACCTACTAGTTACATTGTAGGAACATTAAAATGGACAGACACCTCCATTTTAGTAACCATTTTACGAAGTTGAAGCAAAACACGCATGAAGTCTTACCGGCTTACGTACTTATTGACTTCCCCCAATCGATCACTGCGTCTCAAGTTACTGATTTACAAGAGCATACTCAGGCCTACACTGCTGTATGGTGCACCTCTTTTTCTTTATCGTATACGTATACGGCAGCTAAGAAACTCCAACAATTCCAAAACGGTATACTGATGAAAGTGGTCAGAGGTACTTCGTTCGAGCTGCGGAGCAACAGTGAGCTTCACGATATCTTTGAGCTGTCTACGGTGGGTGAATTTATCCAACGTAGACATATCAAATTTTTCAACTCACTGCAATACTTGACAAACCCGGTGTTTAACACGATAACCCCCGCTCCGTTCCCCCATCGATGGCTGACGCTGTCGTTGCTGGAACGCTTTAGTCTTAGGTTCTAGGTATAGTTTTTAAGTTTTTTCTCCCACTTTTTTAAACTGGAGGTGAGCCCCATCACCTTGTAATGTATTTATTTATTTTCTTTTTAACTTCAACCTTATATATGTAACTCAACCTCCTTCGAATGCATCTGCGCACAGCAGAATGAGGCAGTTCTCGTCAATTCGTGTTCATTTACTTTGTTCATTTTTCACATATTGTATTAAATTCAAGGGGTTAAGAAAAAAAAAACACCATTGGATTGGACGTTACGCTGATCAAGAAATTTGATGTAATACCTAAAACATTATCTTCTGATTACGAGATAAATTAATGGAATTTAACAAAGTTTGTCTGAACACAAGAAAACAATTCTCAACCTATATTATGTGTCATCATACATATCATGTACATAAATTACTGGTCCATAATACAGAGATCATCAAAAATGCAATTGTTCCGATTGGGCAGCTTCCAGAAGAAGCCCAGGAAACTAGGAACAAAGATCTTGTTGGTTCCGGGAGCAATGCCAGAAAAAGTTCACGTATTGCCACAAGCAGAGACTTACTTTCCATGTTGATTATGAGATCTGCTCCTTTTATCAATAGCCTGGGAGAGGTACGAAAAAAAGAAGACGGGTGAATGGTGTTCACAAGTCTTAAAGCTGATTATAGCTCCTATAATAGAGGCTCGACCTCTGCTATGTTAAAACCTAACATCCAAAATGAGAAAGACTATCACATAACTGCTACATCGGACAATCCCGATGACGAGGATAAGTTATAATAGAATTATTTTATTATTATTTTGTATTCAGTGTGTAATAATGTGTATTTTAAATTTCTAATTTTTGTTTTGATTTCTTTGTTTTATTAGTTTTTCGGTTATTTTAGTTCTGTTTTTTGTTTTGTTTTCTAACACCTAAATGGGTTTTTGTATAAATGGTTTCATAAGATTTTTTCTCTTTTTTTTTTAGACTTTCCTCTCTAATAAAGTTTATTATTAACAAACATACAAAAATATTCTTATAATATTACCAAGCCGATTGATATAAATGCAACAATGCCGAAATATAATTTTGCCCATCTAGATTTTTCGGATGAAACACTGGGCGTTGGAATGTTTAATTCCTTCTCTTTTAGTATAAATCAACAGCAATAAAGTTTGATGTAATTAGTTGCCAGAAAAATGGCGATGAAATTAACAGAAATTCTTTAAACGTTGATTTTATAGTCGTTTTAAATATAATTTATTTGTGGGTGCCGGATTGATGTCAAAACAACTTCGCCGGTCCACATCTAATTTTACAGTGACATAGAGGTTTATTGACTACTCGTAATGACACCAACCAGGTCATTCAAACTGTAAAGTGAGATATATAATATAACGTTTTAGGTTTTTCTGTTCATTTCATCATTCTGACTTTTAATACACCAAACATTATTAGTGTTGACTTATAATGAAAAAGAAGTAATTATGCTTTACAAAAGTGGGAATAACGTTCGATCTTGTCAAAATGTATACGAGTTATGAAGGTTTATTTAAGTGAAGTAGCAAAAGACATAGACGAAAAAATTTTACTCCCCAACAGTTTACCCAAAAAATAAATTATTTGTTGACGAAAATTCGTATTTTAAATCGGACCTCCCTGTAAAATCACATGCCTCTATTTTCAAAGCAAGTTTCTCAGATAAAAACTGTACTGAAAACACAAGAATTTCTGGTTCTGAAAATGATGAAATCACTGTAGTTTTAATCTTCGAGTTATTTATCCCTTTCATAGATAAATAAAATATTAAATAAGTTCATAAAAGTGATCAGTCAGGATGACACAGCTACACCTTCCATCCCATTATATGCTGATAAGAGATAAGATGCCCAAGGTCGGCCTGGTCCTTTACTCCTTCCTCCTTGTTCTGCTATTATGTCACATGTTAGGGGGAGGTTCCTTACTTGTTTGCTTCAACCCTTCAAGTCATACAATTTCAGGCCTAACACAATTGATATGAGTGTCAAGCATTTGGGCAAAGGTATGTCTTAGTGTATAGTGTATCCTTGTTGTTGTATCCTCCCTATATTTACACCTCACTTTGGTTTCTTGTTACAAGGACCTGATGCCCTCATACATCGTAGTTTGTCGAAAAATTGTCCAACATTAAATTTTATAAAAATCTAGAATGTTCCTTTCACCAACCATAGTCAATATTCCATGAAATAAGGCAATCATAGTACACAGTGTACTCTTGGAGTTACCTACATTATCATTGCTAGTAAACTTCCTAAACATTCAGCTTAGCTCTTTGAATTTCTCCCTACTATTGCTTTTTCTGAGCCCAAACAGAGAGGTTCTACTGTCAAATTGGTACAGAATATCATATTTTGTTTGTCAACGATAGAGGTTGTTCAAATAATTCAATCAATTTGACATTTTAAATAATCCGCAAATAATCTGGGCAAGCATAAATTAAATTCAAGTGACTGGAATTCACAAAATAACTAAATGAACAAAGTCAGGCCTGTTTCAGTAACTTTTAAGTTTGTCAAATCCCAGCTTAGAAGCTATTCCAGATCAAAATAATTGATTTTCTGACTTTTCCAGCTTTTCTTGGCTGCAGAAAGGGGATCTTTAGATTAGTAAAACACACTAAGTCATATCTTTATTTATTTTATTTTTTAAAAGTTTTGCAATTAAACTAAGTACTCTAGCCTAGTAGTTGGTACATGTATCTATCCTAAGAATAATCATATAAAATAAGTATATGAGAGCCAAGACTAGTTTGTGGTTAGCAAAAAAACACCCATTGCAAAAACTTAATTTAATAAAATAATGTTAGTACTTAAGAAGGTAAAAGAAAAAATCTTTGTCAGCATTTTCTCAAAATAACGGGTTTTAATTTAAGTGTTTCACTTGTAACCCCACGATATTATTTACTAGGTTTCCACAATTAAACTATCTATGAAAATATAAACAGTATTTACATATAAGCTAAATTAAAAAAAAAAGAGTAACTTTGACTCATAATTATAGGTAATTCTCAGATAAAAAAAAATCACAGGATAATTTTAACCAACAATCATAACAAAATGATAATAATTTAACTATAACAATATTTTTAATTTGTTGGAAAGGTGCTTTCTAGCAACTTGAACAACTGAAATCTATTATTTTATTCAGTTTTGATCTTAATTGGGGTGTGATAGTTTATATTTTTAACAGTAATTTTTTTTGTAAAACTATTTGTCTTTCAACAGTTGGCTATTATATTTTTTAAATTGTATAAGTACCTCTAGAACTATCTCTCCACTTATACAAATAAAAACTGTTGTAAAATATATGGCACAGTAAAAAAAAAAAAATACTACAAAACTGATTTAACATAGCAGGTTTTACATTTTAGATTTGATTGAATTTATTTAAAAACATTTAAATATTTTCTTTTAATTTTCACATTTTTGAATTGAAGTTACCTTTCATAGATTCACAAGAGATCCCCCCGGTCGATGGAAAACTAAGGCTCTACAGCAATAGATTCTGCCCTTACGCTCACAGGATTCATTTGATTTTGTATGCAAAAGACATCGAGTAAGTTTTGAATACAATGTAATGACTTTAAAAAACCATATAATATTACCCATTAGATATTGGCTCTGATCTAATCCCCTTACCTATTCGACATAAGCAACCGAACAGGCAGTACAGCAAGTAAGAGTTGAGTTAAATATTTTTTAAATTACATCACAATAAGTTCTACTGGTATAAGACAATAATAAGAACAGAATAAGGAAAATGAGGTTTTGAATTTGGTCATATGAGGTTTTGAAGGTCATATGCTACTGGAAGGAATGTGAATGATATGGAAATCCCCTATTGTTGAGTTGTATAAAAAAAAAATTTGTTTTTAATAATTCTCTTTATTTTGTTTAAAAGTTACATTATATTTATCATATAGCTGCAAGACACCAGAGTGGCTCTAAACCAAAACCAAAATAAGCACCTAACTAATAATAATAAAATAATATTTCCTTATTTACATTAAGGAAAAGATCAAAACAAAAACTTACAGCTGAAAGACTAATGTTAGAAGTCTTTACAATAAAATAAATGTCTTTATGTGTATTTTGCTTATTGTTGCTGGATTTTTGGGAATATTAATTATAGAATTTGTAGGTTAAGCTCAAGGTAAATTTAGATTAAAAAAGTAAAGCAATATAAGTTGATTCACTGTAGTTTTTATTTGTTCAAAGGAAAGGGTATGTGATGTTTTAATTATACTGTAATGATATTCTTATGGTCAAATTAATTTTGATTCATGTTTATTTTAAAATACATATTTGTTCGATAGAATATGTTGTGAATGGGTGTTATAAATTGTTTTAAACTATATTAGATTAGAAGTAATAAACATATTAGATTGAACAAATGCTCAAATGCTAGTTCGAAGATTTATATATTTACTATTAGTATCTTTCTATTTACGTTAGTACATATTTCTTTGTAATAAAGAGTTTCTTGTAAATGATTATATTTTTTCCTTCTATTTCATTAAAGATTTTATATTGTTCTGTAGCCAATTATTATTTGCCTTTTAAAATCATTAATTCATCGTGACATACATAAATTGAATATTTTACTGTTTATAATGAAATACTAAGTTCACTTTATGGTTTTCGGTTTAGCATAAGGGTTTTGATACAATCACCCCTGTTCTTAGTTTCCTATCCTGCCAGTGTAACTGATTTTGAAACCAGTTTCCTTTCTTCCTGATCAATTAGACTTCAGCTTTTTAAGTTTAATAGGTGCTGTTGACAATTATACTCAGCACTCAACATTGTGCAAACTTTGTTTGAATATATTGTTGTTGTGGCCACCTCTTAATTACAACTAATTATAAGTCATCCTCTACTCGATCAGATCATATCTATCACTGTTCCCATATGTTTGATAAAGCTTATGACGTCAGTCGGAGTGGGGGAGAAGATAGTGGGGAGAACAGTCGCTGGTAGGGATGGCTCCCCACCACGACTGGCCTGCTATATAAACTGTGCGTCCTAAGACGGATGCCAGAAAGAAACAAACCGGCACCTTGAACACTTCTCACTCTCTCTCTCTCTCTCTGCACTGGCGCTTGCTGCTCTACCGAAACCATGGTCTTCTCATTCAACTACCTCTGCATCTCTCTCTCCTAACCTCGCTATGTCCCCTGTTGTCATACCCCACATCTTCCTAGTGGTAATCTCTGCCTTCGTCTCGCTAAAACTAGCATCTCCTTGGGAGAGACCTCTCCCTCGCAAACAACGATTACTGTGGCACTAAAAACTTACCTCGTAGCGTCTCCCATGGCAATCCAGTCTGCTTCTCTCCGGTTCACACTCGCCTTTGGGATCCGGATGGTTTTTGCCTACCCTTAGACACCGAGTGTGAATTCGTGGTCATTCCAAGACCACATAAACTACCTGTAAACCTACCCTGTACCTCTTCTCCTGAACATAGTGCTTTGTCGGGGCACACACCTTCTAAAGATCTTATGGAGTCAGATCTAAACGAATTAGGCTGCCCGCCGACTAGGCCGGCAGCCAGGGTGAAAAACCACAGGTCCACCCACATTATCTCTTTCTTGGCGCTCGCCGGACGGCGGCTAAGAGGTTGTAGCGACCCTAGCCTGCGTGGGGCGTCTCCGCCCCACCTTGAGCATACTCAGTTTTCTGAGCCCGACAATTGTGTTAAAATCATTGGTGAGGCTGAGATAATTTTCAAATTATTGGTGAGACTATTTATCCATGGATCAACTAATTATACAAACGTTTTAGCAATGGATATTTACACAAAGGCTAATTATTTATTCGTTTGCTGTTTTCAGACATGATTTTGTGAACATAGATTTGCATAATAAGCCAGGATGGTTTCTGGAAAAATACGCAGCTGGAAAAGTGCCGGCACTGTATGTCAACGGGGAGACCATATATGAAAGCCTCATCCTCGCAGATTTCCTTGAAGAAAAATATCCTCAGAGGCCTTTGTGGCCAAAGGATCCTCTCTGCAAGGTCAAAGATCGCTTGGTCATTGACGAATTTGCTAAGGTCAGTGGATGACTTAGACAAATATCCTGAAATCCCAAAACTACAATTATAATGTTAATCGGAAGAGGTGATTTATTGTGGTTTTCAGTGAACAATCTTGATCAAGTCTCTTTTAGTTGGCAATTCTGCCAATATCAGTGTGCTAAGAGTGGTCATTAGTATAGCACCTGAATTGAAGATAGCTATTGAAAGCATTCACTCCAAATACACAAAAAAATATACTTAATGAGGAATGAAGAAGATTTTCTACTGAAAACCTATGTTAATAATAATTAATCAATAAAGTAAATATTAACAGAAGGCATCTGATTGTATTTGATTAAATTTTAGCCTCAGCTTCAATTATCATTGTACCAGCTACTAAAGCATAAATAGCATTATGTTATATTCGTTCCTTTAGTGAGGTTATTTTACAAAGTTTCAACACATGTCTTTCTTTATTACAATAAAGATATGGATCTTCCTAGAAGTGATTAGTTATTTTTACAAATAAAAAAAATGTATCAGTCAAGATTAGAGATAATCCTCTAATGTAATCTGCAGTTGAGAGAATAAATGAATGGCTCAGTATGTGGCACATTGAGAGATTGTTAATGAATGGTTACTTTATTCATTTTTATATTGTTTTTTGCAAGTTCTTTTAGAGTTTGAGTTTTCTGGAGCTTTAATATGGATAGGCCTGAAGAGATCGCAAGTTAAACCACTAACACTCTTGGTTGAAGGCTTGTCGCAAAGGCAAGTGGCCATAAGTTTGGGAATAAACCAATCGTCGGTTAGCTGGTTACACTGTCAATACAGGCAGCAACCGTCGAGACCTGGGCAAGGTCGGCCAAGGGCTACTTCACCCAGAGATGACTATTTCATTACGCCCTTGGCCCTAAAACAAAGGTTCTAAACAAACCTTCAACTTCAAAATGAATTTCATTCGGCAAGAAACATGGTGATTTCAGACCGAACAATAAGACAACGCTTCCACGAAGTAGTTCTGACCTCCATATGCTACTGATCCACTTCTCACCAGACAGCATCAAGTAGAGAGACTTGAATTTTCATGAATGCAAATTGGACAATTTCTGATTGGAGAGTGGTTTTATTCAGTGGCATGTCAAGGGTTGCCCTACATTCTCCAAATGGTTGGATTAAGGGTGGTAAGATGCTCTGGAAAACAGTTTTCTGCCTGCAACATTTCTCTAAGTGCAGAATTTGGAGGTGGGTCTGTAATGGTGTGGGCTGGCATAAGATGGAAGCTCACACAGAGTTACACATAATAAAAAGGAGCTATTTGACTGCAGAGAGGTATGTGATAGACATCCTGGAGCAGTATGTAATGCTATTTATTGTAACATATTGTATATATAAGGGGGGGGGATGATTTTGGAAAAGGAATGAACCGAGGAAATATTGTGCATGGATGAGGGAAACAGCAACCCTAACTCGGTTACATTGAGGTAGAAGACATGAGAGCGCTGTGTACCCCCAGAGACAAATCTAACGAATAAATTCGTGAGTCACTTTAACTTATCTCCCGAGTCCCGCCGAGAGACCCCCATACACCACCCAACCATAGTCAAAGTGAGAGAATATAAAAGAGGATACAAGGAATAGACGTGCAGAGTTGGGGGAGGAGGGAAGATAGGGAAAGCTATGTAATATCCCTAAGGTACCTATTGAACAACAGAAATTTGGAGATATGTTGGCCCTAAGAGAGGGCTTGGTCAACAGTTGTCTCGAGGTATTTAACGGTGGGTGAATTTATTTGTAAATAGGAATTCATAACCAGTTTCCATGAAGTGAGTAACAAATTTATTGTGTTTACTTCTTGCTTGTGACGGATATTCATTGTTTATACCCTTGTATGGATTTGATAATTTATACTTAAGTTTAATTTCAATTTTTAGTTTTAAGGTTTTTTTTGTTAGCATTTGTAACTGTGATAAGTAAGTATTTTTTAATTGATTTTTTTATGTACATTGCGTTTTAATTTCTAGTTGACAAGACTTTTTTTTAAATTGTATCATAATACAGCAGAGCCTGAGGACATAGTGGCAATACAAGATAAAACACACCACTTTGAGAGAGAACTTTCCAACCGTGGAACATTATATTTTTCAGGTAATATAATTGTAGTGGAGATTATTGTACTCACAAGAGAAGAATTATTATTTCTTGAGAAGATTTTTTTGTTTTTGTTTTTCATGTTTAGGATAATCTTGTCCTACAATAAATGTTTAAATAATAAAATAGGATAAACATAAAAATAGAAATAATAAAGTTTTATTTTCACAAATAATTAAGAGCTCTAAATAATAAATGTTTTATTCTGAGAGTTGATTTAATTATTACTTGGAGAATTACTTTTTAGAATCTATTTGAGTTTTTTGGAAATCTGATAAAGTACTCAAAAACAAATATTAGGATACAGATACAATTTGAATCACTTGGAAAAATATAACCTACAATAATATGAATTTTTTTTTACTTCTTTCTTGTGGTATCAATTACTTCTCATGATTATCTATTCCATCAAAACTCACTGTTCACAGGCCAGATCATATCATAACAGTTACGGCACATACGCTTGATTCGCTCACCTTAGTCCTATTATTTAATTTTCTAAGCAATATATCCATTCTGATACATTTTCTCAAGCATCCTTCAATGGCCAACAATTATGTCAGATTTACCTTTTTTACTTTTATTAATAGCAAATAATTATTTTTATAATATTATATATACTTATTCGTTATTCATCTTACTCTGTAAATAATGTTAATAACAGATGGGGCTTGTTGGATCTTCTGATAACAGGTGTTTCAAATGTTTGGTTTTATTTTCTAGGCAATGAGCCTGGAATGCTTGACTATATGATTTGGCCTTGGGCGGAACGAGTAGACATGGATTCATTGCTAGGAGGTGATCGCCAGCGTTTTCAAACATATGTAAGTGATTAATCTATTTATAAATAGTAATTATTTTTTTAACCCTGTTAAAATTTAGTAGTTTCTTTCAGTATCACGTAGGTTAGGAGTTACCAAAAATGTTTTATATATTTATAAAATTATATGAATAACATAATAATAATAAAAGCAGTATATTATAGTTTTAAATGAAGATTGCAAAATTACAAACAATCAATAAATGTATTAATTTGGACCACTACATTAATATTTTCAATTATCAATCACCAACTATCAAACAAGGATAAAAAAAAATTGAAAAAGAACGTCAGAATTGCCAGCGCCATGGTTACTGGGCTGTGAGTCTAGAAATGCATATGGCCTGATCTCTCCAGGAGGCCAGGCTCTTATTATGTCTGGCAAATTAAAATAACTGTTACATCATAAACATAAAAAAAATCAATCACAATTGTCTCTTGGGTTTTAAGATGTGGAAGAAGTATCTTAGCGTCTGTTATGTTTTTCCTAGTGCGAATTGCTGCACCCTCCTATAAATGTTAAACCCCCTTATTTTTTATACGTCTTCAGACCTATTAAGGCTAAGGTGGGTTTACGCAGCACAGTATATTTCAAAGTCATGCCTAGTTGTGAAGTCAGTCATTTGTTATTTTGTCTAGGTCTTAAACCATCTGCATTCCAATATGGTTGAAAATATTTGGCTTAGAAAATTTGTGAAAAATGGTTTAATTTTTGGCATAAATGGTTTAAATATACATAAAAATAATTAAAATACATCTGAGTTGTCAGCTGCCTTGTCAGAAATACCAATGACCTGACCTCTCTAAGTAGTAAGGCTCTAATTATGTCTGGCAAATTAATATAACTATTACATCATAAACATAAAAGAAATAAATATTAAGAAAAAAATACAAATTAAAATAAAGTGTAAACTTTCCATAAACAAAAAATAGTAATCATTATGAAATAAAGAAACGATTGTTTAACTCCATCAAGCAAATTTTAGTCTCCTTAAACAATTGTCACTCTGGTAATTTTTCAGAGGTTGTACAAATGCAATTAAAATGATTAAATATTGACGAGGCTACTGGATAAGGGAAGGAGGTGCTATCAGGAGGTGCCCCAGGTTCAAGTTATGTTTATGTCTCTATATTTTTTCTTTGACTAATAATCATTAAAACAATGGGCTTAGAGACTATGATTGTTCATTATTAAATTATGAATTTTATTTTCAGTTCCGTTGGATTGAAGCAATGCGTGAAGACCCAGCAGTGAAAAAGCATTATTGTACAGTGGAGCAGCATACAAAGTTCTTCATAACATACAGAGATGGAGCTCCTAATTACGACAATATTTTAGGATTAGAAAGAAATAAATAAACTGACTGATCATTGCACTTTCTTTTTTTTTAATAAATCTATATTTTTGTATCAGTTTTAAAAATGTTTAAAGTTTTTTTGCACATTAAGAATATGTATAATATATATAATTTAGATTTGTAAGTTTATTAAAGGCTTAAGTTGAAAATGATATTTATATTTCTTGCCATTTGCACACCCACAAATGGCTTACACTTTTTTTTTTTATTATTATTAATTAATCATTATGATTACTGTTCCTGAATTAAGTGATGATGATTAGTTGTTAGGCCTATGTTTGTTTGCGAATTTAATAGAAAAATCAGCTATATAATGATTTGCAAGGGGAAGATAATTTAATAATCAATACCTGTAATTTCATCAAAGCTTTTAATAAGAATAATTGTTTTTAAGTGATAAAAGAATAAAGAAATAATAATGCTCAACATTTTTCTTTGTTAAATAACTTCCCCAAAAGCCAACCTTAGAATTTCCCGAAATATGCTAATGAAATAAAGAAACTTATAACTGCATTTGATAGTCATTTCTCAGAATTAGTAAAACATGGTAAAATGTTAGAAATATTTTCAAGCCCATTTCATGTTGACATGGACAGTGTTCCTGAAACTCTGCAAATGGGTTTAATTGAGTTACAGTGAAACAATGAAATTTTTACATCTATATCAAAAATTAATTTTTACAATACTTTATATATTTGAGAGCTATTCAACTTAAGATATTTTGCATGACCAGTCGTAAGTGCTTTTGGATCCACTTATGTTTGTGAAACATTATTTTTGAAGATGAAATTTACAAAGAGTTAATCATGCCAATTTAAAAAAACCATGACATGCTATGTCGAACATAAATATATATTTACATAAATTAAGTGAGAGAAATGATAAACAAATATCTCATTAATTAAAACTCAAGAGCTAATTATATTAAATCACAGTATAACAATAAAGATTTATTCATTTTGTGTTTTATTACATTTTCAAAACCATGTTTCCCTAAAGTGCGGTCTGCTGTAATGTTACCTGTCATCAAAGAGGCCTGTGAAATCATTTGGGTTGACCTGGCCTGGCTTAGACCCTTCTTAAATCTACGTTCTGACATTGAGAGGCAAACATGCTCTCCGCAGTGCTAAATTTTCCACTACACCACTGGCTTTATGTGTGTGCAGAGGCGTAACTACAGGGTGGCAGGGCTGGCAAAATGCCATGAGACCCAAGAGGGCCCCCGCCCAAGTGGCCGCGAGCTCAGAAATATAGTTTTAATATTGTACCTATTTATAAAAATATTAAAATATATATACCATAATACAAATTATTGGTTGTGGGTAACTAAACTTCTCGTAAGTATAATAAAGCTTAATGATGGGGCCCCCATTAAAGGAATTTGCCAGGGGCCCCAGATGATATAGTTACACCACTGTGTGTGTGTATATATATTATTGCGTGTTTATATAATTTATTTATTATTTAACTTTATTTTTATCTTAAGGTTCTGTTAATAAAAATAGGAAACTTCTGGTAAAAGGAAAAATTGAATATACAAATAAATACGCAGATATTAAAAGGCTTAACAAAAACCATAGCATATTTCGACGACATCATTGTACACGGCGAATCAGAAGACGAATGCAAAATAAACCTACTTGCTTGCCTCAAGAGGTTAAAAGAGACCTTCATCTGAATAAAAACAAGTGCACGTTTTTCAAAACAACAATAGAATATCTTGGTCATGTAGTAGAGCACAATCGAATATAGAAATCCTCTTCAAAAATAAAGGCAATTATCGACATGCCAGACCAGTGAACGTATCAGAGCTACGGTGTTTTATGGATATGGTGACATATTATTCTCGGTTCTTGCCAAACCTGTCATCCTTGACTTACCCCCTGCGCAAGTTACTCGGTAAAGATCAGAAATATTTTTGGTCCACGGAATGCGAAGCAGCATTTATAAAACTCAAAAATGAGATAGCAAGTGAAAGAGTGATTATTCCATTTAACCCAGATCTACCAGTTACAATAACGACCGATGCTAGCCCGACGGGAATAGTGGCTGTACTTGCCCATGTTATCAACGAAGTAGAACGACCTATAGCATTCGCATCACGTTTGTTATCGAAGGCAGAGCAGAATTACTCGCAACTTGACAGAGAGGCTTTAGCCATAGTTTTTGCTGTAGATAATTTTTTCGATTTTCTTTATGGGCGACGTTTCACTCTCATCACGGATAACCAACCGTTAACCCGAATTTTTCACCAAAAAAATAAATTACCGAAAATGAATTCTTCTAGCTTACTGCGTTATGCTTCCTTCTTAGCAGGGTTTGATTACACAGTTCAATTTAAGAAAGGGTCTGACAACGAAAATGTTGACTGTTTATCAAGGTCACCCATACAGCTAACCACGAAATCGTCTGACATGTTCATCAATGAAGAAGTCCATCAACTGTGCACATCACAAATCTTCGAAATATCAACAGAAATGCTTACTCCGGATGTCATTGCAGCAGAGACGGAAAAAGATCCAGAATTATCAAAAATCAAACAGGAGCTATTGCTGACGTCAATAGATAGCGAGTAAACCCTAGACAGTGGCATACTGTTTAAGAGCGATAGAGTTGTGATCCCAAAAACTCTACAGGCAGAAGTACTAAAACGCTGCACTCAACTCACGTTGGCATTACTAAAATGAAGCAATTAGCACGCCGACATTGTACATGGACCAACATCGATAAAGAAATAGAGAAAATGGTAAGGGAGTGCCAGGAGTGTTCATCCGTCAAAAGTAGCCCGGCAAAGGCTCCAGTTCACCAATGGGACCCTCCGGAAAATAACTGGGACCGTGTGTATATTGACTATGCAGGCCCATTCCAAGGATATAATTACCTGCTCCTCATTGATGCAAAATCACGCTGGGCAGAAGTAAAAATCTGCAAAAATGCACCGAATACTACAAGTACAATCGAATTATTAAATAAAATGTTTTCAACACACGGCTATCCATTTGTACTAGTATCAGATAACGCATCTATCTTCACTAATGAAACCTTCAAAAATTATTGCCAAGAAAATGGCATAAAGCAAAAATTCACGGCACCAGGGCACCCAGCCACAAATGGCCTGGCTGAGCGCAACGTGCAGACGTTAAAGAACCGGCTAAAAACTATGAGCGCAGAAAACTTACCTATGAAATAAAAGATAGAGAAATGCTTCTTCACTATGGGCAACGCCACTGGCCGATGGAACATCACCATCTGAGAAATACCTGAACCGGCAAATAAGAACCAGATTAGACGCCTTACGACCCAAAATCTACCCCTGGTTGTTGTTGTTATGTAGTTAGTGACCGTTAAAGATGAAGCATTGTGGTGTTCAATAAAAGGTGTACTCAGTAATGTGTGTTAAGTACTTTATCGAAAATCCAACAGTAAAGGGACTCGGTGATGGGGCTCACCTTCGGGTTACAATAAAAGGACTAATACTAAACTTATATACTAACTTACAAACTATAACGTTCCTGCCATCGATGGGGGAACGGGGCGGGGGTGATCGTGTTAAACACGGGGTTTGTCATGTGTTGCAGGGAGTCAAATAATTTGACATGTCTACGGTGAATGAATTCATCCACCGTAGGCAGCTAGTCGTCGTATTCCGTTCTGAAATTGTTGGAGTCACTTCAGTCAAATGACTGAAAAGCGGTGTACCGTACAGCAGAGCAGACCTAAGTATACTCTTATATATCATTAGCTTAAGGCGCAATGAAAAAATGGGTGAAGTTAATAAATGTGTAAGCCGGTTAGACTTCTTGCGTGTTTGTTTTAGTTTCCTGGCAATATGGCCACAAAAACGGAGTTGACGGTCCATTTCAACGCCCAGATATACGAGGCTGTTTGCTGGGGAGTTTTTCTGCGTTCCTACAATGTATGTAACAGGCAGCGGACTTTTTCCCTTTTGGTGTGAGAAAATTACGCAGTCAGTCTTACCTGCGTTTACAGGGATATTGGGTTTCCCCAATTTCTCACTGATCTGATTACAGGCTATTTCGGCCTCTTTAAGAGCTAACTTGGCGCTAATGTACACCGCGATATCGTCAGCGAAAGCAGCAACTGTCGTGTTTTTGTACCGGGCTCTGACAATTTCAAAAGTATACACGTTGAAAAGTACTGGGGATAGCACGGCTCCTTGTGGGACTTGTCAGAGGTGGGGATACCCCCGCTGCGCCCCCTAATGGGCTTCAGCTGTGTTATGCACTAGTTACCCCCTCTTTTAACTGACGCCTTTTGAAGGTTTTTATTATTAAAACGGGGAAACATGGGTGACTATTTTCTGGGCCGAGAGGAGGGGAACATCTATTTATTCGTGGTGAAGAAGTTGGTACAACAGAAGTGTTAGACGCCCAGCGAGATCATCGTCTTTAACGTCTTCACGGCCCTCATTGAAACGTCCATCCCACTCATAAACGCTTGCTTTACTCATGGTAGATTCACCAAAAGCCACTGTCAACATTTCAAAAACTTTGCTTCACTTTATTTCATTTTTTTGACAAAATTTAATACAAATTCTTTGATCCATTTTTTTTTTCGAATCTAAAAACCGCCGAGAACACCAAAACACGTTTAACCTTAGCGACTGCTACTAAAAAAGTAATCATTGAAAACAGCTGCAAATTTGAACGTATTTCAGAGACGTGTGTACCTACACGATAAAAAAGAAAAATTTACCATGAGAATTATAACGCCTGCGAAATTATAAAATTCTCGTTACTTTTTTATCAAACTTCGTATGTAATAACTCGATAAAAAAAAATTGATAATTCTGCCTCGTAGGAATAGCACAAGCTAAATAAGAACCACTGATGAAATGAATGATTTTTCGTTTAGTAAAGTAGTCATAATCACTAAATGATAATTGGTTTGGTGTTCCTAGGCCATCAAATGATCAAAAAATGTGTATAAGTTATAAATACATATATAGTATAAACAAATGTTCAGAATAACTTATAATCGAGTACCTTATTGTCCCTGCGTAATCGATTGGCTAGCTTGCTGTCGATTATTCTCGTGCCTACAAGCATTTCTTGTAGTTTCCTGTTTGAGTTGGGCTTGTATTTTGTTGAACACTAAGCGCTGATAGTTGGTGTGGCAAATGAAGATAAAATGATTACAAGAATGGCTTGTGACAAAATGTTACTGTTGAATGGATGTGGAATATCCCTCTGATAGTTTCATGGTGAGTGATTTAAGATTGAATGCTGGGAATGTTTAATTTTATGGTATAAGAATTAGAATAATAAATTAAAAATGGCAGCACACAAGCCTAATAGATATATTGACTTGATATTGGCTATCATGCATGACAATGTAGAATCAGTTAAGTTCATCTTGTCTACAGGAGAAGTCAACATACAGACTCCGGCAGTTTATAATGGTCGTTTTACTTCGTATCTTCACCTAGTTAAGTCATTAGGAGTTGCACGGAAATTGCTGCAATATGGAGCTCGAGTGGACGTGCATGATGAGAATGGTAAGACCCCATTGCATACCATTATAAATCCTAAGAAAGACCCAGAATTAATTACAGAGTTTATAAGGAACGGAGCTGAAATTGATAGAGAGGACTTTAACGGTTGGACTCCATTGGCATTGGCTGTCCAATATAAAAATGGATCAGCAATTGTAGAACTAATTAGAAATGGTGCTGATGTTCATAAGAATTTAAAAATTAGGGTTATTCGTCAAGATATTACTCCCTTTTCTTTATCATTGCTGGACCAAGCATTCTATTCAGGGGAAGTAATTTTAGCAGGAATCATGCTAAAGGATCTTAATATGCGTGGTACTGTCTACACAAAATGTAAAAAATATATCGATCTTAAAAGAGAAGATTTTCGAATCGTTTATAATCATTGCCTGATTGAGATCAACAAAATGAAGACAGTCAAAATTAAAGATAATCTTAGTGTTTATGGCTTTCTTATGAAATTTAATAAGCACCTGCCACTCTATTACTTATTTAATAGAAACAAATTATTAAATAAAATATATTTGAATTTTGATGTGTTTGCAGCATTTATTATACCAAGAATTAAATTATGTTTAGAAAGAGGAAACATTTTGCATAAAGTGCAACATTTATCATTATCTGCAACTTGTACTTCAGGGATAGAAATTATCTTAAGTATTGATGTAATAGAGAAAATTTGTGAATATTTGTCCAATGCTGATTTGGAGGACTTAATTGAAGCAAGTTTATAGGTGATGCCAACAAGACATTTTGAATCTTGGAATGTAATGAAATATCCATAACTCTAAAACTATCCCATCTGATATTGGGCTTTGGATGACTAGTCATGTAGACTCACTACACTTAGTGAAACTATTCAGGTTCCCTGATGGTTTCTAAAAACAATTTAAAAAAATATCAGCATCTGATTTCTTTTGCAAATTAAGAACAAACGTAATACTGAACTTTTTTAATATATTATATAAGACTATATATAAGAAATATATATTTATATTCTAAATATTTTTTAATAAAATAAATACCTATGTATTTTGACTGCATAGCCAAAATTATTTAAATGCTTTGTGGGACAGCACAGGAAGGGGTTGCAGGATATGCACAACATTTATTTTTATTGCAACACTATTGTATTATGAAAATTTAAAGTTTGCAATGTATAATTTTAAATTTCATGAGGAAAATTACAGGAACTGTTTATATTAGACTAGTCTTCTACAAGTTGTGCTGACTTTTATCCATTTAAGGAAAGAAATATGTATTGAAATTCATTTTCTCGAAAGCTTGCTAGTTATAAAATTAGTGTTTTCGCATTGTCAATTTTTGTTGTAGTATAGATACATAACTACCAATTACTGCAGGTATAGTAAGAATAGATACATAATTAACAATAGCTATAGTAATAAGTAATATGTAGTAATAAGCAACATACAAAGAAAAAATATACTGGTAGGATTGAATCCTTTTCGGGTAATATTTTTTTCCCTGATTTTTATTAGTTGCGTTGGTTTTTCAAAACCTGAAACCCTTCAAGTTTTCATTGATGTGTCTGTCTTCCTGCCTACTCTGAGAGGACTCCGTTCGATTTAGAGACATACAATTTTACATAAAGGGTCCATTTGATGTGAAGACTTGAAAAATATTGCCATGTCCATAAAACATTATCATGACACTTGATAAGTAATTAATTACCATGCAAAAAAAAACATTTTTCTGTAATGTTGAGTAGGATTATCAAACTAAGGAGCTTGATTTTCTGATGAAAAATGTATAATTTGTTAATTACCAACATGTCATAAACACTGTGTTCACAACTTTAATCAGCCAGTGTTTTTTTTTTTTCTTTAAAGGAATGGTACTTTTTGAGGTGGTTTCATTTGATGCTAAAATTTAATCAACCTTACGAAATAAAAAGGGTTTATAATGAAAAACTGAACCACATTACCTATCATTTCGAGTAGGGTACCAAATTGAAGATCTTGATGACCTGACTAACAATATATTGTATGTAACAATATTAATTTGGAAAAGGCATTTTTTAACAACCTCTGTTTTAACAATAAATCTATCTTGCTGACATAAGTATAATAAAAAGGATTTGTCTTATGTAACTATTTTATGGTATTGGTCATATTGTAATTTTTAATTGAAAAGAGGATAAAATTGTATTGATGGTTGAAAGCAATTTTGTTTCTTTGATTCATCTTGGGAAGCTGAAGTTCGACAGACATGTCTAGGAAGAGATAACTCTGACTACTATAAACCATTCTTTAGATCATCGACCGATCAGTTCTAGTTCGTGCATCCAACCCCTACAATTTTATTACTCGAAGTATTTTAACATTCTCTTGCCTTCCAATATTTAAATCCCGCCTTTCCTAACTAATGCAAGCACCAGTTTCATATAATGGTATGATATTGTATGAATTGTACAAATATGCTAAAACTAAAAGTAACCCCATGAAAAATAATGGTGTCATCAATTACTTGGTAGATAAAAAATAGGTGTATTCTTAGAATATTGAGAAGGGTAACTAATTAAGTATGTATCTCAATGTTGTAATCAATAAATCATAAATATTATTAGAGATTGCAAATTGTATTTTTTTATGTTAAACTAAAATAATTTGAATTTCAATACATTGTATTCTAAGCAGTGCTTAAGGCTTTTGTTTTTAATGTCTTGTTACTTTTTTTGGGGGAAAAGGTTCATTAGCCAAAACCATTTAACTTCAAACAAAATGCTAATTGATTTGGAGGAGGTCGTGAAGCCACCTCACCCTTAAGCGTCACTCTGGGATGTTGGGAATATAGAGGATTAACATATGGATTAAGGTGACCAGGGAGGCGGGTTTGGAAGTTCTGATAGCTGGAGGTGGCTAGATCCTGAATGAATGAGATTTTGAGATCAGTGTGAAGGATATGATTGTTGATATGAAAAGGAGCATTGGCTTTCTTGAGGAGGATTCTGTATTTCAGGGATTGGGTCCTGAGAATATTGGGAGGCTTGACACTACTCTAGACTTCTATCCCATAGGTAGATGGGTTGGAGTAATGTTGTATTAATCATCTCTTGTTATTTCAATAGCTGTTAATTTCTACTCGTTTGGTTGTGATGTGGAGGTCCCATGTGAGTCATTTGTCCAGTAGTCTATTATGTTCTAAATATGTGGTCTAAGATTGAGCAGGACTGGGTTATTGTTGTGTAAAATTATTGTAGGACATATTCATTGTGGAGAGACAAAAGAACTGTTATTTATGCAAATTTTTCCGATAATAACTAACGTTGACAATTTATTTGATTGCTGCAATTTTTATTGAGGTTATACATGTATAATATGATTCCCAAGACTGAAGGGAGATGCTCTTCTTACATTCAAGTGTAAGGGGATTGTGTTTTGTCTGGCTTCTCTATCATAGAAGAAAAATGATTGCAATCTGAAACCTGAAGGTATATTCCACAACACCTTGAAATGTACTGTAACGGCCTTATTGATCGCTGAGGTTTCATCCGTCCAGTGCTGACAAATTAACTTAACTGAAGCCTTTGTGAGATTGTGGATAATCAAGTGGCGAGTGTGGAGATAGATCTCTCTCTCTCAGTTCTTACCGATATTGATGTGTTGTATTTTGTTTCTTTTAAAACCAAATAAAGAAGGGTTCCTTAGAACAGTGAATGGTCACATCTATCATTTAATTACCCTGAACCTAACCTAAAATATTACAGTACAGTACTGATTAGTTAATCGTTTTGTATACAGTCACAAGTAGGGAAAGTAAAAAAGTCGGGCCTTTTAATTTTGATAACTTTTAAGATTACTCTTATACCATCTCAGGTATTGAACAAATAAAAAAAAATTTGTAAACAGCTAAAACAATGAGATAAAAAGAAACCTATGAACTCTGCTTGAAAGACATTAAATATATTATTTCTATTATTGGCTCTCAAAACATTATTTTTGGAATATTTTTTGTTATCTTTTATGTACCCCAAACCTGGCGGGAAAAAAATAACTTCAAGTTTTCAAAATCATGTTTGAAAACAGAGCTTCTCGGTTGCGACAACTACTTGCTTTCTGAGTGACAGGTTGTTTCTGTTACTTAGGCTTACTTGTAAAGATTACCTGATATTTCTAGTCCAAAAGTTCTGGTAATACCTGTGTATCACACCTAGAAAGAACTGTAAGCAGTGGCTGTGACTTCAAGATGTTACCAAAAGGAAAATTTTTTTGATCTGTTACACTGGTACAAACTAGTTATTAAAAGTGTCTCATATTATAAGTTCATCACCATTTTCAGCCCATCCCTGCTATCTCTTGTACTCATTGTGAGGAGAGAAGGAACTTGAAGAAACTACTTGAAATTGAGAGTGAAGAAGTTTCAGATATTCATAGAAATTGAATTCTGAAGTTCGAACCACAGAGTAGGAATGAATGTAATGACAGGCATTTATAAAAAAAGCAAAAACAATATATTAAAAAATATATACAAGTATTTACAAAAGACAGATATTTACAAAAGAAGAGATAGATATCAAGGTTCTGCCATTGCTGGCTGCATGATGGACTTGCTGTACTCAAGGAGATACAGTTCTTGCATGAGGTTGGTTAGCCTGTTGAAGTGTTTCTCAGTGTATGGGATGACAGCCTCTATCAGCGCCGTAGGGGCCTTCAGCTTCCCACAGGATATTTCATCGAGCATAACGGACAATAGATACTGCAATCAAGTACATGAGTTAATAAACTAGTGAATATATCATTGTAATGGTTTATATTTCAAAGCTTATGTAAGTCTCCATGGGGAAATTATATTGTAACCTTCTCATTACACACAATAATTTAATTCCATAATTTTCCAGGTTGGATAAGGACGAACTAAACCCTCATACCATGAAACAATAATTTTATTTAACCGAACTTTACTACACACTTTCCAACATTTACAATCAAGGAATTATGTTGTGGTCATGATTATTTATGTTTTTAAGGAAATGTCATTATTTTTTTGTACCCTCAATATTGTCTTGAAATTCACATAATGTTCCTGGATTAAATTATTTTGACAAGAGGAGAAATCTTCCACTTTCTTCTCATTTTCTATCCTTTACTATTGGATCCTTTCCGTTGCTGCTCAGCATTTTTCATTTGTGTTAAAAGGTGGCTCTCACCATGTGGCTTGATTCTCCCGAAGCAACCGAAATTCTTTAAATTAGTAAGACATTACATCATGTACGTCTTAACTCACCTCCCTAGCAACTGAAATTTTAGTGGTCTGCCCTACACGTCTACATCATAATAACACTACATTTAACTATCCCATAAAGGAAATAGTCCCTGCTATGTCATGGGCTCTCCTATATTTATTTGAATTTCACTAGCTAAAAATAATCGCCTCAGATAACATTAAAGTATAATAAAATTTCTCATAACCCACACCCACCTCAGGAGTTACTTAAGAGTTTTGATTTTTCCCTGTTTTAAGGGCACAATAATGATAGAAATACAAAAAGAGTGCAAGCGAATTGAATGAGGTGACTAAATAAACTTCAATGATCGGTTTATTTATGCGAATGACTCCCTTAAGTGTCAAATTAGTAGTTCACATAGTCCTTATAATCCCCAAGTAACGAGATAGAAGATGAAAATACTTATAGGACGAACAGTCATTGACTTGACGTAATATATCATCCAACTTGTTATTGCAGTACCGTACAGAATATACAATCTAGTCAAATAATAACGCACAAGTGGATATGTCTGTTGAGGAGTGGTTAAAGTGGCAGACATTTATTTGCTTATTGTATATTGTGTTTGCTTTCAAGATAGGACGTGTGCCTAAATATAATCCAAGTATATTTCAAGGTTCATTCAACACTACTCCTTCATGTTCAAATTAATTGGTACTCTGCCAATTTCTATCTTTCTTAAGCCTTAATCTTGATATCCATTAAATTTTGAAAAGTTACACAACAAACAAAACAAAAGCAGAGCATATACTGAACTAAAATGATATGTTGCAATATGGCTATGGCAGTGGTGCAGTCCTTATATTTTAAACTTACTTTTACAAACTAGATATACTGAAGAAGTTGCTTCAGCACCTACCTGAGCAATGTAAGATGTTTTACTGTTCATGTTCCAATGACTTGCACATTTGAGAATGGTGTGCTTTTCCTCTTCATCAAGGCTCAGAATGACCTCTCCAAGACCTGTTCCGCCATGTTTCAATACAGCTGTTGGTGGAAACAAATATTTAGTAAAATAAATAGAACAAAATAATAAGGTAGAATTAAAAATTATTACAAAATAAAGGCCTTAAGTATATTGAATACGTCTTATTTCTAATTAAATTATATTCCCGTGGTCACCATTTCTCCTACTCAACCACAACCATTTTGCTATAACAACATCTGTTTAATTTTTTTCACCTAATTGTAAAATTTAATGAAAATCAAAAAATTTTTTGTCAACCCTAAACTAAGCAGATTCTTTAAGCCATCCACTCAAATCTAACCTCATAGCTAACTAAAAACTATTAAAAGTTTGAGACTTTCTGAAATAAACTAACAAATAAAAGTGCTACGTACTCTTGACTATATTCAGGACGGTTGCCGGCCTTTCAAGGCTGAGGGCCAGCTTGAGCGCGGACAGGAAGTTCTCACTCTCCATCAGATTGGAGAGCTCTTGCTCTTTGAGAGCTTTTTCCTGCCTCTTCTTCACTTCCTCCAGCTGCTTCTCCTCCGTCACGTCCTTCCAGAAGACCATTGTCGAAGCGGAACAGCCTGTCACCAGGTGTTTTTCATCCTTACTCACTACAACAAATAAAATTGACTTTTATTTCAAAATGAAAAAAAAAAGAAGCTATTCTGAGAAATAGTCTCCCTTTTCTAAAAATTATACAAAATAAATCTTGCTGGCTTTAAGTATAATATAAAACGATATGTCTCATGTTACTAGTTTATGGCATGAGTCACATATATATACATTGTAATAATTTTTGTAAAGTAATTTTTAGTTGAAAATTGAGGGAGGGGGGAGTAGTCTTATGATTATTGGAAGCCGAAGGTGGACAGACTTGTTTAGAAAGAGATAACTCTAACCACTATATACCATCCTTCAGATCATGGACTGATCATTCCTAGTTCAAGCATACAACCTCTGGAATTTTATTACTCGAACTATTTTAAAATTCTCTTGCCTTCTAATATTTAAATCCTGCTTTTTCAAGTTCTTCCTGACTTCCCAAACCAATGCAAGTAGCCAATTACAGATAAAAATAATTCACTACAATAGGAGTTGAATGTGCGTGTGTTAAGTTTCATTATTTTTGTCAGTTTATATTCATTGTCTTTACCTATCAGTTCTACTTTATAATTATTAGAATTATATTTTCACTTATCCATCTGTATTTCCTTTTTTTATTACTTTTATTTAATTTATTTTGAAAAAGAGCAAGTAAATGAATTCATGTAAAACATATTGTTGGTGTGGGGTTAATTCTACCCTCCAAAGGCCTTTGCAACCAATTTAAAACTATGCACTTCACACTATCATTACCTAACCCATATAAACTTTCCAATTGAGCAATATAAAATAAAAATATTGACCTGCAAGTGCCCAGATCTTGCCAGTGTGGGCATCGAAGGAGGCAACACAGTCCCCTGTTAATATCGTCCACAGCTTCATGAGCCCATCTCCACTGGTGCTGATGATCTGCAGTCCTCTTGACAAGAAGGCAGACTTCATAACCGAAGACTCGTGCCCCTCAAATGTCTGAAACCAAATAAATGTTTACAATTATAATAATAAAGACTGTAAAAAGAAGTTGTTGAAAGTGCTAAGGCGCACAATAAATATTTGCTGTTGATGAATATAGAGAAAATATTTTTTTTAATTAGCCATATAATACCTTGATACAGGATAAATCAGCTATGTTCCATAATTTGATGGTGGTGTCAGCCGAGCTGGTCATAACAATTTTGTCTATGGGAGCAAAGGTTACAGACCAAATCCCTCTTCTGTGGCCTCTGAATGTACCCATCGGTGTAAGATCTTTGGACCTCCAAAGCTGGCAAGGGAGGAAAATGTATTAAATCATTTAAGAAAATAACAGTATTAAATCATTTAAGAAAATAACAGTATTAAATCATTTAAGAAAATAACAGTATTAAATTCATTTAAATCATATAAGGCGAAGCAAAATATTTAACAAATAAACTTCCACTAAAATTTCAAAGATGAATCCACGCATTTGTAGTTAATTTTGTGAAAAATAAATAGGTAAATAAATATTTTACATCCATAAATATTTTTTATTTAATGGACGTAAAATACTTCTAATCTAAAATTTAACTTGGTGCAATTCCACAAAATTGGATGTGAAACATAAATACCCAGGAGAAGAACTTCCATTTCCTACTTGTCCGCAGTCATAAGGATAGATATTCAGAGCAAAAATTTATTAATTAAGCCTTGTTAGTGTTATTTTATACAGAGTGACTGTGACCTCAAAAAAAATCTGACAAGAGCAGTACGAGGCTTTCCACCTAAGTGAATTCTGTACAACATATTAATGTATAATTAATTAGTAAACTTTTAACAAAGAATATTATAAAATTAATCAAATTGTTTAAAAATATAAATGAAGATAATGAAGGAACAATATAGAGAAGTGGACTGCAAAGTCTATGAAATCCCGATTCGAGAAGATTTTTTTTTCAGGGATCCGGAACTTTACATAGTTATGATTTAATAACATCATGTCTCTTGAATTTTAAACTGTTTTTATAAAAATGTAAAAAAGTTAGCCTTATTACAATACAACTCAAAATATTATCGCAATAAGGAGAAGAAAGGAGGGTGGATAGATACACTACTAGGAAGGAAATTGAGTCAAACTAACTACTAACTACTGAAAGTATCATTAAAAAAATTACCAATATTTCTATTTAGGCTAAATCCTAATATTATCTGTATATCCTAATATAAAAATATTAGTATGAAGTATGAGGTGTTATTTATGGACTGATGTACAATAGCGGATGATTCTTCAAAGAAAAAGTCTAACCGAAAAAACTGACTCAGTATTATTGACATAAAGAAGTACAATGAGGACCTTCAAAGTCTAATTATCTCTTAATAAAAGTAAAATTAGGATATCCTTTCATTTAGCTTAGCTCATTAGAATATTTATGATGAATGAATACAAGAAGATAAATTACCTTTGCTGTTTTGTCCAATGATCCTGTTGCAATCATTTCATCATTTGGACTGACTGTGATTGCATTGATGGATTTTTCATGTGCCATACATGACGCTTTCATCATTAAACTGGATCCACCAACATGTTCTGGAAGTAATCAACAACTGAATTAAGTCAATTTTAATTGATCAAACTACTGATTTTATATTATAGTCGGTTGATGCTGGTAGTAGATTTTATGATACAATGAATTATTTCTTCAGAATGTCTTTACCAGTTAAAGACTAATAGTTTTGACTGATATAAGGTCATTTTAAGGCTTTGAAACAACCAAAATAGTGTTAAAAACGTAATATTTTAAATCATGTTAAGAAGTAATACAACATGAAAATTGTTCAGTGGATGTCAAAGATTTTCTTGTAAATGTTGGTTTCATTTCTGAGCCAGAAGACTAATGGGCAGGACAGTCAATACAATTTAACTAAACTAACTAACTAATTAAGCCCTTGTCAAGAAGAGAGCACTTGTTTTATCATATAAACTATTGATCAACTCAATTAAAATTAGTCATGTTAGTGCTGACTTACTCAAATTTTAATTAAATAAATATGAAAAAGACTATTTCCGACTGTTGTACCAACTTCTTCACCACAGCTAAATAGAAGTTCCCCTCTTCTCGTACCAGAAGAGACCTACATTTCCATATTGTAATAATAAAAACCTGAGGTGTCAGTTGGAGGGGGGAAGTAGTTCACGACAGCTCACTAGAGGGCGCGGTCATGGTCCAGCCTATATAAGGCCCAGATTCGAAGCCTTTTCCCATACTTTTGGAACCCGGCACCTGAAGTGAACACTTCTCTCTCTCTCTCTGCACTGGTGCTTGCTGCTCGATGGCTTTCTTATTGAACTACCTCTCTATCTCTCTTTCCTAACCTCGCTATGTTTTAGTCTGGTGTTGTCAGACCCCATATCTTCCTAGTGGGATCTTAGTCTCACTGAAACTAGCACCTCCTTGGAAGAGATCTCTTCCTTGCGGACAACGGTCTCTGGGGCCCTACAAACTTTACCTAGTAGTGTCTCCCCCAGTGATCCAGTCTGTCTCTCTCCAGTTCACACTCGCCTTTAGGATCCAGAAGGTTTTCATATTACCCTTAGATACCCGGTGTGAATTCGTGGTCATTCCAAGACCATATAAACTACCTATAATACCTACCCTGTTCCTCTTCTCCTGAACACAGTGCACTGTCGGGGCACACCTTCTAAGATCTTATGGAGTCAGATCAATACGAATAAAGCTTCCTGCCAACTAGGCCGCCAGCAAAGATAAAAAACCACAGGTCCACCCAATTTATCTCTTTCTTGACACCCGTCGGACAGCAGCAGGGTCGTAGAGACCCTAGCCCGCGGCGGGCGTCCCCCTACTCTAATATCCCGACACCGACCAGAATCATTTCTTAAAATTTCTTGATCATTAAAAATTGCTTCTTGAAAAAAGTAATTAGGCAAATTAAAAAAAAAAAAGATTAAAATTGGCCATTCAAAATGTCTAATATTGACTCTCAAAATTTTATTTTTTGAAATATTTTTTAGTCAGTTTTTATTTTGAGGTCAACACTAAGGGAAAAAATTGTATTTTATTCACCTTCTTCGAAGTTGTTGGGGATCTTCCAGACCTTGAGCACATTGTCTTCTGCTCCAGAAACAAGGTACGAGAGTGAGCCGCATGAGAAAGCAAGGCCACCCACTGAATCATTGTGGAACATTCCAGAAGCGATGCAAGAAGCTACACCGGATTTTTCGTTCAGAGCCCAAACCCTAACTGAATTATCCTAAAACATAAAAATTATAATAATGAAGCAATTGTATTGAACAATATAAGCAGATGAAATGATAATTTTAACATTCTTCAGTTCTTAGATTTCTTTAGGTCATCGAATGAACAGGAAGCAGGAGGACTAGGGATTTGAATGATTATCGAAAAGAGCGTGTTTTTGAACAATGGTCAGTAGTGAGGAAATCCTCAGTTGACAGATGACAGACGTCGAAGAATACATGAAACCACAATGTTATGTCAGCCTCAAGGTCAGTTTTGATTGTTTTCATTTCAAGGATAGGATGAGGGCATCAGATTTCTTTTCTTTTCCATAGAAAGTGAGGAGAAACAAATCTGTAAGCAATTGCACATAGTTTTATGCTATGAGAAAATGTATTAAATTTACTTACCTTGGAAGCAGAGGCAAAGATATTCGGTTTTTGATGAGCAACCACTAGACTAACGACAAAGCCAGTGTGGCCAGTGACCATAGAGCAGCTCATTTTCTCTAGCCTGTATAGTTTGATGTCTGGGCTGTTAGTGGCCACTGCAATATGGCTTTCGTTCTCTCCAACGTACACCAAGTCAAGGATTTCGTCTGAGTAGCCGACAAACTGAAATAAATATGGATATTTTAGATGGAACAATTAATTTAAAAAAATGTAAATTTGATATAATAATCCAATTATCACAAAATAAAATTAGATTCTTGAATTTGAGCTCAAACCCCCAGGATGGGATTCGAACACTCAACCCTCCAGGTGTAATTTTATGAATATCCTTGTTTGTTATTTGTTACATATAATATATAGCTTTAAGACTTACCATTTATCATTTCGGTCAAAACCAGCTTAGCATGAATTTTAATGAAAACAAAATCTTTATAGCATACTTGATAGATAAAAATATTACCTGGTTTGAGCAGATAAATGTATCAAATGAATAAACGAAAATGTTGTGGTCATAAGAAATCAAAGAAAATGACGAAGATGCTCGGCAGTAAAGAAGATGTCTCACAGCCATCCCACCCTCTTCACTTTTCTTGATGAGGCTATTGTTCTGTACGTACAGCTCTTTCACATTGAGGACGTCCCATACTCGTATCATCCCTATACAAACATACAAGATAACTGTTTCAATAGAGTAACATAATTATAAAGGACAACAACAAGGAAACAGACAAACTAGGATTACTTACAATGTAAAATTAAAAACAAAATTAACAACAGGTAAATTTAAACTTATTAGAAAATTTTTGAAACAATATCGTTTTCTCAATTGGCTAACATTTAAGCTAAAAAAAAGCAAAGTTCATCAGTGAAAATCATCATTTGGACCAATACGTAAGTATTTTACAACAAATTACAAAAGCAACTAAGTACAGGAAAGATAACAAAGAACTTTGTTCTCATTCTAGGTTTGAGTCTCTGTTGGCCAAGTTGCAAGAAGACTGGCACTGAAGAAAAGTACAGATGATATTAATATTTCATTGTGAATTCTTCTATTTGTTTTGATATTCAGGGCATTGTCAATCATAAATGAATATGACAATTCCAAATGAAACAGGGCGCCTTCAGTGCTAGCCGGTGTATTTTGTTCTGTTGTGTACGCAGTCTTGCCCTGATGGACCTGCCAGAGCAGTAACATACTGAATATGTGGAAGTAATTATCGGTAATAACCGTCCCTAGTAAAGTAATGTTGTACAAGAGTATTTCGGCGATAGTCTATTGATGAGTGGATACAGTTACAGATGTATATTAGCTTGTACACTTAGTTTAGTCTCCAGAACAGTTGTCTATCTAGATAGACTCCAAGGTAGCAAACACTCTGATCTTTAATGGTTCGATTTCTGTGAACCAGGTTTGTTCTCACTAGGATCATTAAGATGGCGGCCAATGAACTACACCCTATCATAGATTAATTTCACTGATTTTATATTTTTTCCCTAACTAAAATTGTCTACAGAATGAAATATCTTTGAATTTGTTTTAGGATTTTCATGTGCCTGTAATTATGGGGAAAAAATCAGAATTTTAAATCTTAATAAACAGTTTTGGAACTTTGGAACTAGATGCTTAATTAAAAGTAACAAAAATGGGACATACTCTTTTCACACTTCATCTTATTCCTAAAATTGTTACACACTGACACAGAAAAGGTTTACTAATTATAACTATTCAAACTAAATTAAAATAAAATTGAACCTCTGTCTCCCCCAGTGGCGACATAAATGCCATCTTGGTGCTTGATGTCAGCACCTGGGAGAACGATGTTGCTTGGTAGGCTTATAATAGACTCCAGGCTCTCATAAGCAGGGATGACATTTATCTGCTTTCCGCTGTCAATATTCCACAGAATGATAACTTTATCTCTGCTACAGCTGAAAATTTAGATAAATTATTAGTGATTACATTTCTTCTTCCTATAAAGTGGGGAATGAGTTGTTCCTAAAAATTACTAATTACTGGCAAAGCAAATTTGGGTAATGGTAGTAACAAGTGAAATTTGTAAGGACTTTCGCTAAATAAAGCATTATTAATAATTTTAAATAACGACTAAAAATATTGTCAACAATATTTTATGTAGTAATGATTAATTAATGATAGAATAAATTTCATTTTAATTTGAATCCAAAGTTCAAGCATTTTTGAGTTGTATTTAAATTAATTGGCCAGAAAAGAGAAAGTTTGGCCACACAAATGACGAACCAAGAATCCTAGTATGTACAATATAAAGAAAAAAAGAAGAAAATTGACAAAGGAATGTTAAGAACAACAGGAAATGTTGACATAAAAGCATATTAGGGGAACACCTACTTGAGTAATCTGAATAACTGATAAAAATAATTGTATTCTGAGCCATTAATATTAAAGGAATAAAAATAATATTACTGTCTAGCCCGATTAGCCAATAAACAGGATCATATAAAATAATAATTAAAGGGTAGTATAGTAATTTAAAACATGAAATAAATAGAAGATAAAAATATAATGAGAAAATAAGTTAGCCTAAAACTGGTTGATTACAAGTATTAGTAATAATAATATTAAAGGCAAATAGATTAGCTGATTAAGTCTTCGATTATGTGACTGGTCATGGCAAGAATGTACCTACACTTTTTCTTTAACTTCAATAACATTATCAGCAAACTGTAAGTTATTTTCATCATAAACCGTTTTCTGAAGCAGTTTCTATATCAAAAAGAAATGAATTTAAAAACAAACTAAATCCAGACGGAGATAGACCCCAGATAACAAAGATTGACGGGGAAAAAGCAAGAACTTGATTGAAATTCACACTATATTGTGAGGACTACACAATAAGGGATCAATTTAGTTAGTCATTGTAAATAATTGCACTAAGTACAAGTTGAAAATATTAAAAAATATATAGCTCACCTTATAACTTGTTTCTGTGAATGAGAAAAAACAATATCAGTCACAGTGCTGTAGTGGCCTTCTAAAGATAATTTAACTTCACCACTTTCAGTGTCCCAGGCTTTGATGATTGAATCATCACCAACACCAAACAACAAAGATGATTCTTCTCTTTCCAAAAAAATCAAAGCGCTAAAACAGAAAAAAAAATGTAGCACAATGAACAATATTTTCCTTCAGTTCAAGTCTGCTTGAAAGTACCTAACATCGATAAATTACAGCAATGAAATTAATAAATGTTTTCTGTGAGACTTGCCAAGAGGCCATGCACACTGCACAAGTGATGGTTAATTCGTATCATAAGTGATAATTAACTCCTAATGATGATTATAATATAAAACAAACCTGCAGACACCTTTGATACCAGTAAGATTTTTAGTGCAGACATTATAATTTAGATCCCACAGGCGTATGCTTGAATCTGAGCCTCCACTGGCCAAAATTATCCCATCATTATTAACGCAGAGTTTAGAAACTGGTCCTCTGTGCACACTTCGCCAATGCTTAAGCATCGTTTTCTCTGTGGAACAAAACTCAATATAAAGAATGCAAACCTCTAATTGATCAAATACTTATACACATTCTATGGATACTATAAAAATATTTTCTTAACTAGCCTTAGTAAATTAGATTATACCTTTGAAATTCCATAATTTAAAAAGGCCACTTTTGTGGGCTGATATGATTTCTTCATTATTAGGGCTCAATGCAAAAGTTAAAATCAAATCGACATCTGTATCCACTGATGGTACCACTTCATCGCCAATAAAACCACTGACTTTTCCACTTTCAACATCTAAAAATTGAACTGAGCCACCACACATACATAGGAATGTCTTCCCATCTGAAGTCCACTACAAAAAATAATTCATGTTATTAGGTAAGGAAAGAGTATTCTTAGCGACACAGATTTAATTGGAATAAGCATACCTCAACATCACCTCCAGTATAAAAAGACTTAAAAGTGAATTCTGCTTCATATCTAGAACAATTATTTTAGAATAAATAAAATTAAAAACTAAAGTAAACAAAAACTTTGTGAAAAGGTGCAAACTAACAATTCTTTTAGCTTGGAATGCGACATTTTAAAAAACTAGGCAAACACAGTACTCTTATAAATAAAAGATTGAAAGAAAACACCAGTTGAACTATCTGACAAAACACACGTGAGACTTTATAACCTTTTCAATGTTTATAAAATATTGTTGTTGTTAGTGGTTACTTGGCAAGGCCCGAGGCAGCGCTAACGTCACTGCATAAAGATACAAAATATTTTTTAAAATTAAGCAATTTTTGTTTCGGAATGGTTTCGACTGCTGCTAATAATTACTTTGAAAAAAAAAAGATTATATTGGGAAGATTGTCCACTCTTCAGGCTAGCTCAGTCGGTTTAGTCCCCAACAAGATATTGAAGGGGTCCCGATCCTGACGGATATTTTTTCTTTGGTTAGTAATTATTTATAATTATTGGCCTTTACGTTTAAGATAGCCTTGCTGATTACTAGATACAGCACTATATATTTTCTTGCTGGGTCTTGTCTCTCTGAAAACGTCCCAAACTGAAATGTAGACCCGTGGGATTAAAAAATTGTGTGGATCTATGAACCGCAAAACCCCGAGGCGCGGAGAACGAGGAAGGATTTGGAAAACTATCGCACATTCTGTGAATGCGTCAATGTTTTATATAGCTCTTTATATCCTTTACAACAGGAGTATTGAAGTAGAAGAACCCAGGTAGTTCGAGGGCCTTTTGTGAAGCTTTGCGGGGGGGGGGGGGGGGGCAAAATTTGTAGATCCAGCACTGATTAAAAACCATGACTAATAATTAAGATGAGAAGGCTGAAAGGGGAGAAATTATAGTTCAAAGTTAAATGAGGGGTAAATACTCATAATTTGAACACAAAATTTCAGATATGAAGGCTGGAGTTCTGAATACCTTGATGGACATTCTTCCAACTAATCACTATTAATTTCAAGTCCCTCCTTAAAATGTAGTGCTGCTTCAGCAGAAAGAGTTTGCTTGCAAGTATTTTTATTTTGTAATTAATAATGAAGTTGATTGGAGAAAAAGGCCTTAATTATTCACTTTTATTTTTTACTACTGATTAATTGAGAATAAATTAACTTAAAGGATACATTGCTTTCTTAAAGTGAAGATATTTAATTTTTCTCATTTACATACAAGGCGTTCAGTGAAGAAATGTAAAAGGCTGTTAACCCTTTGTTTTCAACCCAAGTGTACTGATTATTAATTATTAAATTGTTTAAAGATTAGATATTTCCCTGAAAAAATTTGAGAACTTCTTCCATCTCCAGCATGGATGAAGTTATTTTTCAGTGGTTCTAGCAAAGAGGAATGGTGAGTGTTAGTGACATCTATATTATTCTCTGGGATATATCTCATAACAGTGTTTATCATGCAAACTGCTGTTATGAGTTTAAATAAAATCCTATTAATACCCTAAGTAAGTGTTATCTTATAACATGCCAGTTATAATTTTAGTGGTACAATGTTATTACTTTGGAAAATAAAATCATAGCTTTTAAATCCAGAGATTGATCACGAACTGGAGTTGTGTGCTAAACTCAATTGGCTTCATTTAAGAAATTGCTCTATTTTTTATGATTAATTAGTATTTACTCAAATATTCCAAAGTTATAACCCAATAAACTTACTAGATCCGCAGGCAGACAATCATCAGAAAAATATTTGTGTGTACTATGAATATCTTCTTATAAATTTGGCCTCATCCCTTGGCTTATTTCCAATCTGTAATTGAACTGTAAATAAAAGAATTGATGTAGTATGATTTATTTATTTTAAAATTTTTCAACAACTTTTTCATTATACAATTTTAATGTTTCCTGTTTTTTTTCAGTTTGATTATTAATTAAATCGATTTATCCAAATACATTTATCAGATTTCTTAATCTAAATTTATTTTATTTAGGCCATAAAATTTATAAACTTATATTTAATATTTATTGAATCTGAAACCAGAACAGTTTTCTGCATCTCAGTGATCCTATATAAGAGGAGCCAGGAACAACTTTCAAGGAGAGGAGGGGTATGTGTATTTTTCATGTAGGAGAGATCGTAAACATATTAATTATTGTAAAAAAATCTATACTTAGTTAATAGTATTTATAATGAAATACAAAATATTTTATTAGAATTAAGCCTATGTATATTATATAATAAAATCAATTTTGGGGGGATTGCCCTGGTTTAAAAACAATAAAAAATGATTTGAAATTTTGAAGAGATCTGTTTTTGTAAGTAATAATTTTAGTAAAACAAATATTTAGAAACAAATAAAAAATATCACTAATTTGACAGTATGACTAAAATACAGCAGGAAACAGTAGAGCACTAGTGCAGTAGAGGTAGATCTAATTTATTCTTTTCAATGTGAGTCTCATTTTTCTTAATATATTTGGGCGGTTGATAACAGAGGGGCAAGTGGTCTCAATGCATCATTCTCACTTTTCATCAATTTTGGCAACTTAAAAAAAGGCAGTATTAAGCTCAAATAAGTTCATTTTCATACTACCTAATATAAACAATAAAGTATGGTTGGTAACCCATTTAATTAGATATCTCTCTTTAAACAATCGTGTAAGCCAAGTTTGTTTTAAATGTAAGCTTTGAGGTTATTTCACTGCTATTTGAATCTAAGCTGTGGGAAGATGTGGTATAAAAGATTAATTTTACAAGAAAAGGAGCAACTTGTAAAAGATAAAATTTAAATGAGACTCTTTTAAGTGAGTTCCCAGGAAAAGGATGGGAGCATGCCACACTGAGGAACGACACAATATTCTATCAGCAATTCATCTCTACAGGCATGAGGAGAGATAGACCATGCATGGCCTTGTTAAATGATTCAACAAGAGAGAGAAGCCTAGCTGAAGTGAACTGAGACATATCCTCACTGGTACTACACATAGTAAGAAAATGAGAGGAAGATAATAAAATTTAAAACAAATATAAATAGCAAAGAAATAAGCGAACATGAAATGAAAATGCAACATAACTTTGGAATGCAGTAGATATATAGTGTAGACACAGTAGATAGTATACTGCAGAATTTCTGAACTTTTGTTTTTGTCAGCTGCTTGGCGGTGGTAATGACAAACAAAGTGAAAACAAGTAATGGTTGAAACCAATGGGAGACTATTGACTTTCAATCATCAAATTGAAATTTAAATCGGTTAATACTTTTATTGTTCTATGAAAAACTTCCTGTATGTTACTGGTGTAATTATAAAACTATACAATACAGACTAGTTTTCTACCTTCTAGGTACCTAGGAAACGCACTGTATTCCATATTATTATAAAAAAAATTGTGTTTTCATGTGAAGCCCCCGGCATACTCCCACAAAATAAAAGATTCCCTCTATGTTCTTTTGATTGCTCATCGAGCATTGTGATTCTTCTCAATGCACTATTTGGGTATAAAAATGGATAGGCATCTCCATTTCTCTACTCATTTTAGTAATAAAATAGAAAAAGTACGACAAAGGTCTTACCGGCTATCGCACTTGCTAACTTCACCTAACCTGTCGCTTCGTCTTAAATTGATGATATATAAATGTGTCCTCCGGCCAGCTCTGCTGTACGGTGCCCCACTATTTACCCACTTGACTGACAATACAGCCAAATGTCTCCAACACTTCCAGAATGGAATCATGCGAAAAGTGGTCCGACACACCTCTTTCGAGAGGTTGAAGAACGCTGACCTGCACCCGTTGCTCGGTGGGTGAGTTCATCCGCCGGAGACACATTAAGTTTTTTGACTCGTTGCAGCACCTGACAAATCCAGTGTTTAACACTATGACCCCACCACCCCTCCCGCATCGATGGCAACAGACTGTCGGGGAAAAATTATGATAAGAATTAGTATGTAAGTTAGTTTTAAGGTTGATCAAAAAGGTGAGCCCCATCACCTTATTAGTCAGTTTCGTCAAGTCACGTATAATTTATGTCATTATACTTGTTTATACATTATATAATTTCTATAAAATAACAAAACCTGTATATAATGTAGTGATGCTACAGGAAATACAAAATAATTTGTAAATAGATTCGCCTGAGGATCTATAATTATATATAATTATCTGTAAATTTAAAGGGGCTATGAAGAAAAAAAAAAAAAAGAAAAAAAAAAAAATTGTGATTCTTCTTATCTATGTAAGGCATAATTTAGATTTAAAAGTTAATCCCTTATCTTAAATATTGAAAGATTTGAACTATAATTTAAATAATGCCTCTCATTCAAATCAAAATCAAGGGTATCTTCTATTAAATGAATTTTCGCTTTTTTTGATCATTCCTCTTCTATACTTTTCCTTAACAAAATTAATCAGTTTATCTGTTGGTGGTCTCTTATTATTTTGATCAACCCCAATTATTAGAATATCAATAGAATTCATAACATTTACATGTCAATTTAATGGATTAATACAGTAGAGCTGACTCTTGTATTGTTAAAAGTTTTTGTTTCTATGAGGGTCAGATAGTCAACAGATATAATAATCCTTTCTTTACGGCCTGTGCCAAAAGAGCAAAGTTCTGATTTATTTCTAGATCCCCATTATAGAGCCTGACTCATAGTCTACTTATTATAATTAGTTGGCAAATCTTGATTTTTATAACTTGTATTATTGTAGCTAAAAAACTATTTAATGTAAACAAAATAGTAAATTATTAATATTATATAATAATATCAATAAGTTTTATTTCTTTGGTACATTTTTGTATTATAGAATAGAGTGAGAGCTTCCCTTCTAATACAATTTTTAAAACAAGTACAATTTACATGTTTAGTGCAATAAAATATAAAATAAAACAGCTATTGGCACAAAATTCAAAATGAAATTCAAAGCAGTAAGTGAAAAATCCGGCTTATTCAGATATGTGGTGTGAAATATAAATATAAACTTGGGGGAAGACGAAATTGGATGTATTCACTTAATCTAAACCCGCACCCAGGAATTATGTTGGAACATTTTATGATATGATTCTGGCAACACTCAGTTCAGGAGGAAAATTCAAAGTTGTTATGGCTTTATCCCAGTCACATGTGTGTGTACTGTACCATGTGTAATCAACATCCAATAAAAGCTTTAGGTGTAACTATACAGTGATTTAATTATCTAATCATCCAACAAATTAAACCGTAAGAATTTAGTACTTTTAAGTGGTGTCCATAAGTTTTTTACATTGTTTCTTTGCATGTATTTTGTGACAGTATATGACAAATTGATTCAATTCATTTTCTTCTATTGATGTGCGGTATGTTACTATTCTTATCTGGTCGAGGGTAGTTCCTTCATTTTGTCCTCACAAATTGATTTCTAGGACACAGAGTAAATTTTCTAGTTCTCTCCTAGATTTTATTGAGGGAATTCTTTAGTGCAGTCAAAGGAGAATATTTTTAGGTTAACTCTGATGTCTATAGTTGTGCTTTAGCTCATCATCACAATTCGAGCAGTGAAATGTTCTGAGATTTGGAAGTAATCATTATTTGGCCAGTGCCTCTTAGATTTTGTTATAAGATGAGGTCCTTTTGAGTTTTGGTTTTCCTTCGCTTGTGGATCCTTATAAGAACTGCTGGAGGCTGTAAGTTAGGAAGGAGTAAGTTAATAAAGCCGATGCCAAGGCATAATACTTGTGTCAAGTCACTTTAGGCAAGTCGCTTGATCTAAATATTCTGGCAACTATTACTCATTTTAGTGTAAAACCCCATGTAGCAACCGCTAACTATATATGTAAATTACCCTACACTCTGGTTCATAATGTATTATAATATAATGTAAATCTTGTAAGCTTCTTTGGAATAAATCAGGGTCGCGGCACGTAGTAGGAACAGGCAGACATACGGACACCGACAGACGGTAATAAATCATAGAGAGGTCGGAAGTCGTAGACAAGTAACTCAAAGGGTGCGGCAATAAACCTACGCGAATTAGCCACCTGACTGCCATAAAACCCGAAAGCAAGGACACTTACCCCTATCATAATAGACCTTAAGTCACTTCCCTTGGTCATAAAAGCATGCTAGGAACCCTTTTGGGACCCATGGGATAATAACCTTGCTATAGGTGGTCAAATAACCCAAGGGGGTGAGGCCCTAGCAGCCATATAAAACACACCCTTGTACCCTAACGGTCATAAAACTAAAAGGAAGTGACTACCTGTGTATCGTAAAACTTACTCCGGGCAGACAGACCCAGCCTTCCACGAGGGAGGGGGTTATCATATTTATATCAGTAAATTTCACTCTTCACTCCCACTCTGTCTCTTAGTCTTCCGAGTAACTTGACACCGGGGGCACTTGGCCCCTGGTAGGCCCACTCTTCATTCTTTTCTAGTTTCTACATACCGATAGCCGCTATCACCGTCGCGATATGCCTACTCAGCCTTCCGCTACTCTACGACGGCACTTGCCACACAGCCTATAGCAGATCTCTGACGACTTGTACTTATTACGCTGCCGATCTCTCGCCCGAACTCTGAAAACTGGTCTTATTCTTTATGAACCTCTGAACCTCATCCTGAACACTGTGTCTTGTCGGGACACATTCCTATCGATAAATGGAGTCAGATATTAACGCCTACATGGAACACGGTCCATGTTATTAACTACAGCAATCCGACAATTGTTGATCTCCGACAATTGTTCACCTTTCCGACAATTGTTCACCTCCGACAATTGTTCAACCAATACCCGACACCCCATGTCAGGTCGTCACGAGGGGGGTGCCTAGTTACCCTTGCCCTGGTGAAGAAGTGAGGGTTGATTAAGTTTATGACCTGGACAATCGTTTTATGACGTTCTTTCTATCTGACTCCATTTTTGATAGGTATGTGCCCCGACAATGCACTATGTTCAGGAGAAGAGGTATAGGGTAGGTGGTGTAGGTAGTTTGTGTGGTCTTGGAATGACCACGAATTCACACTCGGTATCTGAGGGTAGGCGAAATCCGTCCGGATCCCAAAGGCGAGTGTAAACCGGAGAGAGGCAGACTGAATCGCCGGGGGGAACACTGCTTGGTAAGCTTGCAGGGCCTCTCCCAAGGAGGTGCTAGATTTAGCGAGACGAATGCAGAGATTCCCACTAGGAAGGTGTGGGGTCTGACAACGCCGGACTAAAACGTAGCGAGGTGAGGAGAGAGAGATGCAGAGGTTTTCATAAATCAGGAAGTCAAGTTTTTGAACATCAGAGCAGCCACAAGCCAGTCAGCCAGTTGTCAGGAGAATGATATACAGGCCCAAACCGCCGGTCTTAAATACCCAGCTGACTTCGTTAGTAGCCAATCAGCTTTGGTTTTATTGTATCCAATGGCAGTTGAGTATGTGGTTTTCTTTGTTCTCGGACAAAGAGATATGTCACGGATACCTAACCTGGGTAAGGGTCTTCGGGCCTCTCGGCGGTTTGGGTCGTCAGACCTGCTTAGTACCTGCTAATGGTAGTGGGTGCCCCAGCTCATATAGCTAATTGGCTTGCAGCTGCATGTTTATTGTTTACCACATTTACAATGATTTATATTTTGGTAATGTTATTTACATTTGTTTAAATTAATTTACAATATATATACAATAGAGTATAGGGTGATTTATCTTATGTAGTTAGCGGTCGCTACACCCCACTTGTTTGTACCCTGAAATGAAAATCACCCATCTACGTCTCAAGATTGTACGAAGAAATGGGTAAAAATATGGTAAAGTATGGGAAAAAATTCAACAGACAGCCGGCTTTGAGACCTCCATCCAGCACTACTGGCAAGTGCTTTGCATTAGACTCTCCATTGCCGATATCATCTCCTAAAAAACGATATAAGCCAGAAGAAAACCTCGTATGGCCATTATTTGAGACTATTTTAAAAAGAAACGTGCGACTTATGGGATAGGCGAAAGAATGTCTTTTGAAACGTGATCAGTTATTGAATGAAGTGTCACTCACGGATGAAAGTGACTTCTTGCAATTACTTCTGGATGAATGCAGAAAAAATTTAGTTATTAAGTCAAAATGGCGGAGTCATAATTATTAAGAAACAACACTGTTGTGCCAAGTTATTATATCATTTGAGAAGAGATTTTCGTTGATTTACATTAGCGTTACTACGGCTACTTCAGTAATGGATTGCAAGGATGGCAATTGCTGCCGACTGTCCTACATAAGTTGATTAAGTTTACGATTAACCGACGAAAAATATTGACGTGACATTCTCACTTCAATATTATTGTGAGTTTCTCTCACCACTTACTTAGAAGGTTGAATTATCTTGATATGAGGAAAAAAGGAAAATATAAACTCATATGTGCATTGACTTCGTTCATCTGTAGAGTTGCGCATTTTAATTATAAGTGCAATAATAAAGTAAGTATAAGTACATATAAAAACGAATGAAAGCTATAAACGAAACTATTGTAATGACTTTATTTTTATCAAAAATTAAATTTCGTAATTAATGATTTTGGGTACTTCTGAGCTATTGACTGATACTTATTAATATATATATATAAAACTATCAATTTTCACCGTTAAAATATTCTTCAAATACAATTTGCTCTTGATAATTCGAACCTCAATATTTCGAATTTCTTAATAATTGCAATTCCTCAGCTGGTCACTTTGGTAAATCGTAAGTCCTCTGTATTTTACAACCAGTAAAACTAAGACGTTTTTGTAACAAGGAGAGAATACCCATTTTCTTTTTAATTCCAAATTTATGTGCATGTCATTGTCTGCAAACATACGAATCTATAATTCTACAGTTTTATAAGTTTTTGAAGTTTTCCTCCTACATTCATTATTAAGTTAGACATTCTCCGAAAGAATGGTAGTTATTATCAATGGTCTCTAAATTTCCAAATTAAACATTATTTTGGGTTTCACGATTTCTAGTTTAAATACAATATCGTGTGTCCTAAACTGCCGATACCATTTGCCCCACTTTAATATTATAATATTACATAATATTTGGACGTATTGACAGTATTATTGCAACTGTAGAGTGCCTGTTACACCTGTATTTACAGCCCCTAAGTAGACCGATGAAGAAGTGGCTATCTAAGATAAGATTTGGCCTGCAGTTCTGGCACCTAGCAGTGTATAAAGTGTCAGGCCCCATCAAAAATATCGGCTGTTAAATCCGTACTTAGCCTCGATCTCGTCGATATCTTGCTTCACTTCAGCGCGAGCTCAGGTCTCTGCCTTTATAAATAGCTTAGTAATGTTAATGTGCTGCTTAACCACTAACAACTCTAGGATGTTCACTAATGGAGTCAAGGATGAGTGCCCTTGACCTTGGGGAAACAAAGAAGACCTTTAAATATCAAAAAGCTATGATTTGAGAAAGCTCAAAAATTAGCGAAACGTGACCGATTTTTTTACGCGTTAAACCACATAATCGGAAATGTTGTGGAATATACCTTTACAATTTCAAAATAATTAAAATAATATCTACAACCAATATCGGCATACAGATTGAGTACGCCGATTGACATGTAATTGACATACTCTTTTTTAACTGCGGTTAATTTCATTTGATTTTTTTTTGCATTATCTATGAAAACAAATTGACATTGACCCAGAAGACTTTATGAGGTTATTTTCACCTAAGGAATAATAGATATATGCTCGAAGTTTATATATTATAGTTTGACCAGAACGTACATTATAGCCCATTAAATTACAAAGATTTACCAAGAGTTTTGAATAATAATTATGTCTTAGAACCAGAGCTCGTCCGGGAAAATGCGTTGACCATATAATAAAAACGCAGATTCAATCGGAATGCCATATGGATATATATTTTTTATATCTTTATTTTAAGAAAACTACAATCTGCCCTAAAAGGGCCCTAGATAATTGTGATAAATGATCTCATTTATACTTTTTTATTTAAAAAAAAGTAGCCAAAGACGCTCAGGGTAGTAGGGGAGAAAACTGAACAGTGCCCCAAGTCCCAGTTATTTAATATTTAAAAAAGTCGTGGGGCTCCTTCCACGTCAATCTCTGTGGAGTTTTGCAGGGATGGGTGATGTTTGAGAGTGATCGTGCTAGAGGATTGGGTTGGCTGGATAATTTTTTTTTGGGAATTTTAAGAATAACACCCTAATAAACCTCGAATTGTAGGAATTGGACTTAAGCCTATTGCTCAGATTAAATCAAGTCGTGCGATGCATCATAATGCTGAGGGTTTGGTTACGTGTACTGAAACCGTTATAAATAACTATATTTGGTTAACTGTTCTAAGTAACAGTGTGTTACGACACACCTGGCATGTGTTCAAGGGTTCAGTTTGAGCATATGCGTACTGTTTTCAATATATGTCTCATGTATTGTGTGAATAAATAGTATTGCGTTATTCAATTAAATATGAAAATGTGTCTCATTATTCGGCCCCTTGTCACAACATTACGGCTGCGAAAACGATGTTATTAGCAGTTTCGATGACTTTATGTAATTATAGTCTACTGATACCAATCTTTCATCACCAAACGAAACTCCCGCAGTACTGTAGAGATAATATGATTTTCTATTTTAGTTCGGTTTGTAAAATTTATGTCAGAAAAAAGGGGAAAAAAGGGTATATTGATATGAGAGGGAACACTAGATTAGGTAGTTTACAGCGGATGTTGGAAGCTGGCGCTGCAAAAAGCACGTATTGGGGAATATGCCCTAGATCGAGACCCAGGGGAAAAAAAAAAATCACCAAGGTCTATCAGAACTTTTACCGACGATATTTTTGGCGAAGGTGAATCTCTTTAGTTCGTCTGCAGTATCATCGAAAGGACAGAAAAGAAGGTCAAAGTGACAAATATAGTGGAGAATGTCTCGTGAGTTGAAAGTCCAGGATGTTTACCAAGAGGAGAGAGGTCTAAGGATTGTTAGATTACAGGGAAACTGTAAGAATGACTGATTACAAGCCAATGTTTTTTATGCATTGGGGGACTGAACTAATATGAACACATCACAGCGGAACCAGGGGAAATTTCCCGTCATTGAATGATTGACCTTTCGCTCCTCCTCCAAATATCTTTGATCCTGTCGTAGAAACTTGTTTTAGTCGCACATACAGAACATAGACTAGAGAATATAATATAATCTATTCTATGTTGTATGGTCGCATATATAATTAATTATTACACAGATCGTGCTGCTAATTTTTGTAAATCAAATAAAACTTTGAACTTTATAATTACAGTCAACAGTAAGGCCACCTTGATTATGAAAACAAACGACAGACCGACTTTATAACGATGTGTCGTTCATTAGCGCAGTATTTAACGCTGCGAAATAAACTAGGGAACCATTATGGTTGAAAATAAACAAGTAATTGAATTATAATAATAAGAAACTTCTTGTTATTTTCCCTCTCTCTCTCCCACTCAGTTTTAAGTAAACACTGCGTAATAGCTGGCAACAATCGACCTTTAAATGAAACTGCACTGTGTTACACCGATTAAAGAGACAAAAAGAAGACGCCCTGCTGTTAATAATAGAGGGGTAGAAAAAACAAATAAAGAACTAAAATTACGATGACAGTTAAAAACTACTGAGGCGCTCTCACTCTCCAAGACCCAAGATGACTCAGTACTAATTACACAGGTAGTATCAAGTTATAACTTTCTGTTTCTGTTGTTCCTATTGGTAAATTAGTAATAATTTAATTTTAGTTAAGAGGTATTCTGGCGTACTCTCATTGGAACTATATAAAAATAATTCGTGTAACTTGCAGACACGAAGGGTGGTATGGTCGAATAGGCTGTAGTTCAGTTTCCTGCCTTGGTCGGCGTGAGTTTGATTCTCCGTTAGCAGAACCAACTTTCTACAAATATTCTACATTTTTTTTCTTTTACAAATTGGAGTGCACGAGCTTGTTGAGCAAAAATAAGCTGTGAATTTCCAGAAATGATCCCAAGGGTCAGAAAAAATTAAATCTTTTTCCCTTCCGGAGTTGTAAACTACCCTGACAGAGATTTCAGGAAGGATTGGTTTAATTTTTCTTACAAATGTTTATTAACTATTGTGTTAACTTATGGATCGCCATCCTGGAGTATGACCTGCGCTTATAAATTAAACTGCAATGAAAACAGCATAAAGTTCAAAGAATAATAACAAGTTCACCTAGGCATACTCCCGGTTTTATGTCATTTTATCTCATATATTAAAAATTTTCGAAGTTTCAAGAAAACCTATCCGCTCATCAAAACTCTCTTGTGAACTATTGGCCAGTAACATTCATCATTACAATCCTCCTCATCGCCTAAAAGCGGCGGTCGCCTTGTGATCTTTTGTAAGTAGATGTATGTCACGGAGTCCTGGCACTGGCTGTCATCTCCACTGGTGTCCTGGGCGTCTCTCTCTCTCTCTCTCTCTCTCTCTCTCTCTCTCTCTCTCTCTCTCTCTCTCTCTCTCTCTCTCTCTCTCTCTCTCTCTCTCTCTCTCTCTCTCTCTCTCTCTCTCTCTCTCTCTCCCCCCCTTTCCACTGAGCCACAGACGCTCAGAACATGATTGGAGAAACTGGTAAACCACTATTAGGAGGCAACTGCCGGTTTAGTCTCCGAGGAGGATTACAGGAATGAGTGGCGCAGTGCAATGACTGTGCTAAGGGATTAGGTTGGTTGGATAGGTTAGGTTGGAATTTTATAAACTTGGAAGGAATGAGTTCAAGTATGTAGGGTATGTTAAGATCGCTTTGAAGGGTTTTGTTGCTGACCTAATAAGGGATATTTACTATTGTTCTCAGGACTTTTAATTGAAAAGATACGCTTGATGTTTGAATTTGTTGCTGTCCCACATAGCTCTATTATCATAGCCGTATGTCCAGATTGGCTTTAGTATAACTTTGATGGGATGTCCTTACAATCTGTACAGTTGTCCAAAGCTTCTGTTTATTTCATGTTTTTTACCCTCGTCTGCGGGTTTCATGTCAGCCTTCTGTTGAGATTAAAGCCTAAATACCGTACTGTCTCGGATACAGGAAGAGGGATGGAATTAAACAAATTAATAGTGGATTGGACTTGCGGGAGAGGGTAAAGGTAATTTGGGCACATCTTGCTTTATTGACTTTGATCTACCACTGGTTGAACGAATACTCGATCTCATCAAGGTGTTTTTGAAGGTTATGGAGCTCTGTAGGATTGCTGTATAGGGTGGGATGACAGGACTGCAATGGCAAATGTTGCCAAAAAGGTATTGGGAGTAGAGGGAACACGACGCAGCGGTATATGGGTTATAGAGGATGGGACCCAGGCCACAACCCTGTTGAACTCTTTATTTTATGGGATAGTAGTTGGAATATTCTAAGCCCCAGCTTTGACTTTGAAGATCTGGTTTGAAATGAACCACTGTAGGATTATGAAAAGGGTAAATATCTTTTAAGCTTGTAAAGCAAACCTGCGTGCCAAACACTGTCAAAAGCTTGTTCTCTATCCAGAAAGGCACCAGTCTAATATTGTTTGGTCTCAAGGGATAAGGATATTTGTCCAACAACGTAGTGGATCAGTGTAATTTCCTAGACGGAAACCAAACTGGTGAGTAGGCAAAAGGTTTTTTGATTCAAGAATTGGAAGTATACTTTTAATAGGAGTTTTTCAAAGATTTTGGAGAGGATAGGGAGTGGGCTTGGACTGTAAGATGAGGCGTCATTGGGTGGTTTATCGTGTTTGGCGACTAAGACAGTAATGGAATCTTTCCAGAGGAGAGGAAAGTGCGTTGTTCGGACAATTCAAATATAACTGTAGGTTAGAAAGATTATGGCTTTAGGAGGAAGTTGTCGGAGAATTTGAGGAGTAAGGTGATCATATCCTGGAGATTTTCAGTAAGGTAAATTTTTCTGAAGGTATTTAACCTCGGTTATTGGGCACACTGTTCTCGTATAGGTCTTGGGTCTGGGATGTTTTCAGGGACATTTGAGGTCTACGGAATGTGTAAGAAGCTGGCGGAAGTTGTCCCAATCAACTAGGCCCCTAATAAATGAAGTAGGAGGCAGTTTGTGAATTGGTCTTATGGAAATGATTAGAATCAAAGGGCTATGATTGGAGGAGAGGACATCGATGTACGTAAATAGTTTAGTATTGTAAAAGAAGAAGTCAAGGAGATCAGGATTTCGGTTGGGATCAGATGGCTAATAGGTGGCTGTGTCTTCAGAAATAGTGCAACAATATTTCCATGTGAGTGCAGATAGCAAAGCGCATCCTCGTGTATTTGTGGATATTGAGCCCCAATGTTGGTGCTTTGCATAAAAGTCCCGATCCACAAGGAAACGATGTCCGATGGAGTCTAGAAAGGAGATGAATTGGGAATTGGAAATGTATTTATTATGAAGAAAATACACCAATACAGGGGGAAGGTGAAGGTGCTAGTTGACTCTGCAGTGGACTGAAGGAAATCATCAAACTCTTTTCGCTGTCACCGGGCAGCTGCCCGATATTGATATTTTTTTAATCAAAAACACAGTAGTTTTTCACTATTTATAATAAATAATATAAATATTTTAAAAACTCGTTCTGATAAGAATCTCTCGATCTCTTAGTTTCACTGAAGACATTTTAACTTTTATTTTGCGGCTTTCTTTGGTCTCTATTTTAAAATTTAATTGGTATTTTATATACAAATTTTTCATTATTTGCAAAGTTTTGGGATAAATTTGTCTCCAAAAATAATTATTATGACTTTTATGTGAATCACACATGTTTGCTCTTAGTTATCCCATTTATTTACATTTCCAATGCTTATTATTTTTATTTTAACTATAAAGTATAGATCTAAGACTCGCGGGTGTCCCCGGGACTGTGGAATAAGTCAGGAGTGCACCCTGGTTCTGTGCCAAACTGTCAGGTCTGAACATTGGCAAAGTTAGTGCTTGGTGTGCCTAGTCCAACACTAGCGATATACGATTATACCTGTTATCACTAGTGGACAGTGCCCAGGTTGCGTGGTTTTTGGCGCAAATTTTTTTTTTAAAGAGAAAATACAAAGAAAAAGCCTTTTTATTTTGTAGTATACATAGAACCAAAAAAACAAAACAAATATCACGAAATATAATTGTTCATTAAACTTAGTAACTGTTGATAAGTGATAAGCCTCCACAGGTTTCTGAATTTTTGATCACGTTTATGACTCTGGGCTGATTGATTGGAAATACCAGACCAAGATGGCCTTCGATGCAGTAATTATCTATCTTCAATCTCTGCTTGACATAATACGCATTTCTGGGAACATTCTTTGTCTCCTGTGGGTTCTGAACTCCTAATCTCAAAATGCTTCTGCCATTAGTTCTCGCAATACGGCATATATATATATATATATATATTGAAACCTACCTCATTTTTTACCATTTATTTTTCTAATTTATTTGATCAATTGACCTTAACTAATTTGGCAGGTCCGTCATGAAATCTTTAATTCAAATTGTTTTTATGTCTTCGACATAGGAAGTTATCCCGATTGAATCGCCCGATCTCAAGGCTAATGTCGTAGTTATTAATAATTTAGAAACTGGGAATTGTGAAATATATGTATACAAATAAAATGGTTATAACAAATAATTATAATTATATAGAATGCTGACATAGATTATATAAAAAATATTCAATTCCTTTGAACAAGGATAATTACTACTAATTACAAAAAAATACATGAAAATTGAAAATTGAGCTCAATCCCTTTCAATGGATCCATAATAAAAAACAATATCAATATCACCCAATCGATGATATCCGTGTAATCTTCTTCTTCTTCTTCTTCTTCTTCTTCTTCTCCTCTGCTTGTGTTGATGACCGTCAACGGAACGGGAGCTTGCTCTGCTTTGCTCTCTGGCTGTTAGGCTAAGACTGACTAAGACTCGCCCTTCATCTCATCCCCACTCCTAAGAGCACAAAGGGATGATGCTGACCAGCTGGAAGGGTTGCAGGCCATGATATTCTCAAATATCATGAATGTTACAATATATATATATATATATATATATATATATATATATATATATACAAGTTAAAGTCAGGAGTATGACTTTATTTGTTTCCCTCTTTCCATTTTTATCAAATCTTAACCGCCGGAGATTGACTGGTGCCGAAACCCGGAATTCTCGTAATGCGGAAGCGACTGTTTTTTCCCCCCTCATTTTGAGTGAACGATAAGTTAAAGAAATTGCGACCCGGGGTGTTGAACGCAGCAGCAGACATACCGCAGTTACTGGAAACAACCATGGCAGCGGACCATAAGACTACTTTGGCGTGTATGAAAATACAAGCGATAACGGCTCAAGACATGAGAAAGGGCATTTCAGACCTGAACAAGTTCACGGGTGAGCTGACTCACTTCCTTAAGGGGGGTGACTGGCTAATGACACGGATAGAGGCGAAATGGGTAGAAGACTTAATAACTCAAGGAGACGCCGTTGAGAGCGGCTCTCATAGGGAGGCTAAAAAGGAGTATTCTGAATAAAATACAGGCCGATGAGGAGGCCTCCTGGGAACGCGTTTGGAAGGGGAAGATGGCCCCTGAGGAAGATATTTTTAAAATGTTCCGGGTGACTAAGAAACATCAGCAGTCAAACGGGCAGTATCCCGGAACACTGCAAGCCCGTTATACTAGCATCAATGAGAAAATGCGGGAGACGGTGGGCGTGGAAGAGGTGGAGAGGGGAAGAGGTCTGGTTGGCATTTCTGTCGACTATATTAAAGGTGCAGCTAGCGAAGGAGACCGGAAGAAAGGAGGGCCTACCCAGAAAACTTATATTTTTAGAATGTGCCCAAGAAATGGTGGATACCAGTGCCAAAGAATAAGAGGTCACAGTCGGCGAGGAAGAAATGGGCTGGAAAAGAGTGTCGTATAGAAAGCCCAAAACCACGCCGGCCACATGGATGAAGAAGATGGCATGGTAATGGTGGAATAGAGAGGGCAACGTCGAGAGAAAGGAGCCGAGGAAATGCGGGGTGCTTCAGGTGGCGAGAAGACAGGAAGTGCTATGAGTGTGGGAAGGCAGGACACTTGGTAGCACAGTGTCCACGCACTAGGTGCTTTGAATGTGGCACGGAGGGGCAAGTAGCCAGGCAGTGCCCGCGTATGAGCCAACGCAGAGATGAAAAAAGACCAGAACCGATGGAGATAAACGCTCAGAGTGTGCGGAGGAGGGAAAGACCGCAGTCGGAAGAGTCAGAGTTTTCGGGAACTTCCGAGAGGGAAGTACCAGGAAACGGAGCGGGCTGGGGAAGCGGCAGTGCCCGGAGGAATGGTCGACGAGAAACAGCAGAGGAGAAGAGGAGAGGGGAGAACGTAAGATCTGAAGAGAGTGGCAGTGGAGAGGTGACCGCATAATAATATATAATAGTGTATATAGCGGTCTGCCTATAATCAGAGTTGCAAGTGGAGTGAAGTGTCTTGTGGATACCGGGAGTACTAACACAATAATGTGTCGGGAGACACTAGCGAGGATGTGTGGAGGAGAGATGATGCCCCAAATATAGGTATACTCTTGTAACTTGATCACCCTGGGGGCCCCCTGTAGGGTCGAAGGGAAGCGATAATAGGGTTATATAGATGTAAACGCGGTGAAAAGATCTTGAGAGTTCACGAGGTAGGAAAGATGCCACGGGTATATGGAGGGATCATAGGGTGCGATCTGCTAGGGAAAGTAGAAGCAAAGGAGGTTAGGAACAAGAAAGGGTAATAGGACATTCGCATTGGTAAATAAAATTATAGGTACCTGGGACTAGGGCGGGACGGTGGGGCGCGGGCAGGGGCACTCAGGCAAGCGAAAGACTAGAGAGGCCAGCTCAGAAACAAATACAGGGATATTTTCTTCAAGGAAGGTGAACGATTGGGGGTCACGGGTAGAACTGTACACGAGATTCCGCTAAAGCAGGACAGGGTGAGTTATGTGAAGGAGCGAAGGTACCCGGAGGTTCAGAGGCACCACATTCGTGAGGAGTTGGACAACCTGAAGAAGCAGGGTACTTTATCGTGGAAAGTACGTCGCCATACACAGACCCACCCCTTTTGAATGATCAAGAAAAAGAATGAGGAAGGTGGGGGTCCAGGAAAATGGCGGCTCCATCGGACGTAAAAGGGATCCACCGCTTGCTGGGAACGCTAAACTATTACCGACGATTTGTCCCCGACGTGTAGGCTCGTTTGGTACCCCTGAACAATCTCCCTAAAAAGGGGCAGAAGGTGGTCATTACCCCCAACATCGAGGCGAATTTTCGGAAGTGCATGTCTCCAGGAACACCCGGTTCTGGCATTTCCCGACTTCACGAAGCAGTTCACCATCACGATAGTTGTCAGCGAATATGTGCTGGGAGCAGTTCTGTCGCAGGAGACGGGCAGAGGGGAACGTCCCGTGGCATACGCCAGTATTTCCGGCCCTACTTGTTCGGGAGAAGGTTCCGGGTGCTGACGGAGCACATTCCGTTACAGTGGGTAGGTAAATTAAAAGAGAGCGAGGGTTACTCGGTGAAAAGAGTTCCTCAGCCAAAACTACTTGGAAGTAATCTATAAGTCCGGTAAAGAAAACGTGTGGCGGACTGGTTGTCCCGGGCAATGCAATCAATGCAATCGACCAAGATCAGGGGGAATCTTCCCGGGACGTACGGCAGTTCTTGCGAGAATGGACACCGGAGAGGGAAGGAGACCAACAGGAACCAGGGTCTACGGATGAGGTACAGTCGGCAGGAGGAGGGAGCTCGACGGATGACAGGCCTACGGACATGGAAGAGCGCAAAGAGATTATCAATGATAAGTGCCACCACCAGATAGTCTTGAAGACGAAGACCTCCAGCTTCATGAGGACAGCATATAGTAGCTCTCGATGATCCACCACCATAACCATATGGTCGTCGCCAGTGGGTGACCAATGACCACATTTGTCGTGCCCTCAAAGATGTTTCTAAACCAGGGAAGACCCATTTTCTTTATGTCGGGAACGCGACCATCTGGGTCAAAATTAAGTGTCTGTGGAGGGTGGAGCAGATTGGGGTGGACCGAACGTTTGTACGGTGTACCATGATGGTAGAAACCATCCCTGTCTAGCCGACGCAGAAGGAAGTAACGCTGGCGTACCACCAGGGGAAAACAAATCACCGGGGGGAGCACGAGACTGCCGAATGTTATTTCTATTACAACTAATTTGGTTTATTAGTGACCCTTCATTAAAATTCTTAAATTTAAATCACATCAAATGATGTCGAATATGATAGTGCACCGTATCATTGGCACTCATTGTATCACGTGATACGATCGTATGATTAAAGTTACGAGTAAATATAACATCAAATGATGTTATATATGTTATATAAGGCAAAATTAAAACAATTTGGTAAGTTAAATGAAAGAAAAAAAGAGAAAGAAACACAAAAATGTTCAAGCGAGAAAAAACCATGTACAATATGTGAAAAATTAGGTTTTCAAAATAGATTTCATTTAGAGAGTTTGTGTCGTTTAAAAGATAAACAATTGAAAAAAATAAAAAATGAGATAGCAATATTTGATCCAGAAGCTCCAACATACATATTCACTGGTGCAAGTATTGAAGGAGTTGGATCAATTCTAAAACAACCACAAGAAGACAAATCTCTAAAGTCAGTATTCTTCTTTTCTAGAAAACTGACTAATGCTCAGAAAACAAAAAAAGCTATATTTATAGAATTTTTAGCTATTAAAGAATTGTCTATCCAGTTTTAGAATCAAATGAAGAAACAGATGATAACTCTGCGATTAAAAAATCAAATTTATTAAAACTGGAAGATTTAAAAGAAAATCAAAAGCTAATAAAATTGGATGACAAATGCATAATTAAAGATAATATAATCTACAAAATACTGAATAAGAGTGAGAAAATATGGATAACAGAAGAATTTGGTATTTCACTTATTGAAAGTGTACATAAAGATCAAGGTCATATAGGAACAAAACAATTAATCTTAACAATAGGTCACAGGTTTTATTTTAAAAATATGTACAAACATATAAGATTGATTTGCAGATCTTGTGAAACATGTATTAAAAATAAGTCAAGAATAGGTTGCTTTAAGGCTCCCTTGTCTCAACTTGGTCCAGCAAAAGAACCACTAGATATAATATCTTTAGATACAATAGGAGGATTTAAAGGGAATAAAAGTACAACAAAATATCTACACTTGGGAGTAGATCATTTCACAAGATACGCATATATTTTTTTTTTTTTTTTTTTTTTTTTTTTCTTCATAGCCCCTTTAAATTTACAGATAATTATATATAATTATAGATCCTCAGGCGAATCTATTTACAAATTATTTTGTATTTCCTGTAGCATCACTACATTATATACAGGTTTTGTTATTTTATAGAAATTATATAATGTATAAACAAGTATAATGACATAAATTATACGTGACTTGACGAAACTGACTAATAAGGTGATGGGGCTCACCTTTTTGATCAACCTTAAAACTAACTTACATACTAATTCTTATCATAATTTTTCCCCGACAGTCTGTTGCCATCGATGCGGGAGGGGTGGCGGGGTCATAGTGTTAAACACTGGATTTGTCAGGTGCTGCAACGAGTCAAAAAACTTAATGTGTCTCCGGCGGATGAACTCACCCACCGACGGCACACCAAGCAACGGGTGCAGGTCAGCGTTCTTCAACCTCTCGAAAGAGGTGTGTCGGACCACTTTTCGCATGATTCCATTCTGGAAGTGTTGGAGACATTTGGCTGTATTGTCAGTCAAGTGGGTAAATAGTGGGGCACCGTACAGCAGAGCTGGCCGGAGGACACATTTATATATCATCAATTTAAGACGAAGCGACAGGTTAGGTGAAGTTAGCAAGTGCGATAGCCGGTAAGACCTTTGTCGCACTTCCTCCACTTTATTACTAAAATGAGTAGAGAAATGGAGATGCCTATCCATTTTTATACCCAAATAGTGCATTGAGAAAGCTGGTGAGCTCTCTTGCCCTATACGCATATATCAGCTCTTCGAAAACACAAATAGCAAACGATTTTATTAATCTAATCGAGAAAGTAGAAAAAGCTGGAAATATAAAAACATTATTAACGGATCAATATCCTGGTATAAATTCAGCACAATTTAAACAATATGTAAATAAACAAAAGATAACACTAATTTTTACAGCAGTAGATTGCGCATTTTCTAATGAAAGGACAAATCAAACACTAGTTAACAGAATAAGGTGCAAAATTCATGAAAATAGAGATAAATCGTGGCCAATAGTGGCAGAAAAGTGTATCAAGGAATACAATAACACGATACATAGTTCTACTGGGTTTACCCCCAATTACTTATTAACTGGAATAGATGCATCATTTGTACCTGATGAACTAAATGAAAATAAAATTACAAATTTAGAAAATAATAGGGAAATAGCTTATACAAACTCAGAAAAGACACATAACCAAAATAAAAAGTATTATGATAAAAATGTTAAAAAGTTTGAATACGAAGTTGGAGACCTTGTATACATACAAAACAGTAACAAATTGAATAGAGATAAATTAGATGCGATCAGAGTAGGACCTTTCAAAATAAAACAGAAAATCTCAGAGGTAATATTTTTAATAGATAGTAGATTTCGTAAAAAGGAGTCAAACTTATTTCATGCTAGTAAGCTCGTGCCTTATTCCAAAGGGCTTTACCCTCTGTCTCAAAAAGGAGGGATGTAAGTTTGAACGTTACCACCATACTTCGGCACTTATGTTAGGTCCCTAACGCTAGGTCACTAGCGCGCTAGGATCGAATGACGCTCCGAGTTGTAACCTCCTGAATATGGGTACTCTTGTTAAGACAATGGTCAACACATTATCGACAATTGTATTGATTCAGGTTAGTTATAAGTCTTATTTGTTTATTGTAATATTTGTAGCGCTAGCTAATGTGTACATATGTTTAATATTACAGTTCTAAACTACATCTGCAAGTGTTCGATTTATAACCTGAGAACCTCCACCTCCTTTAAGTTTCTGAATTCGAAACTTACATATATACATACTTATATATATATACGAGCATGATGTATTTTTTAATATAAATATAAAGTTCCAAATCCCTTAGAATCAGTTTTACTGTTGTAAAACATACAGACCTGTTTGGAAGTAAAGCCTCAAATTGCGGGCTCGACAATAATCCTTGAGATAACCTGCTCAGGACAATAAAAACTAATGATATCTATGATTTGTGGGTAGACTAATCATTTCATTAATCAATGACACTATTCAGATGTGAATCATGGCTCCTCGTGGATCATGGTGGAGAAAGATGGAAAAGGTTCGGCCGGAAAATTGACAGCAACTGGATCCGGTTCTTTGCCCCGTCCTGACTAAATCATTCGCCAGTGATCGGCTCAAGTCAGTGACCGTTTTTACCTCGTGGCAATCGACCCCACGAGGTTTCAAATGGCCCAGAGGATTGTAAATTATTTTAAGTGTCGGTAACACGAGAGGTTCAGAGCCCCCTAGTAGCCTCTGCCAATTTTGAATATTTATTGTTTGCCTGTTCCCGGATCAAATCTTCCGTAGAACAAGCAATGATAGCTACTTTAAGGCACCCATTAACCATTTTAATGTTCTGTTTACCTTAACTATTTTCATTTGTCTCGGTCAGAGAAGCGTGAACCGAATTTCTCGGAAGGACCACCCACCCAGGGGTACTAAATTGCAGACGTAGGCAATAATAGTGTTGACGATTTCAAAAAAATGATGCGTGATGCATCACACAATTAAGGGTTCGTGTTGAGACAACGGTTTTAGTGATAATTTTAATGACATATTTTAATTAAGTGATCTTTAGCTCCGTCACTTACACATCAGTAATCAGGACGTCGTTACATATAATTTTGATATGACAGGAAAGTTTTATTTCTATTACAACTAATTTGGTTTATTAGTGACCCTTCATAAAATTTCTAGAACAGATATACAACCTATCATGCATCTAAATATATCACTAGTTGCGAAAACACGATGTTAACGGTAGTTTAATTGTTAATCAGAACGCCGTTATCTATAATTTGATACCCAACTCAAATTTATAGAAATTATTTTTAAAAAAATAAACAATTAATTAAATAATCACAGTTACTCATGATGGCCCTGTATATAGAGAGAGCTATGGGGGACAGGAAAAAAGTCGAACATCAAGCGTATCCAACCCTTCCGATCAAAAGTCCTGACAACAATAGTCATTACCCCTTATTACGTCAGCAACAAAACCCTTCATAACGATCTTAATATACACTGCATTCTTGATCTCATCCCTTCCAAGTTTATGATATTCCATAGTAGCCTTTCCAACCACCCTAATCCCCTAGCACAGTCATTGCACTGCACCACTCATCCCTATAATCCTCCTCGGAGACTGAAACGGCAATGGCCTAACGCTATAAATGGGTGACAGTGGAAGTCCTGGCAATGGCCAGTTTCGTGGGGACAAGACTCCGCTTCCTCTTTCGAATGCGAGGGAGGTGACAAACATGTGGATTTGGGAGGCCTCTGGGCTGTCTGTAAATATTGTATGAATGAGCGAGTGAATGATGAATTGTAAATATGATATGAATAAGAGCATTTATCTTAATTATTGCTTAATAAGGCAGATTGTAATTTTAGCACAAGAAAGAAAGAAGTTCAGTCAAGTTACTCATGTCTTATGGAGCGTGAAATTTGCAATATTTCAGTCATCGTTCCTGTTTCTAGGAATATTCCAGAGCCCTATAACTTTAGCCGATTATAACTGTTCAAGTTTACCAAGTGATTTTAATCACAAGTTTTTTTTTAAATAATAAATATTTATTTCAAAAAAATTGTAATGTACCGTAGAAGGGCTATAGATAACTGTAATAAAATATCACTATCATACCATATTTACAATTACATTTATTCTTCCATTCATGCGGTATTTACAAAATAAATTCATACAATATAGGCATATATAAATAACCCAGGGATCCCTTATTCACCCACAGTATTGTCATCTTCCCGGCTAATAATCGCATATTAAAAGCACTTGGGTGGAAACAAACAACTTTTTCTTTTTAATTTTGAATAATTTGTCTCTAAATTCAAAAATAAATTTTAGAGAACATAAATATTTTATAAAAAATTTAAATGGAGAAAAATAAAAATTGGATTCGGTGATGTGAAAAATGTGATTTATATTGTTGCATTTCAAAAAATGTTTGGCATATTTTTTAGTCAATGCTCCCCATTAACCTCTTTAAATGAATCCTAAAAAATGGAGAAAAATCCGCCCCTGTGACCTAGTGGGGTTAGTGAGGATTTCAATCTCTCATCCCATTTTTCAAGAATTTTTTTTTTTTTCAAATCAATTCGTTTCCAAAATATTTATAAGACAAAATAATCTTATTCTAATATGCGATCTAAAGGTAAAATACTAACATTATCGCTCTTGATTATAACAAAGTTTCCATTGAATCACTCAAATTGTAATTTGGCAAATATATAAATATAATAACCTAAAGATAGAAAAATAAAATAAAAACTAGTATTGTATAATTCCTTTATTGTAATAAAATTACAATCTGCCTTGCTAGGCAATAAGTAATTAAAATATACTATCATTCATACCATATTTACAATTCATCATTCACTCGCTCATTCATACAATTACAATACGCTTTGGTCCCCTTTCAAAGTGAATAAATCTTTCGCCTTTTACTAAAATAAAAATTAAATGCTAATAGAAAAAATCTTATAATATATTACGGCTTAAGCCCTTATGTTCGGGCAATTAATCGACGTTAGCAATATTTTGTATTAATGGATTCTCACTATTTCCACTTTTCTATAAATTTTATGGTTATTTCTCTTAAAATGTCTAAAATAGAATCAAGGTTTGGATACGTCGGGCAATTTAATTATTGTATCCATGCCACCTCTACGACCTCAGTGTTGATAGATAACACTCAAGAAATGGAAGGTCAACACCGCTAAGTTGACCCAGGGCTGAAGGTATTTTGTGACAATGATTTTGGTCTCCGTTGCCAAACTGAAATATTTCTGCTGACGATAGACAATGGAGCTGAGAGCCAGGGGCTAAGGCAGACGTTTAAATATACGAGCTAATTACTGCCAACCGTTGTAACGGATTGTTGACTTCTTACGTAGGTAGTGTTCCTATACGTGCGTAGCTAAGTGGATACATATCCTTCAGCGTGCGTCAATTGCGAGCAGCATAAGTTGACATTTTAAGAAGTTTCACTTGAAATAAAATGAAATCATTTCATTTTTACACCGTTCCCTTCCTACTGGTGAAAATGCCATAGATGTCTACCTTAAAGGTAGACTTTAGAAGGTGGTAATAATTCAACCGAAGGTGAGGATCTGTTGGCCGAGTGATTGGCAGTGGGCCAGAGGTAGAGAGGAAGCCGCGGACAGGAGAAGTGGGGCGGTCAGTAGAGTGGCAGCAGGTCATCTCACAGGGACCACACACACACAGTCAGGCTTTCTTCCCACTTCTCACGACAGCATCTATCACAGGGTGAGTCCAGAATTATAAATAAATCTTATATATATTCGTGTATATGCCTCATAGGTATATCTGTATGCTGTACTAAGGGAGTAAGTAACCACATCAAAGGATTTTCTTGATATCAATCATGAGGGTTGGAGTTTTTTTTTTAATTCAACTTTCAGATTATTGGTAATAAAATAAACGTTTTAATATCTTCCACTATTTTTTAGATTATTTTTTGTTCATTTTTCGAGAGAATAAAAACAAAGAATAACGCCTAAATTGAATAACTGTTATTTACCTTAACGATGTGCATATTAATTCAGCCAATTTCTCTATCAATTCTATTATGTTCGCTTCTCCTCCTTATTTTAATTTTATAAATATTTTTATTGTTACGAATTTCACACTTTCATGGAATATTCCCCTACCCGGACGTTGTGACAAGGTTTAGGCTCAGATTATCATTATGTTGCTGGATTTTTGAACGAAGCTGGCAGTTTCTAAAAGTGTTGCTTGCTGAAGTATTTTCTTAGACAGCTAGCATAGCATCCGGATAGACTCCTCCAGCGTGTTCTCCGAGTCAAACCCTCGCAAGGAGTAATTTTGGGAAAAGCCCCACAGCCTTCCATTCTATATTTTGGCCCTTCTCCTAAATCCAATTCAGTATGTTACGCGCGCATTATGGTCTTGTGAGGTGGAGGAATGCTTTACCGCTAGCAGGGACATGTTGATGGTTAGGTATACCTGCTGCGCCCTACTCCTCGTCTCATGTCTACTACGTCTTCTTTCATAACTGTGACAAATGAAATGAGATGAAGCTCCTTAGTGCCGGATCTTCATAGGAAAACCAATTAAAACTGTCGATCTTGACTTGCTTCTGAGCTCTGATATCTGAGAGTGGTTAAAACAATTATTGAAGGGGAATGTTGTGTAGTGTTATCTCCCACTTGACCAAATTAAAACGTTATAGTGGCAGAGTGATAGTATTGATTAAAAATTACTACAACAAATAAAACAGACAGAAGAAATATGTTCCCTCCGTGGCCCTTTTTAAACTATTGTTTTTGAAAAATATTTAATTTCTTCGTTAAACAAACACTCTAACTTGTCTATTAACAGATATAACAAACTATAAATTACTAAAATATTAACTAATAAAATCGGCTGGTATGACTTTAAACAGAGGATTTTTATCATTGCTTCCAAAAAATTTCTATTTTGTAGAATATATTGGAAATATTTTTTTGCGTTACCGTATTTAATGTTTTCTTAACCACTGATAAAAAACAAGTAACTACAGGATTTTAATTCTTACGTGGCTTATGACCAGTGGAATCAAAAGACTTTATAGTTCCTCGAAAATGAGACTAATCATAGGATACGAGGCTGGATTCTTGTTTATGTTTATTTTTTTTTTCAAATTCATCCAGTTATTTGACTACAAAATATATAAAGCGTATCCTGGGGGATGTTGAGAATAATTTTAAATTATTAACTTACAGGCCATGCATAGTTAAATCGTTAGTTTTATTTGGGTTTCACAATGAGACTGTTACCGGAAATCTACTGGAATTTTGCCTATGAAACTTCACAGAAAGAAAAGTGTTATTTTTGTTATAGGCTGTGGGATAGTATTTTTCACCACGAAATCTGTTTTATTGGAGGAATTCTTTCCTCAACTCATGTTATCATCTTCAGTTCAGAAAATACAACTTTAGCAATAGTAAAATAATAAAATAAAATATGTATTCCTAAAAATGATTTAAAAAAAAATCATTTTTATTTAGGGGGTTTAAAAATTAGGGTGAATGAAAGAGCTGTCGGTTCATCGGGTCATCAGAACATCAGATGGACTAACTCAAAAAATATCATGTTCCTAATAGAATCACAGATTGAGTTAAATAAACGAACATGATGGCAATGAATTTTCGCAACTATAGGCTGAAAATACAAAAAATATTCTAAATATTGTTAATCAGGATGTCAAGATTTTTAATCTGATACCTCCATACATTTTTTAAATTTATCGGCAATGTTTCTGGATAAGGCCATGTTCATGTTTTCGCACGAAATGGAACTTGCTTGTAAAATTTCACGTTTCGAGATCGAACAGAGAACTCATATACATTAGAACAGACTTACGAAGTTATTATTTTGAAAAATCCAATAAAACTCTAAAAATGGCTAAAAAACAATGAGCGTTTTAATAGTTTTATGGATTTATTATTTTTATTAGTTCGCATCAAATGGATTATGGACTAGTTAGTGTTCATATTAGATGGGCTGACAAAAAGGCGAAATAAGCTTTAAAGGTATGCAAATCAAGGATCTACCAAGTTAAGACTGCACTGCGTTTATAAAAGGTATAACCTGGCACTCCTGGCAGATAAGCTAGTATAACCAAGAGACAATAAATTAATAAATTCTGCTAAGTCCAAAATTTGCCAAAGCTAGAGATTTTTTTCAATTTCTCAATACACATCTGAAATTTTGTGTAATAGTCGAAATGAAATGATAGTTTACTTAAATGTTTAAAATGAAACTAATAAACAAACTGGAGGTGGAAAGTTAGGTTGTCCACCTGACAGTGGAGTAAGACAGTGTATCAGCAATGGTTGACACTTTTTTAGCACTGACCTTTTTGCCATTCTTGTCATTACATATTGGATAAGATTCACAGCATGGAGTTTATTTTCTCTCGTTAAAAAGGTCCTACCGTTTGAATAGCGAACACTCATCAAACCTTTCGCAATGTGCCTCAGTCTTGTCAGTTCGACGGCACAATGACGTAGCCTTGATGTTTGCTAAACAGGTGCAATCTTTATTTAATTTAATCACATAAGGTAGACAGGATTAACTCTTCGAGACCAAACATTGCGTGAGATGTTAGATGTTTATCATAATCTAGGTCTCATTGCCAACAGAGGGTGTGGAGTCGTGTACTCCTGTTTATCCACGTTGATCCTGAGTGGCAGACCGCCCACGGATGGAGGTCTCTTCGCCAACTATGTCGAGGAGTACTCGGCCAAACACCTGCGACCTCCTCGGGCCTCCCATTCTCCCGTTCCGGAAATAGCTCTTGCAGCTGTCTTCTTATAAACAGTAAACATCTTTTATCGTCTCTTGGATAAGTTAATGGGAGTACTGCGTTGTTTGTCTGCAGTGTAAGGAATTTGGCTGCCGATTTTAATTTTCTGTCAACTATTAGGTCCTCCCCTAGTTTAATATAATTGGGTATATGATCCATAACGCCGGAGGTCAACTTGTCCACTAGGTGGTTCTAGTTAAAGGCACTTTTTTCTTGACTAGCTATGAGATCAGAAGTTTCATCTGGGCATCATTTACAAATATTTTAATTTAAATTAAAAAGAGGCCAGTCTGATGAATTCCCACACCAGACCTTGACAAGAATTACATGATACTGTTTTTCTGATGCTTATGCCTCAATTTTCCAAGCCCTTCCTTCCCCCCATGGCTCCACGCTTTCTAATATGGGTTAGACTATCATAAATATAAGGTATTTAACTGTATGAAAGTAAAGCAACTCCCTTCGGAATAACAAAAAAATATTACCTACTTATTAGGACAGTAGAGACCTTACTATAAAAACAAAAGTTTGTTGGGAAAATAGTACTAAATGAACACAACTAATAAATAAAGATTCACTAAGTTCTTTATTAGATCACAGATTAGACTTATAACACTGGATTGATCATCCCGACCAAAAGTCTGCTGTCTCGCATCACTTTTCTAATTTTATGGGAGTATATGTATTAAATTATTATTATATTTATTGGAACCAACTCCTACACAGAAAAAACCAAGGAGAAATCGCTGGTTTCTCCGATACCTTTCCTGCCCACACTACTATTTGGTAGTGACTGCTGAACTACACTAGTGAGAAGTCTAAGTACAATTACTCGGAGGTTAATGAAGTAATTGAAGAATACGATGGGAATAACTATCAAGAATGGGTGGTTGAGACAAGCCAACTTAGAGCAGAAGTCGATGTGATTCCAGTAGTGCATACCATCTACAATAGGAAATTACGAAGACCCTAGAAACTAAAATTAGGAGAAAGAGAGCCTCAGAATTATCAGATGAAGGTTACGATGAGCTGGAGTCGGCCCAAAATAATTGTAAGGAGATTTGGTGGTTGCTGTTATGGACCTGGTGTTTATGTACAGGCCGGAGTTTGGGATAGAGCATTGATGGTGTTAGTACGTGTACAGTCTGGGGGATCTATCATTGCTTATAGGTGTACACCAATACATCAGAGAAACATCAGAATGACAAAAATCACATTGTAAAATTATAAAAAATTGTATAAAACGTAGCCAAATTACAGGACATATAATGGACCCGCTGTAAATAGATTCATCTATATAGAATCTGTACTGATTTCCATAATTTATAATAACAAGGGGATATGAAAAAAAATAGTTACAAATTCCATGGTTTAGATACATTGACACATTAATGCTTTTTTCTGAGGATCTTTTGGTACTCAAGAAGTCCTGAGGATGAAACGTCCACATAAGAAATATTTAAGCAGGAGAGCCCTAAGGATTTTATTTTTCAAGAAACCCTGCAATATTATTGGTCTTTCACTGCTATTATTATCAATAATGAACTAAAATCTGTATTTGAATAACAAAATAAAAGGTGTAAACAGTGAAGGAACGTTATCAAGAAATCGTCCGGGTACAGGTGAGAAATTTGACGTGAAGTTTTTTTAATATTAAACAATCATTAATGATTGTAAAAAATCGGTTCCTACTACCTATTTAAACTATTATTTGTTTTTTTAATTTGATCTTGAGTATAATCTATGCTGTTGTGGAGTGGACCTTTGATATTTGAGATAGATGATTTAATTTTTACGGCTGATATCGTGGTATATCTGGATGGACAAAAGATTGATCCTTATCAAGTTTTAGACGAAAGTAGAATCTCTCCCTTCTGACGGATTCGACAGTAAAAGTCACCTACAACTAGCGCTACCGGATCCTTGGCTATCGATGCCAGTTGGCAGACTGTGGCGAGCTCTCTCATGCTCCAATACAATATATGTATTTTCTGTAGACTAGCTCCCTAGACTAGCTCCCCCCCCCCTTCTTTTTTATCACATTATTACGAAGGCCTAGGCATCAGCCAAACCCTTTCAACTAATCCTTCCTAATTTATCGCTCCTACTTCTTCTCCATTTGTTTTCTAACGTTTATTTTTCCTTTTCCCGTTGTTTTGTTAATATAACTTTTAATTTGGATAGAACCTCTTTTTACCTTAACTATTTTTAGTGTTAGCTTTTAGAGCCAGATCCCCTGGGGAGTTTCCATTTCAGTTTGGCATTATAAAAATTGAGTCAAGGCGTGATCGCCTATTGTCTCTCTGCCTGTCTGCCTGTTCTAGTGTAGCGTTCGTAAAATTGGCGCGATTGATCTGAAATTTAATAGGTACATTTCACAACACTCCGGATTATGATAATACATTCAGACATATTAATGGAAGTTCGAAAGCATCAAAAGTTCAGAACAAAAAATTGAATGCTTTATATTAATTTTAGCTACTTCATTTTTTTCAACTTGTTAAGCGATGTTTAGTGACCAAGATTGTTTAAAAAAACAACATGAAATATTTTTTGTGAAACACTGAGCAGTTTTTTTCAAAACATTTAATATACATTCAAGAAACTTATCCGGACCATCTCTCGGTGTTGTCTTAGCACTTTTTAACTTATTCATTTATTTCTTTAGATCTTTTATTTAGACTTGTATTAATAAATAGAGTAAACAAATTTTAGTTGGTAAAGATAAAAAAATGAAGTGAAGAGTGATGCGTCACACAATTAAGGGATTCTAGCCGGTTGCCAAAATGATTATATAATAATATTCCAATAATACACATTATTAATAAGAACCTCGAGATCTTTAATTTGATACCGTAATCAACATGATATGAAAATATTTATTTTTAGCATCATCGGGATCATCAGAACATCAGATGGAACTAACTTGAAAAATATCATGTTCCTAATAGAATCACAGATTGAGTTAAATAAATGAACATGATGGCAATGAATTTTCGCAACTATAGGCTGAAAATACAAAAAACACTCTGAATATTGTTAATCAGGATGTCGAGATTTTTAATCTGATACCTCCATACATTTTTTAAATTTATCAGCAATGATTCTGGATAAGGCCATGTTCATGTTTTCGCACGAAATGGAACTTGCTTGTAAAATTTCACGTTTCGAGATCGAACAGAGAACTCATATACATTAGAACAGACTTACGAATTTATTATTTTTAAAAATCCAATAAAACTCTAAAAATGGCTAAAAAACAATGAGCGTTTTAATAGTTTCATGGATTTATTATTTATATTAGTTCGCATCAAATGGATTATGGACTAGTTAGTGTTCATATTAAATAGGCGGCTTTTCTGCTATTTCTGTACTCCTCGAGTCACGCAGATCAAAAATAGTATGATCACTCTTGAATACCTGAGAAACATGAAAAGCTCTTTGGATCAGAATCACGAACACAGACCAACACCAACACATATTTCCCATACCACCTGACGTCAGGAGTTCTCGGGTGTAGTATCATCTCAGAAATCACTAATAAATCTTGTTCAATGTAAAACAACACATTGTTGTGAAGTGACCCCACGAGACAAGACCTCGGCGCTACTAAAAGGTGAGTTGATCGGCCCTTGAATTCGCCAAGGACAAGGGTCAAGTCACAAGAAGTGCACAGCTTAGGTACAAAACGTGTTCGACCACTAGATCATTTACTATCAGTATTCATCAATCTATAGCCATGAAATCACGTAGCTGTGGAGAACAGGACGAAAGTAGCCAAGGACAGGGGCCTATGAGAACTCAGAAGACCGGCGAAATGGAAGTACAACCATTGTTATTAAAAAACGCCACAGACTGGAAAACTGAGAAATTACATATATTTTTAGTAGTTTTAGGTCAGGGGAAACAAAATTTTCTTACTAACGTATTAATAAAATTATGATTTCTTTCGCTTATTTTCTCAAAAAAATATGTTAATTTTATCATCCTTTATTTTTCAATAGACTTACTAATTGTTTATAATTCCGTAATTATTAAATAAAAATGGTATTTTCCTAATTTCCGATACCACTTACTATGCTCATCTTATTTTAAATTATATACAGTTCACTTAACCTATTCAATTACCAGCTACCTCAATTTACCGTGCCATATCTCTTCCGGAAAGCATTACAACAAACAATCTAAAGAGTAAATATATTCTACTGGTAATATGTTTGAAAATGTGCTACTTTGGATTGCATCGAAATTCAAAACATGCACGTATGATAATAACATATTTTATTTTTTAACTGGCACTATTGTGGCTTACAAAAATGGAAAAGGTTTACTACCAAAAAACAAAGAATAAATTACATATATTTATATTCATTTAGACCAGTACGTTAGTTTTTCGCACAAAACAAAGAAGAAAAATATATATAAGAAAAATCGATTATTTTGTTTTATAATTCATAACTTGACCATTGGGTGTTTCATGTCCTTTAAAATGGTACGAAAACGATAATTGAAGGGTTGGCACCTCTGTTTTCTATGTTTTTGAGTTGCATGTCACATCTTATGTAAAAAAAACAAACATTCTTTCGTTTGTATTTTCCTTATATATATAGTTTGAGTGGTTTATTAAAGTTTTTGAAGAAAAGGAACAGAAAAAAATAAATTAGTCCACACAAAAGGCACTTTGTTCAAAAACGAGTAAGCTACAGAATTATGCAGCCTCTTTATATATACGTACATATATATATATTGTAACATTCGTGATATTTGAGGAACCTTCACATCTGGTGAGCATCTTCCCTTATACTCCTAGGAGTGGGGATGAGATAAACGGCCGGTCTTAGCACGACCGCCGAGAAGAGCGGACTCTTAGCAAGCTCCCGAACTGGCGGTACCATACAGGAAGAGAGGAGAAGAACCAACAGCAGACAGTAATGTTAATTGGATTATACGAAGATCATCGATTGGGTGATATTAATATTGTTTATTATGGATCCATTAAAAGAAATTGAGCTCAAATTTCATGTTTTTTGTAATTAGTAGTAAATATCCTAATTTAAAAAGGAATTGAATATTTTTTTATATACTTTTTGTCAGCACTCTATATAATTATAATTATTTGTTATAACCATTTATTTGAATATATTTCACAATTCCCAGTTTCTCAATTTATTAATAACTACAACATTAGCCTTGAGATTGGGCGATTCAATCGGGATAATTTCCTATGTCAAAGACATAAAACAATTTGAATTAAAGATCTCATGACGGACCTGCCAAATTAGTTAAGGTAAATTGATCAAATAAATTAGAAAAAGAAATGGTAAAAAATGAGGTAGGTTTCAATATATATATATATATATATATATATATATATATAAATATATATATGTATTTTTTTACATTGAAATACTAAGTAATTTTCTTCCACATAAAGTATCTGTAAACAAAAAGGTTTTAAGTAGCTAACCTTAACAAAATTCGAATTTTTAACAGTTTTTTTTTTTTGGTTTCCCAAAAGCTAAAAAAATGGAGCTACCATTCTAGCAGGAAACCCTTTAATTGTTTGGTTGAGCAAAGAGGTTAGCAAGAAAAACGAAAAACAGTGATAAAATCACAGAATTTTAGCTCTTAACCAAAGTTAATAGTAATTTTAGCGTTTTCTTCCATTTGTGATAATTAATCACCATGTCTTATTTGGCCAGGGTCCATGAAACAGTCAAATGTTACATAGCGAACAAACATAAACACAGACTATATATTGATATATCGGATTGATAGCCGAAAATAGTAATAGAAGAATAAGCCTGGTCTAAAACACTAATATTATCAACAATAATATTATTTTTATACATCATATTTATAAACATATCGACATATAATTTTCACTCAATGCAAGTTTTCTAGGAGCAAGTGAACTCGTTGGGCTTAAACTCGAAAACTCTGACTATATAATTAAGACTAACCTTCTGACAGGCTTGGCCAGGTGAAGTAAGAAGTGGCATATTCGTTAGCACCTGTGGTAGATATACTATATTTAAATTGTTTGATAAATTGTAAAAGGTGAGCTAGGCTAATTCGTGCAGTAATTGTAAGCAGTTTAAATCTCATTAGGCTAAATGAGCCAGTCCCACGGTCCTAAGCCAAGCTGCCAAATAAATCCCGATGTAATCTTTATTTAATTCAGTATGTCACCAATTAGATGTTATTAATATCATCAGGCTAAAATATTATTAATGGCTTGCCGCTTGCTTGCTATTTTTTTTTTAGTTCTTGATGCATCGGGATCAGGTGTGGTTTTGACTAATTTGCTCTTTGCTCAATGAATATTATAGTTCTAGAAAGCGAGCAAACAATCTCCGGTATTCTGTGCTTGATTCAAAAATATCCAGAATGTAGGAATATGAGGAAAAAAACAGAAGTAGAAATCTTTAGCGTAACGGAACAGCTCTGTCAATCACAAAGAAGAATGTTCGGGCGAACTACTTTTCTATTTTCGGATCGTTAACCGAAAATATTAATAGAAGAGTAAGCCTGATCTAAAACACTGTAAAGAAGCTATTCACGGTTGTTACCAAGGAAATTGGACTGAGGAAAATGAAATTCTTAAAATACACCTTTAATTAACGTTTCCCTTGCGATCATTTTAATATCTGACATTAAAGTAGACAGTCCTACAGTATATTTAGTCTCAGATAAGTTGTCGCCGAGCGCAAAGGGAGTGGCTTTACTTTCAAATACGTACAGGTATTGTCTTATTAATTAGTCATGGCCAATGTGAGCCCCACATCACAAAATTTTTAAGCTTTCTAAAGTCAGAAGGTAGCTCAAATGGTATCTAAGAATTAAAGTTCTGACTTGGTCCTAATGTTAAGAAAACGACTTAAAGACGGTACTCCCAAATATTTAAAATAATAATTTCGAGAGCCAATAAGGAAGGTAATTTTAGTTTTTTCTACACTTGTTCGTTTCTGGCTGGAGAATCCTCTAGGATCAGCCGCACGTTTTTAGCGATCGAGGAGTATTGGATAGGTCTGGTACTCGGTATAAAAATTTGGTAGGTCTGTGAGGGCTAAGGGTTTAAGGCACGGGCTACGTTAATGAATTCGAATATTTGAAGGTACGTACGTGCTGACCTTGAAATAATTCGGTATAGGTCTTCTTGGATTTGAAGCCAAGTAACTAGAGATCTGAAGCATGAAAGGAAAGGGAAATTTGGGTGTCATCGTCAAAGGCATGGAAAAAACAGGATTGATTTGGTTTTGGAGATATATGCTACAATACAAACGTATTATTCTTTTCCAGATATAAAACAGTATGTTCGACGACGACAACTCAGACTGGCTGAGCGCCGCTGTAGAGGAATCGGCCCCAGAGGAGGTGAAGCCGGAGGAGGTGGCAGCCGTGGAACCGACTGCAGCAGCTGCCAGGAAGCAGAGTGGAGCGGTTTCCTCGCGTATGGATAAAGAGTATGAGGTATCTATCAGTCTCTATATTCTATAGTAACCAGAGTAATAATGATCCGATTAATCTACACTTTTTAGATTAAACAGCCTGTCGGTAATCGCTTGGGATGAGACATTAACACAAAAACAAATTAAATGGTTAAAAGTAATCGTTTTTCAAGATCATCATCCGACTCTGTTGTACGGAGCACAGTTATTCAATCACCTGACTGAAAACATAGCTAGAGGCCACTGATATACAGGAATGGAAGACTTCCAAAATTGGCTTGACAAAAACCACTCCAGAAGTCAGTTTGCTAGACCTGTTCTCACCCATCCTGCTGACACAGGAAAACAATCGCAAATTATAACCCTCCAAAACTTTCCTATTTTCTATGCTCGTAAAGGACATAAACCAGGATGGGCAGGTATGCAATCTCAATCACCGTCTTCCTGGCGACTTTCAACACTTCTTTCTTATGCACAATGACAACTCCTTTAAACGAGATAAAGAAACAAACATCTGCCTGTATCCTCATTCTAATCTCATTATCAATGAATCCAAGCTCAGTAGAGGGAGCTCCGAGATTATTGAAACGGGTTATCTGATTTAACTTTCCCCCACTGATTCTTTTACTAACATCTATTATTTCTATAAGATAATATTAAAATGAAAGTGACATTACACGTTAACGTTTTTATATATCTCTGCCTTCCAGTACTTTGAACGTCCCAAGAAGGCTCTAAACAAACACTGGGCCCGGCCAAGGTTCCTGCAGTACGACTACCTGTACCACTACATGCACAACTATTACGACGATTACATTGACTACTTGGACAGACGAATGAAAGGTTACGAAGTGGAGCCACCACGCCCGCAGACCTGGGCTGAAAGAGCTCTCCGCACCTACACCAGGAACACTTATCCGCACTCCATCACCTACAAGTAATATCTGTCAGAGAATTTATGCATGGATGAACTAACTTTGTGTTTTTGTTTTTTTTTTATATTTTTCTTAAGCAAAAATGATCATAGCGGAAATTTGCTAATGATGGCTCTGGGGACGACTCCGACTGGCTCTTTAAGTTTTATCTTTTGCTCATCGTAATATTTTGCCCACTTTGCTGGGGACGTTTTTCGTGCATACGCTGCTTAAGTATGCTAAATGCTGCCTTCAGGGAGGACTCCATCAGAAACTGCTTCAATGCTACACTATTCTCCAGTGTCGAAACCTGGACTAGATGCCTCATCAATAGTCTTTAGTAACTAATCAACTGCATTCCATTCATTGGTTTTTGTTCATACTTCCAGATCCCTAATAAATGTTGGTATATTGTTGCAATGGCTTTTGCTTCACTTCCTCTAGTAAATGGTTATTCCTCAGCTTGTTTAATGTTGTCTTTTTAAAAAGTATTTCATCTCTGCTGCCTAGGTTCTGCTTTCATGTTTCTTTATGAGTGGACGAGATTCGGCTCTTTAAGTTAGGACTGTGAGGAGATATTTTTGTTTGTATGTCAGGATTTTGGTTTTCAACTCCAATTCCTGCTTTCCAATGAAGTTCCTGGCTGAAAATATCAAGGCATAGTTTCTGTCAATCGCAAAATTTCTCCTTGTGCAAAGTCTTAGTAGTCAATGTAAGGTTATGTTTATACAGTGTTTTCTATAACATATTAGAGTACTTAGATCAAATATCATTCAAACTAAAAAACTTTGAATGAAAACACTTGAATATTAAAAATCCAGATTTTCCTAAAAATGTGCTCTCCTTTTGTTCAAATTGATAGAAATAAGGGTTTCAAATTTTATTTCAATACTCTCAAGTTATGAACAATTTTTAACAAGTTACTTTGACTTTGTCCTCTCCCCACTTTGGGGATCCTCACATCTGATAACTTCCGACATATGTATTAATATTTCATCTGGAGGAATAATGAACCTACTGATATCGTCAATACAAATGCATATTAACGAACATCAAAAATCTAGAAATGCATTTTTATAGTACGTTCAAAAGTTATAAAATCCTACCTAGAACGAAGAAAATCAACAAAGGGGCGATTTCACAATCCAAAATGTAACTGTTTTTTTGGCTCTCCTGAAAACCAACCCTTTTACTGTTCACATAAGTTTGCATTTGTATTAACAATGTACACTGAAATATTTTAAACAATTGAAACTTTTCTGATGTTAAACACCATTTTTATGTCAAATATGCTATTTAACATGTGTGGCTTGAATTTATTTCCTTATTCATAATCTTCTACATTGATAAACTTTAATCGCAGTGTTAATCCACAATGTAACTATCATTTTTTTTAATGCTTAATACATGAGTAACCGCTTACTTATTGTTTTCCGCAAAGGTTGTTGACTAACAAATTAAAAAAATGTTGTCAACATAAAACTTTTACGATTTTGATTTTCAATACAGCAGCCCGGTACCTAAGCAGAAAAGTTACCCCGAGGCATCATACGCACCTCCTCATAAGATGTCCTACTTCAGGTCAAAAACATCAGCACTTATTTCAACATCTGAGTCAAGGTTATATTTATAAATTATTAAATAATTAAGATCTTATTATTTAATTAAAGTACACAACAGGATAAAAAAATTAAAAGAAGCATTGTGATGACTTGAATCCTTTTTCTATACAATTTATAAGTATATTGATTAAATTTTACACATCATTTGAGTGTTAATTTTAGCTTATTATTTTAGGCTACCGAGACCCCAGAATACTGAAGCTGCACTGTTGAACACTCCTCACTGGGCTAACACATGGCATTCTGATCACTCCAAAGATTACTACAACCGAAAGTACAAGTCAATTCTCTTCTAAGTACGCTTGTCAAATGGTAAGAGACAAATCCGCAACACTTTTTTGGAGTGGTTGGACTCCTTTATTTACTTCCATTCAGGAGAGGTCTTTACTGAGCCACAAGAGAAAGTAAAAATCACTATCGGCTTAAGGATTTGAACCCATAAACTTCATATCATGAAGCAGTTGAACTGCTGTACTGTTTTCATACCCCTCTATAACCTTTTGTAATGATAATTTTTAGTGCCAATTTTATCTAAAATAACATTTAATTTATACATAAATATTAGTATGAGGTTAAAATTATCTTTGTGTTTGTATGTATTAATGTATATAAAATAGAAAAGCAATTAAGAAGGTAAAAGAACGAATAAGCCTGAATCATTAATTTATCATAGGGATAGCCATTATAACATACATGGCACTGAGGTGGGACAAAGTTCAGGAATGTTCATTTTATGTGCAGAATAGTCTAAAGTGAGTCAACACTAACATTTATACTAGAAAATTTATAATACAAAAAAAATTGTAGATTTTTGTAAGTTAAACTGTTTATAATGAATTCAAATTATAATTGCACTTTAATATTTATTTTTGAGTATTTTCAAAATCTCAGATGATAACCTCAAAATCCCTGAGTAATAATTAAATTTATTCATTACAATAAAACATTTAGAAATTATATGATTTTATGTTTATTCCTTTTATTATTTAAATGAATTAGTGCATTTCAATAAAATTTATATGTAAATCAAATTCGAACAGAATTACACTGTTGTGGTTTATATATCTGGAAAATGTGAATTACTGACGATTAATATTCTCTTGCTGGCTTTAGTTCTCATGTTGTAGTAATGTTTACTATTGTGTTATCCTAGTTCTGATTGAAGCACTGTTATATGTGTCCACCCAAGACCAGAATACTTCCTAATGACAGACCAGCCCCATTAACTCTTGATTTACAGAATATATTCTAAAATCATTATGAATATGAGGAGTATATTTACCTAGAAGAGCCCTTCTTTTAAAAATGATTAAACTATATAAAGCTTAAGGTTTTTTAATTTTAATAAACCTATGTTTTTGTTTTTCAGACTAATCAAGAAACATGACTGCAAGGAAGCAATGAAATTTAAATATTATCATAAAAGCAAATAAATCATGGTGTTTTATTTTAAATCGTATTTTGTTATAGTGTCATTTTGTGATAACATTCGTAGTTAGTTGAATAAGTCTGTGAATAAAGGCATTCTTTACTGATGTATGAGTAATGGTTTCAATATTAGCTGTAATGATATTCTATCTATATACTACCAGAGAAATTAATTTTTTTAATTACAAGTCTTTCCGCCAATATGTTGATATTTATTTTCCTTCAATATCCTTTTCCTAAAATTTTAATGGATCTATGATAAATAACTAAAATAGAAATCCAAGATTGATAAAAAATCTTGAGCTGAAATTAATCAGTTACTTAACTGTAATTTTATAAAGTGCAATAAAATAAAACAACAGCGAAAAAGCCAAAGAACCTAATCTGACAAGAAGCCACCCACCTGGCCCTGTGACCACTAGGCTCCCATTGAGTCAGTACTATTGGATGTAATCTTTCACATCTACACACAGCACAAGTGAATCTTGTTGTCAGAGGATAATGGACAGTAGAGGCCATGCTTGGGATAACTAATATGAATAACTTCCATGATCTCAAAAGTAAAAAAGGATCCCTTGAACCAAAACACTTCTTATTATTAAATATCTGCCGGAAACCCAACCAACACATTACTCAAAACAAGAAATGTCTAATGAGCAATTAGGACACAAGAAGAACACAAAAAGGTACAAAGAACCCAAGTTTCAAAAGAGTCACAGAATTACCTAAAATCATTTGACTACATAACTTATAAGGGGCTCCTAGAAGTTGTTAAGGTTTATAAAGGTGATATTGGCAATCTACTGAAATGACTAATGAAAAAGTGGAAGCCCTCACTTAGTCTACCATGGCAAAAACCATTTGAAAAAAAAATATCGATAAAAAGAATTCCAAGGGGATGCGTTAAACCAACTGTGGTTTTGTTTCGCAATAAACCCCATCCCAATATGGACAATATAAAACTATGTGCAAGAAATGAAAGGGAATTAAGAAACCTACTTGAGCTTCTATTTAGGTTCAAATATTAATATTAATATGACACTTGGAATTGTTGAATGTACCGTCATGGGTATAGTTAAAGGAAAACTTAAATAGAAAGAGAACATACAGCTGTCACAAAAAGGAATTAAGGGAATTAGGCTTCTAAAAGTACTTGGGATTAGTCAATTACTGCAGTTCAAAAAGGAGTTATAGACAAATTTGAAAAGGCACTTCTCAAAATACATCTCTCAGTGACATCAGGAGCTTAATTAAACTTTTAAATCAGTATTTAAGAAATTCCTATGGTGACATATAAGTTCACAATACTAAAATGGATCGTAAGTTAAGAAAAATGTTTATAGAAATGATACAAGAAAGAGACATTCAAAATCTTTGGTATGAAAATTGTACTTCATTAGATAACAGGAAGGTTGAGAGGCCTAGTAAAAATATTTCAAGGGCAAGAAGTGTTTGAACTGTTAAATCATTGATAGTGGCTCAATTCTACTATTAACTATTAAGTACTTTAATGATAGCACCACTGCCTAAATTAAGAATCAACCAATAATAAACATGAAGTAACAGAGGCAAATTTAACCGAGTTATAGAAAAACTAATACCTTTATGGAAAATTTATCATACATTATTTATTGGCTGAAAAAAGGAACAGTTTCCAGAAACAGAAGGACTCCTAATAGCTATATAGTTAACAAAAGAAATTTTCAAGACCTAATGAATTTTTATTTTCAAAAAATCATAGATTAATTTATTTTCATATTTTTATTTTGAGGTAATCTTCACTGTCAATTATTATCTAAATTTTTTGTGTTCAAATTTGATGGGCATACCCCTATTCCCAAAATTGTGAATAGCATCCAGGACTGAGCAAGTAAGAGATCAGAAATAAGCAATAGGAGCTTCAGAAAAAATGTTATGTTGTATTATGTTAAAAAAGTAGTTAACCATTCAACAAATTATAGCAATGAATGGTTTTCTATGACACAGTACATTTAAAATTATAATACTTACATTCTGCCAAAGGAAACCATTAAAATATTTGAGAGTTCTTAGGGTATTAATAAAAATTGTTAATGACCAATCGCAAGATAATTTATAACATTTGTTTAATTAAAGGGATATTAACAATTTTATGTACACAAAAATCATACACTAATCAGATATAAAAGAAGAAGAGCAAATCGCATAAAAAATATGTTATGTCAAGTCAAAAAATAAATAAATAAACATAAAGGAAATGATGCCAGTTTCTGGGTACAAATTGAGCATTCACTCATAAAGGGCACTGAACAACAATACACACAACAAATAAATTATGGAAACAATCACTATTTTTTTTTTTTTTTAACAGAACAACAAGGGTTAATAATAATACACAGACATATAGATTAGAAATTTTTTTGAAAAGTTCTAAAAAATCACACACTGATTTATAGCTATCATCATATCACATATAAGAGAAGAACAAGATTAGATCATTAATAAAAAGAATCAATAGAATATTAGTAATATTAAAGAATATTTTTTAAAAAATGACAATTTATCAAGAAAGAATAATTTTTAAAATATGTACATATTACAGAGTAATTATAATAATGGAAATTTTTTATAAATTCTATGTTCAGACTAGATTTTTTCTTTTTTTTTTTAAAAAGTACAAAAGAAAATTATAAACACATTTGAATTAAGTGTTTCATTAAATTAAGGTACTTTGGATTGTTAAGGACCACACAAACTAATCTAGCACATTAGGCTGCCATTTTGGAGATAGAACTGATGCTTGAAATATCAAACTAATGTTAGAAATAAAAGCTTGATCTGTTAACAATTTTCATATGTATATGTATAAATCCCACTATTATTAATAATTAACTGCCAAAGAACCAATATACTCGCAGGATTGGGACTCCAACCCCACACTCTCAGGGGGCTCTACCAACTGCCTGCATGAGTATGAGTGGATGATCTTACCAATATGACTGAATATGATATTCTTACCAAGGAACCCCACAATATCTAGTAATATCGGCAAGATCATTCGCCCACTGGCCCAGTCTAGCACTGTTAGTACAGCTCTCAACTAGATATTATGGAGATTCTGGGTTTTACTACCAAGCCTACCAGTATATTTATTATTTGTCTGTTAATTATTAATAATGTCTAAATCTTGAAGGTTTATTTCTTTGATGAACGCACTAATGGCAAAAAAACACTGTTCATTGAAGAGAGTGAACAATGAATGAATGGATCACTGAAATGATCTGGTGGACTGTAGGTTATGTCACTTCACTCAAATTGTGAATCACAGTATCGTTACCCCGATAATACATATTGCCAGGTTTGTTAAAATAGTATGGCTTTGCAATGTAGCTACCATGGTAGTGTAGTCCTTAGAATCACTAAGAACCCAAATTAATATTAACCCAGTATTATATATAAAATATAAATAATAATGAAAATATGTATGGAATACACGACGATGCATAAATATGACTTCTTCTTTTTCAGCTGAAATACATTTACATACGATAGCTATTCTATTATGCCTCCACTAATGATATTACTGTGGCAAAAACCCTAATATCGTAACAAATCAACATAGTTATTGTATTTTTTGGTTTTAAAAAATATTTAAAAACTTTCAAAATTTTTATTCAGTATTAGGCCAAATTATTATATTAACCCAATTTCTATTTATAAGTATTATTATTAATTTTCCTAAATATTTTTTTGGACAATATGCTGTTAACCTTCTTGATACAATTCCTATTATAATAATCTATCCTCTATATTATGAACAGGACTCTAAAATAGATTCATATATATATATATATATATTTTTTTTTTCTTCTACAATTTGTTTGGAACTCAGTTCAAAACCTTTCATGACAATGAAAAGTTTACAATGAATCATCATATACAATTACAAAAAGTTCATTTTTTTGCTCAGCACACAAAAAGGCTACGTTTACGTTTAGTATTGTATTTCTAAAAGGTACATACATGAAAGATTTTATTTTTATTATATTTAATTATAGTGAATTTACACTTGCTGCATAAAAGCAAAAAATACACACACAGAAAAAATAAAATACAATTAAAAAAAATCATTCCGAAATATGAGTAAAATAAATAGAATTTAAAATAATAAAAATAGCTTAAAACTACTTACATATATTTATAAATAAATTTATGAGTACAAAATATGTAAAGGAGATGCTTCATGAGGCTTCGGAAATTTCCGAAAAACTGGGCAAACTGAGAAAAAAAAAAGATAAAAAAGGATACAAACTAACTTCAATTTTACTTTTAATAAGTTAAATAATTGAGAACATATCAAAAACTTACTACAATTCAATATGTCCCTATGTACATATCCACAGATATTATAGCTTAATAAGGCAAAAACTGTTAAATATTTATAATTATATAGAGTAATTAAAATGTGATAAGGCAGAATACATTCCTTGTAAAATAAGGTAGATTTAAAAAATCATGAAATACATGTACTATATCACAACTGGGTTGAACCAGTTTCAATTTGTTTTTTTTTGTTTTTCTTTATTTACCAAGAGTTTGTTTTTTGCAAAGCAGTTCACAGTTTAGTTCGTACAGTTTCTTTGAAAATACAATATTCACTGAATATATAAAAATGAAACTGTGTCTAACCAATGTCTCCTCTGCTAAGCCTAACTCTAATGAACAGATGAAAAACAACAAAACCACTACAATTATTTAATAAAACACCCAGAATTGAGACAACAATATACTATATATTTATATAAATCTTGAATTAATTAATTGCATCTTAATAAAAGTTTTTTATAAATTTTATTAATGTGCAAACAACTTTTTAATAATGTTGCGATTGGAAGCCATGCCTATTGTAGATAAAATATAGTAAATACTTAAAACAATAAATATATATATATATATATATATATGTATGCATATATATTTATATATATATATATTTAATTCTTAATTAGGGAAGATTGACGTTAAAAAGTGATGAAATTGTCAAATGTCTGTTATAGCAAACATTAATAATGCACTGATATGATTAATGTAGCAATATTTATTTTTTTTACGGAAGTTTAAGGCCACAGCCAATATGAGCAAGTATCCTAATCCCAAATTGACAAATGGAAAAGGTATGTTTCCTTTTTACCTTTTTTATCAATTAACAATCAAATCCTAACTAATTTAATATATAAAGGCAACTGTCAGTAGTCGACTTGACAATTCTTCTCTTTACCAATAGCTGGCTGGGAGCTCAATGTGTGTCAATTGGGACTGGACTCTAAACTAAATTGACACTTAATCCTGAATCCTATGGACCTCATCTTCCAATTGGTTATTAAAAAATATAAAGTATAAACTACACCAAATCTGCTGATGTGCTCATGTCAGGCTCCTCATTCGATATACATCTCTAACTTGCTATGTATTTATTCAAGCATACAAAAATAAATCCGAGAAGGGTCTGTTCAACTCAATTATAATATAACATCAGTGCAATAAGATTCTATAATGTACAATAATAAAGTCACATTTATCACGCATAAATTATCATTTCACAATAAAGCATCGAAGGAAGACCTGAATTTCGACAAGAGAAGGTGGCGGAATCAATTGCATTATAATAAAGTCAATCGAGGAAGAGGTGGATGTAAATGATAAAAAAAACAAGAAAAAACTAAAATCTAACACATTCAAATATATCGACTACTGTATGCTGTTTATATCTGTTTCAAGTGTTGAAATGAGAGCAAGCCTCAGACTATGGTGAGCCAATTATTTCGTTGTGACATTAGATCTGACAAGAGCACCAAGTAGCAAAGACATTGATGATAATGGGGGCTCACTGAGCTTGTGGGTCACACTGGAGCAGCCTCACGATTGAAGGATCGCTCTTTGCTCCCTCAATGAATTCCTCCAGGGACAGCTTCCCGTCTTGGTTCTTATCCATCTGCCTGAAGATCTTGTCAGTCCTTTTTTCGGGTGTCGACTCGTCTTCAGGCATTTTCATCACAGAGCCAACCATCTTATATATTGCCTGAAGAGAAAAGATATTATACCAGTTTAGTTACAAATATACTGTAGAGGTAGGGTGCATTCAGTTAGAATAATACATAAAAATTTAAATAGAAAAGAATTATAAAGGGATCAACAAATTAAAAAAAGTAATGAATCTGATATAAAGTTATCATCCACATCCTTGACAACATTTACGGCCTTGGAGGCCAAAACAATAATTGATGGTTAAAAGGAGGGAGGTAGTGAATAAGGGAGACGGCAGTGAGCAGTGAGAAATTAAGAGCAGAGGAAGATAAGAAATAAACAAAAATAAAGCAAGCTAGTTGTTGAAGATCTGGAAACAAAAGGAATATGGTATGTGTGTGATGAGTTGACAGTTATATGAGTCTATGTTATCAACATAATCCTTCAAACAAGAAAAAGCAAATTTCTTTAAATTGAATACAAATTAATTTTATGACCTTTGAAATTTTCAAATAGGAGTCGAACCTAAACTCTGAGGTTAGGTGCAGAATTTTACATATTTTGTTCAATTATTTTACTTTTTCTTTTGAAGAAGCAATTTCAATGCAACATACAGAAGTAATAATATTATTATTTTTTTGGTTATTATGAGTTAAAAGAATCTATGCTTTGAGGTTAATATTAACTTTATATTTATTAATTGAACAAAAAATAATTCTTGAAATATTTAAACTTGCCGATAAACATAGCAATGAGTTTTTGTTTACAATCATCACATTTTAGTTTACATAGTAGTGAAACTGAAGTCATAACAATTCTGGATTAATTCAGCTTTTGTTGTATTTGAAAGGGGGTAATTATCACTAATGGCATGAAGAATAAGCATAGAAAATTTATTGATGTTTAAAATTAAAATATTATACTCACTGTAACAATTTCTAGCATTTCCTGCCTTGAGATAAAACCATTTCCATCGAGGTCATACATAGAAAATGCCCATTTAAGTTTCTGTTCTAGTTTTCCTCTTGATGTAACAGATAGAGCACATAGAAATTCTCTGAAGTCTATAGTACCGTCCGAATTGGCATCAAATGTCCGAAAAACATGTTCTGCAAACTGAAAATAAAAATAAAAGTAAATAAATACAAATTATCAACAACAAATAACACACCTTCGGGGTTCGCTGTGTTGGGAAGAGGATCAAGTAGCAATGGGTGATTTTATCTCACAATATTATCACTTCCTGGTTTGACGGGTGTTAATAAAGGAAGTCAACCTATAGATAGACAACCTATGATAGACAATGATGTTTAGAGAACCTTCTTGTCCATACAATCCACAACATGAACCACATAATTACTGAGCCTTTGCTGACGAAAGGGGAGAATATAGAAATCTGAATAGCATAGTGTTCTGATTGATAAAACAAGAAATAGCCATACTTGGGAAAACTAGAGCTATAATGTAATGTAATATAAATAATCTTGGCAATCTATGAAGGAGCTGTTTTAGAACAGTGCAAGTTAGTAAGTTTACATAATGGGAAGTAATTCTTACTTAAAGAAGGCAACAAAGAAGAATCCAGAAAATTGAAGCCTTATACCATTTTATATTAAATTAAAATTGTTATTGTATTCTAACTGAACATGCTGTTGAGTATAATAAACATGATAACAATTTGAAAAACACAGATTAAAATCTAAAAACCACTGTGTTTTAACACATAAAATCTCAAAGCTAGAGCATTTACACATTTTTAAGCCTATTTAAATAGTTGAAGTACAGTTAGGTAACAGTTTTGTAACACCGAGACTAAATCTACCAGGTGAGAAATAGAGAGGTGCAGAGGTAATTAATAAGAAAGCCATGGTTTGAATAAACCATCAAGCACCAGCGCAACTAGAGAGGACATAGTTCACTTCAAGTGTCTGATTACAACTGAATAAAAAAACTCAGAATTTCTGCCTTTTGTAGGGTTGCAGGTAGGCATTATGTAAGCAGGCTAGATTGATGGGAGTGTTCATGGTGTAGGGATCATGAAATAATCCCATCTCTCTATACTGGCACTGTAAGCTTACTGATAGTCCCTGAAGAGTATTAACTTTTACTCCCTGGTGAAGTTGGTGCGACAGAAGTAAAATCCAATTTTCCACTGGCAATTGATCCCTATTATGAGTTAATCCTGGGACAAACGGATTAGCTGGTAAGATACTAAAGGTAGCGTGACTTTGCTCCCCTCCCTTTACATATTTATATCTTCACAATGTCTTAATTAATTAAACAATTTATTAGAAATTAGTATGAAAAATCTGAACATATGAACATGAAACTTCCTTCAGATAGTTTGTTTTTAAGAAAATATATAATTTAGGCTGGTATACGGAAATAACAAGGGAACTATTTTTTCCACCCTTTACACATTATTAACCCAAGTTGAAACAATGCCAAGGAATTGCTTACTGGGCGCAGACCGGAGATGACACCTTTTGGACAAATGTGGATGGCACTGGACTAATGGTGTTGGAAGATGAGACCTATGTTAGGAGAGGAATGATGTTGTTGGCCATTGAAACCAACAATGAGTTATCAATTCATAATGTACCATAGTCCTTTGCCAATTTATTTAGTTACCATGCCATATTTCCAATACACCTTAGTGGTATTTTCTCTCTGATAGACTAAGCACTTATTTTGCATCTGATCCTCAACCATTTCAATATCCCCTTCATTCTATAGTTTTTGCGAACTCTCATTTAATGGCAACGACTTATATTTTAACCATACATCTTCCATCGGTCTTATAACTGCTGTAATGAAAGCACTATTGGTCCTGACAGAATTCCCATTAACTTAATAAAACTGTGCCTTCCAGGCATCCTGGCTGTCCTTCTCCATGTATACAATTTTTCCCTTTAAAGCTCATTTTCCCCAACTTCTTGGAAAAAAGCTTTAGTACAACTCTTAAAAAAAACATCTGCCCAATTTTCATCCTTTTTAACCTCCAAACTACTAGAATGACTAGCCCAATCCAAAATTTCCAATTTCCTTGAACAGTTCAAACTTCTTGAACCTTTCCAATCCGGTATCCATCCCGGTTACTCCACACAATCCGCACTAGCTAATATCACTAGTGGCATTCATGCCGCTATTGATAAAAAAAACACTAACAGTCCTTATTTTTTTAGGTTTCTCCAAAGGATTTGATACCATAGACTGCTCAGTCGTTCTTTCTAAGTTAAAATTATTAACCTTATTCAATAATTCTATCCGGTGGATTCAATCACTTCTCTACAACTGTTCACAAGCAGTCAGTATCCATAATCGACCCCTATCTGCTTCCCTCAACCTTTTGGCTGCAGCCTAGGGATCGAGCATTTGTTATCAAACATAAATGATCTTCCTAACTTTGTTCATCATTGTTCTCATCGCCTCTAAGCCAGTTAAAGAAGTTTTACACAGATAGTCTTTTTACAAAAAGAGTTTATTCACAAGTACAACAAGCGAACGGTTTTACTAACTACTGTCTTACGTCTAGTCAGGAAGAGAGAGTGTTACTGCGTGAGGTGAGTCTGACTGAGTGAGAGGGAGGAGAATTTTGGGAAGGTATATATAGAGAAGGAAATGGATCATGCCTTCTCAGTTAGCGTGGGGAAATAGGTGAAGATTGCCTCACACGGGCGGTCGTCATCGGTGCCAAGCAGTCAGCAGGAAGGCAGTTTATTGTTTCCAAAACAAGCCCTGGGTCAGTAATAAATAGGTCTCTTCTCAGCTGGTTAAGTGTTATCGGGGCCAGGCCTCCGGCTGACATTTGCATTCCATAATTAGCCCATAAATTCTCAAATTTATCAACCTATAAATTTGCTGCATTTGTCAAGATTTAGGGGGACCTAGATCAGATCAGCGCCTAGGCTAACCTCAATAGACTAAAGAAAACACAGCAGTAACTCAGGCAATTGTTATTAGCTTCAGTTTCCTCCTCCGTTCCCTTACTGATTTTCTTGTATAAAATCTTGCTGACCACCCTGTCACCTTCCCTTCCATCATTAAAAACCTAAGGATGACCATTGACCAAACCTTCTCTTGGAACCAAAATATCTCCCATCAGACAGACACTTGCTAGTTTGGGAACAATTTAGTTATATTATATTTTCATGCTTGTATTTTTTTCCCCCTAATGTAAATTTGGCTGGAGTGTACTTTTCTTCTTCTTTTGTATCAACCTAATTGTTTTCATTAGATAACGTTTTATTGTTGTTGTTTATTATTATTTGGATCCATCTATGATTTCATTTGCTAAATGCAGTAAAATAATCTTATGTTATAATTACTTCTTACAAAGGCTCCCACATTATTTTACAATGTAACACATTGTTGTTACAATGTAACAATTCTTTTTATTTGCTAGAGATAAACGCCTCTGAGCACTATTGTTATTCATAGTCCTTGTCCCGGAACAAAATTTAGAGCCAATTAATTTCAATATCATAGTTATATTTAAATATACATATGGAGGAATCCGATAGCTAAGACCATCATAATCAACCAGCAATGTTTTGTTTTTTAACATTTTTTTAAAATTATGTTTTGAATATTGATATTCTCTGTTGATAGTTAATTATGATTAAATATAATATGGATATTCTCAAGTGTTGCAGGGTCCTTTTTATAAATGAATAATGTTATTTTTATATCTAATAAAATCTAGATGATCATGGTTCCTCATACATTGTATTATGTTTTTTATTTATCAATCACATCTATTAATATTAATTTTATATCATGCCAGTAGCAGGACCTAATAAGAAATATCATTAGAGATTTTTAATTATAAATTAGGGTTATTTAATAAATACTTTTTCATTTATCTGTCATGATATACCTTTGTGTGAATGAAATCTGGAATGAATTATCAATACAGATCAGACATATTATTTTCATTTTATTTCCAAATTATTATAAGTATTTACAGGACTGAATGCATCATGAGGCGGAGGCAGAAGTAGTCAGCTAGTGCCATGGTGCCCTTTGGGACTTGGTTCCACAGAGTTTAAGTAATTGGTGATTAATGTTTAATTGATTTAACCCATTAAATACTGCACTAGGAAAATCATGAAATCACGGAGGTAACTTAAATTTTTTTTTTCCTGTTTAACAAAGTTGTATGTAAAGCTGTACTTTTTAAGTGAAAAACCTTCTAATCTATACAATTTAGGTAATCAAAAATTGCTTACTTTTGATGCGTCTCCATAGGGGAAAAAGTTTCCATATATTTTCTTGAATTCATCTACACTGAGGTGTCCACTGGGACAGTCTTTTAGGAAACCTTTGTACCACTCTTGAATTTCAGCATCTGTAAAAAATTTTACAAATAATCATTTCTTCCCAAAGAGAAAGAAATATAAGAAATGAGGAAAGAAATATATTTAAATAAATCTAGCAATTAATCACGGTATACCAATAAAATACCTTTTATTTATTTTGTCATTAATCAGTTAACCTTTAATCTAGACTTTATTTTTAAAAAGCTTAGTTTTATAATATTCTAATGATATTTTATAGTTATTTTATCTGAAAATAGAAATAATTTTAATTTAATTAAAAATATTAATTTGAATCTAAAATCTGTTTTGTGTTGGTATTAAAAAAAATAAAAATAAATAATTGGGTGTTTCCATGGAACAAAATGTATAAAATATGTTTTATTTTTAAAAGTTTATATGTTCCTCCCATAAAATATATTCTACGTTAAAAGGAAAGTTTTCACAATGAGCAAATGGTCTAGGTAGGCCGCTATACATATTGTCAGAAGTCCTGTCAATTAGCCCTATCCATTGAAATACAATTGAAGAACTGAATCCATTGTTTGGAAAAATCCAAAAAGTTACTGGGTGGTAAGGAGAGAGAATGTTTCCTAAAGTAGACAAAGCATTTACCCAGTATTTATCATATTATGATACAGCTAGTCAACATTGAGTTACAATATGATGAATAATTCTATCATCCTGAAATACTTGGTGCCAGAAGAAATAAGTCAATAATGATTTCACATAATTGTAGGTTGTACAGTTTTTAGTGGAATCAAGCTGTTATTGCATCATGTTTTTATTAGAAGACATTAAAAAAAAAAAAAAAACCTAAAACTCCAGAATAATAATTAACTTCATTCATTAAGGGTAGTTTACACAGTGTGAGCTGTTGTGTGAGCTGAAATGAAATGGAGACTTTTAAAAACATTATGGTCTTTATACTTATTATGTCTTTATTTTTATGCCTTCAATTATTTAAAAATAATAATAATTCTGAAGAATATGTTTCATAACCTCTAAGACAACTTTCTTTGAAACAGTTGTAGGATTAAATATTTTTTTAGGGTGTAAAAATAACAATAAGTATCAAATATCAAAACAAACCTGTAAATTCAGTGTTTTGCCTTAGATCCTCAAGAACTTCTGGTTTTAATTTACTATTTTGTTTACCCATTACTTTTTTAGTTTTAATCTAGTTTATGACAAATCACCTACAAAGCTAAATGTAGGCCCAAACCTGAAAACGAAAAAAGATTTAGAATTCAAGTTATTGTAAGTAAATAATTCAATTTCCTCTAGATATGTGGATATAGTTTGTATGATTTCACATTCAACATCTTCTAATATTAAAAGATATATAAATTACCTCCATTTGTCCCCATTAAATTATTATAAGCGATAATTATAAATATAATTGTATATAAAATGAGAGATATTTTCAGTTTTGAATGAAAATCAATAATTAAAAATAATGAAAAAAAAAGTGGCTGGTGGTGGATTAAGTTATCAATAGAAGTACACTTAAACATTCAAATTTTATAATGAGATTGCCAATGTTATACAACTATAAATAGGTACAGACAAAAACAAATACCAAATATTCACAAAAGCATATAAAAAAAATTATTACATATAAAAAAATGACTGGATTAAGTAATAAAGTCTCTTTACCTATAATTAAATATATAAATATATATATATAAATAAATTAAAATTAAATAAAACTTTCACAATTTTTGTGCAGATAGAGAATAAGATAGAAGTAGAAAAATATAAAATTGTGCCTTTTAAATGTTCCGAAAACTCACAGCGAGGGAGATAAATTTTTATCAGTAAAATAAATACAATATTTATAAATATAATTTACCCATAAAATTCATGTTTTTTTGTTTGTTTTTTTTTGGGCGAAGCAAATTATTATATTCTAAAGGTTGTCGGTATGTAATAGTGCACAATAATGTTAAAAAATTGTTTTTTATATACAAAAAATAATTTGTTTTACATGGGCTTAGGGAAATCTATTGTAACTTTCCTAAACCTGAAAGGTGTCCGGTAAGGAAGTGGAGATGGGAAAAGGAGGGCAAACAGTAAGAAGTTACACATGAATCTCATGAACATTTTTTTTTTTTAATTATTATCATTAAAATTACATACCTAGGTAATCTTCCCAAGAATAAGACGAGAATAAGATTGTAATTATTTATTTAAAAAGGTTGCCACAATAAATGTTAACCCATTTGGGTATATTTTAAAAAGCACTAGTATCCTCTACATGTCCATTGTACGTTTCCCCCAAATTTTTCATGATTAATTACTTGGGGAGAAAGAGGAGGGAAAAAACCGACTAACAGCTTTTCATCAGGTCTATATAAAGGAAAAGGAATCACAATTGCCTATCATTAACATTATTTATATTTTTTTCATTATATAATAAAAATTACCTCAATAATAGTTTATAGCAATGCAAATAGGTTTGATGATTATCGGATACGGACATATAAGTCAAAAATTTTGTCCACTTTTGCGTCCAGCACAAAAAAAACTTTTGATATCAACTAATTCGAGAGTTTTTATAGTGTAGGCAACTAATTGAACACTTATTTCAATCGAAATGTCAAAAAAATAAAAGGAAATAGTAATTACTTATAACATATTTACCAATATTTATATATACATACAAATGATATAATTAAGAAAGTTGCGCTCAATATTTGGTGTATATTCTTTGAGCTGTACATCATGTGCTTTCATAATAATAACAATAATAAAAATTAATTTACAAAACATGCTTAATTATATTAAACAGTATGACTTTTTTTTTCCTTGAAAAATATCATTTTGGTACGTGTTTATGGCAACAAAAGTTAAAAACAAAAAAAACTAAATATAAAAAAAAATTGCATAAATTTACAATTGTTTCAGACTGAGAATTGCACTAATGTCGAGTCCCCAGGACCCAATATGTACACATAATTGAAACCTTGGCCCAATAAATGTATAAATTATGTACACAATAATTGAATGTGTTTTTTTAATGTGAGTGTGTAGTTATAGATTTCTTCTTTTATGGATTGGTCCATTAAGGGGCGAGCATTTTGGACAGCTCTTCGTCTTGGAGACATCCTTTGAGGAATTCGTCTTGGGTAAGCTGGCCATCGTTGTTCTCATCCATCTTGGCGAAGATGTTCTTGGCTCTCTCCTCGGCTGAGTCTGCTGGCCGGTTAGACGAGCAAGCACCGAGCATATCATAAATCGCCTGAAATATAATGAAACCAAGAAATAATTGTTAGCTAAGGAGGATAAAGAATATCTGAATAGCATAAGGTAATTTTTAGAAGTCGTAAGTCACTCATTGTTTGTATTAAATTATTTATTTTACGTTGTGAGTTCATAGTTAGGTTTTTCTTTCATCAACCTTAGCTGATATCCCAACAATTAACTCTACTTATATTTATCTGACACCATCTGTCAACAGGTACAAGCCCAAATACAAGCAGTAAAACAAAGACAAACAATAATAGCACCTGAGTGAAAACATAAAAGAAAAATAAATACAGAACAAATAAATAAAATAAGAGTGGATTGTTTGCTAGCATATATCAACTTAGGTCAATAAAAGAAAGATCCTATATTTTCATCTATATTATTAATAGACAATGTTTTAATATATTATGTTGGGATCAGGTCTGATAAAGGGAGATGTTGAAAAGAAAAGAGAGGGAGATGTTGAATAGAGTGTGACAGTAGCAATTCAATAACAGTGATAGATAGCTACCTCAATTGAAAGTAGTGGCCATCTGGGTAAACCTAGATGCCATGCCACGAATTTTCAGTTATATTCTGTCTTGGCTGTTCTTAAAACATATTAAACATTTTTAAATATTAACATGTTACTACACACTTGATATTTGTTTTTCAGGATTAAAAAAACTCTACAGCGTATCCAAGCTATCCTGCTCAGTTGTCTTTGAATTTTAGAGTCGGGAAGCAGTTTATTCTCTCACAGTTAGCATATAATGACTGTAGTTGCCAATGACAATGTGGGTGGGTATTAGGAAACTTTTTGGCTATGTCTGTCAACTCCCATACAGATATATTACCTTGAGAGAAACTTATTGGGAAAGGCAGAAGTTCAGAGGTGTTTGAATACATCATAGTTCTAGAGAGGATATGCACATCAATTATTATTATGTAATTCATATCTATAAAGCTCTCCATATTTACTCAGATATTTTGGAATTTCAGTGTGTATAAAAACCCCATTTGTCTGAATGTGTGCGAGGAAATATCATTCTGAACAGGCCAATCCAATTCGGTCTTAGTTATTTGTTTTTGGAAATCTGAATTATTTAGCTCAGACTGAATCATAGCAACATAAATGACAGGAGTACTTTTGAAAAATTTATCTTCTTATAATGATATTTTCATTACCAGGTTGGTTTTTTATTTCTCACTTAACCCTGGCAAAGCAGATAATAATATCTCAGGCATCCTGAGAATGATACACAATCTGCAAGTTTCTTCCGAGGTAGTCTTTTCCAATTAGTTCAGTCTGTTCAACGGAGGATTAAACCAAGAATGTATCCAGACCTTTAATTTTATTTATTTATTTTTTTTCAATTATTTTGTTTTTAACTTTAAATTTGTCAAAAATAAATACAAGCGTATTGGTCTAAATTAATACTGCCAAAACTTTATCTAATCCTTCAATATTATCTATTAAACTGGGTCCGTTGTGGCTCAGAATATTCCACCTATTATCCCATTCAAACAGGAATTTCTCAAGGGAGCATCCCCGGTCCTATGCTATATACTCTATACACTCCTATCATCCCCGAGAGTCCAAGAATCTTCCTTGCAACTTGCTCTAATGATACAGCTTCTCATCTCGATATGCTAACCGCATCCAGCAACCTTTAAAGTCCCCTAATGGATGTAGAGACCTGGTGTAACCAATTCAGATCAATGAAGGCAAATGTGTTTCCCCACAGAAGACTCAAGAGACAATAATGTTATATTTGTGGATGGTGTTTAAGCTGTCTGATCCACTATAATAATTATGAGAGCTCAGAGTAAGGAAAGTGGAGCACGGAAAGTTAGGCTCATGTGACAGGGTAGCATGTGATCTCTAAACGAGCTTTAAAATAAAGATTTTTATGATTGCCCTCATTTTTATAATAATTGATTTTTCATCTATTTATATTTTTAACTCTATTTGGGAAAATCAAAGAGTTCACTTGCTACGTCCTGTAGGTTAATTTTTATCCGGTTTTTCAATGACATTCGTTCATGCGAAACAAAGTTAAAAATAAACATTCGATAAAAAGTCTTGGGTACCCTAACTACAATACTCCTGGCTTATTATTATGTAAGTAATATGTGATTCTGGAATAATTAACCTCTCTCTCATGGTTAATTTTAAGAACAGGAGACAATATTTAATTTAATGTTTTATTATTGCAAATAAAATAGTGTTTTACCTATGCCAATTAATTACCTATGTATGATGTGAGTATGAAAATATCTCTCCGAGTGCTTTTTATAATATGAGAACCCATGGGAGAGACAAATATTTATTTGAAACTTTTGAAGTTCCTGTTTTTTTTTTGTTTTTTTAGTGTAGATGTTTATGATGTTAAAATTTCATGATGAAAATAATAAAAAATACTGAACTTCATATAAAATATTTTGTTTAAGAACATTTATATATAATAAGAAAGAAGAAAAAGTTGCTCATTCATCAAAAGTTGTTGCAGGGAGGAATAGACAGGAATAGATTTGCATAGCTAAGTGCTCCCTTACCTGAACGATTTTTGTCATCTCCTGAATATCTATGACACCATTACCATCAACGTCGTACATCCTGAATGCCCATTTGAGTTTTTCTTCCGGTGTACCAGATGATGTAACGTCTATTGCCAATAAAAACTCCTTTAAACAGAATAATAGAAATATTAAAAACAGGAATTATAAAAAAATTTATTTATAGGAAAAAAACAATGAATAAAAATTGAGTGAAGAAATTATGATGTTCAATTATTACCTAATATATATTTATTTAAATCAAGCATAATAATTATAAACATATTATTATAATTTAAATATTTATTGTGATAGTTAAAATTTTTAACTAGAAACTTTATTATTGTTGTCTAGTTTTTAAACATTGGTAAATTTGATCATATTTCCATTTTAGTTTTAACTATTTAATGAGCTAAATAGTATCTGGATGAGATTCTGGAGATTTTATGGCTTTATTATTGTATATTTACTTAGACTGATATTCGATTTTTGATAGTTAGAATTTAATAATGATAAATAGTATTATGAAAAAAGGTTCCATTGTTTAAAATATATTTATTCACCGCCACAATAATATGGGTTTCTGATGATTTTTTATTTGTTTTTGTAGAACTTGGCAAAGTCTGCATAATTGCTGAAGAGACTTGTAAATACAAATACACATTATGTGCAGAAAGTGTTGTTTTCATTATTATAATTATAAGTGATAGAGAAAAAATTGTGTTTTTCTTTTATTTGCTTACCTTACCAACTAAGATATTATTTTTGTCACCAAGCCCAGAATCTTACATATCTTTCTCCCTTATAAAATGATAGCTTAGTCCAGAACAGAGATCCCCAATAATTTTTAAAAATTATACCACAAAGTTTACTTACTACAACCAATAATTACCAATTAAAAAAAAGGTTTACTTTGTAATACACTAGTGATACTTGAATATAAATTGTTTACTATGCATAATAAACTTTTTTACAGTGAGATTGATGGTAGGGGGAGGGGAGGAATGTGAATGCTTAAATAAAAAAAGTTTAAATGAGGGCTGTAGTAGAGGTGTTCTCAGCAGACAACGTAATAAAACTCCGACCACATCTACAACTTTTCTCTTTCCAAGGAAAAACTTTTGTGTTTTCCCCTTCGTTTCTCTTTCCAGACCCTGTTTTTAAAGTCATAAAAATATCTCTTTCAACTATGCCAAAGTTTCACAGTTTAATTTTTGGGGAAATTAATCACAGCTTTAAAAATTCTTCTCCATTTCAAGACTATTTATAGCATTCTGGGATGATTTCTGGTATTATGTATTGTAGTAAAAATTTTTTATTTAAAATATGTGAAATTTAATTACAGTTTGATTCAAATAGTAATTTGATCTCTAGTGTTCTGATTTTTTGAAGATTCGTGAATCCATCAACAAACAGAGCCAATAGAAAGATGTGTTATTCACTTGTTATGATCCTGCCAGTCATGATGTTTACTTTCATATTTATCTGTTGATTCCAAAACTATTTACACAGAAATTGACATAATAAAATAAAACACATAATTACATGTTTTTAATGTTTTATTTTTATTTATTGTAATGATATTTTTATAGTTAATATTTTTTTTGAATACAGCTAATTTTATTTTATGTTGGATTCAAAGTTGTGAATATGTTAGTTTCGAATAAAGGCTTGAGAGAAGAAGAAATGAGCTGTGTGGTGCAAAAACCCACATTATGACCAAATTTATCAGGTAGAAGCAAGGATCCATTGACCAGGACGAAAAAGGAAATGGGCTATAGTAGAGAAAAGCATTCCTATGTATTAAGTATTCAGTTTTGAGTCTTGAGTGGAACAGCATGGGCGAAAGAAAACATGAAGGCATTGAAAAGGACTGAAGCCATACGTTTAAAACATTTATTTATGGCGATATTAAACTGTTTTTTAGGTGGATCCCTATTGATAAATAAATATAAATTAGTTAAAAACATTTTCAAAAATTAAAGATTGCCATTAAAGCCCTAAGAAAAAGTTATAATAAAAATTGGTAATATATTGCTTTTTGAATATTAAATAGTTGTTGTGGTTAATTTTAAAAAGAAATGTAAACTTGTTTAAACAAAAAGTGAATTGATGAATATTGCCAATTATTATTATTATTTTAAATTAATATAATAAACATCCTTCTAAGTCTACCCCTCCTGTCTATTAAAATTGCATGACTAGTATGTTTATGTCACTTTGTTATCGAAATTAACTTATTGAATTAAGTACAATATGAATTAATTTGACTTTTGAATTCTGGAATCAATCACAATACAACTCCCATTGTTTTATTTTGAGGCCATAAAATAAATTTGAATTATACTGAGAGCCATAACAATACAATAACCACAGAGATGAAAAAAACAGAAGAGGCTAAGAGGGAAAAAATATTTAAGATTTTCTGCTGACTGGTCAGGGGCAGTTTCAACCCCTACATAACAACCTCCATCCCCTCCCTCAGGAGTATTAGAATGAGTTATGCCGCAATAACTCACAGACAATAATAGCTTTTTACGGCTCAGCTCTGAGCTCCTCCTTACTCATCTGCAAATGGGACCGGCCTGGAATTTTCCATGCCAGTGCGTTATGTAGTCATATATTTATGATGATATTTGTAAATTAAACTGTTAAATATATTTGGATTAAGTATTCCGATGTTGCCTCTGCTACTTAGAAACAATAAAGGAATCAATTTTTCAATGAAAAGAAAATACATTCTTGAGAGTAACACTCCAAACAGGGACTATTTTCTTTAATTTAACAAAAATGGAATCTGAAATACAGTGAAATTTACAATAGTACTGTGCAAAATATTAAATAAAATAAAACAGGTATGAATAAAAGTACTGATAAAATATAAAATTACTATTATTCCAAAAACTCATTTCTACAATTGTAACAAAATTCTTAATTGTTTGATGCATTACACTTTATTTGACTTTCAGTTGCTGTTTAAAGAAAGAAGGACAAGAAGTTAACATGAAATGTGTTGTATAAACATAACAAACAAAATAGAATTGATAACACAAGGGGGAATTAAGAGGAATAAAGCATGTATAGTGTAAATACGTAAAATTGAGACACACACTGAACTAGAAGAAGAAAGAAATACAAACATCATAGATATATTAAGATATGAAAAGATGGTAGTATTCCATTTCATGCTGGCACTGACACGATACAGAAATAGTCTATTGTTCCTGTTGGCAACATCTTGGATTCTCTTAATCATTTGATTGTGGAAAACTAGTTTGCTGGTAGTGAGTCGTATCAGCATTGTAATTATTGATGATCAGAATTATAAGAAAATTGATTATTACTGATAAAGAAGCATATATTACTACATAATAATAATAACAACGTAATAAACGTAGATAGCTATTTCAGGATAATACCAGCTACACTCTTTACACATTGACTGGTAAGGGTTTCTTATCAAATTCAAAGGTAAAATTTATTGTTTAATATTTCTCAGCTTATTTAATTATGATAAATAATCAGCAAAAATTAACTAAACTAAACCTGAGAAATTTACAATCTATTCTGGTCTTTTTAAGTGTCCTTAAAGCTATAGACGTAACATTTTACATGGAGCTCCATTAGAAATATATATATTTGCCTATAATTTTTAGTAGGTTATCAAATCATAGATCTTGACTTACTGATTTATAATGTATAATAAAAGTTGTGGCTTAGATGGACTATAACTGAGGAAAGTCATTAAAACCGCCATCAAAAGTGTATTCACATTTTTTTCCAGAAAATTTTCAAGTCCCAGTTTCATATAGAGGGATGATATTTTGCAGGAACGTCTTACTCAATTTCCCAAAGACGTTGAAAATAAAAGCAACCTTACGAAAAATATATATTTTCTAGTATATATGTAGGGAATCAAACTCAAGGTATCTACTCACTGATTGAAAATATGTATTATGTGTCTGGTGGTTTAATTGCATATTATTACAAAGAAAACAACATTACTATCGTTTCCTCGACTCTAAAGAGACAGTTAATTGTGTGAAACATCACACTTGACTTAGGTAAAGCACCTTAGGTTACCTTAAAATCTATGTAGCCGTTCTTGTCCATGTCAAATGTCCTGAAGACGTGGTCGCAGAACTCCTCCGCATTGCCGCTCGGGAAGAACATCTTGTACATGTCAACGAACTTGGCGGGAGTTAGCCTTCCGTTCGGGCAGTCTTGCTACAAAATACAAACAAACATTACCAATCACTGTATCAACAATAGAAATAGACACATAATAAAATGAAAATTTTACGTCTTCGTGAGTCCTTTTGGTATCGAGATATTTCTATAATTCAAGATATTATATTTCGATGATCTATTGATCAGCTATAATAAAAATTATAATTACTAAGTATGCATGAACAGACATCATACATATGTTTTTCATATTCGACCTTTTCTGATATCTTGCACCTTCGGTCATCTCGCTAAGTAACCTACCCAAGATGTAGTAGTGTTTTGAATCTAATTTTGTAGGTAAAGTTTCACTGCTACTCTCACAAACTGAGAAAGTGACAGGATAGAAGTTCTGACAGGATAGAGGTTCTAACAAGACACATCAATATCGTTTCCATCTTATCCAAACGCAGCATCCATTATAAAGTTACATTGTTTCACTTGTAACTGTGCGGAATCACCATTTGGAACATCCGTGACTCCTTAACTGGGAACTGGACGCACGAGTCAGTACATTGCAGCAAACAGCGAACAACTGAAAATTTTCCCGTTAAAGATTATCTCAATCTGTCAGGATTTAGAATTCCCTTTTAGTTTTTTTTTTTTTAATGTAGTTTGGCACAAAAGGGAAAAGCGTCAATCATCGATGAGTATCAATATATACTGATAAGAACTAGCGACTTCTCAATTCCGTACTTATTGTAAACTAACAATAGCGCCATCCATCCTGTTTTATAGAACAATGCTGCACCAATGCGTCACTAAAGATGCCCCATAAATTACGTTAAACGTGAAAACGTTAGATAATAATTTATAAAACTCTTTCCTACCGAGAGAAGAAAGCAATTCTATCGATAGGACCTCTGTTGAAACAGGCCATTAAAAGTACCCCAGGGCAACGGGAGAGTAAGCAAGGGCAAATAAAGCGAAGGGAAATAAAACAAACAAACAAAACGACAACCAGAGGGAAGAAGAGGTAGAAAAAACAAAACAACAAACAACAAAATGGCCGACCGGTTCGGATGATTATCCCTGACAAATGACAGTCAAACACAGAATGATTGATTACGCCATGATTCTATTGATGTTTGGACAGGCCCCTCTCAACGAGGATATCAAACTTACTTTCATTTTAATTTAGATTGATCACCAATAGCTACCGTTCATTTATACCGTTAATATTTGTTTTTAATACGACGAGAGATGAGATGAATTTGTTTATGGTGACATTCAACTGTTCTTTATTTACAAGGCATTTCTTTTCTGTAATAGTGTTTTTCTTTAATTAGTGGTAGTATTCCTTTTCCCTTTACTCTCATTCGATCTTCCTTTATTCGATTTTTATTTTATATTTATTTGCTACGGTTCTTCCTTTTATCGTTTAACCTCTATCTTTCTTATAATATTAATAACACATAACAAAATCTCTTAAACCTTTTAGTGAAAACTGCTTCCCTTCTTCATATCATTTTCTTTCTTCGTCATTCCGTGGAAACTCTAATCAGATTACACAACGTAAAGCAAATATTGACTTATACATTTTACAATACAGCAAACAACTTTGTGACTTTCAGAAACTTCACTATAGTCGCCATCATGAAATTAGACGCTTGGGTTAAGGGGCTACTTGGCCCGATTGTGCCACATAACGGGTAGGGGGGGACTAATCACTAATTTGCTTATTTGATTGATGATTGACATTATCGAAGTAAAGGGGTCACGTGGCTAGAAGAGAAGTAGTGCACAGATCGGCAACAGGGGTTGCCATGTATTGCGGGTTTCAAGCTTCTAATTTCGTGACGGCAACTATTGTTTCCTGATTTTCCCCTCATAATCACTCATTACATATGATATTTCCAAAGTGATTGACAGTTGTGTCTATAATTGCCAAAATTTCTGCAGTCTAATGCTTATACATAACATTTGTAAGATTTAAGGAAACCCACAATTACAATGTTTGAAAAGAAATTTGTTCGAATTGCAATTCCAATATTTGATCTGATTCACACGACTGTCCGTTTTCTTTCGAACCCCTTTGATCTTATGGTGTACTTGTGTAGGGGCCAACACAGTCGACAAATTATCTGGTCGAATCGGTGCCGGTCATCAGTTTCATGACAAGTTATTGCTCTATCGCATATAGTTATCGTCAATAGAGAAAATCTCCATTTAATTGTTTTGAGACTAAGTGTTTTCGAAATAGCACAACATTCCCAAGAACCCCAAGGATGTCCAGCTGATAAAATAAACTTAACGTAAATTACTCTATTGGGGTTAGCTTATAAATCATAGCGGGCCTACTTAATTACATACTTGTTGACTTCAATTAACTAACAGCGCAATATTGAAACATACGGGGGAAGATGAGCATGAAAGTTGGTGTGTTAAAATAGGGAATGAATAAAATTAATGGCAAATAATAATGGCGTGCTTGAAAAGGCCGATTCTTGTAAATATTTAGGAACGAGCCAATTGTTTGAATTAAAAGAAAAATATGGTTAAATACATGGACTTTATCAGTTATTGCTTACTCCTTCGGAAATTCCAAAATGTACGAAAACTGTCCTTGAGGTTTAGGATCGCTACGTCAGAGTCCAGAGGGTACTCTCAAGAAAACGACACCTTATATGTCCTCAAGAGTGAGATTCTATCTACCAAGAAAGATAGGAGGACATGGTGTAATCAGCCTTCTTAAAGCTTACAGGGAGGAAGAAAATAGTCTACAAAACTACCTTCTGAAAAATCACTGACCGTTTCTAAGCAGTGGCGTCGTTGTATGATAACTACACCTTTACCCGAACAAAAACTTAAAACAAAGAAACTGTTACCTTACGGGAGTGGATACTCAGGAATCGCTGTCTTGTATGAGAAATGGCGATATCTTCCTGGCTATACAAGAGTAAGTATGTGATATCGTGCTGTCAGATTATGATGGTGAGGGAATCTACAAAGATATAATATTGCAGCAAAAATTATTCATCAAGGAGGATGAACTTATTAGGCAACCAATCTCCCTACCATCTATCGATAGCATTAATTTTATCAGGGAATATCACTAATTACTCGGAACGACCCATCAGTACTGACCACACTGTTATAAATAATATATACGACGCCTTATTGATTGATAAGAAAATAAAACTAGCACAGATTATTCAGAGAGCCTGCGGATGATAATAATGGTCGTAACTGAAAAGAAGTGAAAATACCAGGAATTAGCAGAAGAATTAAGGCAAATCTATAAACTGGATGTTGTTGGATTTTACCGATCATAATTTCCTGCAATTGCTTGATCCCAGAGGACACAATGGAATCTATCAGGATGCTAGATCTGCTGAAGATTGCGGATAATGGAATGATGTTGCAAGTTTCCAACTTCAAGTTAGCAGAATGACTTTGTAAGCAAACAAGTCCGATTCGTCTTGTGACAAATGCTCAGTATGATGAAGTGTTTAGTGCCAGAGTCTTAGCGTTATTAGTGTTCTGTGTATGTCACAATTTTCAATAGTCACTTAAACCGGGGAAATACATAGTTGTATAAGAGGTAGCCACGGACGATAGTAACTGAATCAATGAGCAGACTATAATGAGAGAAAATAAAATTTAGCGCAGGAGACTAAATAGCTTAGGGAATAAAGGAGGAGGCCGGAGATTGGATCGGCCAGGAGATAATTGATTTACTCCTCTAGCCGTGAACAAATTCATTTGCCCCCAACATGGTTTGGCTCTCATTAAGTTACTCTCGGTTAAGTCTCCTGTGGCCCGAGTTGTTCATCAGAAGTCTCAGCCGAGAATCTCTGAGAACAACAAGCAATAACCAACAACACCACACTGCAGATAAAAACCTGGTGAAACTTGTATGGCAGTATGGCTACCATTATTTTGTAACCAAACAAGTCCGATCCGTCTTTTGACAAATTTTCAGCGCGATGAAGTGTTCTGAATACATAATATGATTTTGTCAGCACTCTAAATTGTTAGTGAATTAAAAATAAACAATTAAGAGGAATTATTAAAAATAGAAATCAGAAGTACTCTACTTTAAAACGAAACAATTAATACATCGAAACCCAAGTCAAAGAGATACATTAGTTGACTCAAATATCAGCAGCCTAGTCATTTTTATAGTTTAATTTTTGTTTTTTTGAAGGAGAATTTTTACTGGCTAAATTTTTTTGTAGTGGAGTCTCCTCTTCAGCTTGGTCGTCCTGAATGGGGCTTCCTCGCTAAAAGTATTTGAATCGCCAAAGGTCTCTATCCACTCTCATGTAACCCATCCCCGGTTCTCAGGTATTTCCATCCAACCGGTTGGTATACACGATTACCGTGTCCCCGAAGATCGGCTCTATCTCATAGTTCACTTGGGGGAACCGTTCTCGCAATGCTCTATGGACGGTACCAACAAGTGTACCCATTCTTCGATAACCTACCACTCCCTTCTCCTGGGATTGGTGTACTAAGCTCTCTCGAGCCAAGATGCTTCTTAAGTAATCCCTGGGCGTTTAGCTAGCGAAGCCACTCTTTCTTCGTAATTTCGCACGATAAATGCGTGGGTCTTAACCTCCCCCTCCAAGTGGTGGTTCCGACTTCCCCCCATACAGAAGATAATTGTGTGAATATCCAATAGAATCCCTTGGTACGCCCATAGAGAACACGGCATCCATCGGTGCCAATCACGTCCATCTCTCCAAACGAAGTGAGACACGGTTTCACTGAGAGTAAACTTTAGACGTACAATGACGCCATTACGCTGGGCATATGGTAGACTGTAGTTTACACCTCCTTGATTCAAAGAAGCTTCCATACCTCCTTGAACGGCTCTGGTTTTGGAGGGGCACCTATGCATCTTCTTAAAAATGCGCGGGCTGTCTCTTCCGCTGTTTGTTCGAAATCGCAACTAGAAATGAAATGACATAATTTAATTTAGTTAAACATTTATTTTCTAAAAATTACACGATCAGTACAACCAGAAAACACAAAAAAATAACTTATTTCACGAATCTTATAACAGAATTGTAAAATTTTATAGTGGGAATTTCAACTTCTACTGAACTGCTACATCTTGACTGCAGAATCGTGGCTTCCAATATATGTAGATATAAATAGTAAGATGTTAAGCCTTCCGCTTTGGTAGTAAAAAGAAAAAAGAAAAATAATTGGTTGTAAAAGTTTGAGGAGAAGTTCCGTGGCCTGTAATTATGGGGCTAGCGATAAGAAGTTAGTAGCCCTGGAGCCAACGATATTTGCGGCACTGCTCGAGGGAATATCTTGAAGGCATCGATTGTTGAGAGCACGCGATGGCGGGATCTCTTATGGCGGAACGAGACAAAAAAGTTCCCTGTTCGTGTTCCTTTCTGTACTTTTTGGTTCTGCTTGTGTTTTTATTTAGTCGCCAGTGCAATGAAGGCAGTTACGAAGACTTATCATGTTTACGTGGAATCCAGGCTAATGACTCATTTCATACGGCAACAAAAGGCTCTAGATGTAGCATATGGAGTGTGAGGCGTTGAGTTTCAAAACTGACTCGATCGATTTTCAGAAATTTTACAGGTGAGACAAAAAATAACCCCAATTTACACGAAAAGTAAAATATCGACGACGATCAAAACTATCTTAAGACAATCATAGACCTCGTTCTAAAATAACCAAAAGCATTTACCCAAATTCAAATGCTGGAGTGTAGTGGTTTTTTTGTATCTCCTGGAAAAATCGGTTTGGAAATTAACGTCTCAGGCATGATCTTGTATTAGCGTAAGGGAGGGGATAATTGATCATGTAGCTAATTGAGCAGCTGCTAACAAATAGTTATTTTTGTTCATTAAGAGTTTTATTATCGTAATATATAATACTGTCGTAAAGGGATCATTATAAAAGGGGCAAGGAAATATTTTATTATGTCATTGTGTATAACGTTAATCATTTTTTTACTGTGTGTAGTTTTTACAAACCGGTTAATTTGTTCATTAAACTCAACTGGAATCTCGGCACTACTTAATTATGAATTACAATCTGTAAATATGTGCAATGATCTGAAACGTTGAAGGTATATTCAACAACAAGCCAAATTAGGCATCATCTATTTTCATTAATCTATCATAGATCAAATTTAATATAAACCACATTATCAACAATAGATAAATGGATCAGGTATACATATACCGGGTATTAAATACGAGGTTATTTTACTATTGATAGCAATCAAAACTATACTTGTTATATACTTTCACAATTATTTTTGTAATATATCCTTATCTTAACCAAAGCAAATACAGCGGTGATGTTAGATGTATATTTAAAATTTAAGATATATTGGATAGTGTTGTGCTAACTTCTTCACCACGGACAAATATTTACCCTCTTCACGGACCTTAAAACACCCACCTACCATTACGTATTTTATATCAATAAATCTTCGGCGGCAATATAGAGAGATTAAACTAGTTCACGATCCTGAAACCACAAGAGCTCACTGGTAGCCCATTATTGACCTAAATAAACGATATTATGATTGGAGAAAATAAACGGCACTGATTTGCTGCGCGTAAGAATGGCCTATAGGCCATAAGACAGAGATCCTGAGTTTTTTTTATCCATTCGGAATTATACACTCGTCAAGAAATCAGCTCTCTCTCTCTCTCTCTCTCTCTCTCTCTCTCTCTCTCTCTCTCTCTCTCTCTCTCTCTCTCTCTCTCTCTCTCTCTCTCTCCTCTCTCTCTCCTCTCTCTCTCCTCTCTCTCTCTCTCTCTCTCTATCTCTCCCCCCTCCCTGCTTTATTTATTTATTTATAGTTTATTTATCTTTTTCTGCCCCCCGCCGGGCTGGGTCGACGAGGCCTCCCTTAGAGGCCACCCTGACAGGTTTTACTGTACCAATAACACATGGACGAATACCATCATAGATGGCCAAATACCCAGTCTTCCCTCAGCAGCCCTTTCTTACGCAGTCATAATTTGAAAGTTTTAATATCTATGTAGCTACTAGACTATTTTTTGTTCAATTGCCTTTACCTCATTCTGTCTGAAAGGTATCTCGTTTTTTTTCATTACAAAAAGAAAAGAATCCCTAAAATATTCAAATAGCGAAGGAAACTATGCCTCTTAATGGACCTATTTTCTCAGACGAACGGTCCCACACTTTACAAGTTACTAGGCGACTACCGAAGTTATGGTTAGTTAAATCGTTGACTAGCTAAGCGAGGTTTGGACATTAGCACGAGGGTGCGAGGAAGCGGCTGTAACGGCCTGTTAACCCAGATCCAGGTAGCGGTTGAATTAGCAAACTATTTATAGGGGGTAGATATGGGGTTAAAAGGGTGAGTGCGGATTGTCCCAGAACACGATGGTTCAAATATAATGTTAGGGAGGAAAAATTACGTGTAAATCCAAGGAAAAATGTCCTATCCATAATTTTTTTTAACGAGTTTTGCGCATGCGCTATTATATACAAATACCTCTCTATTTCGTTCTTCATGTAAACACCTTATACTACTGTTTATAGACCGTACTTATGCTCTAAAATTGCCTCAGCAGGTAACTTACGTGAGCTGGTCACGAGGGAGTCCTCAAGAAGTGAGAAAATAACTTATTATATTTGTTTAGGAGTGTAATAGGTGATATCACATCGAGAAGTCGGCCATATTGCCTCTGCCGGATTATAGACGACATCAAGCAATAGACTTAATCGGCTAGGCGGCTCCATTAGCTGAGAGCCACGACCGGCGTCTCTGCCCTGAAATTCGTAAGTTCTAATCCCCTGGCACCCACTTACTTTTCATTAATATTAAAATTAATAAATATTTATAACATGATAAAATAAGATTTTATCAGTAGTTGATGTCGCAAAAAAAAAAGAGGTCTCTAGGGCCAACTCCGACACCATCGCCTGTTTAGCGAAAACCAAGACGTTCAAATAGAAACGTACAAATATCCTCATCTGCAGCTAGCTCGATGGAAGAGATACCGCCACAGTCCAGCTCCAGCACATCCAAAGAAGAAACCGTCGAAGGGTCCCCTTTCTTCATTCCTAACACCTTTGAGGTGTTGATAAATGTCCAAGCAGAGGACATGGAAGTAATAAAAAAACCCAACACAGCCCTAGCCGCCTGCAACATTCGCCGGCAATATAAGCATTTTTAAATTGCTATGCTCACAAATGAGTAAAATTGTAGGTACGGGAAAATATAAGTGCCTCAATCGGTCTCGGGACACTAAAATCTCTCCGGAAACTCCCGATACTTATCGGGCCATTATCAAATATTTGGAAGAAACCAATGCTGACTTCCATACCTATCAACTAAAACAAGAACGATCGCTCCGAGTAGTGATCAGAAATTTGCATCCAACCACGCCAGCTGATGAAATTGAAGACGAACTCTTAGCTCTTGGATTTAAAGTTCGTCAGATAATGAACGTGTTGCGCACGCACAGGCAACAAGAGGAATCAATCAAAACGGCGTTTCCTTTGTTCTTCTTAGATCTCGAGCGAACACCTGGAGTGGAGAAAATATATGATCTAACGCACCTGTATTACAATAGAATACAGGTCGAGAAGCCGTACACCAAATCGTCCAGTGCCATAACTGTCAGGCATATGGGCACACAAAATCGTACTGCCACTACCTTCCTAGGTGTGTGCACAAATGTGAATTGTGAAAAAAGCCCCTGAAATCGCCTGCAGTATGCGTGCTCTGCCAGCAAGGCCGTCCGGTCAACTGCAAGGCTACGACACTTACAGAATCATATTTACAGTGTAAATAGGGTATGAATGAGATCATTCATCACAATTACTAATTGCCCAATAAGGCAGATCATAATAAACCTGTTTAATAATAAAATGTTTTTGTAACATTATATGTTATAATACAATGTTTTTTCATATCATGTAATCGTATTTTCATATCGACTAAAATTGTTATATAATAATTATAAACTGAATTATATATGTTTTTGATTATTGGCACTCGAAAATATATTGCTTGGAATATATTTGAATTTTTTGCTGTGTGGTGTTACAGAAACCTTATAACTAATCTAAACAGAAATAGTTGTTTCATGAATGCATATAAAATCCTATAACCAAGCTACGCCGTAAGTCATTCGAAGAACATACTTTAAACATATATAAATTTCAAATTAAGTATAAATATATAAATCCGTCAAAATAATAAAAGTTTTACATTATGGTGTCATTTTTTTTCCGTCACTGTAGATCACTATAAACTGATCTATATACATATTTTCTTTCAATGGGATGAAAGTGATTTAGAACTGCTAGATATCCATACCCAAGAAGGTATCCTTCACAGCTTAAGGGAGTACTTCTGCCTCTATAACTCCAACACTAGATGGAGGATGTCTAGCCGTAAGTTCTAGCTTCGCCGTATATGGCAGAGGATTTGAAAGAAGAAGAGAAAATTCTCCGGGAATATTTTTTGCACCAACGCCCAGTATGGAACTAGTATTTAACTGTTAAAATTCCACCTCGGCAGGATGTAAAAAAAAGAATACGACATCTGCCATGCTCGTGAAAAAAACCCACAGTTAGTTAAAGAGAAATTTCACTTGAAAAAGCCAATAAAAGAAGAAAAAATAAAATATAGAGCTTAGTATAAGACAATCAATCCAAGAAGATGACTTGAATCGGGTTGCTGTTACCCTGGATGGAGTTAGGACCTGGAGGTAGTCACTGGACATTAGTTTATGGCTTTAGGTAAGTGCAGGAGTTGCAGGACAAATCACTACATTATGTGATGAATGGAAGTTTTTTTTCTCCAATAATATTAGTTAAAGCAAATGAATATATATTTCTCAACTCTATTATTATCTTAAGCAACTGAATGCGACAATAATAATAATAATAATAATAATAAAATGAACTTACCTTGAAACCTTTGTACCATTCTTTGATTGTGGCTTCGTCATACCGGGTGCGTGTTTTCAGGAAGTCCATGTCCTCTTTGGACAGTTTATCTTTACTCCCAAAACACCCCATCCCTCCAACTGGAAAGCCAACGAAGGGAATAATTAAATTAATATATTATAGAATATAGTGATACTATTAATAAAATGATAATTTCTTTACATAAATCGACCATCCTCACTAATCCAAGGGATACAGTTTACACAGAACACGGCCTCCTCCGCCCTATCGATGGCAACATACAGTAGTAGTTATGCTCATTAGCTGCCAACATTACTTTAAATCTACCTCAATTGGTTTTGTACTATTTTGTGCCAAACTATTTTTACTAAATATTACCAATCACGTTTAACACCTTCAATTTTTCCCCCTTTTCTAAACTCTACCTAGGTTTCCTACACTACTGCATCTTGCTATCAATAGGGTGGAAGAGGCCAAGATCTGTGTTCACTGCAGACCTATTGATTGGTGAGGATGGTATAATGATAGTGTATGTATATATATATATATATATAGGCAAGTTTATGTTGTAAACTAATACGATCATGGGAGGTAAACAACCCATGTAGGTCGGATTGCTAAAGACAATAAAGTAGTCTCTTTACAGAAGTTCGAGGAGAGTGTAGTTCGTTTCCCTCTTTCCTATTATTTCTTAAAGCTTAACCTCCGACAACTAACTTATATATATATATATATATATATATATATTCTACTCATACCCTTCTACTCATAGAAATAGATTGATTCACTAAATACCTTCAAAAACCTTTTTGCTCATTGCAATACTACCTTGTCAGAACAATTTTCTATAATAGTTGTTCTACTGAGTTGAAATGGTCACGAAAGTGAGACATCTCACTATCAAACTCTAGATACGAGAAATCCATTTCAGATCAAAAAAAAGATTAGAGAATAAAAATAAACAAGCATTAAAAAAGAAAAAAAAAGAAAGAAGAATTCGTTTTGTGCAAAGACCGACTAAAGACAGATGGCCTATAAAAATAGCACCCTATCAGATCCGAGTGCCGTTGAAGAAGTGGACGGGACTTAAGCAAGAGCAAACACGCCAAACCACAGATAGCTTAGTCGTTTTATTATTATATTACTGTAGTTAGTAACTATTATAGTTTACCTTTCACAGCTTCCGATGCATTGAGTATTTTTTATTTGTTGGACTAAAATTTGCCTTCATTAATTATGGAATAAATCGTTTTTTTAAGTACACATATTTAAAAGGAACTAAATTATTAGAATCGAATGAGTAATATCACGCAGAAATGGTCCATTTGATGTCCGTAGACCCCACGTAAGTTTTTATTAATATAATACAATTGAGAAAAAATACACCCTTATGGGTAAAAATAAATACAAATTATGGCCACAACATTTAATGCTACACAACTCAGGTAACTGGAAATATATTTAAACAAAATATCTATTTGTTTATTCGCAACTGTGACGAGCAGTAAATGTGCAGCAAATATGAAAAAAAGGCATGTCTGACATGAAGGTAGAGGACATCTAGTGAATACTCCTCCAAGTCGTTGAAGCTAAATTTGAAGAAATCCTGTTGCTATTAATTTAGAAGATCTCTATTACAACGTTTCCTCAGACGTCGTTGAATGATATCAGGTGTAGAGAGTCATTGTGTCAGAGGTTTTGGATGTGAGTGCTGTTTGTCGTCAGATGTATCCATTGTGATCGGGAAAGAAAGAAATTTTGAGATCTGTATAAAGAGCATGATATTTTTACGGTAATGATGTAGTTTTAATTGAAAAATCATATTTTAGGTTAGTCTTGTAAGGCTTTTCTTTCTTTCCACTACATGGACATATAGCAAAAAGAAAGATGAAGAAAAAATTCCTTTTTTCTTTATCTTTGCAGTAAGAACCCAAATATGTCCAAACTAGTCAAAGTTCGCGTGTCACTGTTAACAGAAGAGCTCTATTAATATAAGTTTTACGAGGGAAAGAAGGGTTTATTTTTAGAAATATTTTCGAAATTTGCCTTAGCTACACTGTTTTAAGTGCACCAAAGAATAACAAAAATAATGTGAATTCTAATACTGAAATAGCTCTGACCAAACAACTTACAGTATACAAATTAGTAAAACAAGGCTGTACTTTTTTAAAACACTTCCCGATATTGTATTTTTAAGTCCATACTTTCGGATTCACCCATTATATTTCAGACGACAACCAGACTGGGAAATGTACCATACAAATTTAACTAATTGCTGAGCATTTTTTTTAAGGCCTTATCTTATATATTACGCAAACGATGAACATAAAGAAACGAACTATGGACAGACATACAGGCACAATATAAGATTTTTCTAACCTGTTTAAAAGTCTGCTCTTAGGCAAACGCATAAATAAATCCTAATTCGTGCTAACAGACATCAGGCTACTAATGAGCATTGATAGTCCCACTTTTAATATAGTTAATTGGAAGATCCAGTGTTAATATCAATTAGCAGGCTAGAGGCTACAATAGCGCTGGGGAGGTGGGTCGACGAGGGGGAGGGGTAATTGGAAGGAAGTCCTGGCTTAGAGAGCCAAGGCTGCTACGTACGGCACAGAGCGTTCTCCGCATATCTCAGGTCGGTGGACTTAAAAGGCACGTTCGATACTCTTTGTGGGTAGCCACTGTTTTTAGGCTAACCATCAAGAACTGTTAAATTAAATTTCTCTGAAATTATTGTAATATTGTACTAATGAATTGAGCTTAATTGTCCAGTGAAGGTTGAAAGAAGAAACTCAATGCAGAATGCAGGGAAATATTTCATTACAAACAAACAGAGTATAAGGCTAATTTCACTTTCTAACTATAGTGATCCCCGTTTTCAAAAGTAATTGTTTATGGCATGGTTTCACTCGACATATAAGATCAATTAGTAGCTACTTGGATGTGAAAGATAATCAAACTAAAATAAAGACTCAAGCATCCCATTGGCGTAGTAATACGGATTAGATTTGATTTCTAATTAGCTTCTTGTTCCCTCTCTCTCTACGCTCTACAACCCACGTGGGTTCAATGGCTCTTCCAACTTTAATTGTATATATTATTTAGTGCAGAGAAGAAACTATTTCACTTTACTGTTTTTTAATTGTTAATTATATTTAAGTTTAAACAATTTACTAACAGGAAAAGCCCGGTAGTAGATGTAAGACTCCCTATGGAAGTCAATACGATGAGCGTCTGAAGGTAAATGAGATCATATGGCGGAAAAGTTAGACTGGCTCTAGTTTCGGCTACTTGGAGTAGCACATGATGTTCTGGAATGTTAACTCTCTTATATACCGATAGTATGAAACAAAACAAGAAGCACCAAAGTAAGATAGTCCAGCTGCGTGTGACTAAGATCCATGCAACAATAAAGAATTGTTCACGGCACTGCTTAAGAAATCTCACTAATTATTATTAACAAATTATAATATACCACAAATATTGGAATTTTAAGATGGCTTGCTATCTTAGATAACAAGAGATAAACAATGGCGAAAACACCTACGAGATGAATAGACCAGGGTGCTCCAGCTAGGGTGAGTCTCGTTATTAACAAGACTAACACCACAGAAGTAACAAATAACGATTGTAGATACGGCAATTGTTTTTGGAATTAGAGAACAAAAGAACAGGACAAGCAATTATCGCCCACTAGTGAGGGAGCCCGAAGGATGAGGCGTTACTTTCAAAGAAGTAATTGCCTTTCATGACAATGATTCTGTTGTGTTTGGCCGAGTCCGACGTCTCCTTCAAGAAGATTGACTCTACGTCCTACCTAGGTAAACAACATGTTGAGCTCGTAAAATCATTATACAACACTGCAGTTCATTATATAGATTATTTATAGAACATTTATATTTAATTTATACTATTCAATATCCACGTAACCTTGCATTGTCAACTCAAAATGCCTCTGTGAGAACAAATGGAGGACAAAGTGTTATAAATATGGTAAGTTGGTTATAAAATGGTTTTTTTTTTTAAATCTAAGTAAATGCCTAGTGGCGAGAATGATAAATAACCAACCTCATGCTGTGAGAATCAATCCTCAATTGCCATGCCATTAGTTCTTTTCATTGACGTAAAGTTAATCTACTGAGTTCAGGATAGGCTTGTTATGAGGTAATAGGCAGCGATATGAGGCGATTGTTTGTAAAGTGAGAAAATGTATGATTCAATTCAATCCCTCTGAAAGTATAAAACTTCTGAACAACATCTCAACAATATAATGACTATGCGCGGGATAAAACTAAGTAAAAAGGAAGTATGAACAAAAAAGAAAAAAGGATGGCTCTATCGCTAACGAATTATTTCTGCTTTTACTTACTCTTAAGGAGACTATTACAGGAGGTAACATGGACAATAGTAACAGTAATAGCATTTTGAGTACCAACATTAGATACTGAAATTTAACGTAATTGTCAATTTAAAAAGTGGCCTTAAAGGCCATTCTCAGAGACCAAGGTGGTTTAGAGATAATGTACTTTTCAGGATATTTAACTCTGAAGTTGAATCAACCATGGAGGAATACTCCGTATAGTCACGCATGCTTTGCTCAGGTGGGAGTATATAGCACAGGTCTAGGAAGAAAAAGCCACCGCCACATATTAAAAGAAATATTAGACAATTGCGTAAGTGGAAGGTGCAGCTGGCCCCAGAGGCTCGGCCTTTCTCTTCAAGCCGCTCACTTTTGAGAGTCATGGAAAGTAAATGATACCTTAAAGGGGAGGTAATAACGATTTATAGCTTAGGGGGCTTCTAAGAATGATGGAGCTAAGTGGGTATACACTAACTTAACTATTCCGGCCTGCATCCCATAATCCCAGAAAATAAAATGTCAAGTCTAACATTTATATATAATATATTAAAATAGTGCTTTAACAAGACAAGACTGCCGCCTTAAGAGTGGAATATCTACGAAATGGTGCCAATCACCAGAAATGGAATATATTTTGTAAAATAATGACCAGTTGATGATCGCACATTAGAGATGCTTCCTAGATTACAAAAACAAAACACGTTTACAGATTCTATGAAGTCATTACGCTACTAATATCAAAAAATGTCTTTTTTGACCAATTTTGTGACTGGAATCACCGTTTAAGAAATTATTCTAAAAAAGATCCTTTTTAAAGATAGGCAGATCAGATCGGCTTTACTTTGTAACAGCTTCAGATCAATCGTCTTAAATCATAACAAAATTTAAAGAATGTTTCATATTCTTCAGTCAGATATGTTACTCAATTATGATGAAAAGTCCACCAACCAGCCTCCCACAAAGGTTTCCTGCTAACCACTGACGGGACCATTGGGTATTTCGTCACCTGTGGTCAGTGCAATTTGGTGTGCTCCACTGGCCAGCGCACCTTTTGTTCTTTTAAGCCGGTTTTTTTTATTTTCTTCTTCCCTAAGGCTAACTTATTTCTATATACAAAAGGGACTCCACTTCATCTTGGCACCAGGGTGCCTTCTAGATGACCATTCGATATTACGGCTATTTTGAGGAGCCCAATATTACGCCAGGACAACCTGCATCGCCCTCCTTGAGACTGGGAAGGTGATTGGGAAATGTGGGGACATCGCGCAACCAATCCTGCTCTGTTGGACAAAAATTGAGCCTAACTGCCATCGGAACTGCCCCTCATTCCGCTTTATACAATACTTTTGTAGATTGTAAGTCATGTTTGTACCAAGATCTGTGTAAATGTATCCACTCATTCCAGAGTAACAGACGAACAATACTCTTACGCCCCCGGGCCATTTCTCGGTTTTGTTCCCTCACTTTTTATGTAATGGTGTCGTTAATGTGTATTTGTTAACAACATTATATCAGATACATGAAAGACAATATACGCCTAAAAATGAAATGAACCAAGAAAAAGGTATATTTTCCAAATGTGAAATACATTTTAGACACGATTAGATGCGGATGATGGATTTCTTTAAAAAAACACTCTAAGGCCGACACACTCCGAATGATATAGTCCAAGATATAAGATAATTTGTGAACCCTTTTGGTATAAGATTTATTAGGTTGTGAAAAATATCTTGGGTCAATTGACAACTGCAAGACAGTAAGTTTTTTTTCTTTGGTAAGGTCTCCAGCTATCCACTCCCCTTCGGATAACGCCATTTCTGATAACCTTGGCCATTTGCCCCAATTATACAGCAGAGCTATAAGGAGGATTTATCTTAGGCCCGTATCTCCCCACACTTAACCTGTATCTTTCCCTCACAGACAGTTAGATATCGGTAATGAGTGATGTAATGATGGTGATTTGGGCTGTTCACTGGAACTAAGCAGTCAACGTCAATGAAAGCAAAACGCAGGAGTGGTAACTACAGTACTTGTGGATGAGAAAGGTAGCTTGGCTGTCAATTAGACTAGGCAGGGCGAGGATAGTTTAGGCTAGTAGAAGGTAATCCTTTGTTTGCAGCTATGTCCTACAATAAATATATAAATGATCTAGTGAATATGAAATTATAAAAGTAACATTAAAAAATCCCAATCACGTTGGTTACCACCAGTCCATTACGGTATAATAACTGGAAAGAAACTTAAACGCAAATACTCTCGGTCTCGAATCAATTACTGTTACCATGTAAATATATAAAACATCTCAGAAATTATTTCAGTTTTGTTCTTTGGTATTAAAATCTATTTTCAGTGACTGCATTTGATGAAATGAAATAAATTATTTATGGACGAAAATTGAGGATTTTTTTTTTTCAATCAGTTAAGTTATTTGAAAAAAAAAACTACACCAGGCCTTGCAGTTATTTAGACAGGTTAAATATTGTTTAGGTGCGCATTCCAATACGTTTACATGTTTAAGCTAACTTGCTGATACAAATAAAATTCTGAAAAGATCTAGAATATCCAAACATTTTTTCCAAATAATGTTAAAACCACTATTCAAAAAACTGATTGGTGTTTGAATCTCTTCAGTAACTAAAGGGTTTTTGTTATCAAAAAAATATAATTTAAATACCTAAACTAACTATTAAGAAAGGATCACTTTTTAGCACAGTATCCTTTTAATTGTTTTTAAACTTTTTTGTAAATGTATATTTGAAGAAAATTACTAGCTACCCTAAAAAGGCAATATGTAATTGTCATCCCAAATTTGTATTTACTCTTTCTAGGATGGATAGCCCTACAAAGGGACACCCGTACATTCATCCGCAGTATTATTACCTTCCACCTTCCAGGTGGAACCAGGACATCCCTCCAGTCGCATCGCTTAAACTTCATGATTTTTTTTTTCTTAAACAACTTGACAATCATACCATATATATATATATATAAATAAAGTAAATATATTGAAAGCTCTTGAAACCTACTTGTTTTCATACTCTAAGTAATTCAAAAAAAAAATCAGGATACTCTGGAATATACCTTTGGAATTTAAACCGACTAGGTCTTTTTAGGAACTGCTAGCGTACGTAGTACATTCCGACATTTCTCAGAACTAGTAGATTTTTCAGTAAATTTTCATAGTAACTACTGCCCAAATATTTCCCTGGTATATATTACTGAATATGTGAACTTTGTACTAACCAAGCGACGAAGTGTGCAGACACAAGCAGATTTTGATGATTAAGGTAGCATATACTTTACTGCCGAGGGGTATCCATGATGGCCACGAAGCGATATCGAGAACTTAAGGCATCAGCACAGTGTATTTTCATTTTATATCTGCTGTGGAGTCAAGTGTTACATGTAACTCTGTGTTACATAGCCATCATAAAGCGGGCTGCTTTTAGTGTCGTGGCAGAGTATAGCAGGGGCTTAGGTATGTTTTTAGGAGCTGGCTATAGCAGTATTGTCGTAAAATGTGATCTCTCAGGTAAGCGAAATTCGTAAAAAGATTGAGGAAGAAAATTGATCATCAACTAACTAATGGTTAAAGATGACCATTTGTTTTACAGTATTTCATAAATTGTTTTAATTTATAGTTCATATTGCCAAAATGTTTTTTAAATAGATTATTTCCAAAATTTCATTCGTTTGAGTGTACATAAATATTCATATAAAATAGAACGTGATTTAAATATCACTTATTCAGTTTGTCTTACGTTTTGACTTTTTTTTTTTCAAATATTAATCCCATAAATATTTATTTTTGAGCAAAAATAGGACAGACTTTTCTCGCCGATTATATTTATCGTTCTTTGATGCTTCCAAATTTTAAACCTAACATCATGATACAAGCTGCTGTTGAATAAAGGTTTTAAGTATAGATAAATTCAAACAGAATATCTACGATTCTTCGTAGTATTAGTACTCATACAGGCATACTTGTATGATGGTGTTTATATATACGCACTAATATTGTACTTAATTGTGATTAGGGGCGCTATGAAATCCTGTTGCTTATTATTATTAGCTAAAGAAGAATGACTGTATCGGGGTCGAATTAATTATTCATTTAAGTGTTACTGACTACATTTTAGTATCCTTTGAAAGATTCCGCACCGGAGATATTTTACTGAAGTTTGTCAGAGCGTTGCTAAAGAGATATAATATTGAACAGCACCCGACAAGGATAGCTCAGTGAATAGAAGACCCGATAGAAGATAAGGGTTCTGGGTTCAAACTACAGCTCGATCACTATCCTTTTTTCATTGGCTATTATTTTATGATTTTCTTTATCTATAGTTAAATAATCTTTGTAGAGGAGAGTATTTTAAAAGAAAAGAAAGAAAAGCTTTATTATGAAGTACAAGTAAAACACTGGTATATGCAAATATTAAGAGTTATGTTACTACATACTGGGTCGGGTGTTGATTGAATGTACAATGTAAATAATTGAAAGATGAGGCCAACTTCTTCGCAAAAAATACTTAAAAAAGAAAGTGATCTCATCTTATGAGATGTGCATAATATAAAAGCGGCTTAGTGTATAGAGAACAAGCATGGCCTCTAAACTTAGAGTTAGAGACTTGACTTCTAAAGTGGAACTAGATCTTAGAGGGACTTTGGACTTAGAGGAAGAGGGGGACTTGAGGACTTGAGTCAGTGAACCCATACAGATGCTAATCTAAGGCATTAAATATGCAGCTGCATTAAATCCGGATCGATTCTCACTCCGAGTGGTCGTTTCTGTGCTGCCTTCTATGGCCGCACTCGCTATTGGATGTCTGTTCTGTCGAGCCCTGTCAATACTACTGGTACCGCTGGCCACAGTTCACTGAAGTTTTGAAACCAACGGACAATGTTCTTAGCTATCGAAAGACTTGTAAATAGCAAGTATCAGCATCCCTTTACAAAAAAAATTGATAAATTGATTATAAGGAAGTATTGGAAAAAATTCAAATACAAATCTTCCAGTCTTTCCGAGGAGTGTGTTTCTTTTCAATACACGACCCAAAACGAATCTATGACTTCCCGATATAATTAAATAATAAAAAAAAAGTTAGACACAAAATCATTAAACCAATATAAATCACGAATAACTGAGCACAAGGTTTATAATACAAACACGTAAAGGTTTATGGATTTTTTTAAAACAAATTTTAAATGGCAAGATGATTCGTAATCAGAAGCTCAGAAGATCTGTTAGATATCTGCTATTTCTTATGTACGCGGCGAAGGCGGGTCACGCGGGGATCAGAGGTCTCAGGATTCCTTGAAATTGTTATATGTCATAGGAAAATATGAGTGAATGAAGAATTGTAAGCTTAGTAAGAAAGAGACCTTCATATTATAGTGCATTATGCAATCAGGGTATATTTTTTACTCACGATAAGAGTATTGCTAAAATGGTCGGGAAGACCAGATACTTCAGCAAGTATGTGGTATACATCGGCTTTATAGGCGATAGAACAGACACTAAGCCTGTCCGCAGCCAATGTAAGATCGTGTCTCCTTCAGCGGCCTCGTCTAAGGCTAAGGGCGGTAGAGGTTTTTCATATCAACACATTAACAAAGGATTTAGGGCGAATAACACGTCCTATTTTTGTTTTTCCTTATTCAACTTTATTTAATAAATCATAACCCTTGACTGCCAATTAAAACATACAAATAACCAAGGGTGTTTTAACTGACCCGGTACTTATAATTTTTAAACAAATTATTATAGTACACACACCCTCTCTTATATGTCAAGGTATTGAACGGTTAAGGGAGAGAGGCGATTAATCAGAAAATAAAAATAAAATAAATATAATCTTATTGTGATAAAGTTTACTTTTTAAGGGTTTTATCGAAGGCAACTAAAGCTAAAGAGTGAGAAGTAAAGATATTTGTTTAAAACGTGATTTCCACTGTCTAAGATGGTTCAATAAATAAAATAAAATAAATTATTTTTGAAATATGATTCAACGGATACCAAGTTGAACATGATAAAAAATGTTCGTAATATCCTTCCAATTTCATTTATTTGTATCAGATATCAGTCCGATGAGGGTGAACAAACAATTAATAAATAAAATTGGAAGAATATAATGCACATATTTTAATCATTTAAGAATACCGATTAGTTTTTTCACAATCAAGAAACTTTTTCTAGTAAACTAGTTAATAAGAAACTCAAGCCGAATCTGGTACCTCTCAATATTACTTCTTCACTCTTTACTTTATTGATTTCGTTCATGTATATTTTTTAATAACGATCTAGTCCAAAATCGATTCCAAAATTTGGCTGGTAAAAAAAAAATGACGAGGTTACTGGACCTACAGATCAACCAGTTTTAATATTTTTTTCAGATCACTTAAGCAAACTAAATAAAACAAATGGAAGCCTATTATTACCACGTAAAGTAATGAAATCCTCAATTAATGATATCGGCAATCATGAAGAGTGAAAAAATTCAAATACAAAATATGGCAATAAATTCGATTTTTTTATTCCCCCTTTCATAGTCCCTTTAAATTTACTGATAACTATATATAATTATAGATCCTCAGGCGAATCTATTTACAAATTATTTTTGTATTTCCCGTAGCATCGCTACATTATATACAGGTTTTGTTATTTTATAAAAATTATATAATAAATAAACAAGTATAATGATAGACATTATACGTGGCTGGACTAAACTGACTAATAAAGGTGATGGGGCTCACCTTTTTGATCAAATTTAAAACTTACTTTCATACTAATTCTTAACCTGATTTTTCCCCGACAGTCTGTTGCCGTCGATGCGAGAGGGATAGTGCTAAATACTGGGTTAGGTGCTGCAACGAGTCAAAAAACTTGATGTGTCTCCGGTGGATGAATAAATTCGAAATGTGTATCATGACCTGTAAAGTGAAAAGAAATAAATGAATTTCACGAGATGTGGACCCCAGTCAACGCCACTGCATGCCCCCCTCTCTAGAAATTTAAAATTCAAACGAGAAAGACAAAATAAACAAATATTCCGGAGCCACAATCAATTCAAACTAAGGTGGATGAATAAGATATCAATGTAAATTTTTCACCGCGGTGGAGAATTCAGTTTAGGCAGCAGGCATAGGAGCACATTGCTTGCAGCCATCGATAAATCCATAATTATTGTTCCCTTCAAATGCGCCCAATTGAAAAAAATACTTTCTAGAAGGCATTTAAAACACAACCTTGGTAATTTATAACTGCTACGCCACACTGGAGCTTTTACATTCCAACAGGTACAGGAGCGATCGTATTAAACCTTTCGGTCTGTTAATGACTAGATGCACAACGATGGAGCGGTCACAAAAATGAAATAGTCGACATTTTTAAGGTATATTCTAAAATATGGGTATATGTTGGTGAATATGAAATTACTGAAGAATGAGAAACACAATAAACCGTCAAAACATACAACGAATCTATTTCCTCAATTGGTAATATAAACTTAATTTCAAATATATTCCTCCAAATGAAGTTTTGGAAGCCTAAAATACAAATAACTCATTTAATGTTGTTTCAGACGATTCAAGTAGATTTTTTTTGCAGTATTTTAGTAATATTCATTTAGCCTATTGAAAAGGTCATTCAAGTGACCAAAATGAGTTAAATGAAGCATTTGATTATACCTTAATGGTGTTTATTTACTTTATAGTTCTTTATGTTTATTTAGTTTATATATATATATAAATTCCAACAAACACGTGTGATACACACACACATGTAATATATAATAATAATAATTACATATATTATAAATTTATAACACATGAATAACATTATGAATTATTATTTGAGGTATGGAACCACTATTTTTAATAATTATTATCCAAAAAAAACAAGGACAAAAGATATTTGATGTTGACATATTGGCAGACTGCTCTAACTGTCACAGCAGATTGCAGATAGGTTGAGTCGTGCTCAGGTTGATCCAGGGCCTTGCTAAAATATTTATATCTTTTCATAATAATTATAAAAAATATAGTGGGAATCTCTGCCTTCGTCTCGCTAAATCTAGCACCTCTTTGGGAGAGACCTCTCCCTAGTGGACAACGGTTGTCGTGGCCCTGAAAGCTTACCAAGCAGTGTTTCCCAGGGCGATTCAGTCTGCCTCTCTCCGGTTCACACTCGCCTTTAGGATCCGGACGGATTTCGCCAACCTCAGATACCGAGTGTGAATTCGTGGTCATTCCAAGACCACACAAACTACCTACACTACCTACCCTATACCTCTTCTCCTGAACATAGTGCATTGTCGGGGCACATACCTATCAAAAAATGGAGTCAGATAGTAAAGCCGTCATGAAACGATTGTCCAGGGTATAAACTCAAGCAACCCTCACTTCGTCACCAGGGCTAGGGTAACTAGGCACCCCCCTCGTGACGACTAAACAATAAATAAAACAGTCTTTTTTTTGTTTTTTTTAATACTGAATTTCTATATAACTTTAATTGTTATTATTTAAACGAGGTAAACAAAATGCTTCTTTAAAAGAAAAAATAATTATTCAATTGACCTACGTGCTTCAATGATTATGTTTATATTTTACTTGGTACCAGACAAGAAGAAACACTTAGAGAACTAGAGACAGGATTAAATATTGTGCAAGATGTGCCTACTGTATTGTGCAAGCTGGCTCATGTCCATCCATCCGTCCTCCAGATAACATGTCAGTCACACTGAGCATACCGACTACATTAACCTTACGGGCAAGATAGCCTTTGCTAGAAGAGGAACAGAATACTAACTACTAAAACATTGTGGCGTAACCTAGTACTATTGTAAGTAGTAGTTGTTAGTCTGGATAAGCACCTGATGGGAGACCCACTGACAGAACATCAACTAATAAAAATATTGATTCCTCAAATATGCTAGTAGATGATTATTACTAATCATCTAATAGAAACACTGATCGCTAAAATGTATAAGTTAACCATTACTATTGACCGGACATTAACTCATAGAAACTCTGTTTCTTACAATATACTAGTGTATCTATTTCCTCACTATTTTTTTTCTCATAACACAACAGTCGTTAAAACCACTGGAAATCGCTTTTAACTAGGGAAAAATCTCAACTTAACTCTTAGTCTGTATACGGAAATTAAATTATTTTATTGATTGCCTAACTTCCTGGGGAGTTGGATACTTTAGTCAGTCAATGAAAATATTTAGGACGTCATGCAGGCAACCTAATGACAGTACAAACAATATGTGAAGCACTATCTTTCATGAGTATATGTATTTTTTTTTCAAGATAAGTGTGACCAATGCATTCGTAGGGTTTTGTTTTGGCAGGCAATGTTGGGCCCAGATACACCTATCTACAAGTTGTTACCATATTCCAACCCATATGGAACAAGGTGTTATGCAGTACTATCATTCAGGATAATTGTGGTACTTTACGCTTTTATCACACGGGAATGGTCACTCATATATTGTCTATTGGCTTAGAATAAGATAAATTATAAGCATGACCTATTACACAAGGAGTGAAAGAAAATATTTTAAAAACATAGGATATATAGCTTGCACATTATACTTACGAATGAAATTTCCAAATACTTCAATACCAAGGAAGTCAACTTACCTGAAACAACAGAAATATAATTAAAACCATGAATTAATCTTAAAATTGTTTTAATTTCATTCATTCACTAACAACTTTCTTTAGCCGAAGTAACAACGTTAAGAATCTGGTCTATTAAATTATTGTGAATACAATACACCCTATTTTTAATATTTCACTTTATTTGTTAAATAATCTTGGCAACTCAAAATCGCTTTTACAACAACAAATTCATCACAAAATATAATTACGACCAGTAACGAGGCGATTTCCATGTGCTATCTGAAAGTTCAAATTCGACAATAACAAGATCGGGGACTGTTAATGAATTAGGACACACGATAAATAATTCATCATTCAGCGGAAAGCCTTCACCTATTAACTAACTACATCGATGATATTTGCCAACGGAATTGGCAACACTGATACGTGGATTGTATTCAAATCTCTTTGTGGAGATTCAAACTGACATAAGAAGGAAGGCGTGTTGTCGGGGACTTGATCATTTGCTCTTCTGTCCAAGGCTGTCTTTCCGCTCATTCCAAAGACGTGTGTGTTTCTGTCTAATTGAGAGCATTATTGCTTTCACTGAAGAGAACGACATCTTGAGATTAGTGAATGAAGAACCAAGGAGGTTTGGGAAGGTATTAGTCCAATTTCAGTCGTATTTTCGCCAACTGCTCTAGAGGTAAAAATCATACCATAGATCTGGAATTTCGAAATAATGTTCTACACATTATAGTGAAACAATGATCCGGCGGGAGAGGCTTTACTTTGTACTAAAAATTGATCAACTGCAGTTAAATTTCCACTAGCGAATGGCATCACTAATAAGGACTGGTAATATCCTTGCTGCGAGGTAACTCACGGTACGAATTTAACTACCTACTATGCGGCCATGTGTCAGGCGGTTTGTAGGAAAGCTGTCTGATTGAAATTATGTGTTGAGATTTTCGTTTAATTTCGTTTCTTGTAAATGGAAATTATAAATAAGTGTGTATTGGCTGATCCAAACAACCACAGTGATGTTATTATCATTCTTAAGAGTAGTTATTCCTTGCTGCATAATGAATGGATGGTTGGTTGATTATGACAATGGCTTCCTTTGGAACATTTTCCAATAAGTACTCATACTGCAATTTTATATGATGGTAAAGGGGGGCGGAGAGCCCGAGGCCAATGCTTAGTATAGCAGACTAAAAGGAGATGTGGCTGGTTCGGACATCAAGATAAAGGAGAGAGACAACTTCAACAAAAGGAGTGGGACAAGTGGGAGGCCAAGTCTTGGAAAATAACAATGGGGAGGGTTAGGAGAAGACTAAGATAAACGGTAAATGAAGAAGAGGAAAATTGGAAAAATTTTATTTTTATGTATTTTATGGGGAATCAAAGGATAGAATACAAAGAATGCATTGTTCAATGCCCTGATTAAAATATATGCTAAAGAGATTAGGTAGAAAGTAAATTTAGTAAATATTTAATCGTAGGCAGGTTTTACTTTGAAGAAGGTTCGATGAGAATCGTTGGTAACTTGTGTGTACTGGAACGTTACAACCGTAGTTTATAGAGGGCGATGATAAACTAACTGGTTTAATTCTAGGCTGTTACTTCCCAACCTTTATTTCGATCGCATATGTAACAGATTCTCTACTTGTTATTTTTATTACATTATGTAGCGACATATTTAACATTAAGGGGTAATCCTACTAAAAATTGGGCCTAAATAGATCCATCTTCCTAAAATAATAACTCGTTAGGGAAGTTTTGAATCGCATCTACATCGTTTGGGACAGGGCGTTAGCTTACTTTAATCATGTTCTTTGATTCGTTTGTGTAAATGGACTATATAATAATTAGAAGTATAATAAAACAAATCGGTCTTGAATTAAATATAATTTCGTTTTCCCTAGTAATTCAAGTGCCGATGGCTATTTGGCAACCCTCCGTAACTAGTATATTATACACAATGACATATTGGTGTGATTGCCCAGTCATACTCTAACAATCTGGGTCAGCGAAGAACCCACGTACACCTCGACACCCACGTTCGTATACTGACGTAAGGCTGAGGAATGGTGAACTGCAGCACGGCCAGCGACTTATAGTTCATACCTTCATCAATATGTATGTGTAGCTGGTTCGATGAAAGCTATAGTTACGAAATATTGTTCCTCCTCGGAGGAACTGACTTGTAACGAATACGATTCGCCGAAGGCGGTAATATTTCTTCCTAACATTTACGAATGCGTACGATCAACCTTCTTCATCGACAACAACTGGATTACAGGGATATGTATATTCATACGTCTACAGCTAAAGAGAAAATTTCTTAACTCGCGGTGCGTAATCCGACCTATTCAGCTATGACCGTTTAAAAGCCAGTGGTAGGCTAATGCCAAAAGCTTAAGGAACTAATTGATTTAATGATCACAGCAATTTATTATTTTTGCCATTTAAACAATTAATTCTGCTACATAGAATACAAACGGAATTTCATTTTTTGAATTATATATAAACGAAATAATTTGCACAGAAAGAGTAGAGTTAATGATGGAATTGCGTCTAAGAAGTTGTTACTAAACGAATAGGAAAAAAAAATATTTTGCATATTTTCACAAAAATAATGTTTTTTGTTAAACCATCTAGAATGTGAAGAAATCGGTTGGAAGGTCATTGAGCAAGTGGACGTACCGCTATTTAATGCATAACGGGAAATATTAAGTAGCATTATATTAATACGAATGTAGCAACCATATCGAAAAAGCCAGGACCAACTTCTAAATAGTGATAGGATGTTGGTTAATAATACGCTCATTCATTGGGCATCTTCTATTACAGGTAGTTGGTTATTTATTTATACAGTAAGTTGACATTCCTCAGGTCTGCCAATGTTATGCCGGAATTGTTCCTTATCTATTACAATTGAATTGTTATTGTACTCTTGTTTCACCATGGTGTTGGAATGCCACATTTTTTCTAGATGGGCAGACGTTGCAGTGTAAATGGAAGCAATCAATGAAAAATACATGGTGCATTGTTTTTTTCCACCCGGTGTACACCACCCCACACCTTAAACTAGGCGTCGGACCGTCCTCCAGCACCCAGTCCTCGAGGGCAGAGGTAGCCTAGAAGAACATCATGAGGCCATGAATATTCACGAAGCATGAAGCCCGCAGTACTTGAGGCTAAAAAACTGCCTCCTCTCTGCCTCCGGTGCCGCCTATGAATTTTAATAAGGCTGGTCTCCTGTAGCGAGGCTGGCCGTCTCAATAACACCAAGGAGCAGTCCTTCTAGGTCTTCTGGTTCTTCAGTATCTTCCACTGATGTAGCAGCTACCACATTATACATGCTGACAGTTAGAAGCAAATGGGGAGTTAATGAATTTGAATGACTGACTTTACGAGACAGGCTATCGACTCCCTTGCACGGACTGACCGATAACATATTCGCAACAGTAATCAACTGAATTCGGAAAACAAGTGAAAATTCAGTAATTTTTCGTTCTTTGTCTCTTAAATTCTTAACGAAAAGTGCTTTTCATTGTTTTTCGTTTCAAAGGAAATATATCAACCTAAATTCGGAAGGTATACCTGAAAATCTTTAGATCAAAACCGTTACAAATGTAGTGCAAGATAACAATACTTGGAATTTTACCTTTTTTAAAATAATGTATACTGAAATTCGCTCATTGATAAGAGGCAATGAAAAAAATGAATTCTCCAATAAATCGAACGAATAACTCGATAATCCGATGCATTATCTAAGACAACAGCAAGTAATGGTGCAAGTGACATATGAAATAGAATTGCCCTAAGTCAATTGATCCTTCTGACTCAATAGTGAGGTGTTTCCCTACTTCTTTAGGAAGAAATCGTCTTTCGTAAATTGAATAAAGTTAGAAATAACTCAACTGAATACTCTCTATTTTAAATAGTTCTTTACTTTTTTTAACTAACTGAATTTCTCAAAAGATGAAAGTGATAATTAGTTGAAATAAATGTTTTTGATATATGTAAAGGAAGCCCATAGGTCACTTGTTTTTCAGGGATAGTAGAAGACGATGGTGACAGAAAAAGCTGATGGTCTATCCACAAATACATGGAATCATTTCACATACCCGTTATTATGTTATCTTGTCGAATACAGCTTAAACATTTTCAAGACCACTATGGTGGAGTACATTTACAGACATACGACACAAGAAAGCACCCGCACCCTTGAGACTATCAATGCTAGTCTTAATTCCCCTGATCACGTGTGTTCCTCACGACCTGAATCCCCAAACTGATTGCTCCCGACTCCACTTGATAATTGCGGGCAAGCCCTGACTAATGGCTGTCCCAAAAGGTGACCCTCAGTCACCGCCTGACTAGGGTGGATATGATTAACCTACATCCTGGGGGCTGCCGTTTGCTCAGGTCTAATGGTCCCTCCTGGAGATAATCGAACGGTAAATGCCAAGGGTCATCAAGTGTAGAGTGTTTCGACCACCACCACTGGTCTTCTAGCTGTCTCCTGTTTAGAAATACTATTTCACTATATATATGTATGAGTGCAATCTTGAGTTGATTTAAAGTGAGGAATTAATAAAGATTTATGTGGAGAAAGAGCAATATTTCAAATAAAGCATTTAAACGTTGTCTGTTTACAGAGACAGTGGGGAAACAATTACCTACAACAACTCCAGATAGGTAAAGTCTTATTATATTAAAGACAAAAACAGAAATTACGAAAAATCCAAGTGGGTTATTAGAGATATTATAACCTTTTCCCTTGAAGACCAAAGACGTCTTTTATACATTTTCACAACGATAATAGTGTAAATGAATTGCTTGGGTTGAAAAGTATACAACGGACACGTTAATGACTTGATCGATGATTTCGTAGGTATACAAGAGGGTCCTCTAGGGATGGTCTGGGCAAAAGAAAATTCGGGAAACAAAATAATGTAATTATTATATGGATGAACATGTATTTATTTTATTTCTTTTAAACAGCAATATTATTTTCGGTTACATCAACATAAGGAAAAAAGTTTGGAAAACTCGTAACAGTAAATAAAGTGAGCTCTGGGCTTTAGAGAACGAGACTTTGGGGCTGGGGCTTTGGCTCAGTGTTGGGGTTACGGCTGTACAAGACTTTTCCCCTTGGAACTTGACATCACCAGGTCCACTTGGTAACGATGGCCTACCAACTTATATGTGCCAACTTGACGACTTAAATTCTCTTCTTGAATATTTCACACGGACCTTTCCGTTGATATGTCGCCCTGCGGTTTCACCTTTCAACTCTCGACTGGCCGACAACGTGAATATAAACTTGTATTAATTTATTCACTCAACACTGTTTAATCCTTATTTATTTATCATTGCGGGTATTTATTATAACATAAGTTACGATTTCAGAATTAACCTAGCTAAATTTTAATTTTATACCTAGAGGTTTACACTTTGTGCTGTAGAACCCGCCAGAGTCTGAGTTATCACGTAGAGGATTTTAGTTCTTTACGGATTACGCGACATAAACTCTGATCACTATTCGATATAAGCTTTGGACTCCTTGTAGCAGTTATTACAGAACTAGAAAGTAGTCTCCGTAAGGCAATTCTTCATAGACGCGGTAAAGTAATCTCGTAGAAGCCTTAGGCGATTTTAGACAGTACACAAATAATCGTATTAGTTTTCTATGCTCATGCGTCTGAAATGGTCCGACGTACATTCTTATAGAAAAAATATGTTTCTCGGCTTACCGAAAATAGAGAACAATCAGACACACTTCCGGTTGTTGCAGTTCACTAAATTTATAAGCTGGCGCTATTGCGACGTACTGCGCTTGCCTGCGCCAGGAATACCGCACAAACGTTTAGACGCTAATTTATATTGTATCTTATATTTATATTCTTACTAATAGCTTCTTCACTAATAGTTGTTATTCTTGGAATTCAAACTGACAACATTCAAACACTCATTCCGACCTAGTTTTTGTATTCTTATTAAAGTAAATATAACAATGTTTAAATTTGTCCTTTCTTTTCTTGTAATCGGGATCTGATGAGGAGATACATAGCCCAGTAATAAATTTGATGAAATCTATCCTCCTTTTTTCACCAAGCAAAGCATCTTAACAAATAACCGGCCGAGAACGGTAGTTAACTTTTTATACGAACAGTTGTCACGTGTAGCTACGAACTCCACTCACATATAATTTAAAGATAACATTGGAAGCAAGAGAACAGCGGACAACGGGACCAGCCCTGAAGCACACATTGAGTTGAAGTTATGGCACCTGAGCAGCTGTAAACTGAGAACTCGCCATTAGTAGTTACCTCTCTACGGTCTAACTGTTATTGCTCTGCTGGGAACTTGCAACTTGTAGCTGTATAACTCTCTATCTTTACCAGCTAGCCACCATGTACCCAACTTAGAGCGGATGTCACCAACTTCGGCAGTAACTGAGATGCCATGATCAAAATATTGTAAGTTGAATATATGATAATCATAAGCTGTATATTGGGCTTCTAACTATTAATATTGACTCGATCCATTTTCTCGACATAACTTCACAGTTTCCTGCACTGGCCTGCCCCGTATATGGGTCTACCTGTTGTTAGCAGACCTAGAGGTAACCTGATATAACCAATTGTTACCTAATCCGCAGTTGTGTTTGCTCAGATCTAGACAGGCATACAATAAATCGTAACGTATATTGACTCACTTGAGCAACGATAAATAATTGAGTCTTTCCTTCTAAAAGTGATTATGTCTCTCTTCTGAAAATTCAAAATAACAGAACAATCGATTCACAAGCATATGTAATAGAAATGCACTAAATAAATTCCTTACTATTATAACTATTCTTATTCCAAACTTTAGACTATATAAATAGTGAATTTAAGAGATGTATTTTGTTCATACAGCGATAATCCCTTTTTCAGGCATCCCTTCATATTAAACCCCATAAGAAGACTCTCGAAAACGAACAAAACTTCTTTTATAAAAAATAAATAAAAAAATCCTGCGACATGACTATTGTCGACAGTTAAATAATCTTTGTAGAGGAGAGTATTTAAAAAGGAAAGAAAGAAAAGCTTTATTACGAAGTACAAGCAAAACACTGGTATATACAAATATTAAATTGTTACGTTACTACATACTACTTCGGATGTTTAGGGACGAGTGTCTTGTGAACAAGTGGGGTCGTGGGCTAATGCTGAGACATATGTGTATAAGAGAAGGGTAGTTCCGGGAATTGGGATGGAGGTCTTGGAAGGAATGTAGTTGGTTACTTAAAAATATCAGTGACTTCAATGAAGTTACGAGGCAGGTATACACTAGCTTCTATTAGCTTATAATATTAGCATTATATAATTAACTTATAGCATTAACTGACGAACATCAACTTTGTCCGATTTGACATTCTACTGTGTCGTAAGTCTTATAATGCTTGCTTTATATCTAATATTTATAATCTTGCTAAGAACTAGTAGAGGGGCTTGAGAAGAACTGTATACCTGCCTCGTGACTTCATGGAAGCCACTGATGGTTCCCTGTTATTTTTAAGTAAGCGACCGCATCTCTCCAAGGCCTCCCTTCTTCGCAGAATCTTATCCTTTTCTTATACATATATATCTTAGCTTTAGCCTCAGACCCCCTTCGAATGCATCTGTGTATGCAGAACGAGGAGAAATATGTAAATCAAAAATTATTTATTTTTTGTTCATTGTATACTATTAATAAAGAAAAATTATGAAAAAAATAAAACCTTAGACCCCACTTGTTCCTAGACATTCACCCACCATGTAGTAACATAACTCTTAATATTTGTATATACCAGTGTTTTACTTGTACTTCATAATATAGCCTTTCTTTCTTTCCTTTTTAAATACTCTCCTCTACAAAGATTTATTCTCTCCTCACGCGATGTCGTTATGTTTAGTTATAATCCGATACAATTGAATAGATCTATTGATTTATGAGATTTATTGAATTCAAATCATTTTATCCTAGTATATTACTTATTGTTTATGTAATTTTAAATACAAGTTATAAAATTGTTGTTTACAATTTAATAAAAAACAAATGTACACATAATCTCTCCTTGGTCCTTTTAATTAAACAACTTAAATCAGATTTAAATGACTAATTTGATCGTTATTGTGAATGTTATTATCTTTTGTTGGTTTGCCATCTTATTGATATAAAACCTTCATCCCCGAAATTATATTACTTTTATTTTCCCATTCTTTTTCTTTTTTTTTGTATATTTTCCATTTTTTAAATCCTAATCAAACAAAAACTGTTATAACAGGTATTGATTTTGTTTGAATACTATTAACGGTAAAAAAAAAATGAACGTGAACAACGTGGTTTCGTTCCGACATGTCTGTGTGTAAGTTCTCTCAAGCCACAGCTCAGGAGAAATCGAGAGGTTAAGTCTTCTCCCAAGGTAGAAGATAAACTAAAGACCGTAAAAAAATAACAATATTACAGAAAATCAAGGTTGAAATTAAACAATAAAAAGTTCTTTTTCGCTTGTCTGGGCCAAGATTTTTTGTTCATTTTGGGCAACATTTTAGCTACTGAAAGTTTGTTGTAGAGGGTATTATCAGTAACTTCAATTGTTTTAATAAGAAAATGAAGTAAGCATTTTCCTTGAAAAATAGCAGTTTCTTTAAAATAGTCAATAATAAGTATTTAAGTGCCAGCGCGAATACCGGATCATCGCACGTTATTAATTTTTTTTTTTTTTACACATAATATTTGCATCGAAATTGCGGCACATTCTACAAAAGTAGGCATACCTTAAAGTTGGTTGGTGCTACCATGGGAATTATTTGAACATTTTTTTTTTTGTTACTGCCCCTTGAAATGGTAAATTTCAAATTTAAAGCTAATTAACTAAATATGTCGGAAAGGTGATTTTTGCCTCTGGTTTGCTGGTTTACTTAAATGTATCAACGAGTTGTATTTTCAGAATAATTGAATTTAATATAATTTCAAATCTCTAATGTATCAATCTCATAACCACATTATATTCCATGGAATACTCGTAACTGATTCGGTACTTGTTGCGCCCTGATCTATCTACAGGTGAGTGGATTGTGAAGCTGTGGACTGTATTTGCTCAGTGCATGTTGGACATTTCATAGAGAAGGCGACCGTATTGAGAAGCTATGGATCAGCCGTGGTAGCGATAAGGGTAGAGTGGCCTCACAACCTTAACTGTGGCCTACTGCTAGCGTCGTAGGCTCTTGACCAGAATATGTGCGTTCGAGGCTACCTCCAACAAACATGTTTAGAATTTAACAAAAAATATTTAAAAATTCGGAAAAATATTGTTGATGGTGAAACATGCCTTTCTATAAACAAGTGATCAAGTCAGAAAACATAAAAACGATCAAAGTCTAAGGTCTTCTGGTTCAACACTTACTCCATCGCCTATCAAACGAAAGCCACGAGAAGCTAATATGAATGGGCATGTGAATTCGTCAACACCCAGCAGCTTGATGGAAGAAATACCACCACAACCTAGCACATCTAAAAAACAACAAACAACAATCGGTGAGTCTCCATTCTTCGCACCCAACAATTTTGACGTGTTGATTTATATTGAAGTACAGGACATGGACTCTGCTCAAACACCCACTCAGCCCAAGCCACCCTCAATATTCATCCGAAACATAATAAGTAATTTTATATTACTATGCTCTCAGTTAACAAAAAATATAGGCACTGGAAAATTCTCATGCCTCAATCGGTCTCAAGACACAAAAATATCTCCACACACTCCAGATACTTACAGAGCAATTATCAAGTATTTAGAAAACACGAAGACAAACTTCCACACCTACCAGCTAAAAAAGGAAAGATTACTGATCACATAATCACATACGGGTGGTGATTAGAAACCTGCATCCCACCTCACCAGCAGACGAGATAGAAAAGGAGCTCCTAGATTTATGGTACAAGGTTCACCAAATTACCAACTTGCTCCGTGAGGAAAGTCAAGAAGACGAAGCGATCAACACACCACTGCCCTTGTTCTTTGTGTATGTAGAGCAAACACCTGGAGTTGAAAAAATCTACGAGCTTACCCACTTGTATCACACAAGAGTACAGGTCGAAAAACCTTACCCCCAACGTGACATAGTCATGCCATGATTTCCAGGCGTGTGGAAGGAACTAAAACACCTACACAGCCCAAGTCGCCTGCAATATTCGTCGGCAATATAAGCAACTTTAAATTGATATTCTCACAAATGATGAAAATTGTAGATACGGGAAAATATACGTACCTAAATCGGTCTCGGGACACTAAAATCTCTCACAACATTCCATTATTGTCCTATTCGCCAAACCCGGTAAACCACCCAACGACGCCTCATCTTAACGACCAATTAGCCTACTCCCTATTCTCTCAAAAATATTTGAGAAAATCCTACTAAAACGTCTACTTCCAATTGTTGAATCCAAAAACCTTTTTCCCACACACCAGTTTGGCTTCCGCCAAAGACATTCCACTGCTCAACAAGGCCTTCGCGTTGTTGTCCCCATATCCTCAGCCCTTGAAACCAAACAGTATTGCACTGCTGCCTTTCTGGACACAGCTCAAGCTTTTGACAGGGTCTGGCACGCAGGTTTGCTCTACAAGCTCAAAAGATATTTACCACAGAGCCTTTTCCTAATCCTACAGTCCTACCTTTCAAACCGCTTCTTCCAAGTTCGCTGTGGTTTAGAATATTCTAACTACTATCCCATAAAAGCAGGAGTTCGACAGGGCAGCGTCTAGGGTCCCATCCTCTATAATCTATACACCACTGATGTCCCCTCTACCACCAATACCTTCTTGGCAACATTTGCAGATGACACAGCAGTCCTGTCATCCCATCCAGACTCCAATATATCATCCCAAAACCTTCAAAAACACCTTGACGAGATCGAGTGAGTATTGGTGCAACCAATGGCGAATCAAAGTCAATGAAGTAAAATGTTCCCACATAACCTTTAACCTCTGCCACAAGTCCTGTGCACCAGTTTTTTAAAATTCCATTCCTCTTCCTGTACCCAAGACAGTACGGTATTTAGGCTTCTATCTCGGCAAAAGACTGACATGGAACCCACACACGACGCTAAAAAGAACTAAACAGACGATTTGGACAACTGTACAGACTACTTCGAAAGACACACCATCTCTCAATGGAAAATAAACTACTTATCTACAAAGTTATACTTAAGCCAATCTGGACATACGGAATAGAGCTATGCTTTTTGCTGTCAAAACACCAAAATATTGGCTTCAGATTCGAAAAATAAAGAAGACTACTTTCACAAAAGCAACAAAAACACGTAGCTCGGTTTGGTCGATGCTATCTGGGGAACTAGCCAAGCGATTAAACCAAACAAGATTTACAGACTCAATTAATTATACACACAGAAAATTCAAGTAATTTGTATAGTCGGACGTATATTACCGAATACACATAAAACATGCACACACATTCTGTAACCTCCTTTCTCGGGCCCAGAATCGGCTACATTCACCAGTCGAAACAACTTTTTATCTCAATAATTTACGACTCGGAAAGAAAAAAAAAACGGGCAAAGATTTTATGATCCAATTATCAACAACAGCAAATTAAATAATTACAAATTGCGTAAGCTAATGGTGCCATGGATTAATAGCACCATCTTTTATTTTATTGGGTATTACCAAGGCTCTACTTAGAAACGAGGTTCTTGTATTTCGTCCATGTGATCTGCATTTGTTTATGCAAGCTCTACAATAGCTCTAATAAAAATGAGCCATTCGATGAATGAAATAATTTTAATAGTATATTCCACAACACCTAGCAATATTTTGTCTTATTGGCTAATATACAATAACAGGAAGTAAGGAAATCAAAATAAATGTTTCTAAAATACAATTCATTACTGTATTAACGCCAAATTTTTATTTATGGAAAAAACAAGAGAATTACACTGATGAAATACTCTTCCTATTCACCTTTTAGGGGGATGGGGACTACGTCTGATCGGTCAATATTAAGTACCACTCCAAAAAAATAATGAAAATAGCACCTTGGGTACTATAGTGGTTAAACCTACCCAAAGTTCCATCAACAACCTACAGCTGTTGAACACCGGGTTTCTGAGGTGATTCACGGAATCAAAGAATTTCATTTTTTTGGGAGAAGAAAGTCATACGCCACACAGTGGGGCCAAACAGTCGATATTCGGCCAAAACTTCTAGAAAACCGTAGGCGGTAGGTAACAAAGACCCATGGAGAACCGAATGAGAATAGTCCCAGGATGGTTTGACCACTTCTGAAGGTCGAAAACTGATCACAAAATAACAACTAACGAAATAATTAATTAAATTCGTAAACATATCTAGTGCTGGGCAATTTAATATTTTTTTTTTAAATATTTTGGTTATCAACCTGAGATCTCTCCCTGATATGAATTGTTTGCTTATTGAAAACATATTCATTCGTAGCAATCAGGGGCCAACATCTTAAATGCTCCTAAATCGTTTGTACTCTTTATTTTGACATTCTTGAGCCTCTTCAGAAAGGAGACCAACTGATAATGACACTGTAACAAAACTTGGCATTTAGTATAGACTATCCCGCAACGCTTGGGAGGTATTAGATTACCGGCGCCGACTGGTGCTTGCACTTCCTTGAAAACTGAGAGGAGAAGATGACAAACACGTGGATTTCACATCGGGATTCTAGGAATAAAATATAACAACCCATGCAACTAAAGGGGATTGGAGGAACAGCTCCCCCGCTCTGAGATCGATCACGCCCCTTGACCAATAACAAGAGAGAACTGGCAGAAGGAAATCCCCTCTTGAGAAGAATTGGAAAAAGGAGGAGGCAGAGTGTGTGGGAAAAGTGGAAGGAAAGGTTGTGTGAGCTAGAGAGTCTGTAGGAGTGAGTGGTGTTAGAAAATTGTTAGTGATCCAAAAAGATGAACGATAGACGGATACCGGACTTTATTCAAGGTAACTTTTACAAATTCAATTTGTGGGTGGGACATTAATCACCGTGGAGCTTAGGACGTTGTGGAGATTTCAATTATTATCCAATTATTAAATTAGTATTCAATTATTATTCTAGTATTCAATTACTATTATATTATTCAATTATTATTCTATTATTCAATTATTATTCTATTAGTCAATTATTATTCTATTATTCAATTATTATTATTCGATTATTATTCTATTATTCAATTAGTATTATTTTGTTATAGAAAGTGTTCAAGTAGTTAATAAAATTAATTAACCAGTAGTTTTGAATAGAAAAGGGGTTTATATGTCTTTCTTATTCGTATCTTTCCCGAAAATTCTCCCGATTATAAATTTGTGCATGCTAGCTAATACGTATTCCATAATTCTTTCCTGGTTCCTAACCTTCCGTTCCCTGATTTCTCAACATCCAAAGGTAAATTATCTATTTCCCGGTAGGCACGGGGGCGTTACAGTGGTGTCAGGTGTGGGGTGGTTGCAATAAAACCACAAATTCAATTTACGCTCCAAAATGGCTACAGAAGAGTTAAAAAGGAAGCTTGAAGAGGCGCTGGTTAGGAATGACGAATTTAAATTAAAAGAGGCCGAGCTTCAACAAAAGATTGAAGAGCTGCGGGCTCAGCAGGGGAGTGAAACGAAACCTGTCATTAAACCGACTCGGAAGGACCTATCCTTACAGTCATTAGTTAAGCCTTGGGGGGGCGAGGCCACAGCCAGGCCGGTAGAGGAGTTTTTAGAATACCTGGCGGAAGTAGCGGATTGCGGGTCATGGGATGATGTAGACAGAGTACGGATATGCCGGTTAAAGCTACAGGGCCAAGCGGCTACTTTCGTACGAGGGACGGAGGAGCTAAAAGGGGGGGTGACGTTCGGGGATCTCTGCAAAGCATTAAAAGAGCGATTTGGGGACCCCAACACGTTCGAGTATTATGGAAGGGTGTTGCAAGACATGAGCCAACATTCTAAGGAGAAAATACAGGAGTTCGCAGACAGATGCATTGTGGTGGGCGGGAAAATGAGCAGACCGGCCCTGACTTTGGAAGAGAAGGTATGGTGGACGGATGAGGTGGACCGAAAGGTATTAGAGACGTTCAAAAGGGGACTGCTGGGGGAAGTAGGCAAACAAGTCCTGTTCGGGCGGCCAAGGACGTTAAAGGAAGCTGTGCGAATGGCTTTAGAGTTAGAACAAGCTCTGCAAGAGCATCAGGGAGGGAAGCAGGTATATGCGGTACGGGAACCAGAGGCGGATTCAGCCGGAATTCAACAAGAAGCGCAAAGCCCGGCGTGTGTATGCGCGGCGTACCGACAACCAAATAACCGAGGAAGAGAAGGCGAGACCCGACCGACATTGGCAGAAATACAATGTTATCGTTGTGCCAAAAAGGGGCACATAGCAAGGAATTGTCCTGACCAACGAAGCCTGCCTCCAAAGACTGGACGAAGGCCAGACGGCCCTAGGGTTTGCTACCGTTGTGGGCAACCAGGACACTACTCGTCCCATTGCAAATCTCCCGCTGTGAAAGAGAGCGACCCAAAAGGCCTAGGTCCTTCCCAAAAACCCGGGACGGACCGTTGTTAAACAACGAGGGTGGCCAGTGGCTATTGCCGAGTATAACGCGGCAAGGGGGAGACGGGTTGAGTCTGGAAATAGAATTATCGGGGTGGATACGGCGGTTGCTAGTCGACACGGGAGCCCAGATTTCCGTACTCAAGGAGGCAATACCGGGCGTGAGGATAGCACAATCGGGAGTAAGGGCCAGAGGGGTGACCGGTCAGTCTCTACAGATATTGGGCGAACAACGGCTAACGTGCCGGGTAGAGTATCAGAAAATAGAGCATACCTTCACAATCGCTGCCTTGGATACATCCTTCGATGGGTTGCTAGGGCTAGACTTGATGAAGAAACTAGCGGTACAATTAAATACAGAGACTGGGGCGGTACGGATTGGTGAACGAGCGAAAGTTAGGTGCGTAGGCCACGAGCGAACGGAGGTACATAGGGTTCCGCAGAAAGCAGGCCCTCAGGCAGAGATCAGAATGTCAAGGGAGAAAGCTGGTAGTATAAATGGGGAAGAAGAGGGAGAAGAAGAAGGGCGGAGAACCCCCAAGCGACGAAATGGGAGACCAAACCGAAGGACAGAGTACCGGAGGGACCAAGGACTGACAGAGCGAGAGCCGGATCCGAGAGAGCCAGGGGAATGCCGAGTAAAAGCCGCGAAAAGATATGTGATTCCGAAGTACGCGGAAGCAATTGTAGCAGGGGTAGTGGACGTGGTAGATGATGAAGAAGTGATAATAGAACCCGAGGTTCAACCACAAAAGGGACTGAGAACCGGCAGAGTAGTGGACAGAGTGAGCGACGGAAGAGTGAAGGTTAGAGTAGTGAATCTAGCAGGGGAGCAAATTGTGATCGATCGGGGTCAAACGCTAGGAATGGCCTCGAGGGCTCAGGTGAATGACCAGGTTGGGACGGTGGTAGGAGCGGTAAAGCAACAGCAGGGGGAAGCCCATGGGAAGCGTAATTGGGACGAAGAACTCAGCCACTTGCACCCATGCGACCGAGAGATGATTGAGGAAGTGCTTAACCAGTATGGGGCACTGTTCGATCCACCGGACGAGAGAGGATGCACCCTGGGAGTGGAGCACACGATCGAGACAGGTGAGGCAGTGCCGGTGGCAAAAAGACCATATCCGGTACCCTTCCACCAGAGGCCAGTAGTGAAACAACATATACAGGAGATGCTGGACAACGGCGTGATCCAACAGTCGTCCAGCCCGTGGTCGGCACCCATTGTACTGGTCAAGAAGAAATCGGAAAACGGAGAAACCAAGTTTCGGTTTTGTACTGATTTTCGGGGTCTTAACGCGGTCACCAAGGTGGAAGTGTACCCGCTACCACTGATCCAGGAGACGTTGGAACAGTTGGGGAGGAGTCGTTATTTCACGACTATCGACTTAGCCAGTGGGTACCACCAGATATCCGTAGCAGAGAAAGACCGGGAAAAAACGGCATTCACTACTGGCGACGGCCATTATGAATATAGAAGGATGGCCTTTGGGCTAGCGGGGGCGCCCGCGACCTTTCAGAAGCTGATGGATTGCCTGTTAAGCAGGATAAAGGGAGTGGAATGCTATGTGTATCTCGACGATGTAATTGTGTACAGCGCGACGATCGAAGAGCAGGCACAGAGGATTGGGAACGTGTTCAGCAAATTACAAGAGGCGAACTTGAAAATTAACCGAGAAAAATGTCGATTCGTGCGAAAGGAAGTTGCCTACCTGGGCCACGTAGTAAGCGAGGACGGAGTAAGGACGGACCCGGCAAAGGTAGAGGCCGTGAAGAGTTATCCCAGACCAAGGAATGTGAAGGAGGTAAGATCATTCCTTGGGCTGGCGGGATATTACCGACGGTTTGTGGATAAGTTCGCAGAGATTGCGCAACCAATGACGGTACTCACTAAAAAGAATGCCACATACAAGTGGACGCAAGAAGCGGAAGATGCGTTCAACGAATTGAAGACAAACTTAATGTCAGATCGTGTCCTGATATACCCGGACTTTCGGGATCCATTCATCTTAGCAACCGACGCGTCCTCGATCGCCCTTGGGGCAGTGCTGTCGCAAGTCCGCGACGGGGTAGAAAGACCGATATGTTACGCCAGCCGGCAGTTGAGAGGACCGGAAAAAAAACTACTCGGCCACGGAACTGGAGTTATTGGCGGTGATATGGGCCACCCGACAGTTCAGGTGTTATCTACTGGGACGAGAGTTCAAGTTAATAACAGATCACTCGGCCCTGAGATGGATGTTGAGCTTAAGAGAACCCTCATCCAGGTTGATGCGGTGGACCTTGAAACTCCAAGAGTTTAGCTACGAGGTAGAACATAAGGCGGGTAAAAAGCATACCAATGCAGATGCCTTGAGTAGGGCGGTACGAGGTGTGAATATGAGGACCCCGGGTTTCAGCGAGGTACGGTTGCGGGCAGCGCAACAAAAGGATGCCTGGTGCAAGGACCTTGCACAACAGCCAGGCCAGGGGTCTAGAGATGCGAGGGGGGTGTTATACTGGACCAACGGCAGCCCCGACGTGGGAACTTGGAAGTTGGCTGTACCGGAGGAGTTAAGAAAAGCCGTCATGCGGCAGTGTCATGAGGCCCGGTGGGCTGGACATCCGGGTATTGAGAGAACGACGTTGTTGGTAAAAGAGGGATTTTACTGGCCAAACATGAATACGGATATAAAAGAGTTCGTAACCCAGTGTGACAGCTGCCAGCGAAGGAAGTCTCCCACGGGCTTGAAAGTTCCACTGGAAGCTCCTTTCTTCCCTACCCGACCATTCGAGCAAATCTCGATGGATATTGTTGGTCCTCTACCAAGAAGCGGACGCGGGTATAAATACATGCTGACCATGATAGATAATTTCACTAGGTATGCCGAGGCCATTCCTCTGAAAGAGATTACGGCAGAAGAAACGGCCAGGGCTTTCGTGGAAGAAGTAGTGACTCGGCACGGAGCCCCGGAGAGGCTGGTAACGGATCAAGGAAGGAATTTCATATCTTCCTTGATGAAGAACACGTGTAGGTTGCTGGGAATTGAAAAGATACAGACCACTCCATACCACCCGGAAGGAAATGGAATGGTGGAGAGGTTGCACCGGACGCTAGCGGAGGCTGTTGCTCATTACGTGCGACAAGATGGACGGGATTGGGATCGTTGGGTACCTTACGCGTTGATGGCCTATCGGGCCATTCCGCACTCGTCAACAGGATACTCACCGAATTACCTGATGTATGGGCGAGAAGTACATACACCGATGGAGTGTAAGATCGCGCCGGTGGATGGGGAAGCCCCAGTAGAAGAGTCGGTAATACGGCTTCAAGAAAGGCTGAATCAGGCCTATGAGGAGGCATCCCAAAGGATGGAGAAGGCCTGGGCGCGTCGGACAGCGCAATGCAACAAGGCGCGGAAACCCAGGGAATTGAAGGTGGGAGAGTATGTTTTTCTGCATGTGCCGGTGATCAAACCAGGACAATGCAGGAAGTTCCATCGGCCATGGACCGGACCATATGAAGTGATCAAAAAGTTTTCCCCGGTCACGTACAGGCTGCAATTAGAATTTGGACGGCAGGTGGTTGTCCACATCAACCGTCTGAAACCAGCGGTAGGTGGTGGGCCTAACTACCTAGAGGATGAGGAGAGCGACGAGGAGAGTGAACTGGAAGAACGATTGACTCCAGAAATGGAGGAGGTCAGTGAGGAAGAGACGGACCCTTGGGTGGAATATAGCGATGAAGACGGGGACGACGAAGTGGAGGAAAGGGAGGAAGGCGCCGAAGTAGAGGCGTTACCCGGACCCAGCCAGGAAAGTGTGACCTCAACGCCACCCTCGCTAAGAAGATCACCGGGTCTCCCCGACTGGGTTACTCCGCCGTGGATGCGGGAAGATACCGACGAGCCAAGTAGCCTAGAGCCAAAAGGAAGGGCTGGGGAAATGACTCCCAGAACTGGTTTAGAAGAAGAAGAAGAAGGGGAAGGAGGAGAGCACCCGGAGGAACAAACGGCGGGACGGCTATGGGAAAAGAGGAAGGGAGCGAGAGAGAGGGCCGGGCGCAATATTCAACGAGAAGCGAAATACGGAGAAGATAGAGAGGACGACTCGGGAGATAGCCAGGTGGACGACCCACAAGACGCCACGTGGGCCCCTGTAGGGGGCCAATCCTTGGTAGCTCCACGTTCCCCTATATCCTTGAGACCCAGATCTGAAAAGAACTAATGGTGTGGGAATAGTGTTCGCAGGTTGGCTGGCGATGCATATGGCCCTGGGGCACGAAGGAGTGAGATTCCTGGAGGAAAGAGATGTGGTAGTGACCAGCGAATGCTGGAGGGTGATAGTGGAAGTAAACGTAACGCGCTTGTACGGCGAGGCGTTACGGATGATGGAAGCAATGGACGGGATAGAGGTAGCCTATTGGCGCACGGTAGACCGCGTTCCAGAAATGAAGGCCTACTTGGATGAGTTGGAGAGAACCAGAGAGATGGTGGCCGAAGTGAATGCGACTGTGTTGTCCATGCGGAATCTGTTACCAATTCAGAGAGGAAGAAGAGGATTACTAAATATCGGTGGAAAGGTGATTAAAGTGGTGTTCGGTAATCCAGACGCGGATGACCTAGAGGGGATTAGAAGCGATCTGGGGAAGCTGTCTGCAACTCAGGGACACTTAGTTCACCTGGCCGCCGAACACCTCACCATTACGCGAAGACTGGGGCAGAGGACGGAAGAAAATACTAGGACACTAGTACGTCTGGCAGGGGTACTAAGGGAAGAAATGGAAACCACACACCGGCGGCTGTCTTCTCTTGAGACCCAAGTAGACCGGCTTTCCCTTTACACTAAACTGTCCTTATCCTTAACGTCCAACCTCCGAAATATGGAAGTTTCGGCTCTGAAAGCAAGGGGTGATCTAAGGGAATTATACTCGGGTTTAGAGAAAGTAGCATGGGGCGCGGTAAGTCAAGCCCTTTTGTCCCCACAGTCCTTGAGTGAGATTCTCCAGACGGTGGTTACTGTGTTGCCCGCGGAATTGAGTTTGTTCACAGGTACCAGCCCGGAAGATGCCCACCGCTATTACCAGGCGGCGGAAGTACGTGGAGTGGCGACGCCAACTTCTATGCATGTCATTATAGACCTACCCTTGACAATGCAGGGACAGACTTTCAAGCTCTACAAGGTGCAGCCGATGCCGGTACGTAGCCTAAACGGGCCACACAAAATTGTGTTAGAAACGTCAGTGGACAACATCCTTGTGTCGGTAGACAGACAATATTACGCACTATTGCACGAGGAAGACTTGTCACGTTGCCGAAAATCTCAACCATGGGTGTGCCCCGCGCAGTTCCCCTTGGTGGGACGCAGACGGGCGACTTGCCTGAGCACTCTGTTTTTCGGCGATGAAGAGAACGATAAATCGCTGTGCCGATGGACGGCTTTACGGGAACCCCAACTAGCCACCTGGGTTTGGGATGAGAGAGGGGAGAAGTGGTTGTTCAGCATGAATGAGCCAACCAAAGCAACCATACAGTGCAGAAACCAGCAGCCCCGGGAGATTACACTCGAAGGCGACGGCGAATGGGAAGCGACAGAAGCATGTGCCATCAAGACGGCTGACTATTGGTTGCTGCCTCGGTCCAGAGGTACGACCCGGGTAAAGCTGACAAAGGAGATACGAACTCTAGATCCCATCGCGCTGCGGCTAAATATGCAAGGAGAACCAACGAGACAAGCCGACCTGGAAGAAGCTTGGGCAACTCTAGAGAAGCAGGGTGGACTAGGGGAAGGTCAATGGGCGGCTGATGAAGTACGAATCTCCGCCCTAGCCAGTGCCTTGGAGCGAATCCAAGAAAATCGAGACAGCCGTAGACGTTGGACCTGGATTGCGGCAACGGCTTCAGTGCTCCTAGTACTAAGCGTCTTAGGAGCCTGGCGACTACGGAGGTGGATGGCCGGCAGACGGAATGGAGACGCAAGGGCCCTAGAGGAGTTGGCGAAGAGAGCAGTACATCGACCGAGCGGGAGTAAGGAAGACGAGGAGAAGTGATGAAAGTGTGATGTGGTCATAGTGTAAAATAAGTGTAGTGTAGGTTAAGTCAAAATAAACGTCGAAGCTCCACGGTGCGACGGGTGAAAGAGTGGCCCCTATGGTCCACTCTTTTTGTAAGGGGGAGGTGGTGTAACAAAACTTGGCATTTAGTATAGACTATCCCGCAACGCTTGGGAGGTATTAGATTACCGGCGCCGACTGGTGCTTGCACTTCCTTGAAAACTGAGAGGAGAAGATGACAAACACGTGGATTTCACATCGGGATTCTAGGAATAAAATATAACAACCCATGCAACTAAAGGGGATTGGAGGAACAGCTCCCCCGCTCTGAGATCGATCACGCCCCTTGACCAATAACAAGAGAGAACTGGCAGAAGGAAATCCCCTCTTGAGAAGAATTGGAAAAAGGAGGAGGCAGAGTGTGTGGGAAAAGTGGAAGGAAAGGTTGTGTGAGCTAGAGAGTCTGTAGGAGTGAGTGGTGTTAGAAAATTGTTAGTGATCCAAAAAGATGAACGATAGACGGATACCGGACTTTATTCAAGGTAACTTTTACAAATTCAATTTGTGGGTGGGACATTAATCACCGTGGAGCTTAGGACGTTGTGGAGATTTCAATTATTATCCAATTATTAAATTAGTATTCAATTATTATTCTAGTATTCAATTACTATTATATTATTCAATTATTATTCTATTATTCAATTATTATTCTATTAGTCAATTATTATTCTATTATTCAATTATTATTATTCGATTATTATTCTATTATTCAATTAGTATTATTTTGTTATAGAAAGTGTTCAAGTAGTTAATAAAATTAATTAACCAGTAGTTTTGAATAGAAAAGGGGTTTATATGTCTTTCTTATTCGTATCTTTCCCGAAAATTCTCCCGATTATAAATTTGTGCATGCTAGCTAATACGTATTCCATAATTCTTTCCTGGTTCCTAACCTTCCGTTCCCTGATTTCTCAACATCCAAAGGTAAATTATCTATTTCCCGGTAGGCACGGGGGCGTTACAACACATATTCTAAAATTTCTCTACCTTACATAAAAACTGTGTGTACGGTTGAAGGCATATTATACCAATGAAACAGCTAAATTTGCTGTGTCAGCTGCGCAAAACTCCAAATTTTGACGAGTCGATGTTAGGACTTTAGGAAATAACTTCCAGTATTACTGGCAGTGCCTGAATGAGTGTTTCACCTACACTAGTAATTTGAGCAGTGAGTGAAGGACTTCCGAGGAATCGCCTTGAGACATTAGCCCTGTTAGTGGTACCTGATTCTTGTTTGATGATATCTACTTGTATCCCCATTGTCTCAATAAATTTTAGAATGTGAATTATTGTTTCCTTTTTGATCGATTTAGTAGACTCAATAGTTCTCCAAGCGTTGAAGTGACGATCGTGCCCTAAATGTAATAAATACTCCATGAAGTTAATGCGCACATGAAGTGACGACATTCCTAATCGAAGGACTCTACGTTCGATGGTGCAGAATTAAGTAGAGACAAGTCATTAATTTGAGTGGGGAAAACTCCAGCATACAACACTGATGTTGGCTGATGTCTTATTCGTTACGATGAGCCACGAAAAAACAAACTTAATTGATGTTTGTGTGTTGTTGACTTAATTGTGTCCAGCATTCTACTTGTTGACTCTAACAAACTTCAATTTTATTGGTAAAAATAGGACTTCTATTTTGAGGGTTTTGCCATCATTATCAACTGTGGGCCTTAGGCATCATAAACGTCACGTGCTGCTCACCTATCTTATTTTTCTGGAATATGTCCGTCAACTTTTTATAAACACCATTTTAGAATTTTTGGAGTCTTTTAGGTTTATTATCAGATGCAGCTATAAATTGGGTGAAGCCAAAAGTTGAGCACGTGTTACAGTATTTTCTTGAATTGGGCGGAAAAACGAGGCGCTTGTCCATTTATCGCTCAACTAAATAGAAAATTCTGAAGGATGTTGCTTTCTTAAAGTTTATCCGCCATTCACGTATCTTAGCTACTATCGGTAAAAAAAGGATTGATATAAAAACGGTAGAAAAACGAAGATAGCCTTCTTTTTCATAAACACCGATGCAGCTATAAATTGCGTGAAGCCAAAAGTTGAGCACATGTTACAGTATTTTCTTGAATTGGGCGTATTGAAGGGGCGTACGACGGAGATTGTTATTTAATTTTAAAAGGTTTTTTTCATCTATACCGATGACCACCCATAATGAATCTGGTAATTAGGCCTACGCAAAGGCCGGTATTATTGTTCATTTTAATGTTGGAACAAATTATTTAGGCAAACTACGTTTCCAGAAAATAGGCTATCTGCCGGTTGGAACCCTAGTCAGAGTTTTTTACAGCAACAACAAAATATCATTTTATCACTTCCTTATAACTTATAACTTAGTAAAACATCCAAGTCTAGAGTCAGGCATTTAATTTTATCTTCCCACCATACCAGGTCCCAAGTTATATGATGGTTTGACAGTTCTGCTCAATATTAAAGGTCAAGGTATCTTGAAGCCCAAGGCCAATTCTACAATTCTCACTCAAATTATTATGTCGTTAGTTAAAATTGCTTGATATTTACAACCAAATATACATTTTATTTTTTAAATTACCTTACCGTTACACAAAATCTATTTAAGAAAACATTAATCCCAAAATTTTCCTTAAATAACTTTGTCACGTTTCAATTTATTTCGCATACGGCCAGTTATGTTATCGTATATAATCTGAGGCGTGTTGAATTCCCCCCCCCCCCCCCCAAAAAAAAATTATCGGATTATCTGAAGAACGCATACGGACATAAAAGAAGAGCATATTCCTTCGGGCTCGTCAAACACTTTGGCATGTCCGGGAGACACATGGCTACTAAGTTGTCAACAGCAACGCACATACAGGTATGCCAACAGCCGCCTTAGCCGGTGACTCTGATATATTCCCTCCATTCCCGAGACTTGTACCCAGGATGGCAGCACATTTAACTTACGGCGCGCTCTCTCTGTCTTTTCTGCTAAACCAACTTTTGTTTCTCACAACCTCTAATGAAATATTAAACAACTTTTCTCATCTTCACTTCATTACATATTACATAAATTAATAATAATTACATAACAGTGTACAATTTTTTAAATGCATCAGTAAATATATAACTTAAAAAATAATTTACTCTGATAAATTCTTTCCTATCCTGATGATCTCTAGACTTTTTTTCTAAATGAACCAACAAGCCGATTTCATGATAAGACAGTAAAATAAAATTATCTCGCAAAGCTTAGCAATTAAATCATAGATAATCTGTGGAATTAGAGGAAAGAGTGTGCACTGAATGGAAGGGGCTATAGCGAGCGGGCACTTCCCACTCACCGAAGCCGATCAACATAATAGGACAACTTTCACTTTAAAACTGGCCGAGAGTCTTGCATAAATTATCTGCCTGTATCTCTCCATCTTTTTCCCTCTCTTCGTCTTATTGTATCTCAGTCTAAATATAAATTGAGATGATGTTATTTATTGTGTAGAATCTTGATGGAGCGTTCTGAGGTACTTATCAATGTCATTCTTTCACTGATTCAAGTACACTTACAATTCTATACCCCACATCAAATGCACGGCTGCTAAGAAGAGGCACTACTTGAAAGCAGGTAAGGGGCGGTCTGTATATATATATATATATATCTGTATTTGTAGTATAAGGTCGTAATTATGTTCCTATCTGAAATTGCAAAGGTGTATTACTCGACTCCTAGAGATAAGCTGATTTTTTGCTGCATAAAATACGAAAAATGGATCTGTGAAAGAAAAAAATCCAAACTTAAAATTCAGTTCCTTATCGCTAACTTTTAAACATTAAACATGCTACTAAAAAGTAAAGTATAAGGAAACATCAGTAACTATATATAATAATACTGTGATTTCATTGTTAGGTGAAAGTATATAAATGAATAGAAGAATATGATAGGAGATAAGCGGTTTAGGCCGATAAAAGAGAGTTGTTAGGGTCTCGTGAAATTTACTAACGCGTAACAATATATTGTCTGCGACAGATCCTTGTGTGAGATGGAAGGGGATGTCGTATGTTTAAAAACCTTTGAGAAACCTTAACTTGTTTTAACAATTTGATAAAAACCAAACAAGTCTCTTTTATCAACATAAGCCGTTTTACAACTAACTCTTCTAATAAAAAAAAATACTAAATTTATAAATACATTTACCATATTTTTGGCTGTACTAAATTCATGAGAAACATTTGTGCACGGATTGTGCTCGCGGTATCCGTCTCGAGACATCGCACTTATCAATTTTTTTTTTTTTTTTTTTTTTTAAATTGAACTGCTAATCCTGTTTTTTATTTATGTAAAGTATTAGTTATTTTTTATTAACTGCTTTTTCTATATTTGTATTCTTTATTCTGTATAAATTTTCATTAAATTAGTAGCATTAAGCAAAAAAATATTGGTGTGAAAGACTGATACGATTGGTGTTTTGTAGTAATTCAGTTTTGTTGGACAGGACCACTTCATCAAATGTGTATCTCCTCTTCCTAGTAAAATTAGGCACACACTAAGGTATATTTAAGCACATGTTAAGGTATATCGTATGTACTGTTATACATACACATACACACGTAAAATGTTAATTTTTGAACATGTAATAAACATTAGAAGATACCTACTTATCAGGGGATACTCCAACGTCAAAAAAAAAAAAAACTATTGTAGCAATATCAATCCCAAAACTGGGTAAAATGTTCTACACGTTTTTTTCATGTCCTTTTCTAATTAAAGAATTCTAATCTTCTCTCTGCTGATAAGAGGAGCTGAAAGGCGCGGAAGATAAAAGGGAGAAGACACTTTGTTCTGACTGGACCAAAGAGATGCCGCGTTCTGATTAAGTAAGAGCTCACTGTGCATGTCTTTACTCTGGTCGAGCGAGTTGCATGTTTGCTTATGTTATCTATGCAATCTGCTGCCGCCCCAACAGACTTGTGATTTGTATGCTGACTTCTAACTACGAAGTGCAGGGTTCTCGATCCCAGTTCCACCTTAGTATTTTTTCATTGGGGGTTGGGTCTGTTTGAGTCTGAGGTCCACTCAGGTTCATGAGGATAAATGTTACTAATTAATAAATAAGTAGGAAATCCGGTTTAGAAAACGGGTAATAATGTAGCACGAACCTCGCTAGTTTCTCATAGCTGAGCTGCATTCATGAGGTATAATACCATTGATACAACCCCACTACCATACTACACTGCCGATATTGTAGTATGGCAACATCAAAGCAGAACTTATGCATGGCTAAAATAATTAATAAATTAAAATTAATTCACACCAAATAAGTTATGTTTAACACCGATGAATTAAATTGAGCATGTTTTTAAATACAGTGCCTCACAAATTACTTTACACCAATAAAAATATTTTAATGTTTACACTATCAAAAAAAGTAGTATTTATTAACACATCCAAACAACAAACATGGAGAAGTTTATCAACCTCGTAGTAAACAAAGTTTGAACACCAGTCCTCTTTGTGTGTTTAAATCGTTAAACTGAAGATAGTCAGTAGTTATTAAATTACTCATGTGAATATTTTTGTGACTGAAGTCTATTGCTGATTGTTGTTCAGTTTTAACTACAAATCATACTTTTTTTATTATCTTTTTCATTAGGTATTTTTACTAGTGGTAAATCAAAAGAAAAATAATTAAGATGCTTCTACCTACAAAATACATAAACTGTTCAGACGGAATAGTGAGCAATATTTTCTAGCCTGAGTTTCATAAAAACTACTGAAAATTTTGAATTAACAATATTCAATGGTAGGTTTTATTATATTTTATCTGCTAAACCGTAGTGGCCACCGGAAATCATTTTCAAATTAAATAAAAAAGGAAAATAGCTCAAATATTGGTAAAGCGATATAGATCAGCTGTAACGACATTAATTATTGTTAGTGACTGCCAAAACTTTATTTATAGGAATATATTTTAGTTTCCTTATCTCCTATACTTCCAAACGAGGGAAATTATCAAAAAAACATTGGTGAATGTCAGCCGTATAAAACGCAATCGTTTAAGGGCACAGGCTGATATAATGTTGAGTGAGGACGGCTCAGGTTGAAAAGAGAACAATGATGTTGAAGATCACTATCCGCGCCTGCAGCTCCATCTTAGTGAAGTATCTCGGCTAGTCCTCTTTAGAGGCTGCAAAATATCTTGAAGGAGAAATACAACATACAACACCTTTACCACAATCGCCTTTTTAAAAAAACTTTCATTTATTAAATGTTCCCTAATTTCAATAAAAATAAACACTTTAACCCAAAAATATGCTAATCCTATACAAAAACGGATTAATCCGATCAATTTTGATAAATACCACTTGAATATGGCGTTCCTCTAATCGAACTACAACCAGCTTGTAGTAATTCAAAATCTGTGCATCAGGATTATTCAAAATGGATCCCCACGTTGTTACCCAAAAATCTATGTTATGTTTTCTTACCTTCATTTGCCAACATTATAACAGCTTATATACAGCAGGACTATGACAGACTGTCTGGATGTAAATGACACCTGGGGTAAGTAAATTGACTTGTACCAAGGGCAGATTTTTCGGGAATCTCCTAACCAGCTGTGAATAGACAAAGTTCAATAGTTGGCGTAGCGAGAAAGATTTCGTCTAGGTTTATTATTATTATTAACTTCATGAAACATACCATTGTTGGTCATAACTTTAAATTTCATATCGATCGGATCATTTCCTCGACGAACAGGGACACTACTAATAATTGTGCCTCGGCATCTTCTACACCTGCCGTGACAGGCAATATGTTTATATTAACGGACACATGACTAATGACAGACGGCTACACTGCCAGGGGGACAAAGAGCGCTATGATGGAGTGACCACACACAATACTAAATCCCCAAATAACATATCGACCGATGGCATGAGCGTACAAAGACCCAGGATTGGATTACCGCAGCTCACAATGGAAGCTCTCTACTACCTCGTTCAGCGTGCTCATCTACTACCGGTGGAGTAATAGGTGGAATTATCATCAGCAGGAGTCGAGGGAGGAAACAACACACTAATGCCTAGTCGGAAGGAGAGACTCAACCATCACTCAGTTACCTTATCCCAAGGAGGTTGAACTTGTAAATCAACCTTGCACTATCTGTCGGCAGGGGAAGAAACGACTGGTCACTTGTTATATAGATTTTAGAAGTGAAAAAAAAAATGATGTGTTGTAAAGAATGGTTTTGATGTCGATAAATTATGTAAATATTAAAGATTTTTTATGTTAAATATATGTTGTATGTAGTGTTTTAATCACATGTTAACATTTAGTTTTATGTAGATTCCTTCGGTTACTGCTTATTCAGTTAGCGCTTAAGGTAGGACTGAAAATAGGTTTCTGTGTTAAGGTAGTAATCATACCAGTTCAAACAGAACAAGTACCCAAACGCTTATTCGGAGATTGTAAATATATATTTATATATTGTAATTATTAGTGTCACTTTCTTCTACTATTACATATTTCTTTGTAATAAAAAGTTTGTTTATATCATTGAATTAATTTTAACTGCATATATTTTGTACCTACTATTTTGTTAGTGATGTATACTTGTAGATTGTGTCCGGAACCAAGTTTCAATTATTATTATTCTATATTATATCAATACTGCGTTGGGATATACTTATATTAAATTCTTTACTGATTATAATCCTATTCTAAGCGTACCTTAACTGAGTGATTCAGAATAAGGGGTTCGATACAACTAACTATGTGATTAGTTGGCTGTTGTGGAGTTCAGTTCCTTCCCTCGATCCCATTAGTGGGTTCTGGCGCCCGTTACTCCTTATTAAGTTTATTTAATTAGGTGCAACGCTTGTATACTGTTCTACGGTAGTGGCAATCTGACATTTTAAGGTATATCACACAACTCGACATTTACACATTAGTTTTCTGTACAAATACAATAACATCAAACAGAAACGACAAAAATTAAACATTAAAAAATCAGGGTGAAAATTCGCTGAATTTTATGAAGCCCCGACTAAGAAGTTATTTAACATTAAATTATCTGATTTTACCCCAAGATTAAAGGCACATAACCCAATAAGAAATTCGAAGGATTTGATGATGGTCTTCTCGATTTCAGTAAATATTTGTTTTTCAACGTTTTACCGATTTTCATAGATTAACATGGTTTAACTACCGAAACAAAATATGGTTGATAGAAAACACCAAGCAGTTGCTTTATTACCATAAGTATTATAGAACCACGTATGTCAAACCATGTAGGAATAGAAAGATAGGAACTTAAAATAAGCTCAATTTTTAAGGTTGAAGGTAGAGAGATTCAATTTCATACCAGTACGGGACGATCGTCTGAATTGTTAGCGTTTCAAAGGGTCAGTGAAACCATTAAGTATTAAAAAACTATATAGTATTAAAGAGAATCAATATTATTTTTATTATAACTTTAAACCAATGCTGTATGCTCAGGATTTGATAGAGTAATCAAATCTAGTAGTTAGAATAATTAAATGGCATTTTATAAAATAAAATATTTTAATTATTCGACTTGAGCGTAGAAGCATGGTTCTCCGGTTAAGGTAGGTAAAATAATACATTATAGACATTAATTTTATATATGTATCCATAATGCATTGGACCCCGACCGAACGTAACGTATGCACGTATATTACTTTGTATATAAGCAATATAATATAATATAAACCTGTATAGGGTATATAATACGGCTTTGTGTAAACTAAGTGTATCCAACTTTAATAAGTATTATAGAAACTCTCTTAAGCACCACATGATATTTTTTCTTGACTTTCTTGGGTTGGAAAGAACTCTCGAGCTGGTAACGAAGTTACACTTCGTCAACAAGTGACAAGAGTCAATCCCTCGATATCAAAATAGAATGAAATCTATATTCTGTGACCATGTCCCCGACGAATAATAACACTGCGAAAATAAATCAACAGCTCTGGTATTAAAAAAGAGACAATAAATCACAGGCGGAGAAAAAAATAAAATAAAAGATTTTTCATTTAATTTGTTTAAATACAAAATTAAAGACAAAAGAATAATACAAAATTGACACAATTAAATGCATAAACATGTAAGTTGGTTTTAATAATTCAATAACTTATTTTATTAATCTGTAAAGATTTACAATGGCATTAGAATTAAAAGCATCAAACGATTGAACAATATAAAATAAACGAAATAAACATACCTGTAAAGATTGATTAAATTACACTTTATTTACCAGGTATTTCAGTGGATAGTCACAACACATAAGCAAACAATAAAAAATAAGTCTTCTCTTGAAAGTAACCTTCACACACAAAACACAGCTAGCTAGATAATCACCTGGAGATCACAAACATTAGCGCAGATGATCAATGCAATATTGCTTATCGAGAAACGGTTAAATGTTCGCAATCGTATACAGTTTAAAAAATATCATGATACGATAATAATAGTAAAAAATAATAAAAATATACAAGGTTAGCAATTGTCCACCCGAGTGGCTCATCCAATAGACACAGTTTATCCGATATAGCATTTCAATTTTAGGTTAAATTACAAGTTGTCTGGTGTAACGTCATATTGTTCAGAAAATACCCACAATCTTATTAATTTATTCTCCTTTCAAAACTGGCAAATAAAAGGGATTTAAACCACCATATTTCTTACACCGTACACTGTACTGACAATACAGCCAAATGGCTCCAACATTTCCAGAATGGGATCATGCGAAAAGTGACATATAGGTCCGACATACCTCTTTCGAGAAGTTAAAGATCGCTGATCTGCATCTGTTGCTTGGTGTGCCGTCGGTGGGTGAGTTCATCCGCCGGAGACACATTAAGTTTTTTGACTCGTTGCAGCACCTGACAAACCCAGTGTTTAACACTATGACCCCACCACCACTCCCGCATCGATGGCAACAGACTGTCGGGGAAAAATTAGGTTAAGAATTAGTATGTAAGTTAGTTTTAAGGTTGATGAACAAGATGAGCCCCAACACCTTTACTAGTCAGTTTAGTCCAGTCACGCATAATGTATATCATTATACTTGTTTATTCATTATATAATTTTAATAAAATAACAAAACCTGTATATAAAGTAGCGATGCTACAGGAAAAACAAAAATAATTTGTAAATAGATTCGCCTGAGGATCTATATTAGATATAATTATCTGTAAATTTAAAGGGGCTATTAAAGAAAAAAAAACACCGTACGAATTAAATAAAGCAAGTGGTTAGAATGAAGAAAAACAGTGGGAAGTTAATTGATAAAGATTTCTACATAAGAACAGTTGCCAGTTATATATATATATTAAAAAAGAAAGAGGCAGCGGAAGGAAGGGTCCATATAGAATTAGCAAGTTATTGGACCCTAGGGTCCACCCCACCTGGGTCTTACAGGCGGCAGGGGATGGTTTTTGTTCTATTAGGGGTGGAGGGTGCACGGAAATACCATCGGCGTCACTGCCAATCACTTATTCAAGGACCGCCATTACTAATATAGATTATTCATGGCTGACAGTCATGATATGTGTTGTTAGGGTTCAATTCGATCCATATTTCTCCCTTCTTTCTGCATTCCATAAAATATTTTTAAGGAACAGTGTTGTTAGTTCCAGCGTGGCGAATGTCAAACCATGTAGGAACAGAAAGATAGGAACTTAAAATAAGCTCAATGTTTAAGCTTGAAGGTAGAGATTCGATTTCATACCAGTACGGGACGATCGTCTGAGTTGTTAGCGGTTCAAAGGGTCAGTGAAACTATTATGTATTAAAGAACTATATAGTATTAAAGAGAATCAATATTATTTTTATTATAACTATACACCAATGCTGTATGCTCAGGATTTGATAGAGTAATCAAATCTAGTAGTTAGAATAATTAAATAAAATATTTTAATTATTCGACTTGAGCGTAGAAGCATGGTTCTCCGGGTAAGGTAGGTAAAATAATACATTATAGACATTAATTTTATATATGTATCCATAATGCATTGGACCCCGACCGAACGTAACGTATGCACGTATATTACTTTGTATATAAGCAATATAATATAATATAAACCTGTATAGGGTATATAATACGGCTTTGTGTAAACTAAGTGTATCCAACAACACTTCGAAATACGCAGTAAATATTTTAATTAAAATATTCCGTTTCTTATTAGCCAATTCTGTTCCATCGTTCATGGCCCTAGGCCCCACACTGGCTGCATTCCTCATACTCTCTCATTGTCAGCACTCTGTCAAGAACGCACTGTACTTCCAACCTTCTGTGCCAAAGCCTTCCTACGAGAATCAGTCTGCCACATCAAAACGGCTGCGCAATGAACTTCTAACAAATTCATTAATAATCCAATAGCCTTTTTCACTTTCTTGAAATCGCGGTCAACGGGGACTACTCTCGACAAATACCAAATATTTTTTTCACAATCATTTAATTGATCATTATGAAATGATAGCGAACAGTTTATTGGTATTATTCTTTCATTGTTTACACCCCTTAACAGATATTTAAAAAACAATAGTTAATTGCTCTAGCGAAATTCTATTCAATCAAAATAGAAAAATATTAATATTTTGTTGATCGGTATAATGAAAATAAAATGGTGAGAAATATTGCTGTTATTTGCATTCACCTTCTCTTAACTTTAAATTTGAATTTAAAGTCTTTAACTTTGATTTAAATCAATTACATAATTATTGGCCCGTAGTTATTAGTGAGTCACTCAGTCGCTCAGAGAGATCGTTGTCGATCTGAAAGTTTGTACTCTGGCATTGTAAGGGAGTGTAACGCTTTCGATTGAGCATAATAATACTCCAGTTAAATAATTTTATACCAATTAATATTAAATACTATATTTAACGACATAATTAGAAACAGAAAGCGTCAAAGAGGCCACAAATTTAAGTCGTTATCGCTCCAATTACTGTTATTAATAAAAAAAAATTAAGATATAAATCTGAACTAATTCTTGTGAAGATTTATGAAGCTTGCCTTGAATAGTGTGTATTCAGTAAGGATTTTAGGCCATGTTTTCTCCAAATAGGGCAGAACTTTAATTTATGTACATATTCTAATTTTGTCTACAAATTTCCGTAGAGGTTCAACATAAAATAAAAAAATTTTGTGATAAAATAATTAGTTTCAAAAGTTTTCAAAAATATTTTTAACACCATAATGTTGAGCAATATGTCAAATTTTAGGTTTTTACTTCGTAAATAATAATATGAAATATTAGTTGGTACGTCCTATTTTTTTTTATTCATGTTTTTTTTGGGTTGTTTTAGAATATGCCAACCACAAGAGTCATTGATACCCGTACTTCATCTTTAAAGTGGTAAAATATTTTCAATAACATTATTTATCGTTTGTAAAGCCCTTATGCAAAATACTAAAAAGTTTACTATGTCCCGCCAACACTGAAGATAAAACCCAATAAATAACATCTTTAAACGTATAAATGTTCATCTTTACCACGACCCCCCCTTCCCCATTGTGTGATACAAAATTATTATTTACATATTTCATAGAAATTTTAAATACGTTTATCACGAATATGTCACATTCCAAGATCAGATTGAAGTCGTTCTAACCCCTTAACTATGCATGTCATTGCGATTCAGATGCGAATAATTGCTAAAGAATTACTAGGAATCCAAACTATAATACTATCGCAATGTTTATCATTCCAACAAATTCAATATTTAGCAGGTTTCTCGTGAGGAAAAAAAATTCAAGACAGTCAACCACAATTTGGTCCGTACTGCGGTCGGACAGACTATATCACTTTTAAACGATTTAATCTAATTAAGCCCGAAATTATTTACTTTACTAAGTCTGGGCTGGCAAGTCTTATCAAATCTCTGCCGAAACGTAGTGGGTTTTGTGAAGAGAAAATACAGTGATGTGACCAGGATTCGAACCCAATTAACCCACATTCCCGCTCAGGCGCTCTTAACAACTAAGCTGTTCCTGTAAAAAAAAAAATGTCAATCACTGATTATAAAAACTTTGGGATTCCACTGCATTAATAATAATTATCATGGTTATAATCATTAATCTACAAAGAGCGTGTATGGATGGATGATCTTTGTAGCGTGCAGAATCTTAGTCAACAAATTTTAGTGGTATTTAAATAGGTACAACACGCTCTGACAACTGAATTTAAATATCGATATTTCGTATCAAACTATCGTGTTATCGATTTTAAATAATCATAAGAGCAACCACATTATTCACTATTACTATTGTTATTAAACAATACATGAATTGCTTATTTCGATTTATCTTCGGGATCCCAGAGACTCACCACTTTTAAGAGTGACTTTCCCCAGAAGACGATTTTTACTGGTTGTTCTTTTAGTTTTGAACTATTGTGACCAAAACTATACAATAAAAATACAATCTCCATAATTTTAAATCCATATCGATCATAACTTTTTTGTTTTTACCTAGAACCTTAGTTCTCCTCTATTCGCCGTTTTCCAAACCACGACTTAGCAAATCCCATCCTTTCCAAATTATATTTCCTCTCAACTTGAATGCTACTCAATAGTGATACTTTACTACCATCACCATTCTGTCAACAGCAAATTTTGATTGTATTAATCTGGTTGTTATATCAAGTTCCATTTTATTACTTATATAGGCTGGACAGTTGTCATGTGTTTATCATTATTATTTGTTATTTTTAGGAGACATAAGGCAACTAAAAACCAGGTGCTTATATGCCAGGGTGAATGTATGTAGGATACCGTATAGAAGAGAGGAGAGAAAATATCGACCAGAAGCACTCGGTAGCACACACACGTAGCTGGTGCCTTTGAGGAGGGCTAGTCGACCGAAAATAACAGCAGGAGCCTGTACGGTCTTTGCATTGCAGTTAGGGCCTTCTGGTTGCGCTGTCTGCTTCACAGGGCAGCTTGTACCACGCTGCTGTCCAACAAAGGGGGTAATTGTGGCGACCAAATGCTTTAATCTGGTTAGCGTACCTCAGGCCTGCCTCACTGGATGTTAATAAAAACACAGGAAGAGTGTGTGTACAGCCTATATATCATATATCTATCGATAAATAATGCAACACCTATACAAAGGAAACTCATGACTATTTTTAGATTTATGATAAACTGGTGGATTCAGACAAGATAACCGGCCTACAAAAGGGAGGAGGCGGTGGATAATCGATGTGTGCAGGGCGCAGACCAGATATCGATGAAGCCCTGGCCGTGCCGGGCTGTCTGGCAGGCGCCCTCCCTAAGGCTAGAAGTGTGCTGCATCCTATAAATACTGCACACTGACAACGCCACAACAGTTGTCGAGGGTTTGATGCCATCAGCTACTCTGACCTAGGGCAAGGATATCAACTGGGCAGGTTAGTTTTTACAGTCTCAAACTTTAGTAAATTATCAAGCAATTATATTTTTTAAAACATATACTGTCGAAATGATGGATGTAGAAAAGTGACCAAACAATGCCCAAGGACTAGCATTATTCTAGGAACTCGGCATAAAATAATTATTCAATACTTGCAAAAAGAAAAAGTAATGGTATTTGGCGCCAAAAATACTTTATGTCTTAAATGATCTGGTTCACTAAAAATCGTCCTTAAAAATAAAATATTTACAGACACAGCCCTATTTAAATAGGTTTAAGGAACTAAAGGAGAGATTACATTGTGGTATTTTAGTTCATAAAGATTTATTACAGGTTCTAGTAATAGTATACCTAACAAATATATTATTATGGTTTAATTGCTGGTTGTGGGTTTAGATTAAGTGAATAACGTCCAAATTTTGTCTTTCCACAATTGTTTTTATTCCACAATCACTTTCAGCGGCGCAATACCGTCAGTCTCAAGTGCTCAGAATGACATGGCTACTGGAAGCGCTTGTGAAATATAAATATAAACTTGTCGGAAGACACAAATGGAAGTTCTTCACTCAACAAATATATCAAAATGAAGGGGTTTAGAAAAAAAAATCGCTTCTGAGCTTGATAAAGCTCAAATTTATTGGCGTTATCTTCCAATGGCCTTGATGGCAAAGGTATGGTACGAGTAATGGCTCACTTGTGCAGTATCTACAGAATGACAGATCGCCACTGAATTACACTACTTAGCGAATCTCATGCGGTACACCTATCTAACTTAATCAGTTAACAATCTGCTTCTTTGTACCCCCCCCCCCAAGGAATTCCGGACCATATCTAATTACGGGATACCCAATCTTACACGGATTGATTAACGATCATCCCACACGTTCAGAAGCAGAGGAAACAAATATATTGCCAGAACCGGACTGGGATACAAACTGGGGCTCTCCAATCTCTTTCCTATGTATGCCTTCCTCCTTACACCATCGACTAGTCAATTTCTAATCTCTTAAGCTAAAGCTGTGTGACCTCTGAAAAATACTTTTCCTTTAGAATAATGATTATAAAATCATTGGGATTAATACCACAACTAGTAATTGTTAACAGGCAACCTATAGCTCCGCACCAAGCAATTAAATTAGGGGAAGACCTAATTAGGTTAATAGTTGCAACACATTTAGAGGAAAAGACGACGTACCGACCACGACTACAAGAGCCAAAGGAAATTTGAATTATATCTGATAGGATACTGGTAAACAGATAGGGAGTAATTGCTTAGTAGACCTAAACTCAAAACGACATTCATACACGATTTGGTAGCCTTTATTCGATTCGTGAAGAAATAGGTAATAGTGATTTTAAATTGCGTTTGGTTGCTAATGGAACAAAAAAAGCTTATTTTCAATGTTAAAAACATTGATATGAAAATATACTATTTTATACTTAGCTACTCATTCCCCTGAATCACCGATATCTTCTTCCTAAAAATTATGTTTTAGGTGTATGGGCTCTTTTCCCCAAACACAAACATACAACCAATCACTTTCCCTCTAATCACTAAATACTTTCTGCGCAGCGCTATACAGGTAAAACCCCCTCATTAATAAATTGAACCGCCTAAACACCTCTCAATAAATCCCCGAAGCAATTTAATTAGAACAATGCTAAATTACATTTTAGCTCAAAGTCCTCCGACGTGATCCTCTCTCAAGTTCTCCCTCCTGGTCTAACAATTGTTTCAAATATAATCCTGATAAAGGGTTTATGTGCTTCAGAGCTAAGAGCTCTCGCTGATTGGAAAGATGAAAGGAAAAGAAAATATATAAGAGAGAAGAAGACGGGGGATGGGGACGGTTTAAGAGGCAATTAGACCGTTAAATCCTTTAGTTGACGTGTCTTCTTTGTAAAGCAATAATGTCTACTGCTTTATACTTTCTTCTTTTTATTTTCAAAGCAGGCAAATCATCGGTGGGTGTCGGCATAATCCATTACTTTTTTCACAAGATTCTATAAATTATAAGAGAAAAATAATATTTTTAAATTGGAGTGTCATCCCTCCGATAAACAATGACAAAGTATTTTCTTCATTTTTTAATTCTTACGCATGTTTAATCACCAAATTTATTCATCAAAAAAACAACAACAAAGACTCTGCAAATAGCATTCACACTACTTCGTCGATTGTTTTAATCAGCAATTAACTTATGGCTCAGTCAAATATATACTTACACTCGACAAACGATTGACACGGAATCTTTACACTAGATTTAAACGGACATCAACGCCACAAACTGCTGTACCATTTCCTAGTTGAAGACACATACTTTTTTACTGCAAAAAAATCTCATATCTTCCCAATACAGAGATTCAAACTAATAACCTAGTTCTCAGACTAATAACCGATATAGCAGTACTAATATGTAAGCAATCATACTCCACACAGAGACCTATTCATACTTTTAGACTCAGATGAAGAAATTAGAGAGAACAAAAACCTATCAGGCAATTCAAACCTGCTGATACAAAAACTTCCCACACTCGACTTGCCTCTGATAATACTTGCATCCAATCTTGAATACAATCATGGGGAAGTATCATTGGATGCTCTTCATGTTTTAGATTCCGTCAACATCCACTGGTTTTAGATTCGATTTCACAGTTGTGAATTAATTAATGAAAAAAATCTGTAAAAACAAAATCAACGATCATTATTACAAACGCTGTCATCAGCCGACACACAGAGGGGTGCCTAAACAATCTATTATCGATTGAAGTAGTTCTTCTCATAGACATTTAGAAGGGTTCTGAAGGCTGAATTTATTTCGTATCTATTCATACAAGATATCTCGGCATTCCTGAATTGGTCTATTCATATTACAAATAATTATTTATTTGTCCCTTGAATAAATGCTGAGGTCACTCCTTTTAGCCACCCTTATATTTCGCAACCGAAATCAACAATATTACATAAATGATTTCTATGCAAAATTATGCGATTGAACAGTTGACACCCCTGACACTAATAACATTTGAATAGAACGCATTAATCACATAGGAAACATATACTGAAATCATCGGTGAAAATATCTTATGAAATAGATTATTTTGGCAAATCAATGGATTTTCAGCAAGTTAATAAAGCCTGATATGTTTTATATTTGAAATCGACTTCCTGACTAGATAAATTCGACAAAAACATTCAAACGTCTAGAGTTTGATAATACTTGAGGTGGATTTTCACGGGTATCTCCATCTAGTTACTCGCAAAATAATGATTTACTAAAAGTCACCATATGCTTAAACTGCATTTATCCTATATTAAAGATAAAATGGAATTTAACATATTCGTCACACCTGCTAAATGATATTTCGTTTCATATATAATTAATCTACTATATTGTACAAGTCAATACATCATCTTTTGCTGTAGTAAATAATGAAGTCATATTAGTAATGTTATTCAGCAACAAGCAAAAAAAAACAAAAAACAAGAAGGGAACAGACACTTAAGGAACAAATGTTAAGACATATAGGTTTCTGATCCTATATCCCTATAAGAGAAACGAAAAAAAAAATTAAAATTTAACTAAGGAATATAAAAGTAAGTACTAAAAAATCTTATATTTGTCTTAAGTATACTCTAATCAAAAGGAAATATCTCATTATTATTAAAGTTTAGTCGGCACATCATTAACTTCACTACAGGAGTTTTGACCTGACACTGAAGATTAAGCCGACACCTATCCTTAATAAACGCATCCCAGAACCCCATTTGCCCTAAATGAAAACTGGAGGAGATAACCTCCTACCTCTTTTTGGGAGATAAGTGAAGCAATCAACAAACTAAGGTTTTGTATAGGTTTTTATAGGCTGCGACTGAATCCGATTAGAAGAACTTAACTCATCAAATGGAGGCTTCTTTAAAATTCTTGACTTCGTTAGGAGATGGATTCCAGGAGCAACAGTAGCATGGGATGGGTACAACACAGGGGCAGACAAAAAGGGCCATAGCCCTAGATGTCGGACCAACAAACCATATCGGCCCCATTTCCTTTCAGTAATCAAACGAGGCAAACAAAATTATTAAAATCTGATTCACCTCGAATTTTACTTTTTACCATAATAATAATTTTATGCGTGCGTATCAAACAAACTATGACAACGTTCAAGAAGAGTTAGTTGAAAGTTATGATACAAACTTTAGCTGGTCGGTTTTGTTTCTTTCTATACTACAATAATGATTGTTCTCGGCCTCCAAATCCAAGCTGACCAGACCAAGGATAACGGATGCTTTTAAAAAAATTACTCTCAATTAGGAGAGTTACGCAACAGACAATCTGGGAGGAAGAAACTGACAAGTACTGTTATTAACTGGGATTTTCATCTGGTCGAAATGGTTTCGTGACCCAGTTGATTGTTCATTTAGTGAGAGGAGGATACGTGTCAGATAATTCACATTTACTAAACTTTAATAAATAATTTCATAAGAGGTCACTAGTGAGATTGGACCTGGGCCTACTGATGTCACAGCCCTAATTTCGACAAGACGATAGCTTCTTTGTTTGCGGTCGTAAAAATAATAACGACAATTGGATTAAAATTCGAAAGGTATATTTCACAAATCCCCTAATGTCATGATTTTGTGTTGATTAAAGCACTATAATTGGAAGTATGAAAAAAAAATCCTGATAAAAGAGTGTTCCGTTTCGCTAAGCTAATTCTTTATAAATATACCATATATAATATCTATGGTCGAGGCACAAGACGGCAAAACAAAAAATTATTTTGTTTGTTAATAGTAATTTGAAATGTTCAGTGAATGATATGGTTTTTAACAAATAATTAATTTTTTCAGTATTTTCTATTAATAATTTCTTGATTGTTTTTTTTACAATAATTTAATGAAACTCATATATAGTCCTTTAGGTGTTTCTTGATATTGTTTCTTCAAATTATTATAAATATAAATTATTATTATAAGTTTGTATGTGTTTATAAATACACTGTATCACATTTTTATATATATATATATATATATATATATATATATATATATATATATATATACACACAACATTCGTTAGTTAGGGTTTGGATAATAACAATGGAAAATAGATTCGTCAGTAGGAAAAATTAAGAATTAAAGAATAAGGAAATTCCCCGTGATGTTTCGCAAGAATTATCGAACCACTATTAAAGATAATAGGTCTGGCTTGAACGAGACGGAAAACACGAACAGACTGCTTTGAGTGCAGTCGAAATCCCAATGAGTCACGCATTTCGCGTCCTGCACAACCATTTAACATCACATTTTTGTGATTGGTTTGTATATCATTCGTCCTATCTGGAAGAGGGAGAGGGAGAGGGAGAGAGGGTGGAAGATACTTCCAACTGTTCCACTGATTCAGGATAAGCAGATCAGTAAAGAGGAATAAGCAAAGAAGAACTGAAGGGTGAAAGGGGGAGGGGAGAGAAAGAGAGAGAGAGAGAGAGAGAGAGAGAGAGAGAGAGAGAGAGAGAGAGAGAGAGAGAGAGAGAGAGAGAGAGGGACAAAAGTGTAGTTTTCTTTGGGTCTGAGTTTACATAGCATTTTGTAATTCGGAAGGTTGGTGCTAGTTGATATGCTAGTTATTTTTGTTTTGTTATTTAAGTGAAACAGCTATTGACATTGTATGTGCTATCTATGTCAATAAGTTTCATAAACACATATTGCTTAAATAATAATTTAAAAAAATCTTTACAACAGTTTCGGAGTACTGAAGCGAGTGAGGGAGCAGTGAAGCGTTAAGCACCAATGAGTACACGCACGTACAGTAAGTACTTTTTGTAAAGGGAACAAAGGTAGTAAACTAATGCACAGTAAAACGGGAATAACCTTTAAATATCATCGACGTAGACATTGCTAAAATCATCTCGTGTTCTATTATATGTATCATTGACTGAATTTAAAATTATAATTCATTTTATTTGTTTAGAACTCCTCTTCCAGGCAAAAAGAGGTCAGCTTACCTACTTCAGGGGATATTTTTTCAGTAATCGGAATAACAAAATTTACAGTAGGGGTTGTGAGATCCATTAAAGGCAAAAATAAAAATGTAAATGGGAACATCTCCAATTGGTTGACCTAAACAATATATATCAAGTGGAAAATGCCGTTTCCATTAGGACGTTACCTGATTGGCTGTAACTGTCTCAGTGGACGGCCAATACCCAATAGAATCGGAGGAAACATAAGAGAGCAGATGTGGGCGGAGTCATAACTACGCAAGGTCCATCAGGGCGGTGAAAGTGCAGCGTGTCCGATCACCAGGCCAAGGTTTTCCTAATTCTCATTGGCCACTCTCGATCGTGTTGTGTCTAAGTCTTATTAACGTCTTTGCTCCCATAAACATCCTGCTATTAATGAAGGCCTGTTATTATATTTATTGTGTGAATTATAGCTACAACATTACAACAAGCCAATATGGAGAAAATGAAAGACGACCTTGACTACTAATAAGTCGCTTCTTTGCTTACGGTTGCTAGAAACACAGACAGGGGGAAGTATGGCGAAAAATTTTTGAGAAAAGGTTCTGAACCCCGCAGAGAAGTCCGGCTCACAGAAGTTCTTAGGACGAGAGAGGGTCTGGAGTCAGTTGTTTGAGGGAACAATAAGAATAAATGATAGGCTACGGTGAGAAATCGGTAGACATTTTTTGATTCATTGTGTTAACGATCAAGATAAGCCATGCTAGTGCTTCATTTGTAATTAAAATGTACACATATTCACAATTTAATTTAATTTATTTTAATAAATTATTTTTTTTATTGTTAAGCCAAGTATGTTATAACTTTCTTCATTTTGAATATCCAACTTAACCTTCCGTAGATCTCAAACACGAAATTTACCGTTGGGAAATAATTTATTCGAGGACGGAAATTAATTAGGATCAATATTAGTCAATTTTATTTTAATTTCAACTTTAGCACCAATGTTTTCAAACGCTGAGAGTTTCATAGATTAATCAAACCTACAGGTTGAATTAATAAATTAGGCATTCCTTTTTCAGTATACTTTTCAAATTCAATTCCCGTTATAGTAAATAATAATACAATTAACAATTATACACTATAATACATTATTTTATTAATACAACATGTAGGGTAAGGCGTAGTCACCGAATAAGGTAGCTGAATCCATATATATTTATATATATAATTATTTTATGGTGTATTTGAAATATATTCGTCACGGTGACACAATAACATTAAATTAAACAAGTGAGAAAGCATTGGATTTAACAATCTACCTCACGTATGGATCACTTACTATCGTTAAGTGGACTGTTTCATGAACAATAGCAGAAATATATTAGTAACATAAAATTATAAAGGTAAAGTTAAAATAGTATAGAGATTTATATTATTTCATTTCTACAGCTCATCCGTAATCACTAACGCCAAACCTAGTCGAAAGCATGCTCGATGTCTAGGTAAACTGGACTACATAATGCAATGAGTGAATTGTATCGTGATAACTCTAAAATCAGAATTGGTCTTGAATCATATTTATACTAGATTCATAAGAATCCGAATAATTATGCGACTAATTTTTTTTACAACTTTATTATGATAAAATTACAATCTGTGTCAAGTTATTCGTATGTGTTACTACAACTACGTTTCTAAGAGCGAATCACTTTGGACAGGTAGACAACGTGACAGCCTCCGAGAGAGGCTAGGTGCCAAGACGAATCCCCTGAGGACCCAGCAGCCACTATGATGAAGAGATAAGAGGTAAACAGGAAGAAGAGGAAGAGGAAGATAAAGGAGCTCTGGATAATGACAGAGCCTGGAGGTTGAGGGTTGTTGACCTCCAGCTAAGGGTTGTACACTTCACCACCCTCCGTACTTAAGCAGGCTATAGTGGGCCTCTCTACAGTCGCGATATCTTCTAGCTAGGTGTCAGGCCATTGTGTAAGGCACCTTGCACCCTATCTGTCTTTGCTGGCTGTTGAAGACCAATGGGGATTAAGGTACAATTCGTTTTATGGAGAGGCATTTGAAGGAAAATCACCATGAAAATCGTCACATGGTCAAAGTGGAGCAGGGACCTGACTGCGGCCGCCTCTATCAAGCGTTCCGTACATTAAAATGGATGTGTCATCAGATCAGAAAGTATTGTAAAAGAAAAGCGGACGGAAAACCAATAAATGTGGCAACAAAAATATATTTTGTTATTGATAACGTAATAAAACCAATGATGTAATTCTCGTTACTTAAAAATACTACTCAACTTAAATAGCATATACAATTTAAACAATAAAACGGACTCTCACCACTGCACCGCAACATTTCCACCTCTACCGAGGCTTCCCTCGCTCCTTAATTCCCTCACTCCACTTTCAAACAGCTACTCCTAGAAAAAGATCCGCTCACACCAAATAAATTCCTTTATTTTTCCCTTATCCATAATCTTAAAAATTTGAGAGGTAAGGAAACAAAAAAAAAAAAAACACCAATAAAACGTATTCGGCTCTATTGGTTTCCATGTCAACGTCAACAGGCCCGGATAAATCGGTCTGTATGTTCAACGTAAGATGTGAAAAAAGATCAACAATCGATCGGAAACTTAAAAGGAGCTGGGTTCAATTATCAAATTCCCAGCCAAATGACCCAAAATATTTATATATATAATTTGTATTATGCTAAAATTACAATCTGCCGTAACGGGCAATAAGTGATTGTGATAAATATTCTCGTGTATACCATATTTACAATTCTTCATTCACTCGCTCATTCATACAGTAAGCCCCCTAGAGACCTCCCAAATCTATATAGCTGTCACCACCCTCGCATGCGAAAGAGGAAACGGAGTCTTGGGAAGCACCCCCACGCATCACCGGATACGTGCCAGTGGAGGCTGACCAAGAGCGCGAAAGCCACAGACGCTCAGAATATGATTGGAGAAACTGGTCATTGCCAGGATTCCCACTGTCTCGTATTTATAGCAGGTCACGACGCCACTGCCGTTTTAGACTCCTAGAAGGATTGTATGGATGAGTAGCGCAGTGTAATGACTGTGCTAGGGGATTAGGGTGGTTGGATCGGTTACTATGGAATTTTATGAACTTGGAAGGGATGAATTGAAGAATGTAAGGTACATTAAGATCGTTATGAAGGGTTTTGTTGCTGACGTATTAATGGGCATTAATTACTGTTCTCAGGAAAGGACTTTTGATTGAAAGGGTTGGATACGCTTGATGTTCGACTTTTTTTCTGTCCCCCATAGCTCTATTCCGTATGTCCCGGTTATAGCAATTTTTTCATTGAGGGCTAGTCGGGGTTCCCTAAGCACCCTACCCAAAAAGAAAAGATTGAACGCGATTAATAAAAAATAAATTAACTGGTAACCATGACCTATCTCCACCTACCGACTACGGCAATATCCTATGTAAAAATAATTATACGATGTGAAACGAGTGTTCTGCTGTATAAGCAGCGAAAAAGTAGTAGAGAATCATGATTCACGATGGTCAGAATAATGTTCAACATTTTATTCTAGCATACAGGGTATAAAAATAAAAAGCTATTGAAAAAAAAAATGTTGAGGACCAAGCATGGAAATCATATTTGTTTGCAGTAGGTTGATGCTGGTTTTGGATCATAGATTTTATAATTATACTAAGATGTTGTCTCTCACAACACAAGGCCTCCATTATGTAAGAGATAACGTATTCGACTGTGCTAGACAGCTTCACTGGCTGTGAAGGCTGCTTCACAGCCTTAGGCTCACTGGACTAACAGTATGAATTTAAAGATGTACTATTAATAAGTAGGACCCGAAGGGAAAATAACAGGCAAGATCGGGACTCAAACTGTATTCACGATACATATATACATACATAGATACATAACTTGAAGATGGGCGAAATAGTGATTGCTTTATGATTTCCACAGGGGCAAAGCCAGTATTTGCATAGAAGATTAGACCAAGTAAAACAATGGTATACATACCAAAATAAGTATTTAATACGTTTCTTTAAAGCCAACAGTTCAGTTTTTTTGTGCAAAAGAACTTTTGGAACTACTTAGTATAATAAACAGTTTAGAGATCAAGAAATATATTAATTTCCAAGTTTCCAGGCTTGCTTACTCGCTGAGTGTAGCAATTCCTTCGAGCACTTGGACGGCTTTTATAAATTGTTTTCCGTCCAACTGCATAAAATATGTTATCAGGACCTACGTTAAAAGTAAAATGAAACTAGCTGCTATAACACAAGCTAGTAAATTACTAAGACTAAAGATCCGGCTGGGTGCCCCTAAAGGTCAGTCTGTGCAGTCCGCTATCCTCAGCCAATGTTTCTGCTGCATCTTTTCCTTGTGTAGTTTTCTTTTTATAAGTTTTTTTTTGTTTTGTTTTTCCTCCATTCCAAACAGGTATTCGTGTTAACCGCAGAGGGAATTCCGATTAAGTAATGGATTCCAGCACATGTCGTCAACGCGTGGGTATTCTTTGATAAGTTAAATGGTAAGCCATTCAATTGGAATAAGTTGCTATCTATTTAAATGATCAGTTACCCTTCAAAAAAAGATTTTCGGTAAAATATTGCATAATTAATGGCAATGTTCTTGATTTATCACCGTGTTTATAACTAGGCATTCAATGCTTCTGTTCACCCTCATCATCATGCTTATATCAACATATTTGGCTCTTCACAATAAAATAACTACATTATTTAAACATTTTTTTCTAAGTCTATATGGACAAATGAACGCTGTATGGGATAATATCAGTCATTACAAAATCCATTAGTGACTTGAATTTAGCTATTTAAAACGTATCTTGTTTTAAATAATGATAAAGGGGAAAAAACATAGCTAAGTTTCTATGGAAAAGGGACATAATGCGTAATTAAGCCTTGAAGTAAAAAAAAATAACTCAAACCTTAAATTAACCCATTTTTCACGTTTTCCTTTACCAAGTCGATTATTTACTAATTTACTAATTGATCTCCAAAGTTTGTTGTTAATATTGTCTCGTAATTAACATTCCCCTATAGAAATACACTAAGTAAGGTTTGTACACAACATAGATTTAAACAGCGTTAGTGGTCGCGTGGGGTTAAGCATGCTGATTTTTAACTGATCGACCTGGGTTCGATGCCCGGCTGGACTTAACGGAGGCAGATCTGTTTGTGGTTGACGATAAATAGCAGTTGCAAATACAGAAAAAAAAATTTAAGATTGAGAGGTAATTCGTAGTCCTGACCATACTAGCCCCTCACTCAGCGCCATGTACAATAAACTATGGAAACCACCTTCGGTTGGCTACTACTGCTTCTTAAGGTATTGGAATCGCTATCGAATATCTAAATGTAATATTAATCGAACTTATAACAAGATTAACGTTGAAATAAATTAAAAAAAAACTTGCTCCAGAGTATTTAAATAATCATGAATAAGATATTTGTCACTGTCACGATATACATTTTAGTCTTCACAAACAATTCGGCATTTAATGGTCAAGTCAAGCGAAACCGATTTAGAGGTGATATACAATAAAGAGCTATATCAGGATTTAGAGAGTTTTATCAATTTAGAAATAGGGTAGTTGTGTCATATATATTACACCCGGTGTAATATGAGGTAACTGTTAAATCCAATGAAACAAAGCTAAAAAAAACTCCCAGGCGTTACAATTCTTGAAGGGGTAAGGGCCAACCGAACGAAGGTTGTCCAAGTAGTTGGGAGGTGACCTTGAGGTGCGAGTGTGATTAAATCTGGGCAAGTTACGTCTCAAACCTTATATTATGTTTTCTTAATCGGATCCGCAGCTTCTTCATTCCAGTAGCTACTCATTTATCCTCACGAGGCTAAGTCAACCCTGAACAGACAATAATTATTAATTAATAATTGATCACCATTATTATTATTTGAACGATATCGGAAAAGTTAGTTAATGGTGAAGCTGCGTAAGTTTTGTTTGTTTATTTTCATTTTTATTTTACATATATTAAAAAATATTTCACTCACCGTTTAGTTTGATGACCGATAATGCAATAAAATTCTGATCGCTGATGGGTGATTTACTGAGTGATTGATATTGGTTCTATTTTTTTCTTCCAAAATATGAATTAAAATACTAAAAAAACATAGCTCAAAATCTTTTCATAAAATTTGAATAAACTGCATTAATTTTTTTGAACGCAAAGTACTTGTTATGTTTTGTTCTATGTTCGTGTATGTTACCCTCTAATAAGAACTTGAAAAAAGTCCATAAACATTATCACTTGGCTATTAAAAAATACCAGCTGTTTACTCACTTCATGCATAGCTTTCTCCCTGTGCATTCAATGAGCTTCACTTACCTGTAACAAATAAAAGTTCATTTCAGATTATTATTTTAACTACATCTACCTCATAAGTTATTAATAAAAAATCAGAAAATCGTGCCATCGTCCATACGAGGATATAAATAAAAACACAATGCAATTAGGATAGGAAATAATTTATCTCTAATTAGAAGAAGAAGAACTGATTTCATCAAATGAAAATCATCTAATATTGGAAAGCGACATGGCTTTCTAAAATTGCAAAATATGATGGATAGATGGTAATAGATAAGGTAATGGCAACTGCATGATTGTTCACCTTTCACCATTGCTCTACCCTGTATAAAATGAATGACAGATGGTATGAGAATGAATGAATGAGTGAACGACAGGCTACATAATGCAGGGAGACTATCTGCCTAAGAACACTACCCAAGTGAATATCATTCATCCATCCTTTACGTGTCACTTCTCTCTCCCCTCCTGACTACCGTCTTACTGAACCGTCGTCAGGATTATCACGCCAGGTGGATAATGGTGGAGCATAGCTCTTTAGGAAAGATTAATCTTAAAATAACAGCTGAACTCAAAACTCATAAAACACAATTAAGAGTTATTAATCAATTACTAGGTATTAAAATTTTTTTTTTCTTAGCAGGGTATCGAATCAAAGATCTTGTAACCCATTTCAGTAATAAGTAATTTTCTATTATTCATTGCTATTTTTTGAATTGTAATTATACAAAGATATTTAAATCGTGTTTTAACTCACTCAATGTTTTATGAACAGAGTTAAGAGATGTTAGTTTCATTTAACGGTGCTAAAAATAAAATTAATCCCATGAAAAATAATAATTTTGAATACATTCTAATCAGTTAATTGATCTAATGAAATTTATTTTAAATTTAATGCATAGTATATCAAATCTAAGTTCTTGGTGTGGTTATTAAAAATATTTAAGTATAATAGATGGTCGTTTAGTAGACTATCTAAAAAGAACAACATAAAATTAGATTAATGACGAATTAAAAAAAATAAAACAGGTGTGCCCTTTGTGACAAACTTCCATGTACAGTGCCAAATGAATGAGGCATGCTGGAGAAACTGCTGAATGTGCACGGTTCAAAAATTCAATGAAGTATAGGAACTCAATAAAGAGAAAGTACTTTGTAAGGCCGTGAAAAGACTTAATTGTGTGGTTCTCCATGAAACTAACTTTTTTTAAATTATTTATTGTGTATTCAAGAACCTAATCATCTTTGATATTGTTCCACTATTCCCTGCATCCCGTTTATAACTATTTCAAATTCCAATAAATCTATTTCCGACTCCCAATTCATCTCCTTTCTAGACTCCATCGGACATCGTTTCCTTGTGGGTGGGGACTTTAATGCGAAGCACCAACATTGGGGGTAAAGAGCCACGAATACACGAGGACGTGCTTTGCTGTCTGCACTCACACGGAAACATTGCTCCACTATCACTCCTGACACAGCCACCTATTGGCCATCTGATCCCAACCGAAATCCTGATCTCAATGACTTCTTTTTCTACAATAGTTTAGGAACACTAAACTATTCACTCACGCACCTCGATGACCTCTCCTCTGATCATAGTCCTTTATTATTAACCATTTCCCTAAGACCAATGCACAAACTGCCTCTTAGGGGCCCAGTTGACTGGGACCACTTCCGCCATACTAGTACTGGCTAGTAATACTGGCTAGTATCCGGTGACGCGGCTGACGGAGGAGCGTGGGGGACTTCCCAAGACTCCACGTTCTCTTCGCATGTGGACTTGGGAGGCCTCTGGGCTGTCTGTAAATATTGTATGAATGAGCGAGTGAATGATAAATTGTAAATATGGTATGAATGAGAGCATTTATCCTAATTACTTATTGCCTAGTAAGGCAGATTGTAATTTTAGCACAATAAAGAAACTTGAGATAACTATTTCAAAAGAATAATTTTATCTATGAACTATTTTAATTTTAGTTGCTGCTGAAATTATTTGATAAATAAATAAAATGACGATGCTACATATCGTTCAATCGAATATTTATTGTTTATCTTCATGTAAACAAAGGGACCAAATATAAAATTAAGTTGAACTTAATTAGTCTCTATTAGCAACAGCTAGGCTGCTAAATACTTGAAGTTACTGACATACCAGGACATGGTTACTGATGCTGATGAGCAACAGTTAGGTAGCACTAATACGCTCCTGTTAGCCCTGTTGGCCAGTTCCCTAATTAAGGACTTGTTGCTGAGCCCGGCCGCAACTTAGAACTTACAAGTCCCACGGGATGCTATTACCTACCTAGCTGTCTTACAGTTTAGCCAACGATGGTCTCTTCTCACTTGTTGCTAGAGCGGTGTCATCCGGATCTTGAGGAAACGTATAAACCAGTGTAGTTTTCCTAGTGTTCATTGTTAGCAGTGGATATGAACATGAGTAGAAATGTTTGTTTTCATATCGGCTATTGATGAATTCGGTGAATACCTAATGTAGCGACCGCTAAGATAAATCACCCTATACTCTATTGTATATATTGTAAATTGGTTATAATATGTTGTAAATTAAGTCAAACAGATGTAAATAATATTACCAAGCCACAATTCATATAAGTGTAAATATTGTAATTAATAAAAGACGCAGCTGCAAAAACTGGCTCAGAGGCCCTGCAGAGGGGGTCATGTACCTGTGGCCTTGTAAAGGGGCTGGGGTACGGTCTAAAACATTCTAGCGTCATACAAGCGTGCAATAAGGTTGGTCAGAATGAAACCTCACCCTATTGGTTGAACGCGATTGGCCAGAATAAAACCTCAGCCCATTGGCCACTATATATACCCCCTAGTTTTAGCCGATATCTCATTCTAACTACTGCTCTCTGGACAGGTACTTGCAGCTGCACAGATGTTTCTAGATTTGGCCTTCTCATTCATGAAAACCTCTGCACCTCTCTTTCCTAACCTCGCTATGTTTTAGTCCGTCCTTGTCAGACCCCACACATTCCTAGTGGGATTCTCTGCCATCGTCTCGCTAAAACTAGCACCTCCTTGGAAGAGATTTCTTCCCTGCGGACACTGGGGCCCTACGAACTTTACCTAGTAGTTTCTCCCCCAGTGATCCATACTGCCTCTCTCCGGTTCACACTCGCCTTTGGGGTCCGGACGGTTTTCGGCTACCCTCAGGTACCGAGTGTGAATTCATGGTCATTCCAAGACCACACAAACTACCTACCCTATACCTCTTCTCCTGAACATAGTGCACCGTCGGGTCATAGCCTAATCTACCCTCACTTCGTCACTAGGGCTAGGGTAACTAGGCACCCCCTCGTGACGACCCGACACCTAACAACTCATTTTCATCGAATTTATTAATGAGCAACGTTTTCACATGAAATGAATACCAGAATCAGGTCTGGAAACAAAAAAAGCAAATAACTAATAAATATTACCAATACGTTAAACACCTACATACGTTTCTTGTTATCAGGACTTGATGCGGACATACGAGTACATAATAAATCTCACTAAAGCCTAACAACTTACTTTCATCAACCCTAGAAAAGTTTATCATGTGATAGATTAGATCAACGTGACGTGACCTCACGCAATCTATTATAAGCCGGGAAGCCCCACTTAACGTGTCGAATCGAATACTTTTGTCAATAAAGGTGTTCTATCTTTTTGACACGTTCATAAAATATTTCGTACGCTTATTCCTGGTATTAACTGTTCCATTGAAACATTAATATTTCTTCGTATAACGAGGGGTGCATTTCCGCTGATAGGTTCGATTGTTGACCACCGTTCCAGAAACTCAATGTTCTTATGTTAAGCCGTTTATTCTGCGGCAGCGATGGTAAAAATTGCTTCGAAATTTCACACAGGTGTTTCACGGCAGGAAGAAGGCTTATATCGATATTTTTTTTTTCACTAGGAATAATGAGGTAGGTGCGGAGCATCATATATCATCGTATATATGTCAAAGATTAGCCCCAAAATAATTGTTGTACTAATAGCCTTTATAGTGCAGGAGAGTCGGGAGTGCCGCTAAACCACCTGTTAAGTTGTAGAAGAAAAAAAAAAGCATCCTGAAAAATTGGTGAAATTAACAGACCGCGTTCTTCCTCTCTTCCATTCGCGCCAGTTACAATCAATTACAATGAAAAGTTTAAGAAAGCAAACGAAACTAAACAGAAACTAAACTATACACAGAATTTTTTTTAAGCAGCTTTCAAGTTCCGGGTAATATAGGGGTTCAACTTAACACCCTTTTTCAATCATTAAGATGTTAGCGCAAAAGTTAATTAAAAAATACTATAGAAACCTTGTATTTGAAGAATTCAAAGCCAATTTTAGTAAGTGTTTTTGGTTTGTAAATTGGGACAGGTCAAGACTAAGATACTTTAGCAAACAAAATGTATTGTATTAATATACACTATATTGAAGAATGAAATAGTAGAGCAACAAAATGTCCAAAATATTCTTTAGTATAAATTCTCTGACAATACGGACTCGTGGACTATTCCAAATATCTTGACAATTTACGAGCCAGGAAATATTAGTGACGATGTTAATTTATTTATTAATATTGTTGTTATTTGGGACGAAACAACATTTGTGTATATATCGCCAGATAATAAACTAAAGGAGCCTGGAACTCGCAAACAAAATGACGAATGGAAAAAAAAATGTGATACACAAGGATATTGCTTGCAAACTATTGCAACTAACTATCTCATCAAAATAATATTAAAATAAATTATCTCAAGTCAGAATTACGGAGTATTGTTTTCACAACCATTTAAAAATAAGTAAGACGCTCACGATTGGCGTCTCTGCATATTGCTTCTTTAATGTATATCGTTACTCATATTTCAAAAAGTACGATTCAGATCAGACTGAAAAATTGGCCATAGATGCTTACAACAGGTAGAAGCGATGGTGAACATGGATAAACACTTTGTGTGTGTTTTGGAGTAATACTCACTAAACCTCTTCCCGCAGTTCTAATAGCAGTGATTGATAGGGTACATCACAAAGCTAGGCAGCATGAAGACGGGCTAAGCACCCATCCATATAGAGCGAAGGTGAAATGGAGGGTGGAGGTGCCGGCTCACATGATGGATGAGCAAACACACACTTTAGAGAGGGTACCTTCCACCACCATCAGGTACTTAGGGGTAAGTATGTGCGCGTCTTCCGCGCCAAAGACCGTTTGTCGCACCTCTATCTGGAGTACCCAGAAGGAGTTCACCGGAAAAAGACTTATTTTATTTTTATATTGTCCTATCAAAATAATAAACTAAACCGTGTAACTAATAAACGTAAAGAAAAAAAACCGTGGAAGGTATTTGAAATATTCAGAGTACAAGGTGACTGTTTTTATGTTTTTATGAGTAAAAATTGTTCTTTAAATTTGCATTCGTACAAATTTCTCAAATCAGCACAAAATTATTTTACTTATTATTCCTATTGATGGATTTCGAAAAATCATTAATGTCTTGAATATTCTTAAACATTGGACAAATTTCAGAAACTTGAATTCATAAAAGCTTCAAAGATTTTACTTAAGAAATATACGTCCGATTTATAAGCAGAAAGGAAACCGGCTTTTTCAAGGTTACGATTTTTTTGTTTTTTCCGAATAATTCCCGCTATTGTTTATTATGTAAATTCTTAATATTAACCATCAGAACCAATATATCTACAATATGATTCGGGGCATTGCTGAATATTACCTATTAAATTTCAGATAGGATCTTTATGTATACGATACTTTAAGAAAATTATCGGACCTATTTTTGAAAGCTTCTTCATTCAGGTCAGGTTATGAGAATCAAGTCTCAATCGGAGACAGATTTGTTCAAAGAACTAATTTTTTTTCCTCTCTCGAAAATGAAGACAGGACGACTGACCTTATCCGACAATTTAGAACATCTACAACATATTTAAATTTGAAATGTTAATCCACCCAATCTATATGTAAAGCTGCCGACATCACCGAACCAGAAATATGACGTTTCTAAATCTTTATAGTTATGGAAAGCCGGTTGTGGAGAGCACAGATCTCAACGGAATTTTTATATAATATATCAATATTGTCAACAGTAAGTTGTAATGGATAGTCAATATCTTCATTGAAGTTATATCTATTAGGATGTCGATAAAGAAGAATTTGTCAACAAGTTGAAAAAGATAAGGGCTTACTCTACGACCGGTTCGAGCATCGCCATCTGCATACAACGGTTCATTTCCGACACAAAATACTAATTGATACAGCAATTTTTCCCCTCTTAAATTTATGTAAATAAATTGAGTCGTATTTTTTGAAAGTGAAACAACTGCTCTAGTAGTACGGCCTGTGTACTTCGCGTGAGTAATATTTGATCAAAAATACATTTCATTTCTGAAAACCATTTAGCACGTTAAATGAAAAATTAAAAAAAAAATTAACTAAAAGTAACGTATTGAAATCGGCATGAAGGTATTATTGTTGTACCTTGTTATATAGTTTTTTTTTTAATCCATTTAAGCACCTTTATTTAATGTGTCCCCAATGAAGGGGAAAATCATAACTTTAAATCTTACTTGGCTTTTAAGTTGTTAAGAAGTAAAAGAGTCATATTAAAATTTGGATAAACGGAAGGACACCAAGGCAACAAAATAGTTTAAAAATTTGTCATGTTTAATTTATTTTTTCATACATACAGTTATAATATTTTAATTAACACAAGCATAACCGGAATTCATTATTTAAAATATTGCATAATTTTTACAATTTCCATCGTAGAACATACAGACAAGCGGATTTACAAACAGACGAAGTACGAGTGTCCCGTACTTTTTTGAAACTAGAACGTTTCCCTTCTTCTTCAGCAACTATTACAGTTTTTATCAAACAGTAGCTTTGAGAATAAACAAAAAATGTGATTTGTAACTCAAATTAAGTAAAACTGGTACTAAGTCTGTTAACTCAGCCTTCATGCAGTTCATACTACATAACCAATATACTAGAGATACCAAATAGTGACTATATACCAATAATGTGTACATACATCATTCATAGATTTAACTATGTACGTATAACTATATATATGACTCGAAATCAACAAACACGATCCATACGGTACAGCTATCTCTAATTTATATGCACAGTGAATAAATCTTTCCTGAAAAAAGAGCAACTATAAGTGATTTTTTTCCAGGCTAGCAAATACCCATCATCAATACAATTAAGGTTCGATTAGCCTCTTAGGTCACAATTTATTATTGATTACTATAACCATTACAGGTTCAGAATGACTGTCATCAGATTCAATGCTTGGCTAAGTTCCATTATGTGATATAATGTTACAGAGCGAACCGAAGCCACTAGAATCAGCACTCTATTTTTTTCTGACCAATCCTAATCTAATAAATATTCATTTATCTTCATAATGGATCCCATCAACGTAAATCACGAAATAAGTGTACATATAATGAAATATTGGATAAAATGTATAATGCACTATGCAGTATATGTTGTGCTATCATTCATGCGTATCATAAACTTTGAATTGGCAGTATTCAAAAACGTCTCGCTTTCAGGATTGTAGTCAAAACGATGATAGAACTCTCACGATAGTCACCTTAATAGTACAGCTCTCAACAAGCTTTAAGAAAATTGCCGATTCTGTTTAAAAGTGAAGAAAATCCGCGATCACCAGTTAACTTTACATATCAAAATAAAAAAAATAAAAAGGAAATCTTCAGATATGCTTACTAAATGGTATAATTTTATTATAAAGATCAAATTTATTTCCAATATTTCCCAAATAAAAATAATTTCATCTACGTGGTATTTCACGTAGCCGTAGTTAAGTTATATTGTGGGTTTCCTAGTGTGTGATATACCAGGCCGATTGCGGCAAATAATTTCTTATTTACGTCGTCCTGGTCACAAACGAGCGATGACCAAGAGAGACGTCTCATATATTTACTACTATTCTTAAGCATCTAGCTCATATATATCACTACTATAAGCCTTTTTTTTTTTTTACGGAAATAATTCTATTTCCACGCAATGTTCCAAAGAGCCCTTACACAGTAAAGGATAAACATGGGAAAAATCCGAAGTATAACGCTATCAGAAGAACAGATCTCGAAGAGGGAAACTGAAGGGTTGGATATTGGATAGAATTGCCAGTAAGGGAAGGTAAGAGCTGCGAGGAGGGGAAGGGAAGCTTATCTTAAATAAGGCAGCCAACTCGCACAGATAAGGGGGTAGTTTTGGCTTCTGAGGAGCATGTCTCGCATCTCTCCCGATCTTGAGGGTTTAAGCTCAAGTCGTTTCTTCTTCGCATATCTTGTGGGAGGGAAGAGCTTGCTTGTAAAGATATTCCATAGCCTCGAGGATCTTCAAAGTGGAAATATAACACACACAATTTTGCAATGGAGCTAAAATAAAAGTATATAACAAAATATTTGCTGAAAAAGTTATGTAAGAATAATACAGATGTTACCTTACGTATTAATAATGAACGTTAGTTACAATTTTATAATAATTAAGGAGATCAATACTTCAAGTGGCATTGATTACCATCTCGTCTAGCCTAGAGATGTCGCAATTTAAACCTTCAGATTTTTTCCTTTGAGATTTGTGAAGAAAATGCTAATGGTTCTGGAGTTGGGGCAGAACATTTAACCAGCAATCGTAGGGATATAGTGCACTCCATGCGTAAAATAATTAGTTAAAGAATAACTGAGATTTCTACTTCTAAATAAAAAATAAAAACAGTTAAATTAAAATTCCATAGCGTAACGGCTCGTAATAAAGGAGACCGACTACTATGCCACTTCACAGTATTTGTTACATAGCCCCGAGGAACGTGGTTGGTGCTGTCAACCTTTCTTACCTAGTTTTTTTTTTTAAACCAAATCCGATCCCATGCTTATTTGTTCGAGTAGCTACTTCTTTTTTATTAAGAGGCTGAGCGAATCCCGATCAGAACCATTTCCCTGAAGAAATCTTTCGTCGAGATTGGTGGAACTGACTCATTAGGCCTCGCTGAAAGGAGAGAGAGGAATTTTCTCATATATGCCAGCTATATCTATAATTACAATGCTTTATAAATGAAAGATAGTGACAGGGCCAGGGATACCCATTTCCGTTCGGATGCTCTTTAATCGGGGGGGGGGGGGTCCGGTCTTTATTTGTAATCCAAGAGATCTCCTTTGGTACTCCTCTAATACAATTTAGTCCTTTAGTTTTCCACTTTCCGAGATAATGTTCCGCTGTAAAGGACAATTGAATATAGTACTCTTGACAGTGTAATTGTTTTACGCAGATAATTATTTACAAAAAAAGCGAAATAAACATACGCAAGCATGTTTACAGTTACTGATCTGTGTCTGAGAGAAGCTTATAAAGTTGCGGGGGGAATCTAGACTGTAAAAGTCAGTGAGACCAGTCTCAGAAGCCATGCATGCTCGTCAGCTCAAGTGCAACTTTCAGTTGACGATCGAAATCCAAGGAGGCTATTTGATACATCCTTAGTGATTGACTATGACATATACTAAGGACATATACTAGTCTGACACATAATGGGTATATAAAAGAATCCGAAGTGAACTTGGAATCTAAAAACTAAAATTACTAGAAAGTAAAATTAATACTTTCTGCAATAATTCATGTGATTTAACTAAAAATTAAATACCGGTGGATTAACCTTTACAAAACAGAAACCTGTGTATTAATTTATCCTAACTGTAGGTTTTCCAATCTCAGCATAGCCTGAATACAATAAAGAAGATATAAGGAATGTTTAAAGTTAAAGCAGAGCAAGTAAAAGGGCTCTCCCTAATGAAACAGCCTAAACAAACAATATGAAGGCAAGACAGAGGGGGGGGGGGCACTGTTTGCTGTGTAGGCAATGCTTTTACAGGGCCTTCACTCTCTTCCTCTGTGCAAACGTTTCAAAGGTCTGCCTAAGGCCTAGGGTCAGATTGAATTTCCGCCGTCAGCGGGGGACGGGAGCTCTTTGGCGATAACAAGGGTGGTCAGGTGTGAGCGTGTGAAGCAGGCAAGCACACACTGTTTCAAACTGTTTAGTTACAGCTCTGGTGGATAACCGCAAAAATGTTATTTTTCCGAACTAAACTTCAGCGTCCAAACTTTGAGCATCTATCAAACTCAGACATGTTTGTCACATCAGAGTAGAAGTTCTACAAGAGGGTTACAATAAAACGTAATTTAATTTTTAAAGTTTTGATGTTTTTCCCCAAGGCTAAATATAACACAAAGACAGTAACGCAAAGAGAAAATCAAACATAACTCTATAATAAGTTCACAGTTGAATTAACAAAATTTCCCAACTGTAATGTAACAATGTTCAATTATAATGGCGTTTTGTAATTATCTTATGTTTATATGATAAACTATGAAATGTGAGACATATTGCTAATTAGGGATTATAAATCTTCTGATACTCTACTCAATATGATACAATGATTTTCTAATCACTAACTAGGCTGAGCCTCAAACGTGCTTACCCCACAAGCCCGTTAAGCGGGATCGTGGGGTTACGTAGCATGTGGTGCGCGTATTCCGGTGCAATGGGATTGTTGCACCGGTCAGCGCACCTTGAGTAATTCTGTGTTTTAATCACTAACTATTTGAAATTAACCTCCAGAAGACAAGCGGGTTACATGCTGGATTCTAGCTGCGGAGAGCTGCTAGGTTCGATCCCTCGCTCACTAAGATTTTTCTTTAGATGGGTCTCGTCGGGGTAAACTCAGCATGGTGAGGATAAATGAAGTAAATGCGTGAATAAAAATGATATCTTACTCCAATGATTTTTTAAAGAACATTTACCCTTTTTTTATGAGTTTTCTTTTAGTTTCAGGAAAATCCGGGCTTTAAATTGAACTAACAAGCAAAATATCATGATCCTAACAAAAAACACTTGTTAAAATTGAAAACACGATATTTATGACCGTTTTAATGACTTTTTTGTAATTAATTTTTAAAAAAGAACTTACTTTGTATAGTAAAGCTTTAATTTAACGGATTAAATCTACTCTAATAACACCGATAAAAAAAAAAAAGCACGCTAAAAAATACTCAAATTTATAAATGTTACTTAGTAAATAGGACATCCACGAATACTTTTCTATGTCGAGCTCAAATAGAGGACTCATTAAGACCAGAATAGATAACCGTAGACAAGAGGTATTCGGAAAAAAAAAAAAAAAAAATTAAACTTACTAACTAGTATGCTACTTACTAGATAGATTCTTGCCTAACTAATTAAAATATTAAAGATTAAATAAATACAGATCCACAGACTGTTTGCCTTTCTTGAATATGCTAAAATATTTATAATTTATCAAGTTAGGCCAAGAGAGAGAGAGAGAGAGAGAGAGAATTATCAGATAGAGAAACTTCCAAGCTAAAACAAACAAGTACAAAAATATATATACTCGGAATCAAAAAAAAAAAAAAAAATGCCGAAGACCAACCCTGGGGCCTAATCCGGATTATTCTGCAGCGTCTTGTTTGTATGTTTCTTCAGTTGGGTCAGATTAATTGCGACATTGTTTGTATTTGTTTACCTCTGGTCAGGTCTGGCTCCCTGCGTTTATACTAAGTATGTATAAGACTGGTCGTTTGTGGAATAGCTGCATTGCCGTGGGAGAACAATAAATAATGCGAAATAGGACCGGAAAAAGGCTGGCTAATTTGTAAATTATACGGAAGATTGAATGTTCTCATTTTTTTTTAAGGACGGTAATAGGGAAAAAGAACATTTAAAAAAGTTTTCGTGGGGAAATTCAACTTTCTACCTCCATCATGCGTGAGAAAGAATAATAATAATCATTACTTTCATTAATATTCATTGGAATCCAAGGAAACCTTATAATTATAATGCCTCTTATTACACAGTATTTCAATGGAAGTAAGATATATATTGTAAGTAAAATAATAACCTAGTTCCCCTAATCGTCATTGAATCCAGTCACATAATGGTGTATAAGGTTAAACGTTAATACTATTATGAGAAACGGGCGAGTGGCCGACTTATTTCAGGCCCCTGCCGGGGCTGGCCAGGCTTGACCTGGCCGACTACAAACCCTTGCCTAGGTACCCCTAGGCTCCACCCTCGGTAGACTCTCACTACCTTCCTGATTCCACCCGCCTCCTTTAGGCATACCCTACCCTATATCCTTCTCATACATCCTTCAAATGGGGGACTCCCCTTATTGAAAGGCACTCATTAGCCCAAAATAATTTTCCCACATCCTATTTTATAAGTTTGAAAGCCAAGAAAAAAAAAAAAAAAAAAAAAAAAAAAAAAAAATTGAGAAATATTAGAGGTATATTATAATATAACATGAAACAGTAATATTGACAAATGAAAACCACAGGGAATATACCTTTGGCAAGCTTAATCTCATATTAGGTTAAAGGGAACAGAAAAGTGTATACGTGAAGAGAAATTTATACACATGGGAGCATTAAGTAAAAGATTGATAAAAGAAGTCAGGTAAGAAACAGGTGACAGGAAAATGAGAAAGGAGCTTCAAGGGGTGACTCTTCTGCAGGGTTTGTTGCACCGCAAAGTGAGCTTAAGTTAAGCTTCTCTGCTCACCCGTCATGAATCAAAACCTTCACAGCATGATTCACAATTAAAAAACCTCACTGCTGAAAAATTCTCAAAGGCCCCCAAGAGCTCATTATAGGCCCTGAGAAGAGCGTCCCACCATTATGAGCCAACCTTCTCTAATATTTCATAGGGACCATAGCAAGGATACTAAACCATCATGTAAGGTCTTTACGGGGAAAAATCGCCTATTAAAAGCGCATTTTAAATGTCTTCGATAATTACATTTTTATTTTTGAATATCCGCCTTTGGGTTACCTCCTGTAGGCTACCAGGTCCCATCTTACCTAGGTATCACCTAAGTAGCCAGATCTGGCAGCTCACTTCAGAGTACGTTAAACAACGTTGATTTTTACATTTCGTGAAGTATTTTGGTATGTTTTGTCTTAGATTAACCGGGTAGCACTGTTTTCTATATAGCTTTTGTGGTGAGATAAGACTCCTTTCCCAAAAGGAAGAAAAATCTATAATAATCCATCATCATATAGCAATACATTATCTTCTCAATATCACTCGATAACGGTAACAGGTCAGTCCGTACAGGTTACAAGGAAATAGATTAACAACATACGACATTTTCAAGTGTTAATTTTTGATAGAGAATCGTATTTATATCTTCATTATCATACTAAACTATGGTCTTCTAGATATGAATCCAACCAATACCGATATAGATAGATAAAACATAACTTGCTACCATAAATTTATAAGAGACAATATAGAAAGAAACGAATCTGAGTGGAAACCTCTGTCGAGAGAAAGACTGCTTGCTATTTTATGCAGACATCGGAGCTATGCAGGGGAACATTATTCCAATAATGGATTGGGAATGTTCGACAATGGAATACCACAGCGATGGATTCCATTTAAAGTATGCCCATTCTCTAACGGCCAAGTAAATCCAACAAGGATTGTCGAGCTCAGTGGAAGAGGTTTTACTTTCAGGCAGAAACAACCCTGTCGTCTTGTTTCGGGTTGTGGAATTATTATAAAAAATATCAGGCATCCAAAAACAACAAAAAACTCTATAAGTTAGAATTGAGAACGCATGGTAATTATAGTTTTATGACTGCTTGGTTCAAATTTGATACGCTACTTAGTCGGTAAAAAATTACTTAACTTTATGGTTTTGATACATTTTAAGTTATGTCTATTGATTATCATCTCTAAACTGGCCGGAACTATGAAAAATCCCATTGACATAATTCCGAAGCGAAGGGAGCAAGCACTAGGTCAAATCAAGGCGAACCACTGCAGCTAACGTAAGATTTAATTATTTTTTCATTCGAGAAAACACCTTTCTTTTGCATCTAAATATTCAAATGACCTTTCTGGTAATTGATTATTATAATTTTTTTTCCATCAATCAAGATTATTCTGTTATTAGCCTAAAGTTCAGTATCTTGGCCGAGGTGCTTGTTGTTGATGCAGACCAGTTGTAGATGAGGCGGCGTTCTCAGAACACATGATTTGTATGATTAGCTGTCGTTGCTCTGTCTTTTGTCTGTGATTGCAGTTATGTAGTGTGTAATTGGGGTTTAGACAGTCGTTTGCGCTTTACCGCTTACCGGCTCAGTCTCGTCAGTTCACAGATTACGATGTCGAACCGACAAACTAAACCGCGCGAGTCTCAATAATCAATAAATAATTAATGGTTGTGAAAATCACTTCCGAACATCTCGGACAAAGACTAAATGGCCTCGTGAACCACATCATCTATTTCTTGTAGCAATTTAGATTCCAAGATATTCATGAATTTAGTATCGCTATTCTTGGACACTTTCTGTACCAAACCTTAACCACAAAAACTTCAACGTAAATATATAATATCCTTAAATTTCAATTCATAATTCTCTATTTTTCCTTCTTCCAATAATTCCAATCCAATAATAAAGCTTTTGAAAAAAAATAACTTTATTCCTCTCAGTAATTGCTGTTATGCTTCTCTCCCAGTTATTGAAAGCCGCATTTTCTTATTATTAGTTCTCTCTCAAACGTAGTTGTTCCAATCTCATTACGCTACTTTCCTATAAGCTCAACCAAAAGTTTTTTTTACACTAAGTTTTATTATAGTTTTTTTTTTTATATCATACAATTGTCTTTTTATGTAAATTTAACTTTTCAAAAAGAAAATAAACTATTATTAATAGCTAAAATATTTACATTCTGAAAATGTAATAAAATCAGCTCGGACATTAGAAAATATGAAATTTCTATTGTGCAATCGCATAATTTTATTGTTAAGAATACCTTTGAAGCCTTCTTAACCATTTGAAAAAGTTTAAATATAAGGTGGATGGTGGATGACGAAAGAAAGATGTTATCTTAAGTTCTCCAACTTCTGTAGATCATGGCACATCTTACTTCTATCCTTTAACTATATCACAATAAGACCTGATGCAAATTACGTAGAAAGTTGTCCACCAATAGTTTGATGAAAACCTAAATTGTGTCATACTTCCCGTCATTGTATCTTAACCAAAACCTATTGGTCATAGTGGACTAATAATTGGAAATTTCAAATAGATCTGATCATTTTACGACCGAAATCGCGAACACACCGGCAGACTAAATAAGATGAATGCTGTTATACTTGTTTAGAAGTATATCCCCTCCCTTTTGAGCTAGCCATACTCTGTGAGAAGACTCACTCCAGTTAAAACGCCGATACTGAGAAAATAAGTTGCGTAACTTTCTTCACATGCCTGGATATGGTGTGGCGTCGGCATTTGATACGGTCGGAACTCCGAAGATGCTTTTAAGTTACAGAATCCAAACTATGCCTACCCTTTAAGAGCCACGACTGCTTAAGTGGTGAGAGAATTCAGAGTTCGCTCAGCTCAAGTATCTCAAAGTCTGATTAAGAGGTTCAAACAGGTAAAAGTAATAAAATAGACACTTATGAAGTATTTGTACAGGCAGTGACGATAGAATGCAGGAAATCCCAAGTGTTTAATAAGACTGAGATAAATTTCGATAGAAATCTTGAAGATTCTTAAAAATACTGTATTTGTTAAAGTACATGTCAATGGCTGAATCGCATTCTATAGTTCCCTTAGTAACGGCTAATCGTCGAACATGTTCCGCTTGAGGCATCGAAAGCCTCGCATGAATGTTGCATTGATATTGTGAATATATAATAAGAACTTATTATTTGAATCACTACGCTTTTGTACTTATCGTATTACTACGCTTGACATTATTTTTATGAAATCTATTCCTTAATATATAGCTCTAGAATACCGTGGATATTGTAAGAACCTCTCAATTGTCTTGAAACCCCCTCACACGTTTTTGATCTGATTGCTATTTATTATATTATTTCTAAGTGTAAAAAATTGTAACAAGAGCAAACAAAAGCCACTAAATCTGAAACAGACAAATAAACCTAAAAGATAAAATAATAAGAAAAAACAGACCAGACAGAAGACTGGGACACGAAAGACCTTGGGAGAGTGGGACCAACTGTAACCATTGATTGGGCTTCGCCATTTATAGGTAGGTGGGTGTCAGAATATTTCCTGACTATTGCTTGTAACTGTGTAACATTGATGCAATATCGATAATAATAATGTATTTTTATTACATGCATGAATAAAACTCACTTATCGCCATTAAACTCATTTATTACATAGACAAACTGCTTTTTTTAAAAAAAATGTTAAAACTATTTCTTTTCCAACCAAAGTCAAAAAATGCTAGTTCTTAAAACGTTAAATATTTTTATATTCAATTTGTAAACGTTTCTACATTAAATCAGTTCAAGTACGCCACGGATGGTGGTAACTAGTTTTCAAGCTGAAAACTTTGAACACTTGATCAGACCTCCTAATCTGAAACCATCCGCATTCAAGCTATCGGTCTTGACTTGACTCTAAAGTAAGTGTGAATTAAGCTGTAATAAGAGAAGAGAGATACCGATCCAACACTTGACTTCAATTTTGGACTATATACAGAATGCTTAGTAAATTTTGAAATTTAGTTTTAAGTTATTAAATAAATTTTAAATTCTATTACTATTTACTACAATTTTACCTTTCCTCAGTAAAACTAAATTTAGAATCATGTTATATTTTACTGGTAATTATGTAGTAAATATAGTAAGTATTATTTTCACTTGATATCACCTATTTATATAACAATGTTGGACTGATGTAGTCTCTATAGCTAACAGCTCATTTTAGTCTATTTCACAACCAACTGTTATTCAAAATAATAATAAATGCATCTACCTACATAGATGTTTAAGTATAGTATCCTCATGTATGGAGAAGAAGCACATATACACAGATCAATCACAACTATACCAATCGAGTTGAATATGCTGTGAAGGGCGGATCCATTTAGTCTTCTAGTAACCTTCAATTTTTGTTAGACTGATGGCCCATTGGCGAAACGGACCTTATATATATATATATATGTATATTGCGGGTTAGGGCTAAATAACATTCGTTGTATATTGGTTTTACCGGTGGAAAATCTGTACTCATCATGTCACTGTTCCGGAAGTATAATGACCCAACTGTGCAACAATGACGTCGCATAATAAAAGGCCTTCGTCAATGTATATATTCATGTAAATGTAACATATTCAAGAGTGACTAAATTATCCATTAGTCAGTTGTCCCTGCACAGGACTTAATTTAAAATTGATTACTCGATACAAAACTAATTAGCAAAGTTGCCCTCTTTCCCCGCTAATATTTTATGATAAATTGACTCATGCAGAGGACGAAAGAGAATTTATAGAGACTTATAGCCACGACAGTCGGTGGAGCAACTATTTCCCTACAGGCTCATGTTAAAAATGTTTCCGATTGAAACTACATAAAAAACGGAGCCAACCCTTACCAATCGCAGTTTTATATCCCTACCCGTTGCTAATATATTACGTGGTGGTTTTTTAATAATAAAACAAAATTTGCAGTCATAAACCTGACTTTCTCCACTCGTTACATATTATTATTATCATTCTTATTAGTATTGCCATTATTATTATTGTCAAAAGAGAGCAACTTTATTAGTTAGTTTTGTATCGAGTAATCAACAGCTCAACTGTTGACCGCATTTTCGTCAACAGCGTTATCTGTAAGGCTAGTGTACATTTAGTAACTTGATCATCCAGGAATCTAAGAAGCAGCTCAATTTTTTCAAATTTATGACAAATCCTTCTGAATAAATTTCTATCCACTTCCAAAGTATCCAAACTGTTTTTTTTTTTTTTGATAAACCTTAGAATGGTAAAAACAAAATTGCGATTCCAACATAAATGAAGGAGAAGCATGATTAAGAATGGGAAAAATAAACATCCTGGCGGCGGTTCGAGAAAGTTGCGGTTGGGGGCTGGCTAAATTTTTTATTTTCTCGCGTAAAATACAATATTTATAATATCGCGTAAATATATAATATGTAACTATAACGAGCCGAATGAACCGAGTCGCTAAAAGTGAGAAGATCGTTTATTCCATTGATTCAATGGCTGATTACGTCATGATATAGAATAAAGGACTTCTGTCTTTCAACTACATAAGATTTTCTAATAATGTTGGACCTTTGATAGTACTACAATTATTCTTCTAAAATCCGCGCTCCCCCACACACTTTTAGTTTCCATGTATCCTGCTATTTTGACAATCTCTTATTGATTTTTCTAGCAAAAAAACTAATTTACTAATAACAAATTTGTTAGTTAAAAAGTATTTCTAATCATAAAGAAGTAAGTGAAATAAAATATAAGAATTTTAAATATTTCAAAATATAATTAGTATATAGATATATGTTAATATGATTTAACTTAAACCTGTCATTACAACGGAGTTCTCCCAAACAAATTTTTTCGATTCGTCAACACTATCATAATCAAGAGCTGAGATTAAACATGGGTCCTATGCCACTACTAACTAACGCATTAATACCGAATGTCAAATATGAAGGTATTATGTGTTATTATGTCAGAAAAAAAGCTTAGAGAATAGTATACCTTATCCTAATATATCTTATCCTCAGTCAACGGAATACAATTTAGAGAACAAGGAATTTACACATTTAGAAGAACAATTACGTGCAAATAAAACTTTATTTTATACAAAATAATATTGAAAACAATAAAAAGACACATGTGAATGATATTATGATTTCAATTTTTATTAATGCACTGTCATATACACCGAGTTGGTAACTTTACTGTCCAATAGTCAAAAAAGAACTTGATGCTATGCTTATGGTAAGTCGATGCTAACGAATAAATAAAAAAAGACCTTTAGCATAAAACGCAACGGGATGTTTCTCTGCAAGTAATTCCATTCTTTATTCAATACCGCTTTAATAAATAATAAAGACCAGTCGAGTTATCTACGCCGTATTCTTATTTAATATTTAACATCTCCGTATTTTTAAGTGGTTTAACATAAAATTTGAATGAGAGAATCGGTTCTGAGGAAATGCTGTTAGATAATTATGGAGATCTCGAGAGGCTCAAACAAGAAAAAGACGTCTCCTTCGAGCGAAAACAAAAAAGTTTATAAAGGAATTATGAATTCAAACCTCGGCGAAGAGGAGATAAAGGGGGCCATTTGGTCAGGTGTACCGGAAATAAAGTATTCAGAGCCCCTAAGGGAAATATCACATATATCTCTACACAATGGAAAGATAAATGCACACAAGTCAGACTAAAAGGCAAAGAATATCGGTGCGGAGGAGAGGAAACCCCGGAAAAATATATTTTTGTGAACGTACAGGCTTCCCGCATATATCTATCAGCAGAAATTGTCGGATTAGAAAGCTGAAATTGGAATACATATACAAATATAAATATATTTTTTACCAAAAGTAAAAAGGATTTCGGAATATGGAGTAAAATTTATGCGTAATTAACTTCAACCTTGAATAGAAATCTTTATACTATATCTCACGAAAAGAACCATCCGAACTGATTGAATCGGTCCGGCCGCACATTTGTATGACCCTCATAAACGTAAAACCTATTAAACGATTTATTTGTCGATTTTAATAAATTCACTTTCTAAATCGACCTGGAATATTTATGTACCCTTGGATATCTATTTATCTTTTATGTAGATAACTATCACCTATGTGACATGGTAACGGGTTTTTTAAATTTGAATTATTTTTCCATGTTTATGCAACATGATGAAAGTTATAGTTTTAAATTAGGTACTAATTAAAATTAGTCCTGCAGTATTAGAAATATTATTAATTTATTTAATACACGTATATCGTCTGCTTGGAGCTTACTTACTACTCCAAAGTCACTTACTACTAATACAACTATTTAGCCTAATCACTCGCTGCCTTTTTATACTAATGCAAAATGGCAATTTTATCACTAAATCAATAAAAAAATTAAACTTTTACTTCCAATCAGATGATATATTTTCTGCCAAATTCAAAGATTAATTATGACGTATAAGAACTAAATTAAATCACTAGTATACAATTAATTTTTTTTCATGAATATATATATATATATATATATATATATATATATATATATATATATAAAAGTTAGGTCCAAGCACCGGTAGTGTCCAGCCTTAATCCCCAAACTTCGGGACGTCCCCCGAACATCCCGAACATTTTTATAGAGGATTATCGGATTAAATAAAGTAATCTTGTGAAAACTTTCAATCTGTTCTTTTTAGGATGTATGGTATCATAGGAGACAATACCAACGACCAGAACCGATGGAGGTACACACTCAATAAGTAAGAGAGAGACGGAGCATGACACCTGGGGAGAGTGGATCTTCAGGGGATGAGTCATCAGGGACGTCGGGAACTGAAGGAGAAGAAGCGAGGCGCAGCAGAAACAGGAGACAGACGGGGTAGAAGGTCGTGTCACGCAGATGGGAGCAACATGTGAAGCCTGAGGAGCGTGTCAGCAGAGAGGCGACCGATTCCTGAAATGTAATGCAATTCGGGAGAGGATGTGTGCGTTGCCAATAATTAGGGTGAAAGGAGGAGAGATGTGTCTGGTGGACACGGGAAGCACCAACCCCATCATGTCCCGCGGAGCGCTGGAGAGGCTGTATGGCGGAGAGAGGGCACTCCAGATCCAGGTATGTAATTGTAGTTTAATCACCTGCGAGGTAGTGGGAGAGGTAGTCATAGGGCTAAATAGGTGGGCGAAGAAAGGGGGAGATCTAAAGATACATATCGTAGGAGTACCAGGCCGCGGGAGTACCAGGTGATAGTTGGGTGCAACATGTTGGGGAAGGTAGTTGCACGTGTGGAGAATATCGGGGTAAAATAGAACATTGGGAATAGAACATACAAGTTGGGGAAAGTAGAGTATAAATGTCAAGGGACTATACGGGACGGAAGAGCGCGGATAGGGGCGTTTAATAAATCAGAGGGCTGAAGGGAAGGCCTGAAGAGGGAGTTTGAGGATATTTTGTACATAGAGGGAGACACGTAGGAGCGACTGGCAGGACGATCCACGAGATCCAGTTAAATCAAGAGCTCATGACATACGTGAAAGAGAGACGATATCCGCAGGCGCTACGTAGGCATATTAGAGAGGAGCTAGAGAGTCTCAAACGGCAAGGGATTATAGTTAACAGCATTTCGCCATATAACAGTCCTCTATGGGCAGTGAGGAAGAAAAATAGACCTGGGGACGAGACGGAGAATTGCAGAGTAGTTATCGACTATCGGAAGCTAAACGAGAACACGACCGACGAGAAGTATCCGATTCCCCGATTTGAGGACATATAGACTGATTAAAGGGAGCGGCGATATTTAGTACCCTAGATCTAAAGGCGGGCTATCACCAGATCAAGATGAGCGCGAACGACCAAGACAAAACAGCCTTTACATTTGAGAGGGGACATTATGTATTTACCAGGATGCCATTTTTACTGAAAAACGCCCCGATTACCTTTCAACGCCTCATGGATGAATTTCTGAGGGGAATAGAGGAGGCGGTATGCCAGATCTACTTGGAAGTTCAGTTAATTTTCAGCCGAACGGAGGCAAAGCACGTTGAGCACCTAAGAAGAGTATTTCAAAGAGTCCACGAATTTGGATTAAAATTGTCCATGGAGAAGTCTCTATGGGGCAGGAAAGAATCATTTTTTAGCGTCACAACATCTCGCGGGAGGGAGTTAAGCCAGACTCTAAGAAGTTCGAGGCCATTGGAAGGATAGTGGTGCCCACAGATGTAAAGGGGATCCGGCGACTTCTGGGGACGCTCAATTATTACAGAAGATTTGTGCCGGACATGGCAGCATACCTGGTGCCTATTAATAATTTACTGCGAATGGGGGCAAGGGTGGTAATTGCTCCAATCATGGAGCAGAACATCCGGAACGGTATGTCTAGCTTACAGGAGGAACCAATATTAGCATTCCCTGATTTCCACCAAACCTTCACAATCACCACTGATGCCAGCGAACACGCACTGGGGGCAGTGTTATCGCAGGAGAGGGAAGGTGGGGAGCGCCCGGTGGCGTACCCTAGTCGACGGCTCACAGAAACGGGAGTGCGGTATAGTGCCCTAGAGAGGAAGCTCCTAGGTATCGTCTAGGCTATAGACCATTTCTGCCCATATGTCTTCGGCAGAAAATTCCGTGTTCACACCGACCACAATGGGTAGGAAAGTTAAAGGAGTCCTCGGCACGGGTCACGAGGTGGAAAGAGTTTTTGTCCCAGTACAATATGGAGATCTTATATAAACCCGGGATAAATAAAGAGAACGTAGTGGCAGACTGGCTGTCCAGAGAGATTATCATTCGATCCACATCGCGACGTGGGTCTCGCCGTTCGAAATCTTCTTTGGGCTGCGCGGAAGACGGAGAAATGGGACAGAGACGGTAGCAGACGAGAGAATGGCGAGCAATAGCGTCGGGAAAATGTGGGAGTCCTAGAAAGGTTAAAGAGGGAAAAAACGAGACGAGAGGAACGGGAAAACCTCAAAGTCTGGGATCGAATGGGGGAACTTAAAATCGGACCTATCGACTATAAAAAACTAGGGTCGGATAGGAACAAAGAGCACAAGGAGGAACACAAGGTCGTAACAATTGAGGTCTACGGCTCCCTAAGAAACGGGATAAAGTCCACATAGAACAGTTAAAATATCCGCCAGGGGGGGAGGTTGTAGATCAGAAATGAGCTGGAGGGTCCTCGCGTGTATGGGGCGAGGAACATAAATAGTAATAGTTATGTGATTTTTCCCACTGAAGTATTGTGTCTTTTAGTCTCTGCTGTTACATTTTAGGAGTGTTTTGTTTATAACGGAGCGTATGGCGATGAGGATGGAATGGATATAGTTTTAAGGGTTTTGGCTTGTATGTAATGAGTGATAAGGCGGAGGTAAGCTAGTGTGTAAGCAAAATTCCGAGTAGCGTGTAACGACCATTGTATTCTTTTAGGACTAAGATCTTGGATTTTTGTTTACCTAGCAGCCGTAAGCATAGTCAAAGTTTTCTTTTATGTCTTTTTTTACAAGTGACAGTTGGACTTTAAGTTTCATAGGATTAGAGCTTATTGTAAGGGATTACATGCTGTGTACGGGCGGGGCTGGCCTTTGCTCCCCCGTAACATTAGCGGAGCGGTATTTGGATAGACTAAGACATCCGAGGGTTGACTTCAAAGTTTATTAAAAGGTGTTTGTAAACTAGCGGGGGGTGGGGAGTTAAGTCCAGGCACCACTATTGCCCAGCCTTAATCAACAATACAAGCTATCGACTCAATTGTTATGAGAGAGTTTTTATAGCTATAGTTTTTGGCATTTGCTGAAATGCTATTGCGAAGTAGGAAATGGAGGAAAATTTAAAATGATGTCTAGAAAAATGATCCGGTTTGTTATTTTCTTATTAAAAAAAAAGCTTTACATTTAATAACCTTTATTAAAGTAATGAATACAGAGATAGTGCAACTTGGCCTAGACTTAAGCTCCATTTGTGATGAGGAGATTGGGTTAAGATAAACTAACCATTTACCACTCATGGGGGGAAAAAATAAAATTTACTGTTATTTAATTGTTATTACTTTTTTTCGATAGCTACACCTCTTATGTGTTTCATGGGCAGGTGTACTTCACAGGTAGGTATCGTAACAGCCTTCCGCCAACTTTGATCTCTGATTAATTTTAAATGATAAAGTTTTCAACGCGTATTTACAAAGCTGTCCACTCAATTGAAAAAAGGCAGTATAACGCGTCTTATCTATTGAAATCATTTTAAATTATGATATATATTTCTTACAATGTTAATTTTAATCCGTATTTGTTTCCCCTTTCAGTTTCCTTCCATCATTGGCTATAGACTGTTCGTTTTGTTATTAGGCTGTGTGAAATTAAAATTTATTACTTATCATTGTGTGAAGTAATATTTAGGGACCGTAGTGTACAAAAACATTTTTGGGTCCTCGATGAGTGCAGTGAAAGGAGCAAGATACATAAAGTGCGAAACAGTCACATTGATATGGCTGCTTCCTCGACAACACTAGAAGAAATCAATAAAGCCTTCGATCCTGATAACGCTTAACCGCTTATCACTCAAGCTAAGCTCTCAAGATATCAGTATCAAGTCTTACGACACGGGTTCAAAAATATTGTTAGTTAGAAGAAATTACAGCAATCGATGTAAAAATGTTATCCCGGCCATGTGAATTAACTGAAACATCGCCAACAGCCCTTCTTCTAAGTGTGCTTAATCAGACGACGGGATTATCCGAAAAAAGATCTTCCCCTAAATCAGTTTAAAACAAATTTATTAGTTTAATCAAAAGTGTTTAACTTATGCGTAAAAATAAATATGTATTGGATTTATTATTGAATATAATTAACCCTTTTATTGCTAAGAACGCGCCTAGAGTGAAGATAAAATTTATTTTTAATTTTTGATAAGTTTTGATAAAAGGTTGGTATAACCACTAGATTATTAAAAAAATTATTAAATGGTCCAGCACTGGACATGCTAACTCATTCCATATTTTCATCAAGTTAATTATGACATATTTTTTAACTTTACTTACTTAACTTTACTTCGTTATAATTATATTCTCTCGTTAATTATTTGAACTTCTTGACCATCAGAAATATACAAACCGTTTTGGAACTAGTCTCATTCCATTTAGCATAGAATAAAGCCATGAAAACCTGAACGTCATATCAGAAGTGGTCAAGCTGTAAAGACCGCTAGAAGGTACTTGCCTCAACAAATGTATTTGTTACATAACGCCTAAGGTTTTAAGGTGCACGTTAGATAGATATGCTTGTGTCAAAGGGGTACTTCAGTACACAATCATGAAACCAATTTAAGCTTCCTTCTTTATTTGAAATTAATGTTACTATTTTCATAGTCCCGGGATCCATTTTAATGCAAAAGCTACTCGTATTCCTAGTGAGGCTCACCGGGGATCCAACTAGAGTCTCTGTAGTTGTCAGTCACACATAAAATAACTTTAGATACTGACTTAAAGTTTATTAGCGGACACAATAAAAAATAATTATTTGATGTATTTGTCATGGGGAAATTTTAAAGAATACATATGTACCAAGGTAAAAAATTGTGTGTCGCAATCACAGAACACTCCCTAGCGATATCAACACAAGTGGGTCGGCTATTTCAAGTATCTGTCTCAAGGTTGGTTCAACAGACATTTTGTGTATATTATGGTGAACATATATATATTTAATATTTAGTTCCATTTAATTACATTTAATTGATCGGAAAATTGTTATCCCAAGCAACGGTCGACTTCCAAAAGTATCACATATTAGGATAGATTTGTTTTGCACATCTTACACGGGAACAAACAAACAAAAAAAATCTGAAGTTTGGTCGTTTAATGTTTTTTTTTTCCCGCATATTTCCCGTTATGTCTGAAACAAACAAAATAAAAAGAGATTATTGAACATACCTTTACAAATTCCGATTATCTGTAATAAAATTTTACGACTGACAGAGAGACAAAGAGACGAAATGCGATTAAGGCGCTTTCCTCTCGGATTGGACAACAAGCCTAATGGCTTATAAGTGCACCGCAGTTAAATAGCAATCGCCACCTGCCATTAGTGGCACGCGACTGCCAAATATGCCCACTGCTATCTGAGCACGTACATATATAATTAGCTAGGGTTGGCACTAAATGGAAATTATTGCGGCCACCTTTCAGAACCGGAGGGCCCGAACGAACTTTCTCTAACTGCTCAGGTAGACGATATCCGTGCCCGCCCTAATTTTAATAAAAGCAAAAGGTTTCCTCAGGAACCTGTTTCGTGGAAGCAGGGGCTGCTCCTTAGACCTCGTCGCTCCTAGCGGTCCATGTTGGTTGTTCGGGCTCGACCGTTAGCAAATGTGCAGTCGGATCGTGAGCTAGCCACCGGGTCTAATTGCCTCAGTTCCGGATCTCATAGCGGGCTCACCTCAGTATTAGCTTCCGACATGTCCGTAAGTCTCCGAAGTGGAACCGAAGAAAGTGAATATCTCCACTACCTCTATTCAAATTATGAGTGTATACACTTAGAGCTTGAGAACGAAACCTGTTCGCTGTGTGCTGTTTCTCTAATTCATTCTGTTAATGACTTACAATCCACTTATATAACAGAAAATCACCTTATCATCCTCTTCAAAATTGGTCCTGAAGACAGGTGGCTGACATGTTAAAAAAATAAATTGAACGTTACACCAGATAATATATGACAACCTCAGATTGATTACTCGTCGTTCTCTTTATAATGAATTTAATTGGATAGTAAAAAAAAATTATTTAATTATTAAAAAAATAACATATTTTACATGTTACATGCTTTGCATGTAAACGTATCTTTTTGAGTATAAATATTTTGGAAAATAAAGTTGAACTTGACAAGGATAATGGGTATGAATAAATTGAACATACTATATGTTTGGTACCGGTTGTTGATAGATATAGTCAAATAAATACGCCTAGGTCTCAATTCAAAGAGTTGCAAATTCAAACATAAATATATTTCATAGTCTAGAAATTCATTGTTGTTTCAGAGATTTCTTTATCTATCAACAGAGCATTAAAAAAAGTTCTTTAATCGGTGAAGAGCATTTAACAGCCCACGTCCTCCAAATAAAAAGTAATCCTCCAAAGGCGGACGGAAAGCGCCACACGGCGACGAGTCCCGACTGCATCCTATGGATAAATGAGTTCTCAAGGATGTGTGATGGCAAAGATATGCTGTTTAATGCGCTTGTCGTTTAAAGAAAAGCTTATGAAGATAAGATCGTTGATTATTAAAACCTACATTATATCATCTTTTTCAGTCTAATACCTGATTGTACATAAAGAATAATTTACTTTTAAAGATAAATCGTCGTTACACATTAATTCAAAGTCAAATCTATCACCATTAAACAGAAACCTATGTCTCTTTAACTTTGTAGAAGTTGTGTGCTAAAAGCAGTCCCTCACCAATTTAAATACAAAAAAGGCTCCGAAGTTTCTTGAGCAAATAGCAAGACTGGCGTTAAGGTATATGTGGCTTTAATTGGTGGCATATCTGGTACATATTGAGTTTTAACATACCAGCGCAAAATACGGCGTGATTCAGCATACTTGTCAGCGCCAGGAAGAAAACAAGTCTGTCTGCCACGAGATCCGAGCTTGATAGAGTGAGGGAAAGAAGGCTTTAATAATAGCCCGCTCAAAATAGCGATTCTAATGGTTCAAATCGTAGGCCTAATATTGTTTTTTATTTATTTTATAATTTATCTTGAGTTATCTTATTTTTACTTTTTCCATCCATATCCCACCCCACTTGATTTTCTTATGTCTTAATATTTCTTAAGTCTTAAGTCGATTAGCTAAACATTTTTTATAGGTACTCGAAGGTCATTTTGAACATGCTCAGTAACCAATTTTTTAATTAATATAATAATTTTTCATTCTGGTTTGATTGGTATGTGATTCTGATAAACAGTATAGATAATCAAACATTACAAACGATATTATTGTAACGACTTAATATTACGGTTTGGGCCCCGAAAATTACCTGATATTGTATTTAAGTAAAAATGCAGTTTTGGAAGGATCAGAAAAGAAACCCTGATCGAAAAGACTCATATGCAGAAGAATATTCCATATTGAGGACTTGATTCAACAGCGATATAAACGAACTGCATTTCTATAGTTAAATTTCTATCATTGGCTCTCAAGTATTTGTTTTAAAGTTCCTTACAATGTCGGTTTGACCTGCTTTCCTTAATGTGTGTTCATGTCGAAAAATGGTAGCTTCTCAGTGAGACAAATTGCGTATATGTTTGAAAGGACTCTTTCAATTAATTGAAAACTTAATAATCAATAAGAAAAATAATGTAATTGTAACAATATTTTTTTGAAGAATATTCTTACATCTGTGTTACGTGAAAAAAAATACTTAAGTTTTACCCAGTCACCTAAAAGATCAAATTGAGACGTAGTAAAATAAAGAACCACCCTATTAACACAAAAACTACTCACATTACATCATCCCCCTCTCCCTTAGGCTTCTCAATAAAAGTCAAAGAAACATGGATAAATATGCGTAGGCATGTAAGCAGTTATGTTACTTTTGCAGATTGCGAATTCTAGAAAAATAATAAATAAAATTAAGAAATAAAAATATGCGACACACATAGTCAGATATGCGATGAAAGGGTTATATCATAAAGTGTGTTATTTATCACACCGCATTACTACTTGGGATTGCGATAGAAAACTTAAAGAGAAAAATATATTTTTTTTAAAGCAAGTAAAAAAAAAAAAAGGAAAAGGCGCTTGAGAGAACGGGTTTTCAATTAGTGGGATTTAAGCTTCATCAATATTTAGCCAATGTCGTCGAAAGCTACGTGGGGATTTTTCACCTCTCGATAAGAAAATTTCTTAATCTGACTAACTGCTGCCTTCGCGCTTCATCTTAGTATTCATTCCCTGTACCCTGATCTCGGCTAAACTCTCATTTCTAGATCCTCCCATAAAGCAGACTTAGAACCGGTTCAGTCAAGAACATGCTTGTCCGGGGGAAGAGGATAATCCTTATATAATATATAACAGGTTTAAATATAGTGTAGACGTTTGTATAATGAAGGTTATCAATAATATATAATTAATCAAAATACGTTGAATTCTCAGATCAAACTAATCCATGAAGATGTTGCGCTAGTACATGAACCACAATTGCTATAAAAGTGTATTAGAAAATGAATATGAGGCTGAAATTATCTCACTTTTAGCATTTATCAGTTCTAACAAGAATAGAAAGAATGGCCTATCAGATCTTGAACTGAAAGTATTAAGGATTATAGAAGAATGAAGAATCTAGAATCAGAAAAAGAAGCCAGGTCTCTAGTACACAAGCCTTTGGGATCTTGAATATTTTCCATTGAGTATTGGTTTGAAATAAGACAAAAAAAAAAAATTCACCGGGCAAATGAGACGATATAAAAAATGATTCCCTAGCCCAAACCGAGAGGCTAAAACGCCGGTGGCCTTGTGACCCGCTATAGATACGTGTCTGTCGGAGACCTGGCAATGGCCAGTTTTTCCAATCCTGTCCTGAGCGTCTGTGGTTCTCGGGCCCTGGTTAGCCACCACTGGCTAGTATTCGGTGACGTGGCTGATAAAAGGAGCGTGGAAGACTTCCCATGACTCCACTTCCGCTTTCGTATGCGAGGGAAGGGACAATCATGTGGATTTGGGAGGCCTCTGGGCTGTCTGTAAATACTGTATGAATGAGCGAGTGAATGAAGTAAATATGGTATGAATGAGAACATAATTACTTATTGCCCAATAAGGCAGATTGTAATTTTATCACAATAACGATTTTATTTGTAACTTTCAAAGCGAGAGGGTCTAATTTTGTCGTATGTGTATTATACGGAATTACTGTAGTGAGTATGATTTCAGAATTTATGTTCCGTTATATTACAGATCGAATCCTTGATGGACCTCAGTAATAAATTAAGTTTTCGCAAAATGCGTCACCCCGAATTAGCTTCCTAAAATTTGAGAGTTTGCTTTTGTAAGTTATGCGGATTTTGATTTCCGCTGGTAGCAATTATTTTCACTCACATAACTACAATAGACAAATAAGCTGACTGAACGTAGAACCCTCTCCAGTCACTAACAGCGGGAGCTCCGAACTGTCCGCTAATTGACAGACTGACAGGAGACCCACTCGCCCACCTCGTTAGCAGCCCGTGCCACATTATATGTAATACTTTCTGTATCATTCATGTTTTATTTCTTACCTATATAATTGGGGATTGCTGCTAGTTTGTTTATTATGTGAATGAGAACCGATGGTACTATGGCACCAGTTAGAGTAGGAACAGGAACAACAGTTAAGGACCAGAATAATGCAAATAGAACAACTTTGTATGTATTGTGTGTGTATTGAGCTACGTAATGTATTCTGTTGGGACATTTTTACATTTCTTAAAGATCAGATACTTTTTTACCTATAATAATAGAAAGGAAGGTTTTCTAACTTAAATTTCAGTTACTCTATGGTTATCATGTTTTCTGAAACAAAGTCCAAAATGCCTAGCTATTTAGTCACTTTACCAAATGTACTTCAGAATGCTTAAAAAGTTACAAAAACTGGGTTTGTGAGGTGCTGCAACGAGACAAAAAACGTTATGTGTTTCCGGTGAGACCTTATATCTCAAAAGGTATTTCAGGCTTAAAGGTTTTTAAAATTCTTTTCTCTGTGGATAAGGGCACAATAAACATTGTTAAAAACAATAAGTATTTTTTTAAAAATTACTTTTAAATTTTTAACGGGCATGGAGACTGGCTCGCACTCAGGCATATATATATATATATATATTTTCTTTCTAAAAAAATAACTTTGTCCCCTGATCCTTGGATCCAAGAATAAATAAATTGTGAGAGCCAAATGTGTTTTATAACCCTTCGTAAATATATCCTGAATATCACACAGTCGGCACAACACAAAAAACTTCAAAAGGTCTTTGCTAAATCATTAGCTTTAACAGGCTGGGACACAGTAAAAGCCAAACACCCATTGGATACGCTGGACGAAGATGGCAGATAATAAGTTAGGCCGAAACCAGCTTTCGCCCGGCAAAGAGCAGTTCGCAATTATTTCGAAAGCACCGTGTCATTCATTTCATGCAAGTCTCCTTTTAATGGGCAGGTCTTTTGCCTGGTCCTTCCCACTTTGTCCAGACAATCGACATTATAGGAGAATAAACATTACATAAATCACATAAGATAAGATTCTACAGTTGGCAGGGATCAATCTTAAGTCACCTGCAAGAATATTCAAACGAACGGCTGTTAATGAACAAACATGTTTTCAGATAGTTAGCACACGCTAGGACGTACTCTAGCATTAATATCACGGGTAAAGAAAATTAAACGCTTTATAATAAATTGTTTTCATTTAATACAATCTCATGAAGCGGTGCATTGGCCTCAAGTTATAAAGGCTAAAATGAAAGGATTTTACTACGATAACTTTCCTGATAATGTCTTCAGGTCTTTTTTTAAGTGGACTCGATCATTCGGAAAAACTTATAACATTAAATAGTGGAATAAATGATAGCTCGACCCAACAAAGAACAGGAAAAGTTAAGTGGATTCTTAACATGCTAAATAAGCCATTTTAAATAATTTTTGAATAAATAATAATTTCAAATGTGGTAGTTTTTTACAACTCCTATCGTCAGAAACATAGATGGAAAGATGAAAGAATATCTCCTGAACCTATTTGAATGTAGATCTTCTCTTTTTTGGCTCGGAATAAAGCAATGAAACTGTTTCAATGGAATTTGCAGATTTGTTTTTAAAGCTATGCATTTTTGTTATTACGATTTTAGTCTTTATAAAAATAAAATTTGAATAGACCAAGAGGTGCAGTACTGAATGTACAAAGGAAAACCAATGGTTTATCTTCCTTATAATGATTAATCTTATTACAGGTAAACAGGAAATCTGGAATAAAGCCAACATAATGCTGTGAGGAGCTGAGAGTCACCTAACCACAACACACCTACAAACAAATTGACAATCGTCGAGATGAGACATAGGCGTAGGTTAGAATGACATTGACACTATCTGAAGCGATAGAATAACGTAGTATCTCGAAGTAAGACCAGATAAGGAAGTCCTTGGTGGAGGCGAGTTGAAGTGGTTCGGTTATGAAAGTAGGAAGGGGGGCGACCTAAGAGCGACGTGGCTGCATAGTGTGATTAATTTAGTCTGAGTGCATAGAAAATCCGGACAGTGCTAGGGTGTTGGAACTGAAGAATGGGAGAGACAAACAGAGAGAGAGAGAGAGAGAGAGACAAGAGGAAAAAATGGTGAACGTCTTCACAGGAGGGACCGTCAAACTATCCAAGTTTTACCCCATGGGCAATATTCATTCCGTTTGACGGCAGAGAAAGTAAAAAAATAATTATTTTTCTAATCTCACTATCCCTAAGGTCGCTAACCCATTAAGTAAAGTGATGTGATCTCCCCCCCACTGGAGCCACTTTACCTTCCATCCTTACCTATGTATGCATGATCGCTCCGGGTCATCGAAGGTCTCCGGTCGTTAGCGGTTACTCAATGTCTTATGTAAGGTGCTGTCTCTGGCAGGGTATCCGATCTCTCAGCCGTCTTGACCTTATAGGAGGTTCTCATTCTGATTTTATAATCAATGACAACGCTATCAGGGGCGAACATTTACTTTTATCGCTGTATTACACCTACCGACTTCCTTAATGATTTTGACAAAAATTGAGCTAAACATTAAATTTCATATATATAATCTTTATTTTTTCGAAAAAATTATTTTATTTGGCCACGGGATTTCATCGTATTGTTAACGCGTCCATGACCTGCAAATTGAGGTATCATCAAAGTATACCTAAGTAAAGTATAGAAATAAAATCTTTTTTCAAATACTCCTTAACAGCGTAGCTTAACAATAACTAATACATCAAACGTCCGGGGAAATGTCCGTTTATAATTTAAAGCAGTTTTAAAGCAATTGTGACCCCCCCCCCTACCTACATGTATGAAACTTAAGTTGAGGCTCGGTTAGGAAAGTTAATGATTTTGCTTTAGGTAAAAGGCGATATACTGCCATAAACATGAGAAACTCACTTTGGAGATGTGTGAGGCCCTGTTACGTAGGCCGGCTGCGATAAGGGTAGATCGATGCTATGACGTTATAGCTCGCTACACGTTTAAGGGGTCAACTGCTACACACCTCAACTTTAGACTTCAATTTTATTTTTGCAATATGCATGTAACATAAAAGAAAGGTATTATCTGCAAGTCAGTCGACGATGACATAAAAATAACTACACGAAGTACTAAATTTCATTATATTATAGGAGTCAAACCAAGTTTTTTAAAGAAATAATGTAGGAACAATTTTGGTAAAAAAGAAACATTGAAATTGGTTAGAAAGATGTCGACTTTGACTTGACTCTTTGATATACTATATTTAATGTGTCCTGCAGTATCAGGAAAATTGAAAAATTAAATTATATTAAGAGGTTCTGATGTGAGACATGAGTGATGAATCTTGGCTAAACACGCTTTCGTCACAATTTATTAGTTTGCATACTTATTATAACTTAACAAAAAGTTAACAGCTCGGTTTGGGTTTTGGTTCAAAAATGTCTTTGAAACTTCAGAAGGCGGTCGATTATTAAAAGTGGAGTTCCTACCACCTGGTTCTCAATTTGTTTTACACAAATACATATTTATATTTTGTTCTTCTCTATCTGTACGTAATTTCTTTTATATCCTTCAAGCTATAATGCGCATAAGCCAGAAGCTTAAACCATGAAGCCGTTCAATAGACTATGGTTGTTGCACAGTGAGTTTGGTTGCACATTAGCTGAGGTTGAGAACACCCGTTGCATGCGACCACTGGAACTGACCAATAGGAGCACGCCGTTGCACTCCCGCCGGCGCCGAACCTGCGTGACTCCCGCCAGTTAGCTCCGGGGATGTGTCAGGGCGACCGCAATAGAAGCTCTATCTAGATTCATTTATCCTCTCTTCAGTCGGCCACAGCCTGTACAATTGCAATTAGTGACTCAGCAGCGGTGTCTAGATGTACTGACATATCCACTGTCGTTAATGGCAAAGAGTCTGCCGCCAATTGTCATCCATATATATTATTAGACATGTTTATTCATCGAGTCTAGTTGCGGGAGATAGTATAGATTTTTATGCAGTCGCGTTCCCTTGCCGCTATATGCAATAATAACGGACATAACGCTGGCCTGTCTCAACAATGTTCTAATCGTTTATTTGATTACATCTAAAACTATTTTATCTAAAGGTGATTTTTTTTTTTATACCACGTTAACGATTTTTAACAGCACTATTAAGCTGAAGGCGAATAAATAAGTATTTTACGATTTGAGATCGATTGGGCATAAACACGTCAGTACGAATCGATATTCGCAATCGAGTCGGCAGACATAACACTAACAGTAGAACCAGCAGCTCACTACTATAACCTCCCGTAAGGCATTTGCAAGAATACAATAACGATATCGAAGAGGGTGGCCTAAGAGGACGCAATACAGCAACTCCAAGGAGTGATATGGTTTCTTAAAATCTTCAGGGTGTTTTGCTGTTAAGCGTTTTGACAATGCTATAAACATCTGTAATTAATTGAGGATACCATGGATTATTTCAATTCAATTCAATAATAAAATTAATATTATTTAAGGAGATGTAGAGAAGTAAAAATGATAAATAAATTACAATAAAATATCTAATCGTCATTATAAAGGCATTCAACTGTGTCTATTCCAATTCATTCATAATCAAATTTATAAATTGATTTAAAAATTGCAATCGTTACGTACCAATAAAGTTGCGGTATACAAAGTATTTAATACTAATAATAATGAACCTATAATTTGACGAAGGTTAAAGTAAAATGAGTTAGTTAACGGGATTCGTTGTTACTTTCAAAGCTAGAAATCCTATTGTTTTACTGGTGAGAAGAAAATGATATCAACTTCCCTAAAGCACGAGTTAACGTCATGAATTAATGAAATAGTCGGCATAATAAAAAATATATTTTTTTTTATAGTTTTTGATAGGCCATTAAATGTATCAATATAAAATAACTATCTTCTCCCTTCAAATTAACAATTTAATGATTAATTTATAAGTAATTAGTCTTTGTTTTTTCAAACTGCTATTAAAAAGAGTCAATGTCACAACTTCAACTGAAAATAGTTTGTTTTTTGTTTGCATGGAGTTTCCATTTGTTGGACCCTTTGAAGGCGGATTCCTTTCCTTTCAGCCGAGAATGTTGTGGTCTGCTTCTTCTGTTGTTATTTTCGGACCAATTCTTCTATTTTATTCCATTTACACAGCCAAGCAGTTTCTAACCAACTTTATTTCACATTCATCGAGCTAAAAGTAATCTCCACCATACCCCAATGGCTATTGCCACCTGTCCATTCATCTAACGGTTACATTTGCAGTTAATAATCCCATTTTCGGCCGGGTGAGACTAGCTATAATTCAGAGATAACAAACGTCGTAAATAAAAGTTAAAAAAAAAAAAAGAAGCTATTACGCGCGGACCTCTTGGTCCAGAATTGGTAAAATTCGGTTAGGGGAGAGATTCGTAAACATAAATCCCGAGACCCATTTAGGGGACCAGGGAGAGTGCTTCGACCTGCCCCGCTCGCGTGTTCCAGCCAATCACCTACCGAAATAAAAACTTTTTAACAATAGGAGCGCCCAAATGGAGAGTTTTCATGACTGGTAGTTGGTGGGTTGTGGTGATTGGGGGTGGGGGTAATTGTTTAGTACTCTATCGATTCATCCCACTTCCTCGGGGATATTGTTGTCGATTTTATCTTAGATTTCTGAACATAAATTGCTTGTAATTTCGAACAAAATAGGAAAATGATCTTTTTTGCCTTCGATTTACCTCTAAGATACCGAGAGACTCCCTCACTTCGCATCGCTTTGCTGAGTCTCAGAATGGTTGGTTACCAAACCTTACCCACTCAGACCCCGTCATATAAGCTCAAACCCAAATCCTTCATCTATTTCTGCAATACAAGATCTTGTCTCGCTTCCTTCGAACGCATACACTTATCGAAACTCATTAACGTTATGTTCTTCCCTATAAGTTTTCAAATCCCAATTTAAATTTCCTATATCCTCGTAATCTACCACTATATGACTATTTCAAAAGTTACCTAATAGCATAAAGATATTTAAGAGTTAGCCAGCTAAAGGATTAAATTGACTAACAGTTACTTTTGAAGAGCTTAGTTGTAATTAGCTTTTGATACAATTATGACAGTCATCACTAATTATAACGGCTTTTAGTCATTCCGTTAAAAAAAAAAAATCGTAATATGTATGCACTGCAAGTATATGCAAAGTAAGAATGACGAACTGATTTAGTCATGGCTATCCTCAATTATTGGTTAAGTAATGTTTTGCCTTGCGAGAATAATTCCAGAGATGCTTCGTTACATTTTCTTTCTTTTGTCAGAGATGTTGATATAAAAAAAAACTATTTAATTTCAAACAGGCGAAGGGTCATTGTCTTGTATGTCTGTCGGAATCTACCAATACAGCGGTCTTAAATCCGCTCAATCGATCAACAATTTTAAGATCGCAAGAGTTAACAGATTGTTTACATTTAAAAACGGGCAAAGTACGAGTATGTGAAAAAAACAGGTCCAGTCTCCTTTATTTATCTCAAGTGAATTTGTGTTAAATATTATAGCAATTTCGAATTCCTGAAAAGGCTATGAACACAAACGTCGATGTTTGAAGGGCTTAGAAATAAAATTAAGTATCCCCGTACTGTTTTCACAAACAATTATAAATATTTTACAAACCACCGCAGAGACTCGCCCAGCTTCTGGGAAGTCACGCAGTACCAGTAAATCATATAAGTAGTATGTAATAAACTTTTATTCGGCAAAAATCGACAAAAAATAATTACCGACCACTGATCCTTAGATTAGCTTAATAAATTCATTAGTTTAAGTAAGCGACATTTTTATAGATACTTTGATATTCGTCTAAACTTTGAGCACTAGTACCGTTAATCTACCGTTGTTAATGCCACAACCTACATCAACAGGTACTTAAGGTACCTATACAGATATCCATATACACCCTGCAGCAGGTAGATGGTGGAAGGATAGCAGGACCAAGTGAGAGGCGGGACACCAGATAAAATTATTAAATGTATAATTGGGAGTGGACCTCCTTGGCCTGCCCAGCCCTCGCCGGCAATAGCACAAATAACTTACAGATAAAACACGACCCACTTCGCAGCTGCCAATAGCCACAAAAAAATACGCCCTGTAGCTACATGTCCGTCTGTATGTATGTTATTTCGGCATGCTAATATGTACGTACATTTGTTTAGTCACTATATGATAGATTGCTTTCTATATGCCATACATAATGACCAAGGGCGCTGGTCGGAGCACAGGTTTTGGGATCGTATTTCATCTTTGGGCAGACCCCACGTATGAATTCAGCCTTCCCATTAAGTCAGAGACGGGTGGCTACTCGTAGGTTGACCGTCCCTTCTTCCCGGTGTAGAACTGGAGGAAAATTAGAGGGCGGTGTCTTATAGTCCCTAATAATACATGTACTTTGACTCTTATTGTTTGCATTCCTAAATATCGTCGCTGTATAAGTTTTATTTTTCGTCTAGAAATATTTGGGTCAGACATTATACGATAGGAGAGTCAGGATATCATTATGAATTACTTAATGAAAGTTATATGCTCCAATCTTACCCACAGCACACCCAAAATTGCCTGGAAAGGTCTGTAATAAGGAGGAGGTCAACCATTTAAGGTAGTGACCAAGTTCAACCTTACCCAACCTCTCAATATATTCGGCTACTCTCTTGCTCAAACAAATCGGCTCGTTGACTACATGAAAATGTTCAATCAAATGGATCCTATTGGTAATAGTTCTGGCAGACGTTGAACGACAGAGATGAGTATGCCATTAGATATCGAATTTTACCTTTGATCGATGAATAGAAAATAGGGCTCCCAAGTATTACCAATCCAAAGTTCTTAGAACCACTGGAAATACCCTATTCTGGGTAACAATAAAACCCTCTAAACATTCCTTCTAAATTTTTAAAATGCCATACAAAAATATATACATTCTTATTCCAGAGTTCGCTGTCTAACTCCACACATCTGAACAAGAGGATTGGATAGGAAGAGGGTCGCAGATTGAAGCAGGGACAGCAAGTGATTTTAGAGTATTATAGTATTTATCTTAATAATAAGTAAACCTGTCTGTTTCCATATGTGTGAATTGTAAATACAGTGTGAATGAGCGAGTGGCGCAGTATTGCATATATGGTATAAATAAGATCATTTATCACAAATACCCATTGCCCAATTGTGGCTAATTGTAATATTATATCACATATAGATTTTTTCGAAAATATAAGTATGAGAAGTTCAGGAGGGAAAATCAATAGTTTTGATAAACAGTTAGGCACTTGTATGTTTCTAAATATGCCAGTTGCATAGAAAAGAAATACATTTTTTAAAATATAATATAACATTAACATCATCAATTTTTGATATTTTTTGTAAAATTTGAATGCAAAGTTGAGATGGTAGGTTTCTATATTATACCCATCATACATATTTTCTCTGGCTATAAGTAATCTAATAGCTTACTCAAGTACTTACGGCATGCTTCCTAAGAGATAAAACCCAAGATTATACAATATATGTATGCTGCAAACATACCATAATAATCAAGATGACTCTAAATGCAAATGGCGGCCGCTCTAATGGAACTTGGCATATCCCTAAAGGCCTTTAGTTACCACTGTAATTAACGCGAACCACAACCTCTAGGGCGAACATTCATAACCTTTTAGCGAGCTCTACATACCCTACAGTAGATTTTGAAATGACAGATTGAAAATCAGTGAATATATATTTACTAATAAACCCTTACAGCATTTAATGCGAAATCCTGGTATACATGAACTTGGGAATTGTTTTTTTCCCCCAACACCAACCATTAGGTCTTCACATTCGGGCTATCGCAGCGGAAGTGAGGCCTAACTCCTAGTTTGCTCCGGAAGGACAATGAGTGGTCCCATCTTACCCAAGACAAGGCAGGAGTTGCTTAGTGCCCGTTAGACAAGGAGGGCGGCGACCGACAAAATTCCGAACACTCGTCATTGCTACGTCCTGTGCGAACTTAAAAAACCCTATTAAAAAAAAACGGTGACTGCTTGTACTTAACTTAACTTCTTAATCGTCAAGTAATAAACCGGAGGCCATATCACCTGAACACATCCCATCGGCAAGAAGGAAACACGACCATCGAAGAGATAGTTAATAAAGATAGGACTAAATGATGCTATGTTAGATACAGGAATGGCTAGACCGAACCTTGTAAATGGATCTGGATACGGAGTTAATGACAGGTAATATTTTATATGGATTAATCTGCATCTTCGTTTCGCATCTTAAGGAGTCTAAACAATGCTAATTACACCGTGGCAAAGCTCTTAGCTTCCTTGTTGGAAATTGCTAGGGAAACATAGATAGTAATGTGTAAGCCAAGATCATCAAAATTTTATTGGATCTGAACATAAATCCGGAAATAATACATACATTTAAGGAATTAAAATGACTAGGATGCGCGGTGAACATCAATTACCAAACTTCAGTGAAGGATCAGGTATTCAACTAATAGAAGAGGACTGTCTCTGGAGCTGCTTTAAACGTCTGAAAATATCCTTTTAAATATTTATAACAAATTGTACTGATGGTAGAAAGAAAATAAACTCCAATTAAGTGTTAGTAACTAAAAAAGATTTATACGCAAAACAAACTTCCTGTACATGACGTCGACACGTTAAAGAATAATTTAAATCATGATGTTTCCTTATCAATTTCTTAATTACACTGGCGACATATCCTACAAATATCACGTTAACTCTTCATCGAGATTTCATCACCGTAATTAATTGTAAAGAAAAATCATTTTTTACTAAGAACAGTTTTTGCACTCATTACGAAAAAAAATCATTGTTATGATTATTATTATCATCGTGACACTTAAGCTACCACGACATTGCGTAAATGCAGCCATTACAAAGCCCAAACAAATTAGACTTCAGTAGTAGAAGACAAACCTTAGAAATACGTAATAGAAAAATATTATTTCGTTGAGATATAGAGTTCGGATATGAATATTTTTAAACTTCATTCCATTAATGCGGGTTCGAATTCAGGCTGACTCACTACTTCTTAGTATTTAATTGTTAAAACAATGATATTGCATATCCCTAACAGAAATTATTAATAAGAACATACTTCGTCCTACGTCAATAATAGCCTCAAATTATATTCTTCATACTTGTTGCCAACCACAACTTCTGGAAACTTAACCAACAAATATTAATATACTAATGATCTGTGATATGTATTTTTATATAAAAAAGTAATATTAATTATAATAACTTGTTCCCATTCAAGTCCGTTTCGTACAGATTGCTAACGTGAAAAACAATTCATTGAGTTCATGAAAGAGACACAAAATTACCCCTTCGGAGACATGAAATAATTGTACTGATAATAAACACAAGGCTTTTTAAGGTCAAGGACTTAATTTTCTTGAGACTATAAGATCTCCTCTAACTGAGAATCTAGCCACCATAACATAAACGTGACTTTTCCTTATTTTCAAAAGTTCGTATCAATGAATATTTATAATTAACTGTTAGTTGCTGTCATTTGCTAAAGAAAAAAAAATGACAGGGACGGGATTCAAATACGGGATTTGCCGTTGAGACACGGCAGTCGTTCGACGCGGGTTAGTCTAATTAGAGACATCTACACTTTAGGATCTGTGTTAGGCGTGTGAAATAAATTACATCTCATATGCTTAAAATTGTCTATGTTTACAAACTTTTAAAAAAATTGAAAAGAATAGGGTAAGAAAAAAAAAACATTAGTTAATGTCATCTTCTGAATTAAGATGGGTAACATATATTTTAAAAGATGTAATCTTATGAACAAGTTAAAATGTCTAAAAGAGGAAGTATCGTAGCTTAAAATATGTTGCAAAATTGCAAGTAACCTGCGTGATACTAAGGATAACCTCTTGAAAATTCGACTAAAAAATTGAAATTTACAGTTTGTACCCTGCACTTTTTAAGGGAAAAACACATAGAAAAAATAAGTTTTTTAGCGACTTAAACAGTTTTTTTTTTTTAATGCCTCCTTGTGTGGTTTGGAAGGTTTAAGTTTACAAGGCAAGGACTTGTAAATAAAAATATAAATAATGACACATCACAGACCGGTTTTTAGACTATGAATAAAATGGGAGTTATCCATACCAAGAGTAGGTTGAGAACTCGGACGACAGATATACACAGCAGACGACAGACAGCAGGCACTGCAGACACACTAGGTACTATAGATTACGCACTATATATATATGTACTATACACGACGATATGTATGATACATAGAGAAGGAATGGCTACAGATCAATACAGTCGGTCGAGTGAGTAGCTCCTGGCAGTCTGTCTACGCTAGCACCACTGCCACCCTGCCGGCCCCCACCACCGCCTCTCCCACCCTCCCCTCTCCTCTCCTATATCTGTACAAGTATACCTATGCATTTTAGTATAAAACCTTGGATCAGTGGTCTCGACATTTCATTTTTTGAAATTTCCATAAACCAAATACGAATGATGGAGGGAATGAACCATATAAAGACATAAGCGGGTGCGGGCGGGGAATCCACCCGGAAACTCTCAGACGAGTTTTTTAAATACTTCATTTTATTAATTCCGGTCACTAAATTCACCTTTTTTCTCAAATGAATAAGATTATAGATAGTTAAAATATTTAGTACAAAACGCCGACATTAAAATTAGCACGGAAGAACAAAAAGGGGGGAGTATTTTTTAACAATTTTTTTTATTGTAGCATTTCTACATATTCACTTATTTAATGAAAATCATGAGTAGTTTTGATTTGTGAATCGAGAAAGGTGAAAGTAAGCTATAAACGACTTGGTGTATAATACAACGTAAAGGAGTAATAATGATATGAATGTGACCTTTTATCACAATTATCTATTGCTCTTCAAGGACAGATTGTAATTTTATTCAAATAAATATTGATTGCGAAAAAAAACATCAACGTCAAACAGACAATAGAAAAATATCCAGTTTGTTTGAAAGTAAAACTACTTCCACTCCCTTCGCTCGTAATTATACTACGTGCTCGGATTTATTTGTGCTTTATTTATGCAAGCCCTAATAATTCCCAGTTAATACAAGAAAGGCATGGTCTCCTAAAGGTAGACACCAACTTCTATTCATGAATGGAAATTACATAGATTAACTTTCCATTAAACAACATTATTCCCAAATCTTCAGGGAATCAACGAACAATGGCTCTTTTGGCAACAATTACTTTATTTAACAAGCGATTATTTAATAGTTTATATTTTTGTTTTTATATTATTCAATATAATATTATTATTTTCATCACACGAAGCAACGAAATCTACTCCCAGGATTTATTAATACTTTCGCTCACATGTCTGTCAGTCAGACTGTCCATCAGGTTAATAGTAATCATACGATTCCTGTTTTACGAATACTTTAAAATTCAATAAAAACATGAAAGGACTCTTTGTATAATTAATTACCTGTTATTTATGGTAATGTTTTCGTATCAAATTGAGTACAGTATCAAAAATTAAATCTTTGACGTTGTCGGAATTACCACGGTCATCGTAAAGTCATTATAAAGTAACTGCCTTCATCAATATCCTATTTAACGTTTTTTTTTTGTTTTTTTAAAACATTTTATCCTAAATTAAAATTCAGGTTGATTTTATATACCACCTAGAGCTATGATGTTAATTTTTAATTTTTTTAGGCTATAAGTATTGCATATTAACGCAAGGTTATTTTATTAGGTAAATAAATTGATTTGAATAACAAAATATATATATATATATATATATTGTTCACTACCCTATTTCGGTGTCATAGATTTTGGTTCACAGATGTAACCATTTCATAAAGAATAATCTTCGCTTGATTATCAATAGATTAACGAGTGAAGTAAGTAAAAACAACATATAATTAATTACCTTCCATTAAGTCGACATTTTTCCAAGAATATTTAGCGACTTTATAATCTCGAATAAATTAAAGATTTTATCGTGACCTTATGAGGTAGCTACGCAATTGCAATATTTTAATAAACGATAGGCAAACATGTTATTCAGTCCCAGACGCATACAAATATCTCGACTATAAAATAGAGTTTCTACACAGCGCGCATTCTCTGGAAATGAAAGCAATAAACTGCCCTGCTGGACTAACTTACATAATGGCTCATACATGCAGCAATCGGTCCGCTAAATCTTTACTTTACGACCTCTCTCAGACGAGAAGGACTTAATTATAAATTAAAAGGGTTTAATTGCAGAGAGACAAGCAATAAAAATAAATCGGTGGATCCTATGTTACATAGTCAGTCCGACTATTCCAATGACTCTCTGGTCATTGCTTAAGTCAGCAAATATATATTTCAGTTACTAACAATCTAATTGTAGTCTAGAGATTCATGGGATGAAGAGAAGGAACAATACATATATAGTAAGTTCAAGCAGGCTTCTACAGCATGTACAATACCTGGGTGGGTGGCGCTCTCCGAGTGCTGATCCTAGGAGGCAATCCCAAGGTAAAGGACCTTCGACCTTTAGAACGCAATTTATCAGGGCGGTTTGAAACCCATTTCCATAACGCCAGCCCAAAATAAAACAGGGTCTTAATGTTTAGACAAGCACCGGCAAACGGCATATCCACTTCTTAAACGACTAAAATTATTTTACATGAATTTATTTTATTTGTTTTAATTATATATAAACAACGAGCAATAAATATATATATATCAAAACAAATCCAATTTAGACACTATTGCTTAATATTGACATTCCAATAGATTAGCCGGATAACAGTATAAGATCGTACTACAAATCTATAAATTAAATTAGTTATATATATATATATATATAGTATGTTATGACTAGTGGGAATACAATGTTAATACCACAGGGCCTAATAATAAATTGAGGTGAATGAAGGTCTACTTGATCCAGGCGACGCGAAGTCGATTAAGGCAGGCTTGGTGTGGAGGGTAAAAAGAAACGTATTATACCTAATACAGGCCGATGAAGACACCCCATGAGCAGTAGTAAAGGAAAGGTAGAAGAAGGCATACGGGGGCGGCATATGGACACCGGAGAAGGATCTTTCAGATGTTCCGGGAAACACGACGATCGAAACATACAAAAGTACAGTAACTGTTGGCGCGGTACAACAAGATTACACAAAAAATGAGAGAAACAGTGGGTAGAAGCCAGGATGGCATTCTTAGCAACCATCTTCAAGGTACAGCTGGCCAGAGATACGCTGATGAAGCAAAATCTACCGGGGGATCGGCCCTTCGTCGAATGCGCTCAAGAGATGATGGACGCTAGCACCCGCGAGGAAGAAGTGCAGCTAGAAGCCAAGGAACCAGGTTGGACGGGGATGACATACCGTAGGCCGAGGATGCAGCAGCGGACTTGGAGAAGAAGAGAAGCGCATTATGAGGAGAAGAAAAATACGGTGGCTAAAGGGAAGAGGACAAGCCAAGGAAGAGCTAGAACAAGTGGAAGAAGAGAGGACAGACGATGTCATGGGTGTGGGGGAACCGGACATCTAGTAGCGCAGTGCCCGCGACGAAGTGTTTCGAATGCGGAAGGGAGGGGCAGATCGCTCGACAGTGCCCATATATGTTACAAAGAGATGAAAGATACAGACCGGAACCAATGGAAGTTAACGGCCAGAGAGTGTGGGGGAGAACTAGGGCCCCCTCCGAAACGACCAAGACATCGGGACCGTCAGAAACGGAGGAAGAACCCAGCAGCAGCAGGAACTACGGAGGAGATGGCAGCAGGGCACACGTAGGAAGCAGACAGCGTGTGCAGAAGCGGGGAAGAAAATGCAAACGGTGGCCTGAGGGGCGGGCCGGCAGAGGGATGACCGCGCGTTAATCAATTACAGTGTGGGAGGAGACTAAGGCGATATACCCATAATCCGAGTGGCAAGAGAAGTACGGTGCCTGGTAGACACCGGATGTACAATCCTCAGGAGGAAGGCGGCGGACAGATGTGTATCAGCGAGGGAGCACACGGATCCAGCCGTGCGCGTGTAGACTGATCATCTTGAGAGGGCCGTGCGAAATCGAATGGGAGGCGGTAATGAGATTGGATAGGTGGACGGCCAAGGAGGAGAGTTTGAAAGAACACGTAGTTGGGAGGATGCCGCGAGAATACGAGGGAATGATCGGGTCGGGAAGCAAGAGTGATGTACAGAGAGGGAACGTGGTCTATTAAACAGGGGAAGAAATCATACCGTTGTATGGAAGCCGCGAGGGATTGTAATGCGAGAATTGCAATTAATCGAGAGAAGGACTGGAGAGAGTCGATTAGGAGAGACTATAAGGTCTCTTCAAGGTATCTTCTTCAATCAGGAGGACAAACTAGGAGTAACGGGGGAGACGGTCCATGAAATTCGCTGAAACAGGAGCACGTGATATATGTGAAAGAGAGGAGGTACCAGCAGGCGCTGAGACAACACATCAGGGAGTAGATCGAGGCATTGAAAAGACAGGGTATTGTGGTGAATAGCACGTCACCGTATAATAGTACCCTGTGGGTAGTAAAGAAGGAAGGGCCACGGGGCGAGAAGAAATACCGAGTGGATATCGACTACAGAAAGTTGAACGAAAATACGGTAGATAAGAAATAACCCATCCCCCGCTTTAAGGATATCCTAGATAGATTAGTTGGGGCGAAGAAATTTAGCACTTGGGATCTAAAGGCGGGCTACCACCAAATCTGAATGCAACGACGGGATCAACATAAGATCGCATTCAAATTTGAACGGGGACATTATCAGTTCACAAGAGTGTCGTTTGGATTAAAGAACGCGCCGATTTCGTTCCAGCGGCTAATGGACGAGTTTTTGCCGGGTATGGAGGAGCCCTTCTGCCAAGTCTATATGGACGACTTACTGGTTTTAGCCGTAATCATGCAGAACACGTAGAACACTTACGCACTGTGTTCAACCGCATTCGGCAATTCGGGCTGAAACTGTCTGCGGAAAAGTCGCTTTTACGACAGGAGCAGGTAAACTTTTTAGGCCATACAATCTCCAGCGCGGGAGTGCAACCAGACCGCAGTAAAGTTGAGGCAATCCAGCGGACGACCGTCCCGAAAGATGTAAAGGGAATTCGACGACTACTCGGGTCCTTAAATTACTATCGACGCTTTGTCCTAGAAATGGTGGAGTACCTAGTGCCCATCAATAACCTCCTCAGAAAAGGACGGCATATGGTGATTACACCAGTAATGGAGCACAATCTACGGCGATGCAAGGAGCGGCTGCAGGAGGAAACGGTATTAGCCTTTCCGGATTTTCCCCGCAATTCACGATCACCACCGACGCCAGTAAGTACGCATTGGAAGCGGTACTCTCACATGACCGGGCTGGAGAGGTAAAACCGCGGGGAACGCACGCTAGCAGGCGCTTCACTGATCCTGAAAGCCGGTACAGCGTACTCGAAAGATAGCTGTAGGGAATTGTAGGGGCAATCGAACACTTCCTCCCTTTGTCTTTGGCAGGCGGTTCAAAATCCAGGCAGATCATCGACCCCTGCCATAGGTAGGAAAAATGAAGGAGTCCGAATTACCCGCCGAAAAGAGTTTCTCAGCCAATGCAATATGGACATTGTATATAAATCGGGGCGGGAAAACGGTTGGCGCGAGACAATCTCGATGTCAAAGATGTGCTGGGTAGGATTAAAATTGGAAAGATCGTGTAGCGGAAAAAAGGATCTGACAGGGTCAAAGAATTGGTGAGGTACGAGGGTCCTCTCGTCATAACAGGGTTCTCGTCATTCGTGAACACAATACAGGGACGATAGAAAGCATAACACCACATATCAAACGGAGGGCAGTTCACGTCGAACAGTTAAAGTTTCCTGCGGCGGAGCCGGAGCGCCCCACCGGTAAAATCTAGTTAAATTTTGTTAAATTGCTGGTTACGCGCAGTTAGCATATCAGCCCAAGTAGAATATTTTTATTTATTTTTTTGTTCTGTTGTATATATCTGGAGGACGTTTTTTTACGGAGTGCAATTACACCTTACCGTGAGACATGTTTGAGGAATCACAGACCAGGAATAGGTCGGGCGCCAGTGACAGAGCCAAGAAATGGCCGGTTTATTGTACTACACACGCTTCGAAATCGGTTTTAAATTGGTACTGAGAATACTGTACTCCTTCGTGCAACTCGGGGAGGCACCAGAGACTGTTAGAAAAAGGCTTGCTGAAGAGAATTGAAACCCTCAGAGATCTGCATCAAGGCAATAGTTCACTAGGGGACATCGTCGTCTGATTTCGAACGCCAGGTTGATAATGGCACTTAAATACTGACATTAATATCAAATCAGATAGAGCCTGTATCGAAGTTCTTGTCTTATGATGCTTTTATTATTTTGATAAGCAAAGAGTTGTTGTACCTATATAACTGGATTCATATTTTATGTTTCAAAGTATTTCTTGAATGCTTCTATTTATTTATTATATTATTAACACCAGTACGTTTAAAGAAGAAAAGGGGTCATGAGAGATACATGGGAATTAAGTGTTTAGTATACGTGCTTATACTGTGGATGATCGCTAGACCTCACAGTTATAAGTGTGTGCAATTGGAGTGGAATCTCAATTCTGTTGGTTTTGTAATTGCAAACAATTTTAATTAATTCTCCAAACCAACAGCAGTATACAAGCGGTAACAAGTAAGTGTATATTGGAATAGGACATTAAAAAATGTTATTGGAGATCAATGGGTCTATCAGCTAATTAGTGGAACTGGCTTACCCTTATATAACCAAGAGCCCACCCGCTCTTTTGAACGCCACAAGTGACAAGCAGGAATTTAAATTTTTTTCGGAAACTTGAAGTTTAGAACGCTTTTGCTGATTCATTCATAAAAAGGCGTGAAGTGTGGTACCCCTACTAATTCATTGTAAAGTATGTATAGTACAAATATTTACAAGCTAATGAATGATACGACAATCTAAATAGCCAGTACTAACCTTAAACTAACTGAAGTGATAGTAAGTAGCAGCTAGAGTCATTGCATTATATATAAGGCGTGAAATTGAATCGGACAAGCTGCAACATGCAGGAGGAAAACGAGAAGCTCCTGATGCGATTAAGTTTGCCAAGCTTTTAGAGGAAGATTCGATTTGCGAGGCTCCTCTTGTTGAGGTTGTGGTAAATAATTAGGTGCTCTCGGAGTCTATCTCAAGTCACAGAGGCTGCTATCTGCGAAATGGCTGCTCTATCATTATTCTATTAGGTAATAATGAATTCCTATTGATAGCAAAGTGGATAATTTCTTGGATGTATATGGCCTCTCGTTTGGGTTTTCGTTGAATTCTTCAGATTCAGGAACCCTCGTTTTCATCCGTTTCCCTGTCTGTCTGGTCTTGACTTTGTTGTGCTAATTCAAGCTTTGGACAGGAAGAGACATGATATTGAACAAGAAGGTCTCGTCATATATAAAACAACGACAAAAGGGAATCAAGCTTTTTAAATTATTTGCATGTGCCATTTTTGGCCAGCAACAATTCCAAGAGGTTGACAACATTCAGTCTTTACTTACTTAAATTTATCACACAAATTGACAAACTACTTGACCAAGGAAGTGGAAATCTTGTTTCTTGTTGTGTTAATGACAAGTACTGACATTACGTTTTATTCGAATAATTTATGAATGCACTCTGTAACGATATTTAAGTTAAGTAGAAATAAATTTGAAAAAATGAATTATAACTGTCTACAGGAATGGGAAACGATAAAAACTGATGTAATAAAAACACTATTCTGGTTTCTATGTACGAACTAATTTCTAACTAAAAAGTACAATGAAATCCTGCGAAAAACTTGGGGACAGGATGTTAATGACACCTTTATAATTAGGACTTCTTGCAATTATATGCAAAGAGAAAACAAGTTGGGTGTTGTTAATCAGCACGTAGAAGTAATTTGATAAATTACAATCATAGAAACAACAATTTTTTGAAATTGAAAGTAATTAATTAATAATGATTCTAAATCATATTTTATGAAAAAAAGCTACATTTCTCACGTCTTTCTAAAGGCTTAAATGTAAAATTCCATGTCTCTAGCTTGAACACTGGACTCAAAAAAACTAGAACAGACATATACAAATCACTGCGATTTAAACTATCCTTTAAATTGTTTTACGATCAATAATAAACGTGCATATAGTTTTGTGGAATTAATAAAACAGTCAATAAGATACGAATGCATCGAGTTTGAAATTATGATCAAATAAAATTCATGACCTTATCAAGATATTAAAATTCTTGGGAGTCATGGAAAAGGTCAAACGTCAGTAGCTACTTATTTAAATTCAATGATCCAGCTGAAATGGATAAAATACAAATGTAATCAGGTCTAACCCGAGAAGAGGAGAAAGAGAAAATGAAAGTTGGAAAACTTTTAGGAAAAACGCGTCCCAATTTTCTTCACTTACGTGGTAGAACCATGTGAAGATTTGACTGGGTAGGGGAATTAAAGAATGTGATAAAAAATGTTATAACTGTTCGTGTAATTTAGCAACTAATGGGCGATTTAATATTGATTGTTTCGTATCTAATTTACGTGAAATATTATTAAAACATGCATTGCGTCTGATCATCATGTATAGTGACCGTTCGTCTGCCTGTCTCGGCAGTTTTCCAATCCACCTAGTTCTGACCGAGGGTTCGTTACCTGTTTTTTTAAAAGCTATATATATATGAGGTAATGCCTCACAAGCATATTCTAATAGTATCTAGAACCCAATGCTAGAAACATGCCCCTTACATCGACTAAAGCCATACAAATCATCCATAATGCATCATAGTGCCGACAGTTCTGCTACTGGGAATACCCAGAGCAGATATATACCGTGAAGGACACTACGGTGAGGATACATGTGGGTTGGATCTCGAACCTATTCCCTCTAATCTGTGGAGTTTCTCAAAGAGCGGGTTTTGTCTCCAGTTCTTTTAACATGTACACGTCTGACATTGTTGGAAGAAACTACTTTTTTTTAGTTATTGTTAAATTCCTTTATTGTGCTATAATTACAATCTGCCTTTTATAAGGCAATAAGTAATTAAGATAAATGCTCTCATTCATACCATATTTACAGTTCATCATTCACTCGCTCATTCATACAATATTTACAGACAGCCCAGAGACCCCCCAAATCCACCGCGAAGAGAAAGCGGAGTCTTGGGAAGTCCCCCACGATCCTCCGTCAGCCGCGTCACCGGATACTAGCCAGTGGAGGCTGACCATGGAAGAAACTACTAGATAGCTATTAAAATCACTTTCGCTGACGACATTGCGGTTTACAACAGCAAGATGAGTGCAAGAAGAGCTCTTACATAGGCCGAGTCAGTTTGTAACGTAATCAGTGACTGACTGGGTAAGTTAAACATCAGAGTAAGTTAAACGCCGGAAAGACCGTCTGCGTAATCTTCCCCTTCCAAAATGGGAAAAAACCTTGCCAAAATCCTATAATATAGGTTGTATCACCGGTTTTCTTAATGCACCAATCCATAGAAACAAACTAGATAAAACACAACAAGTTTTACCGGCTTTCGCTGCGTCTGAAACTGATGATTTTTAAATGTTTCCTCCAGCCAGCCAATTCTTCCTGCGGAGGCCCAATTTATACTTACTTAACTGAATGCACAGCCAAAAGTCTTAAACAATTTCATAACGGTATCATAAGAAAAGTGGTCAGACATACCTCCCTCCAGAGATTAAAGAAAGCCGACCTGCACCCGATGCCTGGCGTGGTGTCGGTGAAAGAGTTCATCCACCGGAGACAAATCAAGTTTTTTGACTCGTTACAGCACCTGTAAACTTTGTGTTTAAGACTATGAACCTACCACCCTTCTCGCATCAATGACAACAGGCTGTCTGGCAAAACTTGGGTAAGTTAGTTTGTTTAGATTTAGGTTAGTAATGTATTACACAACTCATTCTTAAGGGGAGAACTATCACATTCTCTGTTCACACGCTATGTATTCTGTACATCAGCCTGCAATAGATAAATGTTTGTTCACTTTATAAATTATACAATATGTAGCTACGCCACAGTAAATATAATAAGCACAATGTGCATTTATGTAAATATTCCTTTATACGGAATATGTAATAATCAATCTGTATATATTAAATAAAGGGTTTTGATACAAAAAAAAAGTGCATCTTAGTGACAACCGGGATTAGTCAACATTATGTTTGGAACTCGATCTTTGCCCATCATGCTATTTTGCTTTAGCTCTTTACTGTAGTTTGGCATAATTGTTCACTTCTCGAATGATCGATAAAACCAAATCATAAAAACCAATATAGGTCAGACAATTTGATATATCTGTCAACTTTGCTAAGATTATCTAAATAAAAGTAGTGAGTCTCGGAAGCACGGAAGCTATAATATATAGTATATTTAAAAAAAACATTGTTTGAGGTCAATAACCTATACGAGATGTAACCAACGACGAGAGCATAGCCCCTTTTCTCCAGAACCGGCCAGGGCTCAAGAGGCACCTCAGACACACATGGGGTTACAGTGTGGTACTGTGGGTGGTTACAGATAGTGTTTTATAGGACACGAGGTATATGTATGTAGGTGCATATGTATGTAAGCAACCTAGCATAGATATATCAGTACAATCCACCAATGGTTAGATTTTCATAGACGTCGGAAAGTCCATATCCTCCCAATATCTTGGACCAAACATAGTATTTGAGACCAGCGATGCCCTCATACCCCCTAGATGCCCACAATCATATACCCACAACAGCAAGAGCTATTTACACATTCTAATTCTGTATCGGTGTTAATGGGTTTAGTTCAGTGGAATCTAAATTCAGGTTTAATGGTTATCTAAAATTTGCTAAATGTGCTCTCCGGAGAACGCATTCCAAACTTCATTAGATCAGTTAAAATTAAAAAAAAGTTAATCAACTGAAAATGATATTTTTTAATATCTAGGACCATCAGTTTATAAAATTTCAAAAGTTTAAATTTCCTCCTTCTCCCTGTTTTATAACTACTAGTAAAAATATTCCGGATTACGTTAATATCAATTAGTTTTTATGAATAAAAATTTACTAGGTTAACATAAATAGGAAAGAAAATGACAGCACCTATTTGTGATTTCGACGCTGAAGTCCAGGAGCGAACAACGTCGTCGGCCAGAAGAGGAGAAACTAGCAACAAGAAGCGGCCCAGCCAGAAATTTGAGGCCTTCACTCTCTTTTGCTGATGTGGTTCGGAACAGAGAGCAGTCACCAGCAATGCCCACTACTCGTCCGTAAGTTCCTCTTCCCCAACATTCCGTTCATCCCGTCAACCAGCAAACCCAATCTCATCCTCAACCACACATCTCGCATATTCCTCCACCTACAAGCTCCTCAGACCTCACTAGTCTATTAACGTCATTCCTTACTGAGTTCTGAACCCTAATTACCCCTCTCATTTACCTTCCTACAAATCTTGTCTCCTACCTTATCCCCGTTAAACAAAAACCATAAGTGGATCCTTTCGACTCCTTATCCATTCTCCTTTGGAATGCGAATGGTGTTCGCACCCACACTAACGAACTGACAGCATTATTCAACGAAAAGGACATTGACGTAGCTCTTATTACTGAAACAAGACTTACGAGTTGACAACCATTTACCGACAGTACCAGACTTATCGAACTGATCACCCAGATGGAACAGCTCATGCAGGTACCGCTTTCATTGTCAATGACTTCATTTCTCATCACATAGTTCCTCTGGTAGCACATGATTTCCTTCAGTCCACTGCAGTGTCAATCAGCACCTTCCCTTTCCCCCTTACTCTAGCATCAGTGTACTGCCCTCCCAATAAACCCATTTCCGATTCCCAATTCATCTCCTTTCTAGACTCCATCGGACATCGTTTCCTAGTGGGTGGGGCGTTTGATGCGAAGCACCAACATTGGGGATCAAGATCCACGAATACACGAGGACGTGCTTTGCTGTCTGCACTCACACGGAAACATTGCTCCACTATATCTCCTGACACAGTCACCTGGCCATCTGATCCCAACCGAAATCCAGATCTCCTTAACTTTTTCTTCTACAATAGTTTAGGAACACTAAACTATTCACTCACGCGCCTCGATGACCTCTCCTCCGATCATAGTCCTTTATTATTAACCATTTCCCTAAGACCAATTCACAAACTGCCTCCTCCTTCATTTATTAGGGGCCCAGTTGACTGGAATCACTTCTTGCAGATTCCGTAGACCTCAAAGTGTCCCTGAAAACATCCTAAGACCTAGACGATGCAGTGCATTCTTTCACTACTCTGGTCCAGAGGTCGGCTTGGGGGGCCTTTCACGCCTCACTTTTCTCATCAAAACCATACTCAGTGCACAACTGAAAATTTACTCAATTCTCCTATTTCTCTCTCTCTTCCATCAAAAGCCGTTAACTCCTCTAAGGTCAAATACCATCTGAAAAACTTACCTTACCGAAAATGATCTGGATATGATCTCCTCACTCCTCAAATAACTTCCTCCTAAAGCCATAATCTTCCTAACTTACATATATAATTGCATTATCCGAACGAAGCACTTTTCTCTCCTCTGGAAACATTCCATTATTGTCCTATGCGCCAAATCTGGTAAACCACCCAAAGACACTTCATGTTACCGTTCACTTAGCCTACTCCTTATCCCCTCAAACATATTTGAGAAACTCCTCTTAAAACGTCTACTTCCAATCGTTGAATCTAAAAACCTTTTTCCTACACACCAGCCAGTTCGGTTTCCGTCAACAACATTCCACCAATCCTCTATAACCTATACACCGCTGATGTCCCCTCTACTCCCAATACCTTCTTGGCCACATTTGCAGATGACACTGCAGTCTTGTCATCCCACCCAGACCCCGACATAGCATCCTATAACCTTCAAAAACACCTTGATGAGATCGAGTATGGGTGCAACCGATGGCGGATCGAAGTTAATAAAGCAAAATTTTCCCACACTACCTTCACCCTCTGTCGCAGGTGTATTAAAAAAATATTAATATTAAAAAAAGAATATAATGAAACAAAGAAGAAATTGTTATAAAGCCTGTCAGTCTGCAAAGATATTTTGAAGGAGTGACATAGTTGGAAAGCCGCAACTGGTCTTCAACACAGTTCATCCCGCTTTATTTAAAGTAGCATGGAGCCCTCCCTCAGCCTTCTATGACTTACATTATAACTTTTGAAAAACTGGTGTGGTAAGATATGAATTCTTAGTAATGTTATTTTCAACTCTCTTATTAATTTATTTCGGAATTTTTAAGCAAATACCGACCATCGAATAAAAAATTCTACTAGTTTCTTAAATTAAGTATCCCATACTCGCTGATTATTTAGCGCAAACAACATTATGTTGACTTTTAATGGACATCTTCACATATAAAGTTTATATATTTATTCCATAAAAAAAAAAAAGACATTTGCTGAAATAACAATTTCTTCTAGTTATTTTTCTAAACAGGCAACGACCCTCTAATCATTATCCATGTTGATCCTAAGTGGGGTCCTTTTCTCAACTAACTACAGGCCTTCAGCTAGCCCAAGCAAAGTATTGAGTTATTTTCAAAAACTCTTTACGCCGACCTTTTTATTTTATCAAACCATAAATTGAATGTTATAGTTGAATTTATTGACATATCAGCTAAGCTTGATTGATTTTGAAGCAGCTTGATTGAAGAAGATGGTTGTTTTTTAAATTTATTTATAATCGACGTTTCGACACACCCACTATGTCCTTGCAACAGGTACACTATGCACGGTGCATGAGATGTAAAAGTTTTTTTAAGAAAAGTACTCAAACCTAAATTACGTTTTGAATATTAATAAAGGGTGTCCCAGAATTAATGCAAGATTTGAATTTGCCGCCATTTGCAGTAAAGTGCTGGCAACCCTAAAAAAAAACAATTTGATAGGTGACAATTTAGGGTTAGTAAAAATGGAGTGTTACACGATAGAACAACGTGTCTTCATTGTTGAACATTATCTCAAAAATAATAAAAGTTTGGCGGTCGCAGTTCGAAAATTTCATACAAAATAGGGTCGGAATAGTATTTTGACTTCTTCAACTGTGAAGAGATTAATTGAAACATTTAGGGAGACTGGATTAGTTTGAGACACTGAAGACACTGGTCGTCCAAAAACAAGCCGTTGAAATGTCAATATCGAAGCAGTGCGTGAGTGTGTTGTTGAAAATCCAGGAACATCAACTAGGCGTCGTTAACACAGTTCTTTGTGCCAAAATTGGATGATATTGATGTGGCCAATATGTGGTTTCAACAAGATGGTGCCAAATGCCATACAGCCCATGAAACAATTCAAATACTGCATGAGACATTTCCAGGTCGTGTACTCTCTCGTTTCGGTGATCAGAATTGGTACCCTAGATCGTGTGATTTAACACCTTTAGATTTCTTTTTATGGGGTTATTTGAAGTCAAAGGTGTATGCCAACAAGCCCACATCCACCCGTGCATTAAAAGAGGGAATTCAACGCTGCATCAACGAAATTCAACCACATTTATGCCAAATGGTGCCAGTAAAGTCGTGGAGGCCATTTGCCCGATGCGTTAATCCATAAATAACCCTATCCTATTTACACAATAAAAAATAGCAACAAAAATACTAAAATCTGTGTTTTATATTTAAATCAAATCTTGCGTTAATTCTGGGACGCCCTTTACAATAATTGACATTTTATCATGTCATTATCAATGTCCACTAACATCCCAACATATATTACTTTTGTTAGATAAAGACGTCGCGATCTTTAATTTGATTCCTTGCTCAGTGTGATTGGAAAATATTTAGGTTTCTTCGCTTAGCAATATGTTCCCACACCACATGATTTTCAAAAGTATATTCGCGTGGATGAACAAATAACCGCCCTGATAATTCTGGCTAATTTATTTACTTAAACTATAAGTGTATTCGACTGATTTGGAACATAAATAATATTTGATCCCGTCGGTTTAGAAACCTCGATATAGTGTTGCAGAAAGTTCATCAGACGGAGCTAGCTGGTAGGGCAATGAGGCGAGACCGTAGTTGGTCAATAACTGACTGTAGCCATCTATCCAATGAACTAATTACTAACCGTGCAAATGTGAATGAATGTTGGTATACACTATCTGGAGCATGGTGTCTGTACGGTAAACGGTAAGGTAAACTACCAAAAGTAGTCACAGGGAATTCCACATAGGAAATCACTATGAGAGAGAGAAAGAGACTCCTTAACTTAATTGTATTTGTATGATAATTCATTTTAAATACATTAAAAAAGAAGGTATACTAACGTGATCATCCAATTATTCAGGTCGTATATTGAGCGGGGAATGGATAAGGTTATATTGCAATCAAACCAAGGTAGAGTTAGGTTATTCACAAACTCAAATCGTACGAACACATTTTTCTATTAACGAGTTAAATATTGACTATTGACTTTAAATTTATTTTTGATGACTTTCAAAGATTCATTATAACTCGTCTATTATTACGAGAAAAGGATTGATGGGCTTAGAAGTTTGTATGAGCGACATTAAGAAGGCGGAGATGGAGTGAGACAGGGATAACGACACATATGAACACATAATATGACTTTATCTTATAGTCAGCTTATCTGTGTCAAGCTTTTTCTACTTGCACTGATGAGAACTTAAGAAACTTCAAACAACAAATCTTAGGCAAGCCAAACAACAAACTAGGTTGGTGGCACGCTAACCACTAACAAATTCTATAGGTTTTAATTATAGCTATTAAACAATTCGTAAATTATGTTTGATATAATGCAATAAACATCTTGAAGGAAAGATGTACTTCCTAATTAGAGACGCGCAAAGATTAAAGAGATGAAAGAATGAGATTTGAACACGAACTAAAATTACCGTAGCCAAAACAAAATGAGGAGGTAGGGCCGACCTTGTGGCGGAATTGTGACCTTAGTTGGTGAATTGCGCTAAAGTGATCAGCACTAACCTTCAATGGAAGATGTTCTTTAATTTCGAGTCAGAGCAAACCCCTACCAGACCCATCTCCCAAAAAATTTCTAGGCCGAGCCGGGGACCGAATCCGGTTACCCGCAGTTGAAAGACAGTATACTTACTACCAGACTATATGAAGCGTCACAATAAAAACCCCGTTAACACAATTATTTTTTTTTTCTTAAGGAACACGACCTTAATTTTGGATGAATTTACTATTTGTATTTTATTGGCCCAAGTCAATTCAACTTCACAGGGTATAACCATTTTTTAGTCGTTTGGTAAAATATGGAAATAGTAGCATTTCATTACGAGGAACACGTAAAACTAGGCATCATTTCTCCTAATGTCATTTTAATGAGATTTAAAGGACAGTATTTTCCTCCAACATTTAGGTTATCAATTATTTTCCCATTTTCTCTTATGGGGTGATTTTACATTTAATTTATAGTGACATGTTTTCGTTTTAATTTTTCAAAAAGAGGGGGAAGAAACGACATAAGGCCGATTAAAAGAAATAATGAATTTCTATATCTTTTTTTTATTTAGTTTTTTTCTTAGGGGGATTTCATATTGTAAACGTCAGACATAAGGCTAAAAATGACGCCGTTACTTGCTATAACTAGGCCGTAATCTACTTAGTATTTAAATTTAATTTTAGTGAATCAAGCCTATATCTTTAAAAATAATTTAATAAGTTTTTTTTCATATAAATCACTACAGATTATTTTTAATAAAATTATGTTACACCTATTATCAAATATGAACCAGTATATGTTGCTTTATTCACATTATTTTTATAGACATATATATTTATAAACAAATAACTTGGACGACATAACGAACCACACGAAGTTGGTCTATACACAGTCGGGGAAAAGGTCAATCTAGTTGTGCAAAATTGAAAATATATGAGGGTATATGAGGCACAGGAGTTTCATTAAATGAAAACAACGAGTACAAATAAGCCGGAGAGCAATAACGGACAAATAATTAGATCCTAAAATAAACGAACGAGAGTCGGAAAATATTTCCACCTTTAGAATCACTTCGTTTCATGAGAGATATGCATTTTTTTTAACCATTTTGGTTGTAAATCTTCTTTTGTTTTTTTTTTGCGGTTTTATTTATCATGTCTACGTTAGCATCAAAATTTCTTTCATTTATAAAAATATTTATTTAGCTTTATTTTACCGATATTTTGATCCAGAATTATACGAAAAAAATATATAAACTTCACATTTTCGTGATATGTACGAAATTATTTTGATTTTTCCACGAGTTTCCGGGCAAAGACGGCCGCTATTTTGAAGTAAATTTCGTGGATTGCCAAAGTAAAGTTGGCCAAGATAGCTTGGCAATTTTGTGCTTCGTACTATCGTCACCGATTCATAGAATCTAAAATTTTTCAACCGGAGTCTTTGATCGGAAGTCTTATAAAAAATCTATAAAATTTGTACCAAATACACGAACGAGGTATTTTTATTTTATTACTAACTTTACGCTTTACTTTGTACAGGATACCCCAATTCAGATAATCCTATTCCCTAGAGTCAATTTCTTCGTCGTCACTTTTAGTAGTCCATTTTAATGTATCGCTTATTCAAGTAGGACGTTTATATCTTACGAAATCCCTATGAGAAGGTTTGTTTACAGCGATCGATTATGCAAGTTGTGATCGTATCGAGTTTTAGAGAATACTATGCCAGGTTATCGGAATTGTAAACATGAAAGGAAACCGAAGTGCTAATTTCTGTTGCTCAATGTTTTACAGCTATTTAGACTTCATACTTGTGTTCAGCTCACCCCAAGACGTATGTACCATATTTTGAAGCTACTCTTTATTATGATGAAATTACAATCTGCCTTTACTTAATAGGCAATAAATAATTGAGATAAGTGTTTTCATTCATACCATTTTACAATTCATCATTCGTTCGCACATTCATCAATATTTACAAACATTTACAAACAGCCCAGGGGCCCCCCAAGTCCACACGGTTGTTGCCTCCCTCGCAAGCGAAAGAGGAAGCGGAGTCTCGGGAAGTCCCCCACGCTCCCCACTAGCCACGTCACCGGATACGAGCCAGCGGAGACTGACGAAGAGCGCGAGAGCCACATACGCTCAGGACATGATTGGAGAAACTGGCCATTGCCAGGACTCCCACTGTGCGCATTTATAGTAGGTCACGAGGCCACTGCCGTTTCAGTCTCCGGGGAGGATTATAGGGATGAGTGGAGCAGTGCAATGACTGTGCTACGGGATTAGGGTGGTTGGATAGGTTACTATGGAATTTCATGAATTTGAAAGGGATGAGTTCAAGAATGTAGGGTATATTAAGATCATTATGAAGGGTTTTATTTTGAAGCTAATGAAAATATTTAAAATACGGTAATTTGAACCCTTACGTTGTACATTTCCTCCATTGTACAACATTTTCATACATATATAAAAAAATCATTGTGAAATAACCACCATTCGGTATTCCCTACCGAAATATATTGTTTCTTTTTGTTACACCACCTCATTCATGGAAAATCTTATTTTAACATAAAAGAAGAAAATTTGAATGAGTACAAAACCTATTAAAACTGAAGATGGTCAGTTAAGCACTGGGGCCTATCGTTGGTCTTTTAAAGCTTTATTTTATTACAATAATTTAGATTTTTTTTTTCATATTTGGATTAGTTTTACCATTGGCTTTATTGTTTCCTTCGACCAGAACTTTAAGTCTTAAAAACATTCAGAACTGTGACTTTTTGAAATGGAAATCATCTTATACATTAGCCATGTTGTAGTGAAATATGTCTTCAATTTTTCGATTCTTTACGTTTCCTATCTTAAACCTTGCATTTCGGTAGACGAATTACGATAGTCCTACACCAGCTTAAATGTAGAATCTCCTCCTTCTACAACAATGACTAAACAAGCACAGTAAAACAACTAAATAGAACGCTGTGGGCAATTTATCAAGGTTAAGGGCAGTTTTGTTCCCTGAATCCCGCATTAGGGTCAACCAAACCATTATTCAAAATATTTAATTGGATAGTCAATGGAATTTAATTAAAATTTATGAGGTGTCAGTTCTAACTAGCTTATTGCTATCGATATTATGTAAATGGTTTCATTTGTATTGTAGAAATACGACTTTAATCCCAACTCTTACAATAATGTTGTACATAAATATGTTACGATTTATGTTTATTTTCACATAGCTTATTTTCTACATGTTTCAAATTTAATATTTTTTGTATTATATGATGCGAATACGGTTGGCTTTATAGTCAATATATTTGCTATTCTATAATAATATATATGTTTTTACTTTTTATAAAGTTAATATATTATACCTTATATTTTATAAGTTCTTATTTCTAATATAATTCGTAATTGTATTTTACCAAAGCATACCACAAACAGGCTTCCATTCTGTAAAATGATAAATAGGCATTAACTATTTGTAAGCTAGTAGCCTGTTGAATGAATGGAAAAGTGAATTATTTACGTATATGGAAAATTTTCGGCATTGGAAGTGTAAAGATTAATGGTTAAGCAGGATTGAAGGGGGCTTTGTAGGTATAATTTGATTTTTAAATATAAATATTAAATTATTTTCTTCTTATTCCGTTAAAGCTAATGGAGCTTGAGTGTAGCTTTTTCTTCCCCTTTTCCTTTTTTTAGAAATTTTATCAAGTAACCTTTCACATTTTTAAAAATCTAAAGAAGCAACGTTATAACACAATATAATTACAAAAATTATTACTCTAAGTCACAAGTATTTACTAGAAATGTACTTAAGGACTTAAAAGCTATTATAAAATACTGACCCAATGATTAACTAACTATTGCTTAAACTCATGAAATGTATTGGATTTCTGCATCATAGAATTATGGATTTATTAAACTTTGGCTATATTCAAATAATGCGTTCATACACCAGCTGATTTTATATGTTTCCATACCAGCTGTTATGATGTATCATGGTTGTTTAGTCTCCAGCAAGCAATGTAATATACACATCGATAATCCAACATAAGGGGGCACAGTTTTCCATCATGTGTAAAATCCTTCTACTTTAAAATCCTAATTTGAAAAAAAAATACGTTTGCCCTAATAATGGGCGATCGATAATCATGATAAATTATCTCATTTCGAACATATATATACAATATTGCGTTCACTCTATCATTTAACAGTATTTACGATAAACATGTCGGCAGTATAGGCAACCAAGGAAGCCCCAAGTTCACATCTCTAAGAAAGAGAAGTAAGTTAGCAAGGCTGCTAACTCGTAAAATAATGATACATAATTCAGAAAATAATAGCTATGAGTTAGGATTACCAATGTATTCAGGTATGGGTGGAGATGAGATATTGACTTTGATTAATGCATGAAAGGTTTATTATTGGAAGGCATTTTAACCTAAGATGTCTGCATCAGCTCCTGATAATAAGAAAAGAATTTTTTTTTTACAATGATAAAAATATTAGTTAGGTAAAACTAAGTGTAGCACTATAAAAGTATGACGTTGTAGAGACCTATAAAAATTAGAGAGTAAAAATAGGAAACAATAGAATGAGTTATGACTTTTCAACCAAGCAGATAAGGAGAAAAAATGAATTAAACCTTATCCTTGATTGGTATCTAAAAATGATTATAATAAAACGGCTGAAAAGCATATGTGTCAGAAGACTTTTCCTTGGAAAGCAGAACGATACAACAGGAGGAGAAAAAGCGAAACAAGAATCAAGCAGCCATGAATATATTGTTAAAAAACCCTTAGCATTTTGTATCGGAAAGCCTTCATCTATTTAAAAAATGAGCGTTTAAGTGAAAATCACTTTTATTACAGACCGAAAAAATGTAAATAGAAATAAAATTAGGTCGAGGCCAAATGTATAGTAATAAAAATTGTGGGTTTAACTTCTAAACAAATCACTTGCAAGCCCTCCTGCAATTTCCCAACACTAAGATGCCATTCTGACAAAGACATGAACTCGTTAAGTCACTGAGAAGGTGCTATGCCTTGTTGGCATCCACCAGGTGTCTCCGGACTCCGAAGAATCCACAGTGCGTCATCCAAGGATCATTTAGTCCCTACTATGTTTTATATACCACCTCTGTCTCCATGTAGTCGCACATACCTTAGTCACCCTGGCCCCAGCAATGTCTCCCTTCTAATTAATTATTACTGCTTTGAGTAAGTAAAGCTATACGTACAATTAGAATGGTTAATTTAGTTTTCTGGGCATAGATGTCCTGTACCATGGTCCTGAACCAATATTGTGGTGGTCTTCGAAGTGAGTGCCATTTTTTCAGAGCTAAAAAAAACTATGCATCGCAGTTCCCTCTGCCTCTGTTCGATGACTTATGCTGATCGTGTTGAATAAAGTGAATAGGCTTTGTTGTTTCTATGGAGCAACTTCATACATTTTTTTTTTTAAATCACATAATCATACTTACCGTTAGCCAGACTGTATAACGTAAAGGTATGAAACACAGTCATATCTTGTTTCTACTTTGGTCAATATATATCAATATACGAGAAGTATATCCGTTCATTTGGCGTATTTACCCACCACTTATCTTACTTATTATTCAAAGACTAAAAAGTGTGAAAAATGTGATAACCACATCACAGCTCCCTTTTAATTAAGCTCCAATATTTACAATAGCCATCTTCTAACGCAAAAGGAGGAAACATAACAATGTTTTTAATTAACCAAAACTAAATATAAGGTTATTGATCTTTGAATATTATTAATAATAAGCTAATAATTTGAGCAAACCTAATCCAATTGTTAAAAAAATCAGTATTTCTCACGAAAGTAAAGGGAGTAAGTGAATGAGAAATGGGCAAAAAGTAGAAGATGGCTACTATAAATATTGGAGGTTAATTAAACGGGAGCTGTGATGTGGTTATCACATTTTTCACACTTTTTAGTCTTTGAATAATAAGTAAGATAAGTGGCGGGTAAATACGCCAAATGAACGGATATACTCCTAGTATATTGATATATATTGACTAAAGTCTAAATAAGATATGACTGTGTTTCATACCTTTACGTTATACAGTCTGGCAAATCATTGCTATTTACAAATTAACGCGATAATAGTTGATAGTATTTTTCTTCTGGTATCATGAGCCAATATCAAAGTACGATCTGAAAGTACCCAGGTTACGCCCTCAATAACTATCCCAGCCTACCCCATTATAATGCTAATATCGGAGATGGAGAGAGAAAAGCAGAGAGCAGAGGAACAACATAGAGAAAGAGGATGCTGAACGACAATGGCAACTGTCAGAGCTATCTTGGTTCTGTCCTGTCGGCCGATAATGCTCGGTGTCTGCATTGTAGCATCTCTGTGCTTCACTGCTGCCTCCTATACACTGGTCATGTTAGTGCACCTCTAGGCGGCCCTCTGACGTCTGTCTGTATGTAGAGAGTACATGGAATGAATGATTAAACTTGAGAAAAAGTATGTCCAGCTTTAAAGTAAGCTGTCAAAGTAGTTTTGTCAAGTCACATGAAGATTTAGAATATAGAAGATGAAGTTCTAATATTTTCCCCAACGATTTAGGAAATCTAAGAGCGGTAACGCAAAAGGAGGAAACATAACAATGTTTTTAATTAACCAAAACAAAATATAAGGTTATTGATCTTTGAATAAACTACCGATTCTGATTTTACAGGACTAATAAGTTTAGAATCCTCACTGTTAACGATGGATGAGTTGGATTTTCTTACCTGTTTTTTTCTTTTTTTTTTTGGAAAGTTGAGTCAGATCGGGGATTTTTCAATCTCAAATCATTTCTCAATCATCTCCATCTAGGTCACTCCTCACAACAGTAATGCCCATAAAATGGTTGACTATACATGCCACCTTTAAGCTTGGGTCGAACCATAAGTTACACAGTTGGACTAGCCAAGAGAGCTGACATATCCACTTCAAACACTGGGAATAATTTATTTATTGATAGATAAATAATGTACACCACATCCCACTTGTGACGACTACAAGCAAACAGATCAGTGAAGAATGTATTCTGGAGAGCAAGTCCAAGAATACCCGGGATGATGAAGGTTTGTTAGCGAGTCATCGCGTCGCAAGTAAATGAAGCTTATCGTCAGTGTTGTGTATCGATTGCAGTATCGATTACGTGATCGAGTCTAATCCCGCTTCTTGTGCGTTACCTTCTTATTAGTTTTCAGTTCATTGCGAATCAACGTAAACAATGTATTAAAGTGTATTGTTTCCTTAAATATAATAGTGTTATAAAGTATGTGTTTTTCCTGTTTAAGTCCCAATCCAGGCATAAAAAAGTGGCGAAAAAACCCCCCAAAGCACCCATCCATCACTGGGATGAACCCTCAGAGAATTTTGATAGGGTTCATATGGACTATGCGGGACCATTCCAAGACCACCACTTCTTCGTTTTAGTAGACGCAAAGTCCCGCTGGCTAGAAGTCCGTTTCTCCAAGAATGCACCAACAACAGTTTCAACCATTCAATACCTTCAAGATATATTCTCAACTCACGGCCTACCAAGAGTCCTAGTTTCAGATAACGCAACAATATTCAAAAGCGAAACATTTCTCAAATTCTGTATGCACAATGGCATAACGTTCATAGCACCAGGCCATCCCGCCACCAACGGAATCGCAGAACGTAATATTCAGACCTTTAAACAGAAATTACAGGCCATGACTAGTTCTACGTTACCCCTCCAAAGAAAAGTCCAAGAAATCTTAATGCGATACAGGTCAACCCCGCTAGCATGTGGGAAATCAGCATCGGAATTGTACCTACAACGTAGAATACGGATTAAATTAGATCTGCTGAAACCACCTCCACAAACACCAGCTCTTTCCAGCACCACTCAGCGTACACGTCAATTAAGCGTGGGAGATCGCATACAAGCAAGGTGGTACCCCCACACTGGCAAAACAGCATGGAGACTCGGAACTGTAATCCAAAAAATTGGGAAGCTTCACTACATAGTTAAACTCGATATTAATGGATATAGCCTGAAGAGGCACATCAATCAATTGCTTTTCATTGCGAGCGACGCCAAACCCAAGAAGAGAGTGATGTTTACTCTACCACCCAAGAGTCCAACCAATGATGACGAACCAAGAAGTAATCTTCCAGAAGACGTCCAGCCAGACCCAAGTCCAAGACCATCGACCCACCCGCAGCAACAACAAGAGCAACTTAAGGTCCAGCCAGAACCCATTCTGAGACGATCAGGCAGAGAACGGAGGCCACCAGGAAAACTGCTAGACTATGGAACTCAATTTACCACCTGATTTACGCAGACTATAATGTTTCATAATTATTCTAATTAGCGTGGGAGACAAACGTAAACAATGTATTAAAGTGTATTGTTTCCTTAAATATAATAGTGTTAAAAAGTATGTGTTTTTCCTGTTTAAGTCCCAATCCAGACATAACAGTCAGGCACTCAATTCCTTCAAAGCGATTTTGCATTTTGGTTTCCATATTGCCTAAGAAGAATTCATATTTGAAGATACATATGCCAGCAAATTGTATCCTTGTGTATGCAGTCATATATTATGCCTCTCATAGGATATGAAGATTGACAATAATTTGTTTTACTCTTCAATGTTTTTATTTTCCTAGGTCAAATGACAAGGTACGCTGGGAATGACCAGGGACAGATACACAGACTACAAAAACATTGTAGGTCCTGTTTGACGAAGGAGAGGGATCACTGGAGATCAGCGACCACCGGAGCAGACACAAAAGGAATGCTGTCACAAAGGGAGTAGGGTTCTGTTGGCGCTGGCCCACTATTGACTACAGCACCTGCCGTCGAGATGTCGCAATAAATCTACCAAAAGCTGCCAAAAGGGGCGGGTCATCACGTCACAGTATACACAGCAATTCCAGGCATCAGTTGCCCCGAAGTCTCTATTCTGAAAGGTCACGGGGATATCGTTCTCTCCTCTCTGTTATCCATGTAAATTATTCGATTGCGGTCGTACGGATGACTTATTCCATCTCAAATTTTAAAGGTTAATTCTAAAACTCATCGAATAAATTAGCTGGTTAAAATACCGTAATGGGAAGTATAATCAAAATAAAATTAAACCGGGGTAGGATCGAGCCACTCCTTTAAAATTGTATGTTTTCTCAGACATAGCTTATGAGTTAAAAATTAGAAGTTGTGATCCAGTAAAGGATACTTTAGATACGGAAACGCAAAAAGAATCACGAAAGAAAAAATATTACTTACATAAAATAAGTACAACCCTTGCACAAACCTTGATGTGTTTGTTGGCGGTTCGGTTTAGATTGATGAAAACGAGGTGTAAGGATTTTTTTTATGAAGTTTATAATTGGGCAACTATTCGACATACCCTGTCACCTGTCATTTCTTGTCAGGGCAAGGGTTAAGGGATTAGGGTGAATTGATACACATGAGCAGCAGACCGCTCAACCAACTCTCCGAATCATTTATATGTATTTTATAAAATAAACCCACAGTATAACAAAACTTGTTTAAACGTGATATAAAACTAATTTGACCAGTAGTTTAGAAAACATTAATGTATTGGATTTTCCAATAAGACGGATAGCACACAGGGACACCCACCCCACCTCAATTACCTGTAGGGAGCCATCGTGATTATACTAAATCACTCACCCCTGTACCAAGGATTGTAAAGTGTTTTATTATATGCACATATCGTATATTGGGATGTTTCCCTTTGAAACCATTCGTTTAACCTATGAGAAAATCGTTTCAATGGAAGACTTTTGGATTTTTATTTGGGGGGGGGGGTTAGGAGTTCATAAATGCACAATCAATCTGTTATCATTAAATGTTCGATTACATATTAACTAAATACAATGTATACTATCTATGAATATACACTGCACCAACGAGCTCTACTCTATAGACGACCTTACTTAGATTGACACAATGTTTCATATGATCAGTACTCAGCCATGAACAAACATATTATTCGGACGACTGGAAGAAAGATGTACTCAACTGATGTTTTTTTCTTTGAGTAAAGTGAAATCACAGATAGAGCTGAGTATAGCAATCACGAAAGCTGTGCCGTGAGTAGGTAATTATACAGTGTAAGAGATAGGCGCGCAATTAATCAACCGGTCACGAATAACTAGATGGGAGCTTAACACGCTAATCCCACTGTGGAGTGTATGTCACTTGGAAAAAGTGCGCGCTGATTGTATGATTGTGAGATACTACCAACGGGAATCATATGGGCAGTGATATTGACACACACTAACACAACCCTTTTTTCTAATAATACGTTTGTTAAATATTAGTTAGCCAACATTTCCTGCCCCTAATAATATCAAGATTACCATTTTATACTGAATTAATTATGAACTTATGTTATAAAAATCATTTATAAACAAAGAAGGAAGATTGAAAGGTTAGGAAATATATTAGTAGATTGTAGGTGCTGAGAGCTTTGCCTGTGTTCTTACTTAATAAATTGCTTGTACTATTAACATCGCGGCAATTACAATGTTGCTATAAAAGTTTGGCATTTGATCATTTTCGTGATATTTGTAGTTGGTATACTCCCTGTTGTTATTGTTATTAGTTTCATTTTTATATCTTTTTTGAAACGGAAAAAGAGAACAAATTTTGTTTTTAGGGTTTCCTTGAAATTTTCAATAATTGATTCAAATATAAATATGAGATTTTATATTAGACCCCATTTGATTACCAGGCAACATAAAAAATAGTCCAATCCATTAAATATAACAAAGGGCTATTAATTAATTACTCGGAAATAGATGTATAGGTGATATTTTCCATGTTAGTCTAATGCCGTGATGGTGCCAAAAATAAAACCAACCCCATCGCGAGTTACAATATGTCATAAATATGTGATTACTTGGTAATGAAAACTAAACTATCATATTGAGTAGGGAATCGAATTGAAGATCTCCGCATGCTTTTTAGGAGTAAGTATAAGGGAACTCATTGGACTATAACTACCAAAAAAACATAAAATAACAATTTGTTTTTAAATATTTATATAAAACAGGTGTTGCCGTGGTTAAAAATTCTTAAGTATAGTATTAATCGATGAGGCAGGTTCGGAGATATTGCACACTGAACATTTTTTTATTATTTACATTCTGGTATTGCTTAGATATAGGCTTATATTATAATTTGTTTTACATCATTGTGCTTTGTGAACTATGATTAAGGGCTCCATGCATAAAGATATCTTCCTAAGCTCAAATAGATTCTTCGATATCCCTTCAGTAAAACCGAACTGCGAGCCAAGTATATTGAAGACAATGCTTTACTATGCGCCATCAAGTCCTAACGGGCATATACTCGTATACTTTTTATCGATTATCTGCAGCTGGCTGGCTGGAGCCGGGCTGGTCCGAAGCAGGGGTCTTTAGAACAGTAACTCTTCTTAACATTATATTATAGTTGCCTATGTCTAATGAATGGTTAAGCTATAATATTTCAGAGTAATATAGCTAACAGCTAATAACAGACTAATAACAGCAATTATTAGAGTAATAAATCGAGTGTTCTCGTATTCACTAATTATGTACAATTTGGTTGATATTCATATTATAGAAACCCAATAAAAAAATCAACAGACGCGACATTAAATGGAAAATCTCGAGGTCGAAATACAAACAATATAAATCAGTATTTTACTCAAAAATGCTTATCTAAAAAATACAACTATATCTCTGGTTAATGATCTGGGAAAAAAATACGGCACAATTATGATACAAAATCTCAGGTAGTTTTTTTAAATTAACCTTTTTTAGAAGACCTATAATCAATATTAATAATGTTCATGTTTTTTAATACCATTTATCGAAAAAGATAAAATACTCATATCACATCGAAGAAAATATACTTTGTAACGCCTCAGAAAAAAATATTAAAACTTAACTACTCAGATTGAGCTACAAAACTTCCGTTTAAAAGTTGTTTGTTCGTACAGCACCTGAAGGAGGATCCATTCAACCTATAGAGTATATTCCTATAAACCTTACTGACCTTTAAATTATGTCTATATTCCTGTCCTTTTAATAACATTATGCTCTCATAATTTATTATATAATTAGTTGGCATACTTAATAGTCCTCGACCAATTTGTTCGTCAGTTCAATTAAAGGACAATACTTTGGTGGATAGGAAAATATATCCACAGCTGACAAGTCAATAGAATACCGCAATGCAGTGGAATTAATGAGACAATTGACGTTGTCGATCGACTAATGACGACACAAGCGTGCACAAGTATGAAATATGTAGCCTATAGCGTCATACAGGTATCATAAATTATTATGTAGAAAGCATATAGCACCACCATCTCTCTGGCCTAGTAGTTAGTACATCTGACTTGAGCAACTATTGTGTGTGGGGCCGGGTTCTTCTCCCGGATGAGTCTGTTAAAAAAATAAAAACTTCTTGAATGAAAAACTTTATAAAGCTAAGAGACAATGACGGTAGCTATTATATCTAGGGACTAAGTATCACTAAAAAAAAAGGTCTAGTGAAACATAAAATCAAATTATAGTATGGGGAAAATAAATTAAAAAATAAGCGGTTAGCTCGGTATTTTTATAAAACTACAATTGTTTTACATGAACTACAAACGTAGTTACATGTTTTGAAACATATACAAAATAAATGATAATTTAATTCGATGGTTTCGGTTAGTTACTTAAATAGATAGTAAATGATCCGGCAAAATACTCGTCCATTTTAACTCACTTGATCTAACTCTTCTGTTGCGGCTGCCAATGATCTTTACCGATTGGAAACTAGCCTTAATGACTGAACAATGTCAACGTCTTATAGAAATACGTCCTTGTTGGACGTAAAACTAGCTAAAGAAAATATGATGCTAGAGCTACAGTTTCGAGTTTTTTTAATCACAGTTATCTCAGAAAGAAAAAAAGAGGACGGCTATAAAAGAGATCTCAGTCACAGTAAAGACACTACAGTTGTGCTCGTTGTTAGACGCCAATGCAAATGACATGTAGTGGATTATTGGCACACTATTGTGGAAGCATCACACAGCTCTGATGTTATCTGCCCGTGATGTCTATTGGTGGAATGTAACCACTAGCCTAGTTGGCTGCCCATTGTCCCACTCATGCATTATGCAGACTGCTAGCTTCCGCGTTATAGCCCATGTGCTCATTTCGCATACCCATCTCATCGACTTACTTTAATACTGCCCTGCTTCGTACCATATACCGATTAAGGTCGATAATGCATACGTAACTATTGTTATTATGCCGATTTGCTAATAACTGGCATGATCAGTCAACCGTTTGGTAACACAAGTCTGCAATTAAAAAACTGCATAGCATTTTTTTTTACACTTTTCTTATAGATTTGTCTTACTAAAGCAGGAAATATACTAAAATCAAAATCCATCATGTCAAGTTTTTATGAGAAACTAAATTTTTAAGTTTCATTTAGCGGAAAATTTCTATACTTTAAATATAGTACTCTATTTTTTATTTAAAAATCACCTTAAAACTTGACTTATCACATTGATATGATCATGTCCAAACAGTTTTAATTAGTTTAAAGTGAATGGTGAGGAATCTTACTTGCTAGGTTTAGATCATGTTTTAACAAACTAAATTAGTACAGTATCTCGCTTTACATCCGGTTCCTGCGCTTGTGTTTTAATTTATGGATTATGGCTCCAAGAGGTTGTATTATTAATCCGGACAGCTTTTGTTTTATTTGTGGCGAATAGACGATAAAAAGTCAACAAAGAAACATAAGTGATTTTGTGAAGAAAGTTTATTTTGATTACTTAAAATTTCAGCTTGGAGATCATGGCAAAGCATGGGCTCCTCATAAGGTGTGCAGAAGATGTGAGGAAGATCTTTGTTAGTGGTTTAAGGGTAAGAAAACTCATTTCGCTTTGGCATTCAGTTGATATTGATAGCACACTACCGGCTGCTATTTATGTATGGAAGGTGTAAAATGATTTAAAACAAAAAATAAAAATAATATATATTGAGTGAGTCGAAGGACAGACAAAAATTACCTCACAAGGACGAATTTAGCTCAGATTTTCCTGTTGAGCAGGGCCCTCAACGTTTTTCTCGGAGTGAGAGTGAGCTCAATGGACAAGTTAGGTATTTGGGCCTTATCCAGAGACGCAGCCGCATTGCCAGGATCAAGGCTAAAAAAGTAATCCTGCTATCACCTAGAAATTCATTCAGTTTTTCTACCAAGAGGGAAACTGGACATACATTGAACAAAAACTGAATGGTCAGACAAGACGCGTTAGTCCCCGGCAAAAAAAAAAAAGTCATCAATATGACCACAAAAAATTTTATAACCACCTCTTTATATTGAATTGGGGCTTACAAAGCAGTTTTTTAAATCACTACCAAAATATGGAGAATATTTCAGATATATGTGTTCCAAGACCACGAAACTGTCTGAAGCCAAGTTGAAAGAGGGAACTTTTACCAATATGCAGCAACTTTTATATGACACCCTCTTTTTGGAAAACAAAAGGAAAAAAAGAAACGTGGGACTCTAAAGACCCCGACTACAAAAACCATTGTACAACGCACGCTGGCTGCAAGGCTGCTCAAGGATGCAAGATATGTTTTTAAGACCATTTCCTACTCTTTCATATTGACTATTTTCCTAAAAACTTTGGAGCCTACAGTAATGAGCAGGGTAAAAGATGTGATATCGAGGGACGCTACCAAGGAAGATGGGATGTCGTCAATATCCTAGCTGACTACTGTCATCTAGCATACTGTTGGATGCTCAAGCTAATAACTAAGGTTGGAAAGGGAAAACGAGTTGTACTTAATTATATAACCTACTTTCTTCATATATAATCCCTAAAAACCATATCTTATCTCTAAAGATATACGTTCTAGCAGTCCACAACTCCTAGTAATAGTAGTTCGCTTAGTGATTGTTAGCTTACAATGTAAAATAAAATGGAGGCATAGAATTATCTGGAGTGATTATTAAAGGAAGATATATAATAGAGCTTTAATAAGCTGCTGGTCGTTAAGAAATAAGTAGAAGTACGGAGTAAATTACTACAAATGATACTAAATTATAATGCCCATCGGGACTACTAAATACCTCATGATCTATTATTTTTGTTATAACCTTATTTGTTAATAGTATTTCATGATGGTTTTATAGGTTTACGTGCTATGACAAAAGCTGACTAAAGTTATTATACGTGTATATTAATATTTATAATGTCAATTGAACTGATACGTATGGCGCGTTAAGTATTGAAGCAAACAAACTTATTTGTAAAATAAAGTGCTTTCCTCTCTCCATAACCGAGGAAGGGTATTATCGTCAAGTATGGTGTATAATAATGATCTCGCATATGATGATGAGTAAACAAACATCAACAATAAACGATAGCCACTGACTGACAACTCCCTTAGATAGAAGAAGTTTGGGCGAAAACAAACAAGACGAGGTAGATATGACACCGCTGAGACTAATCAATTTATCCTCTCCCTTCCCAGATATATGTCCTAGTCGGGATAACCTCTTCCCACCTCCTCTCCTCTCCCACCTTCTTTTGGTGATCTGTCTCCTCTGGTCCCACTTCCAATAGCTGTCAAGTCTGTCTGCTCCTCCTTCTTCTCAAGTGTGACCGCTCACTAGTTAGTCCTTGAGCACAGTATGATGCATAGCCTCTTGATCTCAGAATCGCATAATCTAGAGAAAATGGGTGCATATAAAAAAATTGTGAAATTTCTCTTAAATAATTTTACTTTTAGAAAATTGAGAAGCATTGAAAGCTTTTTATTTGATTCTAATGGCCAGTCATAATTGCCTTTTGTGATTTGAGTTATTAAACAGCGGTAAGGTTACGAGTTTGGCACCGTTCAGCCAAACCAGGTTACAAAGAAAGTTGTATTTCTAGAAGTTGCCATCCTATTTTAATACCCGTCGAGGGAGTGAGAGGTAATTTTATCGCGAAAGAAAATTAAATTACTTCCTTAGGCCGCTATTCGAACCAGTTACGTCTTTTAACCTTTCCGTAATCCGAGTTCTAAAATGTCGGTCCATGTCCACATTAATGGGTTATAATCTATTTTTATCGGTAAATTATTTGCCGTTTCCAATTTCTCTATCGTTTCTGAGAATGTATTGTTTTTTTTTCATTTAGCTAAAAACATGATCTCATGTGGTATAAAGAAGACGCCAAAGGCAATAATGGTTAGTAGGTATTAAACAGAACCCATCTTGAGTAAGGTAGAAAATTAATGAATGATGTTAAAGGAAAAAGTGAACATAGGAAACAATTCCAGCGGGTCTACCGTTGAGAGTAGACAATAAATAGTCCTCTTTTGCAGTTGCACAATGCTACCCTCCTCACAATGGTCCCTCTTGCAGAAGCAAGAAGAATACCAACGAGGGCTGTCATCAGAGACAGAAAAGACACGGAGAGTGAGAAATAGGACACACACACACCAGCAGATCCATCCATGCGAGCTCTTGTTTGCCGAGGGTGGAGCTAGAGCTGGTGAGAATCACTCGTTTTAGCATTATGTCAAGAGGGATCATGGCGATATGTCGGCCATGTCGTTCATTTCGACGATCCGTTCACGTAAATTTGTCAAATGAAAAAAACAGTGACTCTATCATCTCTCTACATCAATCATGGTTAGAGGTTACTATTACGATGTAACGTAATGGACAGCAGATTCTCCGCTATTTCATTTTGATTAACAGTTTTGTTAAAATATTTACCAACTAAAATTAGTTTACATTTATTATGAGCACAATTTTATTGTTTGACTTATGCAAAACAAAATAATAATAAATAAAATGAAAAAAAGAAACGATGCCTAGAGATGACAACAGATCGCTTTACTGAATAGTACTCCTTAACTGACTCCTCCCGTCACTGAAAGTGACCATATAAAAAAGTAAATACAAATTTTCAATTTCTAAAATAATGACAAAAACACAGAACGACATTAATTGCGATTTTTCTATTTACACCGAACCAAATCTATAATATATTTAATTTTTTTTGTTTCCTTCTCTTACGTGTCTCAGGGGGAAAATAAATAATAAATTAAAACCTTAAATAGTTTTGAGATGGGACTAGAAAAAACTTTATAAACAAGCAAAATGTTTCTCACATATTTTTCATAATAATTGACTCATAATGAAAATATTTTTAGGGGTAGTGGAATAACCTATAAAACCACTTTTATGGCCACTATCCTCTAAAACATACTGAAAATTGTCCGTACCTGCTTGAAAGGTTAGCCTCTTCCTTCAGATTCACTAATCACGATATATATCTGAATATGTTTTACCTACGGGCCAAGTGATATAAAAAGCCTATAATATTAATAAATATATATAAATTTTTTTAAAGCTGAATAAAAAAATGAAAAGAAATAACTAATCTCAAAATAATCCCCAATTTATCTAAATTGCTAGAAATTCGTGATCACGTTATCCTTTTAAACCAAACATAACCTAGCAAACAATAATTATATTAATATCTCATCTTTTTCTTTCAAAAGTGCCTATTAAAATGTATTTAATCAGCTCTACTAACTGCATAATTAAATGAACTTTCCCTTCTTCATATGTTCTAAAAACAAATGAGCTAAACCATTAAGTTTCAAAGTTTTTGTTAAGGATAAACTTTAATGACTTGTCAGGACGATCAGAGTTACCGAGTCCATACTGCGATGAAGAACAGTATTGGATCGCTGCCCTGGAGATAAGGTTTACTGCCCAGAAAAAAAAAAGGCAATCGGACAGAGTGTCCAAGCGCAGGGGCTCCAGTTGTGTTGGCTTAGGTCCAAGAAGCTGCAGGCGGTATACAAACAACTGTGTAAGGATGTTTTTACAGCTTTGTTAGCAGTAGCTATATCTAGCTACCAAATATGGGAAATTATTCATAAGTGTGTTTTTTATTTATTTATTTATTTTTGGATAAGGAAGTATTTTCGGTCTTTTTATATAGAGTGATCTAACTGAGCAGCGGTACTAACACAGCACTGATAATAAAGTTGTCAATCACGGAAAGCTAGAGATAATTGCTAGAATTAAGATACATTCGTTGTACGTAATATTTACTGCTAACTCTAAAGCTGTGGAGGGGCAGAAGGTGTTTTATTACTATAAATACCTAAAGCTAAATATCGAAAATAACATATAAAACTATAAATAACCGTAAATATATATATATTTTTTTACTAGAGGGGTTCAGGAGAATGAACTTTTTCCAAATATGTGACCTAAAAGGTTAAAACTAGCAAGGCACTTCCAGCCCCTAAACTGTAAGTTACAATCAGATATCTGTTAACACTCTTTATAGACACTTTGTTAATAAAAGAAATGATATGCACAACACTGTCGTAACTAGGCATTTCACGGTTCGGAGCGGTATCTTTTGTAGGTTTTAGATCACCGTCAGCTCGAATCCCATTTGCGATATTAAATTTCATTTTTTCGGAGGCTCCAATTGCAATTAAAATATTTGACGGTTATATCCAGGTAGAGTATTTATGATTTCCTGAGACAATCAAAGCATTCCGTGTTACCAATCTATCATTTCATTCTTGGCATTTAGTGAGTTCACCACCTTTAATCATAATCTAATGTCCAGTTATCACACCCCTCTCCATATAAGGCACCCCCTTTAAAATTTTACGACACATTTACTAATTATTATTGTTATAAGAAGAAAGTTTTCAATTAGCAATAATTGCACCTCAGTAGAACTTCATCGGTTACAATAATGCCACTGCGTAAGGTTAAATGGCCAGTTTCTCCAATCATGTCCTATTGTATGAATGAGCGAGTGAATGATGACTGTAAATATGGTATGAATGAGATCATTTATCTGTATTATTATTGCCTTATAAAAGGTACATTGTAATTATTGCACAATAAAGATTGTTATAAGAAGAAAAGACATACCTTGCTAGCTTGTGAGTAGTCCATGTCAGACATCTCTCTCACTCTATTTCCTTCGTTCCTGTCTGTAACAATGCCAAGCACACATAAGTAAATGTATATTACATAATTATATTGCTGAATGAGATAATTTGTTGTTAACTTGTTGCTATACAGTAAAAACAACAAGTTTTATAAAATATAGAGTGTGACGGACCGAGACTAAAACAGCACAGTAATTTATATATATATATATATATTAAGGTGTTTGGAAAAAACACATTACAATCTGGCCTAATAAGGCAATGGGTAATTGCGATAAATTAACTCATTCATATCATGTATATAATATTGCATTCATTGATACAGTATTTACAATATAGACATAAATAAAAAGCCCAGGAATCCGCCAAAATGACCATTGGGAATGTCACCTTCTCCGCAAAGGAAAAGGAAGCAGAATTCAGGGAGATGTACGCTGCACCTGCAGCCACATTACTGCCAGATATAAGCATTATAGGCCGAGAGAGAGAGAGAGAGAGAGAGAGAGAGAGAGAGAGAGAGAGAGAGAGCACGAGAGCCGCAGACGCTCCGGTCATGAATTGTACTTGTTAGTGCCAGGACTCCTAATAACGGCCTAATTATAAGAGATCTTGAAGCCATTGCCACTGGATTCCCTGAATGTTTGGAGTGTGAATAAGTTTAGAAATTTAAAGTGAGTTTTTACACGGATAGTGAGTTATATATATATATGGAGGGGGGCGTTGGAACCCTGAGGAAGATATTTTCAAGATGTTTCGGGAAACGAGGTCCCCGAGACTATTATTTGGTGAGGTGCTATTCACCGCAATACCCTGTCTTTTTAATGCTTCGATCTTCCTTGGCTTGCCCTCTTCCTTTCAGCTATAGTTCTTTTCTTCTACTCATAATGCGGTTTTCTTCTTTTCCAAGTCTGCTGCATTCTCGGACTACGATATGTCATCCTCATCCAGTTTGGTTCCTATGCTTGTACCTACACATTTTCCTCGCGGGCGCTAGCGTCCATCATATCTTGAGTGCATTCGACGAAGGACCGGTCCCCCGGTAGATGTTTCTTTCTCCCCGTCTCTCTGGCCAGCTGTACCTTGAGGATGGTTGGTAAGAATGCCATCCTGGCTTCTACCTTCACTGTATCCACTGTCTCTCTCATTTTCTGTGTAAATTGGTTGTACCACGCCAACAGTTCCCCGGCGTACTGCCCTTTTGTCTGTTTCGATCGTCGTGTTTCCCGGAACATCTGAAAGATGTCCTCTGGTGTCCATCTGCCTCCCCCATATGCCTTTTTCAACTTTTCATTTACTACCGCACATGGGGTGTCTTCATCGGCCTGTATAGGTTTAATACATTTGGTTTTACCCTGCACACCAAGTCTGCGTTAATCGACTTCGCGTCGCTTGGACCAAGCAGATTATTTACCTTAGCTTCCACTCTCTCCATGAGTCAGTCATCGCCTTTGAGAAAATGACTTAACTCACCGAGTTCTCCTGAAAATTTCTCTAAGTCCAAGATTGCCCTTCTCAGTTCTTGCGACGTCGCCACCCGCAATTCCATCCAGGGAGTTAGTGTGAGCTTTCGCTAACGTTTCCTTAGGCAGCAGCGGAACTTCAAAGGCTGCCGGCCGTAATTCCACCGTTTCACTCCGTTATAAATAAAAAAAAAAAAAGAAACTGACCCGTGTCGTTTAACTGAACGTCTGTAATCCCAGGTTTCGAACCAGTTATCGTTTATCGGCTTTAAACGTTCAAAAAAAAGAGAACAAGAGTAAAGGGAACTGATATTTGAACGGCTAGGTAGGTTTAAACTGTCTTTATTCCGCTTCTAATCCTCTATCTCTGTTTACAGCCTTTGTTTACATGGGGCTACGTGGTATTAGGCCTAACATTGCCATACCACGAGCCTTAACTTATATATATATATATATATATATGTATATATATATAATATATAAAAGTTATATATATATATATATTGATATACTGCGAATCATATTTTTAAGAGTAAAAAGAGGCGCAAATCTACTACTCTTTTATTGCCTCTTATTTCTCAAAGACAAGAGCAACAATTTTCATTTGGATAACCTGTTAAAGGGGATTGTGACGAAAATTTTCCAAGTATTTCGCTACGTGATATTTCAAAAGTTTTCCCCAGAATGGAAACTCCCGACATCTGCCACTATACTATCTCGGCTAACCCCGGGTAATTTATGCTAGTAACTATAAAGAAATGTGTTCAATAATACTAAAATCTTACACTACTGACATAAAAGATGAGGAAGATGAGAGAGGATTGCGATGTAACTATCAAAATAGAAAATGATTCGCACGGCATTAAACTAATTAAGTATATATGAACTAATTTATTAAGAAAATTGTAATTTCCTTGAACAACACTAATAATGACGATGTGATATTAATAATTCATACTTGATTTACTATTCCAGTCCACTCAACATGTCCAAGAAACAAATCAATATGTGTCTAAATGGACCAGCTATCTTGCAATTACAGTTAAAAATCGAAAAGTGGATTTCTTAACTCTAATAGCTTGAGAATAGAAGATCGGTTCTGTCACACAAAGAAGCTTGCTGTGGCACAGTAGAGACCATTGTCGCTCACCGTCAAATTAAACGATTTTTCAATGGCTTCCTTGCGTGTTGTTCCAAAGCAGTATTTCCTTATCCCCCCCCCCCTCTGGTTATTCTCCCTCCAACTTTTTATACTCTGATACACATGAAATTGTAAGTTAATAGTTGCTATTTGTGGGATGACAGAGCTGTCATTCCTAATTTCATTCATGGATTTCTGATTTGGAAAAACCAACGAAAAATTAAATAGGTAGTGATAAGACCTCGGGCTCCATATCCAGGGGATATGTCAATTTCCGATGTTTTTTTTTTATCCTCAGCAACAAAAGAGATTTATTTATAATTATATCTAGATGGTAGAGGGTAGATCTAGAATTTATCTTCTCATCTCTGACATAATCGATTTGGAACTACCATATTTTACTAAGTTTCTTTAAGCAGATTAAATCATTAGGCACTTTTGATTTATCAAAATCCAAATTCACAGAGAAATATTTAAATAATATCGTAGTCTGATTAATTTGAAGCCAACCAGTGAGCTGGGTTTAAAATTGTTAGCGATAGAAAAAAGTTTTAAGTTAAGTATGAAGCAGTATGACATAATTAAGGCTTTCGACGATTTTACAAATTATTCCTCCTTCATAGATAGCCTATAAGTTTTATTGAATTAATTTAATTAATATATACATTCATAAACACTTTTCCAAATGCGTCGCAATTAATCGTAGTTTGTAAGCTGTATTATAGAAATGAGAAAAAATTGTTTTTAATCACATTTTATGTTTTTTTTCTAATCCCCCGCAATAGTTGTACATGTTACTAATAAGCATGAAGAAATCTTTAATTTTTATACGCTACCCAATATACGCTAAGAAAAAAAACAAACTATTTTTTCATTACACAACAATTAATTGATTAATGACACTTATTACTTTTCAAAGAAGTACTTCTAATTTTCGTCTTCCGGCCAACAAATGAAATTACAAAGCAAAACATCATGGGACTAAATAAAATCATCACTGGAGCTAAAATTGCGAATACGATTTGAATAACAGTTTGAGTAAGTGTACTTACAGTTATAAAATAAAACACATAAACTACATACTATTTATTAGATAAACAGGACCTATATATACCTAGTCACTAAGACTGAAATGTTTTAAATGAATTAATTCATAACAATAAAGTTATGTTTTGTGGATTTCAAAATATTTTTCATGTCGTTAGGCAATCGAACGGAACCTCGGTATAAACTTTAATGGCTATGATAGGTCCCACAGGATTTCTGATTTGGAAAAAACCAACGAAAAACCGGGTCCAGGCACTGTCTTTGTTTTGTTTTTTTATTGTCAGCAGGAAAAGAGATTTATTTATAATTATACCTAGATGATAGATGATAGATGGTAGACCTAGAATTTATCTTATCGCCTCTGTCACCAATCTTGTCACACAAATCGATTGTGTGATTAGGAACTACCATATATTACTCAGTTTCTTTAAGCAGATTAAATCATTATACACTTTTGATTTATAAAAATCCAAATTCACAGAGAAATATTTAAATAATATAGGAGTATGATTAATTTGAAGCAAATTAACATCAAAATGCTACTAACGTAAAATAAAAGAACATTCTGCAAGAATAATGGAGTAAAACCTGAGATGATTTAAATGACCTATGGGTCATTTAATATTAGTGACATTGACGTCAGGCAAAATAAGGGTTGTTCTCTGGTAGTATTACCTAAGGTTGGGTGACTAAAAAGTCTAATATTAGTAAACTAGACGAGGTAGAGAAAAGGTAGAATGCGGAGGTACTGAGAACGAGTGGCCGAGGCGGGGAGAGGAGAACCGGTGAGCACGAGAAATCACATAACCGATACTAATGTGTTTATAATCTCTAATTTGCATGAATCTGGAATGTTCCCGGAAGGTGGGTTTCATAATGCAGAGTAGAGGTTTAGTAATGAGATAATGGAGGTGGTTGCTAGGTTGAACAAATGTTGTTTCAGAATTGGCCTGAATTGTTTGAGAATTAAGGTACTTTGCAATTGCCCTAATAAATATTACAGAAATAAAGTTTCAAGTATATGAATAATAAAATATAGAATGTCCTTGATTCGTATATCTACTGTTATTATATTATTTTAAGAAATAACTATCTGCTATAAAAGATCTAAGGAACGTTCCTTTTAGATGTGCAAACGAGCAAACCCTCCCCTCCCTTAGCGGAATTTGATATGAAGGCGATGGACAGGTAAATATAAAGACGGATGGCATAAAACTAGATAGATGAGGGTAGGAACACGAATGGAGGGGGGGGGGTAAGCTACTTACAGGGACCCAATCCTTACTACGGAAATCCCGCTTAAGGTAGAGGGAGAGTATGTAGAGGGTGGAGCTAAGGGATGTTCCAGCATTGTGCCTATTAGGTATAAGTAACTTTTACAGGCGCAGTGTTTTTTTGTTTTGAGGCATTTTAACCGCAAGTGTCATTGACGCCCGAGAAGTGAATGGGTGCCTTGAAATAGTTCGTTATAATAGGTTTAGTTTACAAGGTTATTGAAATTTTTATTTTAAACTAGTATATTTATTATTATTATTTCTATGTTTTTTTTGGTTTTTTTTTTTTTCAAAACTGTCTACCTGTACTGGTGACTGCAAGTCCTTCGGTTGACCTAGGGAAACAAAATATGATAAAAACTAATAGTAACTAAAGGTTATCTGGACATACGGAATAGAGCTATGGGGGACAGCAAAAAAGTCGAACATCAAGCGCATCCAATCCTTTCAATCAAAAGTCCTGAGAACAATAGTAAATGCCTCTTATTACGTCAGCAACAAAACCATTCACAATGATCTGAATATACCCTATACTCTTGAACTCATCCCTTCCAAGTTCATAGAATTCCATAGTAACCTATCCAACCACCCTAATTCCCTAGCACAGTCATTGCACTGCACCACTCACCCCTATAATCCTCCTCGGAGATTAAAACGGCAGTGGCCTCGTGACCTGCTATAACTAAGTGATAGTGGGAGTCCTGGCAATGGCCAGTTTCTCTAATCATGTCCTGAGTGTCTGTGGCTCTCGCGCTCTTGGTCAGCCTCCGCTGGCTCTTACCCAGTTACGCGGCTGACGTAGGAGCGTGGGGACTCCCCAAGACTCCGCTTCCTGCTTCGCATGCGAGGGAGGTGACAACCTTGAGGACTTGGGGGGCCTCTGGGCTGTTTGTAAATATTGTGTGAATGAGCGAGTGAATGATGAATTGTAAATATGGTATGAATGATAACATTTATCTCAATTACTTATTGTCTAATAAAAAGGCAGATTGTAATTTTATCTTAATAAAAATTGTTAAAAAAAACAACAAAAAACTAAAGGTTACTAATTGATTCGTTTTACAATTAAAATAGTTAATATTTTATAATTTAAGATAGACAACTCAGGTTTCTCTTAGCAACGAATAGAACTGACCTGGAATCTAATAATTATATCTAATCAGCTTTATTATGATAAAATTAAAATCTGCCTCATTGGGCAATAAGTAATTAAGATAAATATTTTCAGTCAAACCATATTTACAATTTTTATTCATACAGTAGTTACAAATAGTCCAGAGACCTCCCAAAACTGAATGGTTGTCATCTCCCTCGCATGCACAAGAGGAAGCAGAGTCTTGGGAAGTCCCCGACGCTCCCCCGTCAGCCTCGTTACCGAATACGAGCTAGTGGAGGCTGACCAAGAGCGCGAGAGGCACATACGCTCAGGACATGATTGGAGAAACTGGCCTTTGCCAGGGCTCCAACTGTCACTGCCCACTGCCATATTGGGGTCTGAGTGGGATGACAAGACTGCAGTGTCATCTGCAAATGTGGCCAAGAAGGTATTGGGGGTAGAGGGGGCATCAGTGGTGTATAGGTTATAGAGGATGGGACCCAGGACACTGCCCTGTGGAACTCCTGCACTTATGGGATAGTAGTTAGAGTATTCTAAACCACAGCGGACTTGGAAGAAGCGGTTTGAAAGGTAGGACTGTAGGATTAGGAAAATGGTCTGTGGTAAATATCTTTTGAGCTTGTAGAGCAAACCTGCGTGCAGACCATGTCAAAAGCTTGAGCTATGACCAGAAAGGCAGCAGTCCAATACTGTTTGGTTTCAAGGGCTGAGGAGATGTGAATAACGACGCGAAGGCCTTCATGATCAGTGAAATGTCGTTGACTGAAACCAAACTGGTGTGTAGGAAAAAAGTTTTTGGATTGAATAATTGGAAGTAGACGTTTTAATAGGAGTTTTTCAAATATTTTTGAGAGGATAAGGAGTAGGCTAATTGGACGGTCAGATGAAGCGTCATTGGGTGGTTTACCGAGTTTGTCGAATAGGACAATAATGGAATCTTTCTAGAGGAGAGGAAAGTGCGTCGTTCGGATAATGCAATTATAGATGTAGGTTAGGAAGATTATGGCTTTAGGAGGAAGTTATTTGAGGAGTGAGGAGATCATATCCAGGGCATTTTCGGTAAGGTAAGTTTTTCAGAAGGTATTTGACCTCAGAGAGGTTAACGGCTTTTGGTGGAAATGAGAGAGGGGTAGGTGAAGTGAGGTAATCTTCAACAGTTGTGCCATGAATATGGTTTTAATGATTGAAAGGTGAGAATTAATTATCATATAATAATCAGAGTATTTGATGCCGTGATAAATTTCTGAAAATTTAACTGATTGTAATATGAAAAATTTTGATTTGGAGACATTGGAAGTTTGCAATAACGCAATCCACTCCACAAAAATGCTAATCAAATATTTTAACATATAAATAGATTAGTGTAGACCTCTTACAAGAAATCAGTAATATTTTGCATCCTCAAAACAGCCCTACTCTCGCAACCATCAAACAAAGAAAGAGGATATCTGCTCTTCCGGATTGCGTTCAAGACTCAGTTATATTCACCTTTTTCCCGTCATCTTTTATAGACATACCCTATAAAGCTATGCCGATCTATTTATTATGCACGGGGCAATGGATCTAAGAATGTAGTGCTCCAACCAGTACACTTCTTACCTCCAAAATTCTGCCTCTTAGTCCTCCAGTCCTACAGAGTATCTAATTTTGATGACCGATAAATCTGAGTTATAATACATACGATGAGATAATGTGGTTTAAATTTAATTTGTGAGTGAGATAACATTAACCACTGCATGACTACGAGAGTCGACACAGTGTCCAAGTAGTTTCTGTCCAAGATACTCCCCGACGTTCGCAAGATTTACGACGTTCCGCTGTCTCTGTGCACGGCGCCCTCTTCCTCAGCTGTTTCCATTAACTTTCCCGTTATAATTTAATATCGCACATTCCTTACAAGATGTGTAAATCATTTGACTATGTCGCACACGGCAATCTATCATCTTTTTAAATTTATTTAATTATAAACCATCCCCTGCTCGCTTGGCTCGTCAAACCACGTGCCAGGCCCAGTTTTATGAATATTAGAAGAGATAGAGCTATAAGATATGTATGATAAGAAAGGCGACTACCAGCCCGCTAGATAGGAGGAAGCAGGTCCTCGCTCTTATCTCGAAACCTCTGCCACTTTTATTTTCGTTATTTCTGGTTTCTGAGACCCTTTGTTGCACCCGGCAGTATACGAACCACTAGGTTTGTAACCAATTGGTTTTAACGCTCTTGTCAGCTCCAAGTGAACGAACCTTCGTACGGCAACTGGCAGAAATACGGTTCTGGCCCATAAAGACCGTCTTGTCTGTCAGAAAATTACGCATGCCTTCAGATAATTTTTTTTTGTTTAAAAACCTTTTATTTAATATATACAGATTCTTAATAACGAATCTTTACATAAATGCACATTGTACTGATTATATTTACTGTAGCGTACCTAAATTTTATATAATTTGTGAAGTTTACAAGAATTTTGCTATGGTAGGCTGATGTACAGAAACAAAACGTGTGCACAGAGAATTGGTTCACCTTAAGAATAAATGGCGCCAATACTAACCTAAATCTAAATAAACTAACCTAACAGCAGATACATATTATAATTCATTTCTATTTATTAATACTTTTTAGATAATCTAATATCGCTAAATGAGAGGTATAATAAAACGTAACGGAAAAAACTATTTAATATAAAAGTTATAGTATTAATATAATAATAACTCGTGAAGCCAGAATTTATTTTTTTGACTTTTCAGTAAGACTAGCAAGTATAGAATATTATGAATGAAAATTCGAACACTTTTAAATAATGAACTATAAAAGCTACATTAGTTATTTTTGTACACATGGTGGGGTGCAGGGATAGAGCCATGTTTAACGACCTTATAGATGCTACGCGGTAAGTCGATGGATAGAAAACAATTTTTATTCCGGGTCAAAGACCCCTATGAATTACAAACAGGCACAGATGAAAAATAGAACCATTTAGTTATATCAAAAATGAAAAAAAGCAAAGTGATAACAGGAAAAAATACTAGTAAAATGAAATGAAACATTATTTAACTGCACTAAAACAAAACGTAGAAAAAATATACAAAATATGAGGAAGTCAATAAAATACGATACAATAAATAAATAAATACGGTGAAATAAAGTAGACTGAGATTTGAAGAATAGAATATTAAATATATAGGGAAGGCAGAGAGAATCAAAAGTTTGGAAAATCAATGGACCAAGGAAATATTCTACCGGTACCATCTAAACCGTTAGAATTGCTTGAGGCACAGAAGTAAAAGCACCTTGAACTAATAATGTTTTAGTTACAAATCAAATCTTTTTTGTGTTAAAATTACAATCTACCTCATTGAGCAATAAGTAATTGTGTTCAATGTTCCCATTCATACCACACTTACAATTCTTCATACAGTAAACATGAATGTATAAAATAAATTAAAGTGGTTTCCCCCAAATTCCAAAGGTAACGGCGAAAATAAGTTAAAGTGAAGGCTTGCCCACTCAAGCTACTGATTTCCTTAACTTCTATCATAAAGGCATAATCATGTCCAGACCCTGACCACCCTTACTCCGACTGAATCCTTACCGCATCCCTACATCCTACCTACCCAATTAATTCAGATGGCTGACTGCCCAGCGGTTACATTGGGCCATCACCTGTCTGCAGTATCACTGATTTAGAAAAAAATCTGTTTGTTATATAAAGGAAGTGAAAGAAGAAATTATTTTTAAAATAAATAGAGAAATCGGTTTAGGCAGAAAACCTTGCAGCTTACTACCTCTATACAGGATTGATCTTAACCACACCGTTTAGAAATTTTACAGAGAGGATTAAAGCTAACACAACTCTTATACTTTTCACACATTTCCGGCTTTGATGAATATCATAGAACATTCGGAGACGTGATACCTCAGTTTTCATAGAGCCTGTTATAATAATTCCGTTCTTGGCGATTACAAAGCTGAAACTGAAGATTTTAATTTGATTCTCTGACTCAAGTTCTAAAACAATTAGACAACAATTCTGCGCCTGGTAATTGAAGAAACCAGATTACAGCCAGAGAGTAATGGCAGTAGAGTTGGAAAGGACTAGCCTAGCCATTAGAAGTTTGCAATAAGGAAAAGTCAAAACTTGGACCAAAGGCTCTGCGCTGTCCTCCCAACTAATCAAACTGACTTAGCAGGCATAGCACACTTTTGTTCCTTCGTTCACAACTTCCTTCCGATATACTTTGTATATATAGGACTTCTACCTCTATATTCCTAAAAGATTTTTTTGTGTTTAGTACTGTTTGTTGAGAGTAAATTTAGTTTTCACAATCGCATAATAATGATAGAGATTAAGGCTGTAAGAATGCCGAGTTCAATGCCATATCCTCAGTAGTAAACTTTTCGAATATGTACCTGAAAAAAAATGATTAAGCTACTAAATTGTAGGCAATTTCTTTCCGAAATAGTGACCATCAAAAAGAGTTATACATTTTTTGAAATAAAAACTATTTGAAGTATATTTAGTATGATTAGAGATTTGATAATTGTGTCCATAAATTGAAAATAATTACGCTCGAAGTTTTATTCCTTATTCATTTATTTATTAGAAAATATTCCATGACATTTTCAACGATTTCTGCCCTGAAACTGCGTAATCATCAATGGTGTCGTCGGATTAATACTTCGTATCTCCCCTTCAAAAGCTTAATTAATTATTTTTAAGAAACAAATGTAACAAACAAATCATCCTCCAACAACAGAACAGAACAAGCAAACCGAAAGTTAAAGATTAAAATGAACGTAATAATTATGTGTAATATAATACATTATGACGATAGAAATCAAACAATTAAGGGTTTCCCTACGTCAGATAAATCCAATTTAATGACTTATTGTTATGAAAGCTTACTAAAGTCTGACATGATCACATGCTAAAACTGGGTAAAAGGATTTTATACAAAAAAAAAACAACAGGTAATTGGATAATGAAATAAAAGCAACATGATTTTTTTAAATATTTCAACTTCATCCACTGAAACTCTTTTCAAATGAAAAATAGACGCGTGGAAAACTAGGTAAGTCAATAATTAAAAAATGAATAATAATAGTAAAAATACAAGTGTAAATAAAGTGAATAACTTCACATTAAATTACTACAAAGACATGACATAATTTTTGGAAGAAGTAAAATTTGATTATGCTTCATTGGCCGATTTATGAGGAACTAATTAGTTAGTCTGGACTAGTCACTAATAACTTAATAATCATGATTTATTTATGTGATTATATTTTTCATGCCTTCCCGATTACAATGTGATGTAACGCTTGACAGGAGGACTCCAAAAAATCAGAACAAACACGCACTGATAACAAAAAAGCTTACAAATGAGCTTCGAGTAATCGGAACGTTATTATGCTAAGGAAATAAGACAGCCATGTAACCAGATTGCATTATTAGCTGTACAGATGAAGGCTTATGGAATGCAGGAAATTACTGTACTTAGAAAGTGCTCTCTTGCGATGCTCCGTACTATCCGACGGATTCCATCTTTATCCACTCTGCAAGAAAATTGAATAATAAAGATGGGAATGAATAGACCTCAGTTGACAACGTCGACCAGATAGGGACTAGCATAGTATCCATGGCAAAAGATAATATATTATCACCCTACATCATGATATGTGTTTGGTCGGGATCGTTCACAGAAATGTATATCGTAAAAGATCGATAAAGAAGTATTTATTCAGTTTCCGTTACTAATAATAAAAAAACGGCAATCATACTTCTTCTTAGGTCCAGCCACTGGGATTATAGAACATTAATTAAATAGACATGCGTGAGAAATTAAAAAAAACACAATATAAGTGAAGAACCGTGAACAACTAGATTTCATTAAATAAAAAAAAACATTATAGGTTAATAAAAAAAATTTGCGTGATAAATATTATCATCATTTTTTGACAACGAAGAATATAAAAATGAAAACACTTCTAACCAGTCGGTTTTAACTATTGAATTTCCTTCATAAGTATGTTTAACAAAACCAGGCTATTGAACCTAATTGGCTCAACAAATTTCCAATAGGCAGTGGTACATTACTAATTATTAACTCCCTGCGGTTTTCAATGACCAACACTACTCTCCTAGGCAGGGTCAAGGTTAGCATCCATTATCAATCCATTACCGCTGAGGTCCTCTTAGCAGGGCGTCTCTCCCTGGAGTCCCCGCGTTGCTTGGGCTTCGGATGAAGTCACGAATATGTTCGTATGTATGTCTTACTAACTAAAATAAAGATTTAGATTTGGACATGAATTAATTTTCTTTTATTACAACTTTACGTCTGTTTGCTGTAAAAATAGTTTTATAAAGTAATCAAATTTTAAAGTTTGAGTAATTAAATGGTATCCAAAATAAATTCAATTTAATAAAATGAAATTTAATAATTATTCGAATTGAGCGTAGAGGTGTGGTTATTTTATATGTTTACTTACTTTACTTAAAATATATTAGGTAGAGAACGGAACGTAGCAGTATTTTATTATGTATGTATGTATTACTAACTAAAATAAAGATTTAGCTTGAATAAATTTTCTTTTATTACAACTTTACGACATTGAGGTGCAAATAGAGTTTGATTGCATATTACAAATAAATCACCTTATTATGTATATACAAAAAATCCTATATGAAGGAAATTCGATGTTCATATTTCCAGATTTCAGGTACAGATTTCTTTTAAATTGTTGATTATAGTATATTGTAAAAATATGCAAACGCGAAGAGAAAAAGCAAACGCGCTTTATCGTTCGACCAGGTAATGCCTCTGATTCGCTAACCCCTTCCAATGAATTAGATCTGATATTCTTTATAAACATCTCCAGTCCTTTATAATTTTTTTCTCTTTCTAAAGGTTTTTTACATGACCTACATACGGTAATTGTTAATGAAACTACAAATTCACAATTAACAGAAAATAAAAATCTTCGTTAATGGTTCATAAGATATGGGAACACATATTTCCCCATATCTCAATACATAAATTAAGGCATTAAAAAAACAAATCTAATTAATTTCTGTAGTGAACATTTGAAGTCACGAGCTTAGTTCCTTTAGTTAATAATATGACTCACTTTATATGAACAATAACCAAACTAATGCATGCATTCGTTAGCGCGGCTTCGGGTTTGTCGCTGGTATTTTTCTTCAATTCCTTTTTATCCTTTCTTTCGTCCGTTATATTCATTGCATCCTCCCGCTGCATCTCCACTAGACCGTAACCATGACAAAAGGTTAGTATTGGCGGCTCACTATCTGCGACATAAAGCCCGAACGCCGGTTGGTAAGTGCCTCGACATAAAACAAGCAATGATTTCGGTCGTAAAAGCCAGTCTAGGCTTTGCCAACCACTTTTGTTACCGGAGCAATAAAAACCCTCTCTGCTTAGTGTCAGCAGTTCGCAAACGGAAATAAATATATTTTATAAGCAGTTGCATTTTTACTTTTTAAATATGTGCTTTAGGGAAATGGGTCCAATTAATATCGACTGCTTTTAGAAGAATTTTCTGAAATAAAGCACGCGGTAGCCACAAAGAAGTATACGGAACGCGCACCATAAACAAGAAAGATACTGCAGGAATACAGATTTTTTAATTAGCTAAGTGACTATAGATAACCTCAACTGTCTTAATGAGTGACATTTCAGCATCTTTACATACACAATATATACATTAACACCATTAATTATTATAAAAAATTTATTTGGTAACCGTACTACTTAAGTTTTAAAAATAATTATGTAGGTCTTAATTTCCACAGTCCAGCCCTAGAAAGTGGTTTAATTTGGCAATAAAATCCAGTGACTGGCAATGTTAGAAAGGGAAGGCACCTGTAGAAAGACAGCCCACTTAAATGAGGAGAAAAAATAATAAATAGATTGCACTTGCTAAAGTTACTAAGTACGAAAAGTTTACAAAGATGAGTAACTTAAAAGAAGATTCTGTGTTTGAAATATAGCCAAATCAAATACTGGATTTTTTGAAAATTAATTTGGAATTCATTTCTTTTTTTTTTTTTAATATTCAATTTAATTTCCGGAAACAAATAAAATATAAACGAGATATCTCTTTTCATGACTTTTTCAGCTAATGTGGGTAATGAAAGCATATTCTGCTGAGCATCGTCGGAAAAATACTAAGCATCAAGTGATAATATAATGCAAGAGCTTATCAAAATAAACTTCGAGGGAAAAAAACAAACAAGACCACCCCAACGCCAAAGACAAAGATCAGAAAAGATAGAAAATAACACGCCCGACTCCTTAACATCTATCTATTTATTCCCGGCTCGATGTCGATATCGATAAGGTTATTTATATAGCCCAAGGGACTCCTCTCCCTTGTTCCTGCGGTGGCTCAGAATGGAAAATTATTTTAGATTAGGTCTCTTATCGAGACTGAGACTTGTACCCACTGATACCTCCTTAGCCTCCTCGGCACGGTCGGAGGGGAGGGGTGCGCTTAGGGAGTTCATATCGTATATAGATTATTATATACATATAAATATAATAAAAACACACACACACATATCTATTGTAGCATTCACACATCAAAGTATTTTGGCAGTTTGATTTTCACATAAGCTAGTGAGCTGTTCACATTGAGCTGACTTCTAACTTCGGAGACATGAGTTCAATACCCAGCTCCCCGTAGGACTTTTTCTTGGTGGATGAGTTTGGTTCGAGCTCACTCAACCTCGTGAGGATAAATAAGCAGTTATTTGAATAAAGAAGTAGCGACCACCACGCTAGCTAGCTAACTCCCCAGCGCCAACTGCCAACTATCCTGAGAGTTCTCTACCAGTTCTTCATGCCTTTAAGAACTACCCCTCTCCCACCCCCCACATAGCTTCCCACGTTTTGTGTGTGTGAATGAATGTTCTCTGTGCTTCTGTACTTTAAGCCTATAACCTTCAGATAATACTAAACAGTTGCGCTAATAACTCCCCCCTCTGAGATCCCCGTTTATTAAATATAAGAAGTATTTGTTAAAGTAACAGTTAATCGACTAGTGTTAAAGTAGCCAGTTTTAATCCCAAGTCTTACCTATGGCTTCAAATTTTATCTTCATGGAGTTCGACTGCTTTTCCACTTAAAAACGTATTTCTTAGTTCAGACTGTTCTGTAAAATACTTTGAATGCATCTTTTTCTACAATCCATGTCACGGGAAACAGAAGTAAAGGCCCAAAAATAGGATAAGGGCCAAGTGGTATCCAAAAAACGAATCACAAATTTACTCGAGTCTAAAGAGTTACTAAGAAGAACCCATTACTAAGATGAAAAGGCGGGCTATCAGCAGTTCGTTTGTACAAGATCAAGATTTCAGTCACGAGCTTGGAGGAGAGAACGCTCTTTAAAATGCAGAGATCGGAAAAACTCTCTCTCTATTTTCCTGAGATGGAGATGTGAAGTAAGACATCTCTGACTTGAATGTGAACAGTGGCAGGACTGACCTAGAGTCTGTGTAGGCTTGTTTGATGTGGTCTTTGATTATTTTTTTTAAGGTCGTTTATATCTTTACCATTCTACATATTTAAAAAAAATTCTTTATAAAAAGTGTAGAAACGGCACATAAGTAAACACTCTATTACAAGAATAAACACTTTAATTAATAGAAAACCAGGCAGCTGGTGGAGGAGAGTGGTTAGCACGTTACTAAGACTCCGCTTTATCTTGCGCATGCGAGGGAGGTGACAACCATGTGGATTTGGGAAGTATCTGAGTTGTTTGTAAATAATGTATGAATGAGAACATTTATCACAATTACTTATTGTTCAATAAGGCAGATTGTAATTTTATCAAAATGAAAAAGTTTCTATTATTTTAGAAGTGCCATGAAACAATAACATAACTCCAGGTAAGATATTTCGTAGAAAACTCGTTAGTGAAGAGATAAAAAATCTCAGCGAAAACTTCGAAACGAGAGGAAAATATCGAGGATCAGAGAACGAACCTGAAAAAGAAACAAAGTGCTCATTTCCTAACTTAAGTTCTGACAGCAACATCCTTGAGCGAAATCGGCGATTTTTTTTTCCATTTTCTTTTACTCTTCGCAAAAGAAGAGCCACTTTCAGTGTAATAAATAAGTTAATGGATTGCTACTTTGAACGCTTAGAGAATGTTTTTCATTTACACTTCTTTATACTCTGAAAAGGGCAAGAAGAAGAAGCATTAAATGAAAAGATGAAAAGGCTGGAGAGAGTTATGGTCCTGATGGCGCAACCCCCCCCCCCTTTATGACTTGCGATTTATAAGGGAGTTGTACTGAGCACAAAGGCAGAGGCTTTACTTTTGAAACAAAACTCGTGAGCATGTCTGACTGTTAATATTCGTAAAAATTATATAACCGATCTGAATAGTTCAGTTTACTTAACACCACTGATACCAGACCTTTATGAATTGTCTTATTTTATGTCAGTTTCTCCAGTCGTGTCTTGAGCTTCTGTGGCTCTAGTGATCTTGGTCAGCCTCTACTGGCTCATATCCGGTGAAGCAGCTGGTGGAGAAGAGTGGTTAGTACGTTACTAAGACTCCGCTTTATCTTGCGCATGCGAGGGAGGTGACAACACAGGGAGAGACATGGAAGTCTCTGTGTTGTTTGTAAATAATGTATGAATTAGAACATTTATCACAATAACTTATTGCCCAATAAGGCAGATTGTAATTTTATCAAAATGAAATAGTTTCAGTTTCATGTTTCTAATATATGTTATATTGAAGAACGTTGAAATATATATTTTTTAAATTGTACATAATAGCTTTCCATAGAAATCTTTTATTCATATTTTTTTACTTTGTTTTTTCCCAACATTTCGGATTCCATAAGTCCATCATCAGGCGACATATACACAACCAGAAAAAAAAAAACTTTGGTACATTCACAATTAGTAAAAAAAGTTTTTCATTTAAAAATCAATATTCCACTAAATGTAAATTACATGCCTTCTGCTTACATTTGTCGTCCAAGAGAATTTTGTGATAGTGTAGATGTTTCCTTATGGGTCCCGAAATGCCGGGGAAAAAATAAGAAATAGTAATAAATAAATAAAAAAGTTTTAAGGAAGGATATTATGCACAATTTAAAATTTCAAAACTATATAAAATATCGAATTATCATTTGTACTTAGTAATTATCATAGGTAATACTACTTGAGAAGCCACATTTATTAGTAAAAATTTTTTTTTTACATGAAGTGCTTTTCTCTACCCGAGATATTTACAAAAATATCTATGCAATACAAAGTATGTAAATGCTTGGTAATACCGAACAAGATACAAAATGACCTGTTACGTGATTTCTTTGTAAACATTGTAAGTTCTGGCCGACAGATGAACTTGTGTGTACTGTTATTAGAAAAGGGGGTGAAAAAAACCAAACAAATTTCAGCCGTGGCTTACAGCCCTACAGGCTTGGACAGCACGAGGAGAGAATTAAAAGCCGTGGAGGGAAGAAGCAGAGGTGCCCCTAGGGAAATGAGCCATGAGCAGGGAGATGAAAAGAGCTGGTATATCACTCGACGGCTGGAGTAGCTCAATCCTTCATGTCTATTCTAACGTAGATATTCTACTGTATTTGTACTGACAAATTCATTTTTTTTTTGTAGTTGTAGAAAATTATATACTGCTACATTCGTGTTCTTCTGTTCGATCAAAAATAATGGTGTTTTGGCAGCAGTTTTCTTGTCATAAGATCGTATAACGGAATACCCTTGGATAAATTCATATCAATATAGTCTAAATAAGAAATAATTAGCACATCAGAATGACGAGGTTAAAACATAAGAATTTCTGGTTTTGAAAAATCAGACGAATCACTCAAAATAACAATGTGTAATCCTATGTTGCAAATTATTAATTAAATGTTTTTTTTTCAAGTCTCCGATTTTAGCTATGATAGATTCTTCTAAGCATTAATTATTTGATTGCCGTGTCACGTTTGATCTATTTTAGGAAGTGGTCTGCCGAAAGCGGTTGTGTGAACAAATATACTCAACGTAGGAGACAATAGAGATGCATTGTTAAATGCAATAAACAAACGTCCAATAATGCCTTGTACGTATTAATATTGCATTTATTTGCATTAATCTTGAATTTGAAGACGGATTACCAATGTTGTGTTTGATTGTTCATTCTATATATTGGAAACTGTGGTTCGGTAAAATTCTTCTTGATGACTTCATCTATTTTTCTCTATTTGTTAAGTCTTGAAGGCACATGTTAATCGTCCAATGTAAACAACAATCTTAATCCTAAACTGGTAGATATATTAAAACAAAATTACTTTCATGGCTGAGTAAGTTCAAGAGTCAGTAAGAAAGACACAAAGCACGTAATATAAACAATTGTGATTCAAGATAAAATTATCAGAAGAAAAACAACAGGATTACGTTATAGTTAATTTATTGCATACATCCCGGTATTTCTTCTCAATTCACGCAGAATTAGTGAAGGAATATACGCTCGAAATTTCGGATCTACAGTATCTAGTAGATTTAAATTCCTTTATTGTGCTATAATTACAATCTGCCTTTTATAAGGCAATAAGTAATTACGATAAATGATCTCATTCATACAATATTTACAGTTCATCATTCACTCGCTCATTCATACAATATTTACAGACAGCCCAGAGACCCCCCAAATCCACCGCGAAGAGAAAGCGGAGTCTTGGGAAGTCCCCCACGCTCCTCCGTCAGCCGCGTCACCGGATACTAGCCAGTGGAGGCTGACCAAGAGCGCGAGAGCTCACAGACGCTCAGGACATGATTGGAGAAACTGGCCATTGCCAGGACTCCCACTGTCACGCGTTTATAGCAGGTCACGAGTCCACTGCCGTTTCAGTCTCCGAGGAGGATTATAGGGATGAGTGGCGCAGTGCAATGACTGTGCTACAGGATTAGGGTGGTTGGAAAGGCTACTGTGGAATTTCGTGAACTTGGAAAGGATAAGTTCTAGAATGTAGGGTATATTAAGGTCGTTATGAAGGGTTTTGTTGCTGACATAATAAGGGGCATTTACTATTGTTCTCAGGACTTTTGATTGAAAGGATTGGATACGCTTGATGTTCGACTTTTTTGCTGTCCCCCATAGCTCTATTCCGTATGTCCAGATTGGTTTAAGTATAACTTTGTAGATTAGTAGTTTATTTTCTATTGAGAGATGGGATGTCCTTTGAAGTAGTCTGTACAGTTGTCCAAAGCGTCTGTTTAGTTCTTGTCTTTTTAGTCTCGTATGTTGGTTCCAGGTCAGTCGTTTGTCAAGATGGAAGCCTAAGTACCGTACTGTCTCGGATACAGGGAGAGGAATAGAATTAAAATAAACTAGTGGACAAGACTTGCGACAAAGGGTGAAGGTAATGTGGGAGCATTTTGCTTCATTAACTTTGATCCGCCATTGATTGCACCAATACTCGATCTCGTCAAGGTGTTTTTGAAGGTTATGGGATGCTATGTCGGGGTCTGGGTGGGATGACAAGACTGCAGTGTCATCTGCAAATGTGGCCAAGAAGGTATTGGGAGTAGAGGGGGCATCAGCGGTGTATAGGTTATAGAGGATGGGGCCCAGGACACTGCCCTGTGGAACTCCTGCATTTATGGGATAGTAGTTAGAGTATTCTAAACCACAGCGGACTTGGAAGAAGCGGTTTGAAAGGTAGGACTGTAGGATTAGGAAAATGGTCTGTGGTAAATATCTTTTGAGCTTGTAGAGCAAACCTGCATGCCAAACCCTGTCAAAAGCTTGAGCTATATCGAGAAAGGCAGCAGTGCAATACTGTTTGGTTTCAAGGGCTGAGGAGATGTGATCAACAACGCGAAGGCCTTGTTGAGTAGTGGAATGTCGTTGGCGGAAACCAAACTGGTGTGTGGGAAAAAGGTTTTTGGATTCAACAATTGGAAATAGACGTTTTAGTAGGAGTTTTTCAAAAATTTTTGAGAGGATAGGGAGTAGGCTAATTGGACGGTAAGATGAGGCGTCATTGGGTGGTTTACCGGGTTTAGCGAATAGGACAATAATAGAATGTTTCCAGAGGAGAGGAAAGTGCCTCGTTCGGATAATGCAATTATATATATATATTAAAAAGATTATGGCTTTAGGAGGAAGTTGTTTGAGAATTTGAGGAGTAAGGAGATCATATCCAGGGGATTTTCGGTAAGGTAAGTGTTTCAGAAGATATTTGACCTCAGAGGGATTAACGGCTTTTGGTGGAAGAGAGAGAGGAATAGGTGAAGTGAGGAAATCTTCCACAGTTTTGCTGTGAGTATGGCTTTGATGAGAAAGGTTAGGTGTGAAAGTATGGGTAAGATGCAGAGCAAATTCCTCCGACCTATCCCCATTCGAAGCCACCCAGGACCCATCATCACGACGGAGTGGATGTGAAACAGGTTGATACTTTAGGATTTTTTTGGTTACATTCCACAAGGAGTTATCCCTGGTAGACAGAGAGGAGAGGTAGGAATTGAAAGAATCGGAACGGAAGGATGCCAATCGTCGCTTTACCAATCGGCAGTACTGATTGTACGAGCGGCGATCGGCAGGATGCCGGGATCTTTGCCACACTGTTCTGGAGCGGCGTTTGGATTGGATTAGGTCTTTGAGATGCTGAGGTAAACGATTATGATTATGGATTTTTGGGTGACGATGGGGTGACGATGCCTCCCAAGCCGACCTCTGGACCAGGGTAGTGAAAGAATGCACTGCATCGTCTAGGTCTTGGGATGTTTTCAGGGACACTTTGAGGTCAATGGAGCCTGTAAGAAGCTGGCGGAAGTGGTCCCAATCGACTGGGCCCCTAATAAATGAAGGAGGAGGTAGTTTGTGAATTGGTCTTAGGGAAATGGTTAATAATAAAGGGCTATGATCGGAGGAAAGGTCATCGAGGCGCTTGAGTGAATAGTTTAGTGCTCCTAAACTATTGTAGAAGAAGAAGTCTAGGAGATCTGGATTTCGGTTGGGATCTGATGGCCAGTAGGTGGCTGTGTCAGGAGAGATCGTGGAGCAATGTTTCCGTGTGAGTGCAGACAGCAAAGCACGTCCGCGTGTACTCGTGGATCTTGACCCCCCAGTGTTGGTGCTTCGCATTAAAGTCCCCACCCACAAGGAAACAATGTCCTATGGAGTCTAGAAAGGAGATGAATTGGGAATCGGAAATGGATTTATTGGGAGGGCAGTACACTGATGCTAGAGTAAGGGGGAAAGGGAAGGTGCTGATTGACCCTGCAGTGGACTGAAGGAAATCATGTGCTACCAAAGGAACTATGTGGTGGGATATAGAGTTATGGACAATGACAGCGGTACCTGCATGAGCTGTTCCATCTGGGTGATCAGTTCGGTAAGTATGGTACTGTCGAATCGTAAATGGTCGTTTACTAGTAAGTCTTGTTTCAGTAATGAGAGCTACGTCGATGTTCTTGTCGTGGAGTAGTGCTGTCAGTTCGTTAGTGTGGGTGCGAACACCATTCGCATTCCAAAGGAGAATGGATAAGGAGTCAGAAGGATCCACTTATGGATTTTGTTTAACGGGGATAAGGTAGGAGACAAGATTTGTAAGAAGGGAAATGTGAGGGGTAATTAGGGTTCTGAATTCTGTAAGGAATGATGTTAATAGGCTAGTGAGATCTGAAGAGCTTGGAGGTGAAGGAATATGCGAGATGTGTGGTTGGGGATGGGATTGGGTTTGCTGGTTGGCGGGATGAGCGGAATGCTGGGGAAGAGATACTTGCGGAGGAGAAGTGGGCAGTGCCTGTGACTGCTCTCTGTTCCGAACGGCATCAGCAAAAGAGACAGAAGGCCTCAAATTTCTGGTGGGGACGCTTCTTGAGCTATCTGTCACTGGCCTCTCTTCTTCTGGCCGACGACGTTGCTCGCTCCTGGACTTGAGGATTCTATAGGCCTCACAGCCCTTGTAGTTGGCTGGATGGTCTTGCTGGTAGAGCACGCATACAGCAGGCGATTTTAGGCGCTTTTTGCACAATTCGCTTTTGTGCTGCCCACTACACTTTACACACCTAGGAGGGTGGTGGCAGTACGATTTCGTGTGCCCATATGCCTGGCAATTATGGCACTGGACGATGTCTCTTTTGGGGTAAGGTTTTTCGACCTGTATTCTTGTGTAATATAGGGTTGTTAAGTCATAAATTTTCTCCACGCCTGGTGTCCGCTCGAGATCTACAAAAAATAATGGTAATGCCGTTTTGGTGGATTCGTTTTGTTGTCTGTCCTCACGTAAAACGTTGGTTATTTGCCGAACTTTAAATCCCAGAGCTGATAGTTCGTCTTCAATTTCATCAGCTGGTGTGGTCGGGTGCAGATTTCTTATCACTACTCGAAGCGACCGTTCTTGTTTCAACTGATATGTGTGGAAGTCTGCATTGGTTTCTTCCAAATACTTGATGATCGCTCGATAAGTATCGGGAGTGTTTGGGGAAATTTTTGTATCCCGAGAGCGATTGAGGCACGTATATTTTCCGGTACCTACTACTTTGCTCATTTGTGAGCATAGTAATTTAAAGTTGCTAATGTTGCGTACAAATATAGCAGGTGGGTTGGGCTGTGTTGGAGTTTTGTTGACTTCCATTTCTTCTGCTGGAATGTTTTTCAAAGCCTCAAAGGTGTTTGGCGTGAAGAAAGGCGACTCTATGGCGGTTTCTTTTTTGGATGTGCTGGCTTGTGGAGGTATCTCCTCCATGGAACTAGCTGCAGAGGAGGTCATTTGTACGTTCCTGGTTGAGCGTCTTGGTTTTCGCTTCACTGGCGATGATGTCGGGGTTGGACCTAATGACCTAGATCTTTTTTTTTTATTTTGAGAAATTACTTGTTGATAAAATATCATTTTATCATAACAACGTTTTTTATTGTTAGTAAAGAAAAAAAGTACCGCCGGTTGGATTCAAGCTCACAACCTCTATGGCGAGTCACGGGTCTTGGCTCTGAGCCACCAGACCGTAGCGGCTCAGAGATTATATTGAGTGACGTTACTGAACGATCCGAATGGCGCTGTGACAAATGCTTCTCAATATGGCGACTTCTCGTCCGATTTCACTTTTGTTCTACACAAATGTAGTAAGTGATTTACTTACGTGTTGAGGGCTCCCTCGTGACCAGCTCACGTAAGTTGCCTGGTAGAACAATTTTTTTGATGTACTGTGGCAGAAAAACGGTAGAATAATGTATTTCAAGGACGAGCGAAGTTGAGAGGTGTTTCACAATGTAGCGCATGCGCAAAAACTAGTATCTAGTAAAAATAAGCTAGGTCGTGAGTGGACTCACTATAGACTCGCTGAAAAAATAAATTGCATTTGCAGAGCAGTCCCATCACAGAGTTTCAAGAGTCAGTTAAGTGAGATAAATACAGAATATTACAGAGTTACATAGATAAACATGTAAAGTAAATATTATACAGGTTAACTATCGCTGGACACTAGAAATCCATAGTACCTAATACGAAAGAACAATTCTTCATGGAGGTAAAAGAGTTATAGTAATTCTCAACTCAATCTTGAGAGGTATAATGTTTATGAATAAATTCCTCCTCAGATGATGTTAAGTTCAAAAACCATAAGTTAAACGAAATATTATTATAACTGATAGATTTTCGTTTTTTTTTTTATCGTAGCCATGAAAATTTGTTGTTTTTTTCTAAATAAAAAATTGTCTAAACGAACTCGTCATTGAAACGAATCTGCACTATTTATTCGCTAACATAAATGGTCATTTAGGACAAATCATTCTGAGGTGGCCTACTGTTAATGCTTTAGTTTGAAAGAATATAGTTAACTTTTTTCATGTAAAATACTCCACTCGCTCTAATAAGCGTTACTAAGCATCAACACTGGCTGCTAAGCATTCATAGTGATCATCTAAGAACAGAGAGGGCTGCCTACTTAACGATGCTCCGCCTGAATACTCTAAGGTTTTGGGTAGGCCAAGGACCTGTCAAATATAGTCCAACTGAATCCTGATTAGGCCTCTTGTTTCTATACCAGCAATTGTAAGCCTATAACCGCTTTGAGTATATGCAATTAGTTTTTGGGACATCAGAGGATATAAGCAAAGAACACCAAAATATTCAAAAGATATCAATTCATTTTCCTCCACTATTACAATATTATATTTATACGAATACTCTTTTTTTTTTTCCATTTGTTTTAATTTTCTGTTAAAATTTTGATTAGTAGGCCCCCAAAAAACCTTGACGTTAATTTTGAATTATTATTATTTCCCTGCTATTGATAAAGTCTATTACTTTCAACAGCTTTTATTCAGAAGTACTATTAGGGAAAAAGGAGTCATTGAAAATAATAGTTACATGCTAATTATTAGGACTATTATAAGTTTATAAGTGGTTTTTGGTTTATCTGATACTTTTTTACCGTGCACACACAGGGTTATAACCAACTAAATTCTTTTTTAAAGCTCACATACCTGAAGTTTTTAATGAAATTAAAAAAAAAAAAGTATAAAAAGGTTTTATGAAATTATACTTTTTCTCCTGTACATTACCAATGGAAAGCAAAGGAATTAGATACGAAGCTCTATGAATAGATATTGTATATTTAATTTTTGGTGTATTTATACATATCATGGAAAGCGTGGAATGGGCTAGAAGTAGCGTGAAGGATAGGATGTGGAGGCAATTGATTGAAAAGCTGATTCTAAATATCTAAATGGCAAAAAGTTAAGTTTGGTACCCGATAATTGTATGAAAATCGAGAAAGAAGAAATCTGGGAAAACTCCTAGAAAAACTAGATCAAGATCTTTCTTCAATTCAATTCAAGAATTGATTTCCACTCAGTTCAGCTCTTACAACCCATCTATAACCTAAACCCTTAACCTAGTGAATTTATAATCTCGTTAGCTGATCTCATGTCACCTCTGAAAAATTGAACGATTGACAATATAAATAAATATTATAAATTAAAATGTGAAAAAGTTGGCTCATTTCTATAAGGTTTAAGACTTCCCAATACCTTCCAGTACCTACCTTACTAAGTAAGAACAAGTTACAGAAGTACAATTTAAAGACAATCGAGTTAGCGTAAGTAAGATAAAGTTTAACTGAGCGGTCGAGCCAGTAAGCAGTTAGAGAAGCTGCAGAAAGATAAACGATTTAGCAGACACTCTATGAATAGTTAATAGAGCGACTGAGTGCAGGCGGCAGTTCCCTTACAACTTTTATCGCAGTCCATTAGTGCAATTAATAAAGTCTGCAGCGCACTTTGCGCCTTGCTGCTAAAGTAATTCTCGAGTCGACAACAAGTTCTAAGGATATTTGCAAGGATTGTCGTAGAGTAATCCACTTATCCGACACCTCGAAGTTTCTGAAACGATTTCGTTTGAAATACAATCCAGCAGCATACTGACACAGTACCTCTAAATGGCTTTGTTAACATGCGCTGAGTTATCGGCATGGGTCAATGATTCCGACTTACAGTTGATGTTAACATGAGGTCCTTCGGTACAGAGATGGAAGTTCAATGTGACAGATTTAAGTTCAATGAGACACTGACCTTTTTATTTCCAGCCGATATACCGACGAATACATCCACTCAAATATAAATTAGCGGCCAAGAGTGTATTCAGATTTTAACTTCATCAATAGTTTTTATCTGTCTGCTGAACCGTCAAATCTTCTATGATTTTAGCCTTCTATGTTGCCAATTACACTTGGCTTGCGTACCCTATTTCCCTCATCACTAATTAAAAATAGACAAAGCATTTTCTTCTTTGTTTCACCTTCTGGTTATGCCGATCTTTTGATTCAGACTTTATTCCACGCAAAGCGCACTAATTACTAAAGAAATCAAAGCCAGGGTTTGAAAAAAATTGTATTTACCTTGTTCTCCTTTACGAGTCTGAAATATGACTTTCCGAGGCTGATATACATCCAGCAGGCATTAGGCCGCCCATGTCAAATAGTTATAATTATCAATTTCTTCTCATTATCAGATAATATTTATTCTTCTTATGCATACCATGTCGACACATAAGGAATCTTAATTTTGATCTAATTTTAGCTCTTATCCTGCCACTTAATTACGACTGACTTGGAGTTCTCGGTATAATCGGATATTAAGACTATGTGAGTACCGTACCATGCTCCTGAACAAGCATTGTGACAAACTTCATTTTCAAATACTCCTGATGTTTTTTTTCACAAATGAAGTCAATGAAGTCTGTTCATGAAGTTAATGAATGAATAACCCAAATTGGAGGGTGAAATGATTTAAAACATAATACCGTAGCATTTAGAGAAAAAAATAGAAGAAATAGGGCCAGAAAAAAGAAGACAAAAGTAACAAAGTGGATAATGAAATAAGGAAAAGACTAAGACAGACGGTTATCCGATCCGAGGTAAGCAGTTTAGGTTTGTAGCCCGGAGTTCGGTCCTGCAGGTCGATACTACAATGGAATTTGACACCTAAGGCTACAAACAGCTTTTCTTCTCAAGAATCCTTTATTCGGAAATAATATATCATCCCGACATCCACGGCTTAGTTTCGTAATGGTATTTAAAAATTGATTAAGATCTTAAGGCATTATATTTTACCGCTTTCCCATTGTTTTCTCAGTACAACCAGTAAACGCATTATTAGCAGCGAATTAAATCAGTTCAAAAGTGATACTCATCTATTCTACTCAACTAAGGTCTATGCTAAAAAACTAATAAAACCAAATGCTGCACGAAAGATATAGGAAATCTATTTAGACGAGAGGAGAAAAATAATTACATGCATAAATACATTGATAAAACTACTTTATTATGATAAAATTACAATCAGCCTCATCGGGCAATAATTAACTGTGATAAAGGTTTTCATTCATACCATATTTACAATTTTCATTCACTCGTTCATTCATACAGTATTTACAAACAGCCCAGAGACCTCACAAAGCCACATGGTTGTCACCTCCCTCGCATGCGGTAGAGGAAGCGGAGTCATGGGAAGTCCACCTCACTCCTCCGTTAGCCGCGTCACCGGACACGAGCCAGTGCAGGCCGACGAAGAGCGTTAGAGCCACATATGCTCAGGATATGATTGGAGAAACTGGCCGTTGCCAGGACTCTCACTGTTACACATTTATAGCAGGGCATGAGGCCACTGCCGTTTTAATCTCCGAGGAGGATTGTAGGGATGAGTGGTGCAGTGCAATGACTGAGATAGGTGATTAGTGTTGTTAGACAGGTTACTATGGAATTTCATGAACTTGGAAGGGACGTGCTCTAGACTGTAAGGTATATTAAGATCATTATGAAGGGTTTTGTTGCTGACGTATTAACAATTTACTATTGTTCTCAGAACTTTTGATTGAAAGGATTGCATACGCATATTGATAGGATTGGTTTAAGTATGACTTTGTCAATTAGTAATTTATTTTCTATTGAGAGATGGGAGGTCCTTTAAAGTAGTCTGTACAGTTGTCCAAGGTCTTGTCTTTACATAAATACATTAACATAATAGACCACCACTTCGAATACATGGAAATTCTTAAATGTAATATTAAACTATGGTGTATTTATTGTATCTGAGTTTTGCCAAAGACCAGGAATATAAGAAATGATTCTGTTTCCCCTATTTTTTAAAATAGGTTATTGCTTTATTGCGTGCCTTGAGCTTATCGTGAAATCCAATATATCTTTCCTTGAACTCTCTTTTCAAATGTTTCATTTATTCTGTCTTGTCTGGGGTATCTCTCAATGCCAAATCAAAACAAAAAGCAAAAAGAAGAAAGGCCAAGCCTTGCCTGAATTTCACTAGATAAGATATTGAACAATAAGAAATTTCTATACAATTTATTTTCTTCAGATTCCTATATTCTCTAATATTAAAAAAAATTAGAGGCACAAAGAGAAATCGCTAAAAAAATAAATAAATTTCAAAACTTAGCTGTAAGCAAAAGAAACAATCATTTATGATGTATTGAGTATCATACGTTGTTATCCTGAGGAAAAGATTTATAATCTCCCAGAATAGAGGTAAGTAAAGAGAAAAGACAAATAAATAAAGAAAATAAGTACATAAATTAACACAAAGCATAAATACAATCCGATGCTATAGTAAATATACAATGATGTATCTTATGTGTAAACATCATTATCATGTTAATATATTTATCATGTGCTGAGTAATGAACGCGGCTCTTTTTTCAATCTGTAAATGAGAAGGCAAATTAAAGAATAATATAAGTACACACACACTTCAATTGTGTTATCCTCTTAAGTCTAATATCGGGCTATAAGTATATTATCATTCTTCATCATCATACTACCGTGAGTTCTTGTGTCCTATAAAGCTAGTTACGTCGTGTCACCAGCTGTCAACATTTGTCCCATATCATAGAAGGGGAGGATGTAATTTTGAGTTAAATTGAATATATTTTTTACAGTAGTAATTTATTTTTTTACTCATCAATTTGTACATAAGGGTGGTAAAACACACTGTGTGCACTGACATTAGAAAAACTACGAAATGTTTCTAAAAATTATAAAGATAAAGAAAAAATTTTATTATTTATTCTTAGAAATAATTATTTAATATGAATATTAGATACATGATTTGTAACATATCTTGGATGTTAGGTTTTATCAAAGATATTTTTAGCCTTTCAATATAAAATTATTTCTAATTGTATAGATGATATCCTAAACATCACATTACATAGGGACACCATCAATGAAAACTAAGTACTTTGGTCGTGTTCATTAGGGTGGTTATCAACTCGAGCGCCGTGGTCTGAGACCTGCAAGACTAAACGGGTTTGACTGCTTACAATGAAGGCGCAGAGATGAAGAAAAAAACCCAAACGTTTGAAACATTTACTTTCTTCGACATTTTTGAGTTAGCATAAACATCACAAGTATGAAAATTGGTAAGTATCACATTTATCTGAGGGGCTATTTACTAAGCCCTTAAGAGAGAGGTTTTGTCCTTAATCAGATACGGTTTAGTTGTAATTTCTTTGTTTGTCTGGTTGCCTGTCGTCTCTGTGTTCTGCAATAGAAAATGATCCAGTTTTAAAGGAATATACTGCAATACCACTGATTAACGTTAGCGGAATTAAAACGAAGAACAAAACGCGAGACGAATCGGTCACGTTTCATAAAATTTTGTGTTCTTCAAGTCAGAACTCAAGAGTCTGTCTTCCGATATTTCCCCAAAGATTAAGAAAACTATAAAGTAAGAAACAAAAAAGGCATAAGTTCAAGTTCGGCCTATTTTTGTGTGTGTATGTATATTTATGTGTTATTGAATATTTAAAAAACTTAGGTTTTTTAGGTAAAAAGAAAATTAGGTGAGCAATCAGAATAGACAAATCATACCAATTATCATTGATTCCATAAAATACAGAATAGAAGACCCAAAGCGTTCCAGTCACAGCCTACTCGAACAACGGACTCGGTCACAATCATGTGCCGCTATGATACACAGATATAATATCTAACAGCATCTTGAACACCTCATAGATTTCCTAGTTTGCATTGATACGGTAGGACTCTGTGATGCGATGTCACATCCGGCTAATGAACATACGTAAACCCAGCGGATAAATAACTAATTAGCTAGAAGAGCAGTCCGTTATAGGCTGGCACGCTACGCCAGTGACGTGACTAATTATCCAACCCCCTAGGCTAATATATCTGATGGGGTCAAGGCTGGCCTCTCTCGAATTGTGGGATGTCTGCTCTTCTAATGGATTGCATCGATCAGGGAAAGAAGGGGGCGTCATAGCAGTCTGTGACGTTAAAGGAAGCTAGACCCTAGTCTTCAACAGCCATGAGTGAAGTTAAAGTACGGAGTTTCTAGACGAAAAGATCTACTGGATGTCACAAAACCTTAGGCCACAAATTTGTCATATCATACCATTGCTAACGATAGAAGCGGTAATTTATTAAATAAGTGATTTAATAAATAGTGTATTTAAACGGGATAACGATAAATAGGAGAGGAGATGAAATGGTAAGTGGGGGGAGGAGGGGGAGCCGGAAAATGCCACGCCTCGGAAAATTTTTGAGGTCGGCGTAATAAAAGGGGGGGGGGGAATATATATATACTCACGTATGTATAACATAATTCGAAACTGGCTGATGCGGGCCCACTCGAATTTTCCGTCAAGCTGAAACACGCGTATTATTAATTTATTTTAAAATAACATTTAATTTTAATTAATAATGAATAGGTTGTTAATCTTAAAAATCAGCTTAATATTTTTCTGGTGGTGGTACGACGAGTCCAGAAGATTAAACTGATTTTTGGGAAATGACGGAGTGCTAGCGGCTTGTGCTCCACCTCTATCGCGGGCTGAGCAGTACCTCCGGAAACGGCCATAGTCATTTGTTTCGTTTATTGACTCAATTAAATTAATTAATTGAGTCAGTGATTTTATTTATATGGGCCGTTCCCGGAGGTACTGCAATACCGGGTCAACCCGCGACAGAGGTGGAGCAAGCCCCTAGCACTGCGTCATTTCCCAAAAATCAGTTTAATCTTCTGGACCCCCGATGGGAGTCGTACCAGAGATTAAGCTGATAAGAACAGATACTACACTTTCAATGACAATAGGCCTTTATACAATTGTTAGATCCATTGAGTAAAACGGAAAGAAGCCTGGGACTTAAGAAAAAAGAGACAATTTCGGCCAATAAACCGCATATAAAGGACAGAGATACTGCAAAATCTGTATGACATTTCAAATAAAGTAATAAAACATCGAAGTTTTTGGCTCATGTTGGAATGGAAATGTCGGAGGTTGGATTACTTAGGCCCCGCTTGTATAGTAAGTCAGAAGGTGTCCCCTCGTAAAAGATGTGACCTGAGAAGGAAGGAGAGAGAAGATGGACTCAGAAAGACGAACAGAGCTGAGAGGAAAGCTGTGGGTGAGGAGACTAAACAAACTATCGTCACAACTTCTGAAGATACTCGTATCTACACATCATCTATTCCTATCATCATTTGAATTTGTAAATGAATAAACCCAAAATCGCCTATTGTATTATAAAATATATTTTTGGTAAACTGGGTGAGCTAAACTCGTACAACACGTTTTCTTCTATACACATCCATCATTGGCATACGGAAGAGTACTAGTGAGCGAATTGAAGTGCTACGGTCCAACAGCGGTGCCGTGTTGTACTTACAGTGACATTGTTGTAGCTTTTCAGTAGTGATGTTATGATGGCAGTATATACTGAATCATTCGACAGGATACATTCGATTACAACGTAAATATTTATAAAAAGCACTATTCAACAAGAAGCACCTCCCTCGCAAAAAAAATGATGAAATATTAAGAGAAAAGGCTAGGCATAAAACATGCATAAACAAAGCAATCGATAAGCATCATTAATATCCAACAGCTGACAGAGAAAACTTATAAAATATGGAAGGCTAATATTCAAACAGGATAGCCCCAGCGATATCGTATAACTTCAAATATTGTACACATTTTTATAATTCCTTTATTGTGCTAAAATTACAATCAGCCTTGCTAGGCAATAAGTAATTAGGATATACGATCATTCATACCATATTTACATTTCATCATTCACTCGCTCATTCATTCAGGACATGATTGGAGAAACTGTCCATTGCCAGGACTCCCGCTGTCACTTGATTATAGCAGGTCACGAGGCCACTGCCGTTTCAGTCTCCGAGGAGATTATAGGGATGAGTGACGCAGTGCAATGACTGTGCTACAGGATTAGGGTGGTTGGAAAGGCTACTGTGGAATTTCATAAACTTGGAAGGGATGAGTGGTAGAATGTAGGGTATATTAAGGTCGTTATGAAGGGTTTTGTTGCTGACATAATAAGGGGCATTTACTATTGTTCTCAGGACTTTTGATTGAAAGGATTGGATACGCTTGATGTTCGACTTTTTTGCTGTCCCCCATAGCTCTATTCCGTATGTCCAGATTGGTTTAAGTATAACTTTGTAGATTAGTAGTTTATTTTCTATTGAGAGATGGGATGTCCTTTGAAGTAGTCTGTATAGTTGTCCAAAGCGTCTGTTTAGTGCTTGTCTTTTTAGTCTCGTATGTGGGTTCCAGGTCAGTCGTTTGTCGAGATGGAAGCCTAAATACCGTCTCGGATACAGGGAGAGGAATAGAATTAAAATAAACTAGTGGACAAGACTTGCGACAAAGGGTGAAGGTAATGTGGGAACATTTTGCTTCATTAACTTTGATCCGCCATTGATTACACCAATACTCGATCTCGTCAAGGTGTTTTTGAAGGTTATGGGATGCTATGTCGGGGTCTGGGTGGGATGACAAGACTGCAGTGTCATCTGCAAATGTGGCCAAGAAGGTATTGGGAGTAGAGGGGACATCAGCGGTGTATAGGTTATAGAGGATGTACACATTTTTAAATATATGCTTGCATCTGTACAGCTCCGCAATCTAGTGCTAGTGATACAATATCAATCAGAACAAAGCCAAAAACAAAGAGCACTGTGCGAGTTAAAGAACGCTTAGTGAATTTGGCTAGATATCTCGAAAACATTCCAAGGGCGAAATAAAATTTTCACTGCGATTCATTTTCAGCCGGGAACTAGCTTATAACAGAACACTGGTGTTCGTTATGCACCAGTTCGCAGTTTATCGGGTTTCAGTAATTTATTTTCAATTACAGCGTTCACTATCAGCCAAAGCCCTATTATCGGCGGTAAAACGTAGTAATTAATTAATAAACATAATAAAATGAGAAAAATAATAATATAAAATAAAAAAAGCGGGAGAATGATTTTAGCTAATAACTTTTGACAAGACTGATATATAACAAAAAAAATATGAAAAAGTCGCTAATGCCATAGCACAATTCTTAAATAAGAAAAGCAATACTTAAATGATAAAGAAATAAATCACTAACATAATATTAAATAAAATTCACCAATAGAAAATTATTTAAGATAAGAAGTAATTCGAGATCTTTAACTGGACAATGAACAAATTAAAGAAGTCAAAAAGTTTAGTGGCCTTCTGAGTTATGAATTATTTATAAGAAAATAATAACATGCTGCCTCCTGTTGCATCTCAACCATGTTTTTGATCTTGTGTGTTGCTATTAATGTCGAAATATTATCCAACTGCCCGCAAATATAATTGTAAAGTTTTCGGTCATCACTTTTATATCAAATGCGTTCAAACAGCATTAGTGCCATTTAAATTGTCAATATCGGACTTTTGGACTAAGTGTATCCTAAGTGATATTCGTCACAAGGCGTAGTATACCGAAACGATGTTTGCTTAGCAATTGCCTAACTAACAGAGCGACGATGTACGTACACACAGAACAAACTGAAGAAACGAAAAAGAGCTCAGTTAGTTTAAGAGTGAACGACTTTGGGGAAGATTGCAGTGGGGCTATGATGGTGATGGTGATGCAAAATAACCAATTAGACCAACCCATCAACAGATCTTCGATGTGAATGTTCAACTCGGGAAAATATAGTCCCTAATTCTTAATGGCAAGTAATTGTATTATCTAGCTCTAGATAATAAAAAGTAACCCTTAACCCTCTTTCATAAAATGAATAATTTTTAAGTCACACAAAGGTAAAAACATGAGGGTTGCTGATATTGAAAAAAAAAATCAAAGAAAGCCTAAAAACTAAGCCGACTATCCTTAACAGATAAATAGTAGATACGTTTACTGAGTCCATAAGTACTATGGTGCTATGAAAAATCACAAAGTTGTTTTACACGAGTGAGCATATTACCAATGATAGTTGGCTAATAGCCTCTGTTTATAAATCTTATAGACTCTGGAATGTGACAATATTTGTTGTATATGAGATCAATTACATAGCATATGATGGTTGATACATGGAAACAGATATGTTGGCAACTAAATACAAATAATCAGTTACTATTAAAAAGAGGTGGTCGGTGCAGGGACGACAGAGAGACTTAGCAGCACTAACTTGCATGATTAGTGAAGACTATCATAGCAAAAGATAAAAATTGATATCCTGGACCTCGGGTGAAAGTGGGTGGACGTGGGTTTTATATATTCTTCCTCTAGTTTTATCCTCCTCCTCCTGTTGACACTGATGAAAATGGTCAGGATAACGCCCTAGGGACAGGGGCATTAAGAAGGATCTTAAAAGCTTAGCATGTCAACCCTACACCCTTCCTATCCTACCTCTGCAAGTACAATTGCGCTTTATTTTATTTATATTGTCCAATAAAAATGGGTTTATAAAGTTGGCAAGCAGTAGAGCGCCTCTAAAACAGAACTAAACGTACATTGTGAGTTATTAGCCATAAGTAAATCATTGAAGCGTTAGTTGGGAGATGAGCTTGCGTTGATCAAAGAAAGTTTTCTTCAAGTTTATTTGTTGATAACGTTTCGATAAACTATTTATGTCTTCATCAAATCATAAGATGCAAAGAATGTAGGGGTTAAACCTGTAGTGGCAACAGTCAGATAGAGTAAAAACCAAACAACCTTCAAAACACTAGTTAATCAACGTTATTTAATTACATTAATAAACAAAGGAGAGCATCGAACAGTGCCAGTCGTATGGACTTAATGAACAATTCATATTAACTTAGCGTTGCCATGTATGTAATTCATTAATAATTCATGATAAACTTTCCTTTTCTCTAGCAGAAATATATTTTATGGGTACTAATCCCAATATAACTCATGGATGGAGACTCGACATTAGTGCCAGACACTTCGTAGTCCTTCCTGGTTGTGACGCTACGTAGAAAATACAAAATGCTTGAACTAATTTTTATTTTATTTTGCCTAGTGAATTTTCCAAAATCTAACAATTGATCAATACTTCAAACCTCACAGCTATATTACAAGGGGGAAAAGAGCCTGAAGAAAGGTTGCTATTAAAATAGGAAATGAATAAATATTAATGGAAAAAAATAATAATTAATTAAGAATGTTAGATTGAAGAGAACGGTCCTAGATAGAAATATTCGCAACAACTTGGGTTGTTGTAATTTTATTTAATAAGGATTCTTAAACCACAGTGTCTATATATCTACTTTATATTATTCTATTTATCACTTTTATACTTATATTCTGAGTCTGTGAAAGAGCTGGACGGTTTGGAGTTTGGAAGACTTCATAGAAATTTTTTTTAAAAATGGCTTAAGAGTGTTTAGGAAGAGCGGAGAGACAAAGGCCCACCAGAGCTAGGCAATTAGCCACTACTGTTAATTGGGGAGGGGCATTTCTTTTTATAAGGTCGAGACCTTTTAGTCCAGTGGAGCAGCCGAGCGAAAATAAACGAAATTTATCATTCACAGTTTTTTTAGCGGTGGAGAGGAGGATTTAGCTGTTCAAACTCCATTTAATTAAAGGGAAAGATAGGTTAATAAATATGTCGGATAAACACAAAGCTGAGTTAGGGCAATGGCACTCGTGTCGGATCTGACCGAAGCGTTTACTTATGGTATGACTGAAATATTTTAGTTCAAACGATACATAAGAAATACAGCCTTGAAGATATTTTGCAAGAAGTACAGCCTCTCCCTTAGTGCTCAGCGTAAGTAATTCTCACTAAGATGGCTCCGGTATCCAGACTGATTTCTAGACAGTTTACTACTCCGCGGGCCTCGAAGAGGAGATAAAAGATGGTTAATGGCACATAAACATAGAAGGGAATGCATTAGTGGATGAACTGAGGTGCCTCGCTTTAATTAGGTTAATGGTGGCTGGTGAGGTCAGTTCTATTTCCTAACCTATCTCTTCTATCGTCGGAGGAAACCATTAACCAGAGGAGGGAGGGGTGGGAGTCTTCCTAATGACTCCGCTGATACGTCTCGGACTATATATATATATATAGTCCGAGACGTATATATATATATATATATATAAAAGTTAACGTTCATCGGTTTTAGGACTCGAAGAAAAAAGAGAAGGGTAATAGACAAACAGAAAAGATACGCATGGAAGTTAGTAAAATACTGTTTATTCAGAGTTCTTAATGTTGTATCTATACATAAGGGATGTTTACATCCTGAAGTTTGGGGATTAGCCTGGCCACTGCCGGTGCCCGGACCTTAAATTATATATCTATATATATGTAATTAACCACCGGGTAAGATCTTAAAAAAAAGTAGAGAAGGAAGTGAGGAACGACAGACTGACTACCTCAAGTTCTCGAAATAGACTGCTTGAGTTCTATCAGTAATACTACATATGTAAATATCCCTTGATCGTATTAATTTTCAATAAAGAGTTGTCTCTGATTTTAACTCCCCCCTGCCAGTTCCCGAGCAACCGTCAACTGTGTACAATTGATAGAGTATCGTGCCCAGAATCTTAGCGGACATTACAATATTGCCTTACATCATAAAATAAAAAACCCTGAAACTTCATACACAGACTAAAAATAGTACAAACGAAAACTAAAACCCACAAATTAAAAGAAAAATACTCGATATAAAATAAATACGCTATTCAGTCTTGATCACAATACATTCGCTGATAGAGATTTATGATCTGGAGTGAGGAGTGTATGGGGGTGAGGGGATTACCCGAGACTCTCGCTGGGAGGATGTCCCCGCTGGTATCTTCAGCTGCTCTACATGCACGTTCCTGCGCTTCCGCGGTTCGCGAGCACTCTGTATGGTTACGATATTGTGTTCCCAAATCGCGACCACGCTAAAGAAGCCATCGTAAGAGATCAGCTCTCGACCGCGGTTCGATGCAACCATATATACGGTGGTCCCTATTGTGATGCGACTTTCGATGGGTTTAACGTCCACGTTCTCCCTCACCACTCTCCTACGTTTTTAAGCCGTATCCTCTCTTAGGCCTTCTTCTACAGTTTCCCCAACTCTGCGCGGTTGTTGAGGAGCTCCCCCCCTGCTTCCTTGGTGTCTCGGCGACGTCCCCGAAGGCCAAAAAGAATCTCAAAGGGTGAGAGCCCCCTGGCCATATGTATAGAGTGATTATATGCTACCACCGCTAGCGGCATAGCCTCAGCCGACTCCAACCCCTTATCGGCATAATAGACGCGGAGATAATCCCCCAGGGTACTGTGGAGACGCTCAATTCCGCCCTGGTCTTTGGGTGTCCCGGGTTATCGACATGCCATCTGACATCCAGATACTTCATCTACTCTCTTATTTCGGCGTTACTGAATTCCCTGCCGCCATCTGATGCTGCTCGATCGGGGACACCGGAAAATTGAAACCACCTGCGCAGCGCTCCTAATACGGCCTCTGACGACTTTTCGCGGACGGGGTATGCCATGGCCACCTTACTGAATAGATCAACGACTGTGACCCACTTGTGACCCTTCCAAGTAAAAGTAACCGTTTGCAATTAGGTCAGGGTTGCTGTGGAAGTCTCTTATTGCGGTCCCGTTGGTGGGTGTCGATCGTACTTAGTGCTCCTTCCTGTTCCCCCCGATGATTAGTTTTGCCTTGGTGGTATGCAAGCATGATTTCTTTTTTCATTCTCTCTCCCGTGACTAGTTCCACCATCATGGTGAATCATGATCCGGTCCTCCCACCATAGCCTCTTAATTTTCTCCCAAATGCTCACGTTCCCTACGTAGATATGGTGCGTCTTCTCCGGCTTGAAAGCGTCGTTGAGTAGGCGAAGGAGGTGGAGTAGGCAGCAGAACTGGTTCTGTTTTACCCCTGGCTGCGACAGTTGGTAGTTGTTGTGGATCTGTTGTAACCACCGTAAGCAATATTCGTCGGTCCCGCTGTTCGCGTCTTCCAGATTATCTGGCGACGTTTATTGTTGACTATTTCCTGGAGCTCTTCCATCTCCAGAAATCTGTCACCTCCTGAGCTCCCTCCTCTGTCCACTTCTCCTCCTCTACGGAACCAGATTCTCTTTGGTCACCCTCCCCCTCTGGTATCCATTCCCGGAGTAACTGCAGGACATCCCTAGATGATTCCCCTTGTTCTAGTTCTATGGCGTTGACTGTTATCGCTTGTGGCAGCCAGTCCACCACGACGTTTTCCTTGCTCGGCTTATATACAATTTCCATTTTGTATTGTCTAAGGAATTCCTTCCACCTGGTGACCCTCACTGATGATTCCTTCAGTTTCACTACCCATTGTAACGGCCGGTGATCCGTGTGGACTTGGAATCTTTCCCGAACAAATAGGGCCGAAAATGGTAAATCGCCCAGACGATTCCTAGCAAATCCCGTTCTAGTACGCTGTATTGGCTTTCTGCCTCTGTTAGGCGTCCATCTACGAGATAGACTTGGGGGCGATAGGTAGTGGGATCGGAGTACGGATTTCCGGGTCGAATCTTCTATAGTAATTTAGCATTCCTGGTAGGCGCCGGATACCCCTGAGTAACTCTTCCATAAGTCTCTGGAACGTGATAGGTAAATTTTTAAGACCGAATGACCTCCGTGTGAATTCATAATGCCCTCATTTGAAGGTGAAGGCTGTTTTGTGGCTATCCTTCGGATCCATCTTTATTTGGTAGTACCCCGCTTTGAGTTCTAAGATTTCATAGAATCTGGGGATTGCGTATTTCTTGTCCACTGTGTTGTCGTCGAGTCACCTATAGTCTACGACAACTCTATATTTTTTGGGTTACCCGTCTTCCATACTCTTCTTCTAGACTGCCCACAAAGGCTATAGTACGGTGATGTGCTGTGCTTATCCTTGCTCCACCGTCTTTCCCTACGTCCGTCCCTTGATTCGAGTACTTATATCTCTTCCCTCCGATACGAATATCCCATCGCCCCTTTTTTGTTCCTCACTCTTACTCCTACCTTCGCTAGCAGGTCACATCCAATGATCCCCCGTATTCCCTGAGCATCTTTTCCACTATATGAACTCTAAGTACCACCCCGCCCCGACCCCATCTTTCTAGATCTATCGCCGTTTCCCTATCTACTTTACAGTGCCCCCCAGGGTAACCAAGCTACTAGAACATACCTGGAGTATCATAGTACGACACATTATCGTATTGGTAGTCTCAGTATCCACCAGGCACTTCTCCACACGTTACTGGAATAATTGGCAGACCACTCTATGTACCTTTAATGCTATTACTTATTAATGCGCGGTCGCTAGACCTCTGACACTCTTCTCAGAGGTTTCGTTCTTTCGCGTTGATTCATCTCTTCAGCTGCCTATCGCTGACCGCTTCTTCGGGTACTGCTGCTCTTAGGAGACGTTCAAAGTCCTTCCCGACAGACTGAATGGAGCTACAATCTTCAGCACCTTGAACTTAAAACCAGGGTACCATCAAATCAAAATGAGCACTACCGGTCAACACAAAACAGCGTTTACTTTCGAGAGGGGGCACTATGAGTTCACTGGTATGCCATTTGGTTTGAAGAACACTCTAATTAACTTCCAGCGATTTATGAAGGATATCCTGAGGGGATTGCCGAGGCGGTAGGCCAGATTTATGTGGACGATCCGTTTCAGCAAGGTAGCTATGACGTATGCCGTACAAGACAAGTCATCCAACGCCGTCTTACAGGCATTACGAACGTGGTTCCAGTTTTATGGGGTACCGGACCGAATCTCGTCAGATGGGGGTTGGGAGTTGGATAATGCGAAAGTGCGGGTGGAGATGAAGAATCTTGATATCGTGTGGCATCTCAACACCCCAGGACATCCTAAGAGTCGCGGAGGCATCGAAAGGTTGCACAATACCTTGAGTGACCACCTGCGGGTGTATCCGGTAGAAAAGGGTCTGCAGGCGAACAAGGCAATGTCGAAGGCAGTGGCGGCATTCAATTATTCCATCCACACCGCGACGTGTTTTACGCCGATCGAGAACCTCTTCGGACTTCGCACAAGGCGCCGGAACGGGACAGAGACGGTGGCAGGCGAGGGAATGTTGGAGCAAATGTTAAATATTTACCTTAAACTCAGCAAACTTTGTGACAGAAACGTGAGGGAGAAGGTCAAGAGAGTGGCTCGGGTAAACCTTAAAGTCCGGGATCGAATGGGGGACCTTAAAATAGGGACCATTGTTATCGTAAAATCGGCTCTAATCGGACTAAAGAGTCGGTCAGATACGAGGGTTCATTCAAAGTGGTGGTAATCAGGGAACCTAACATTTTCATCATTTAGAGTTATAGACGAGTATTTCCATTTGTTTTTTTTAGAATGTACACAGACTGTGTAGAATTATTGATTTAGCGTAGCGTGTAAGATGCCATTGTTTTCTTTGAGTAATAAGACATGTAATTTTTTGTTTTGTTGATTTGATTTTGCGACTAGCGGTCTTAGGAATACGACCGAATGTAAGGGGTCAAAGGTTGTGAACTGGCCTTCACTCCCGAGTACGATTAGGAGAGTGGTCGTAATATCGCCTAAGTCGCCCTCAAGTTAGACTTCATAGTTTACGAGGAGGTGTGCGTAAACTGGCAGGGGAAAGTTAAGCTCCGGGGAGCATCAGTATCTAACCTTAATTCCCGGACTTCGGGATGTGAATATATAGGATTACAGACTTGAAATAAACAGTTTTGTTCTAACTTTCGTGCGTGCTGTTTCTTAGTACCTTTTTCCTTTTTTTTTAATTCCAAAGCTGACAAACATTAACTTATATATATATATATATATATATATATGTCGATATGTTAAGGTAAGTAACAAACATACTTATTGTTACGATATATGAAACACAGGCAGGAGGTGCCAATGATGATATTGTATTGGGTCAAGATGAGCACATAAATGACCACAGTATTTTTACATTTATACGTAGCAACTTAAAGTTAATAACCTTATAATGACTTTTCTAATAAGCAGATGCGGACATTGGTTTTAACATACAGCATCTCTATTAAATAGAATTCACCGCATGGCTTTCATTTTTTTTAACGAAGATTTCAACTATAAGCCGATTGGAGGTTTAAATCAGTGATATACCATGACCTACCATTTTAGGTATCATCGTTCGCACAATCACCCGGCGTTAGCCAGTATATTTTATTCAATTATTTTCCCATGTAGCTGTTAAACGGTTGGGGCGTTCAAAAGTATGGCATTCGTCTGTATATCATTTGAAAACTAAAATTCAGAAAATTGATTATACAATCTGTTTCTAACGGTTATAGTTGTCAAGATTTTTAACCCGAAATTTCGATGAGATGACATTATTATCATTAATTTTTTTTTACTCTTAACAAAACGAATCACGGCGTTAGTTGCCAATTATGATAATTAATGTCTGTGTCGAATCTGTTCCCGAACTATCAAACAAGCAAGCATCGTGAACACGCATACAAACGAACTATTTTATAAAAACCAATTTCCTAAATATTTAGATTATTTTTAATTATTATATATTTCCCCCGTTCAACAACAAATCTTTATATGATGAAAATTACAATATGCCCCAGAAGAGAAATAGATAATTGTGATTTACATTTACTCCTTCATTCATGACGTATTTAAAATGTGCATTACTACAGCATAGACATATTTATAATGTCAAAGAATCCTTTAATTAGCCCGTAGTATCTTGTTACTTCCGGATTTCAAAACAAGAAAAAATATGCTGACTGGACCCTGAGTAGGGAGGAGGTTCAACCCAATATAAACACTCTTTGGCCATACAGTATCAAGACTGTATAGAATGTACCCGGTGTGACGGAGCGAAAATTGGGAGTGCGAGTGCGCGGTGCGAGACACGTAATTTTATTTATCGTGCTTGCAAAGGGGACAAACCCTTGATTTTAGATCCGTTTTTGACCGTGAAAGTTAAACTAAAAAAAAAGCTAACTACAAAATGGTTTTGAACGAAGACTTTAGAAGAGGATTAGTAGGTGCGGTAACTATTTTAATGGACATTTTTAAAAATTATATCTAAAAATTAATATTAACAACAAAATCCGGAGTGAAAGGTGCATAGTGCAACTGACGAAATTAACATTGATATTTTTCATAACCCCTATCAACTTTATATATTTTTGATATAATGAAAGAGAGAGAGAGAGAGAGAGAGAGAGAGAGAGAGAGAGAGAGAGAGAGAGAGAGAGAGAGAGAGAGAGAGAGAGAGAGAGAGAGAGAGAGAGAGAGAGAGTGGAGAGAGAGAGAGAGAGAGAGAGAGAGAGAGAGAGAGAGAGAGAGAGAGAGAGAGAGAGAGAGAGAGAGAGAGAGAGAGAGAGAGAGAGGGAGAAGTAATTTCTAAGTGTCATTTTATGTTACACAGAGCACTTTTAAACTAAGACTAAAATATCCACTTTTTCATATGTAATAAAATATAAACAAATAACCTACAACGAAACATACATACTGAACCACAAACGAATCTTATAAGGATGACTTGTACATGTTCAGAAGTAATGATAGTTCACAGGATAATATTACTTTTACCTTCTGGGTCGGCAATATTATGCAATCATTTTATGTAACGCAGTTCATTCGAAAACTCAATATGAAATATACATTTCAAGTGTGTTAGGTGCGTGGGCAGCCCTACAATTTATACATGCAGATTGGAGTGCTCCTCTAAAAAGACGGGGAAGAGTTTGAAGGATAACCGGACTTGATTTGATGGGCTCTTTACATAAATATGCCCAAAAGGACATGCATACATAAGTATAAAACACGGGTCTATATGAACATCATAAGTCATGGAGTAAAACCTACACATATCTAAAATATATGTACATCTTTTTTTACAGTTACACGGTTTGAAGGTCCTTTTTTCTGGTTTTCTCAAAGATATCAAGGAAAAATATAAACTTTTGCAAAATGTACTCTACATACAAAATCGAAGTACACAACAATTTCCTATAAGAAAGGTTTATTATTTTTTTTTCATAGATCTAGTAGTTTGAGAGATAGGGGGGGGGGACTGCAAGTTGAATTTGCCAAAGTGAGCGTATTTCAACTATAACACTTTCATTATGATATGCTTCATCTAACTGTTATCTCCACTAAGGATATGGAGTGACATAAAAGTATTTCTTACCTACGGATCCGTAGACCAAGTGCATCACATCAAATTTGTAAGTACATCAAAGTTGTAGAAATGAAATGAGATTCTTTCTAGGTTAAAATATTATTTACGGGCTATTTTATCAGAAAATGTTCTTTGTGGATGTGATATCATGATATCTGAATGTGTTTTTTTGAAATTTTATTTTCAGTCAAACAGAAGGTTACAAAAACTTGCCTAAACTTGTTTTAAAATTGAGCTGCGTAAATTTTACTAATAAAATAAGGTATTTCATATTGTTTAAGTTCAAGTGCAGTTTGTGTGCCATCGCAGCTGCTGGAACCCGCAACCCACATCGCCGAAAAGCATGGGAAATAGAGCAAGTGAAGAAAAACTTAAATTGATGATTCCCGGGATATTTTAGAAAAAAAAAAATAGCTCTCTTAAAACTGTCAATTGTATACCGTACACAATGTAAATGTAAAAAAAAGTATTGTTATTACAGTGTTATTGACAATTTTTTGTAATATGATTAGTTGTATTTTTATTGTTGTCGGGCTATCAGATCTATATACTCGTAGATGTTTGATGGTGAACGTCAGTTGTACACCTACGCCGTGCCCGTGCACCAGGGACCAATTCAGGTCTCGTCTCTTTCTCTTTGAGATTTTGAGAACCTCCAATATCAGTGAGCCAAGATATTAAATTTAACAATACTCAACTCAATGTTATAGGATTTTTTTTTTTGTGAATTTTGTGTAAATAATAAATTAGTTATGATTATAATTTAACAACATCCTCAGCCTTTTTAGCTAAATTATTTTTTGAAATTAACATGCCAAATATCGCCTCTATTCGTCAAACGTGGAATAAGTTAAAATTTCGAACATGATTTAAATCACCGTGTGTAATTACGTCTCGAAAAACAACTACACATAATATTAATTATTAGGGCGACGAGATTTTTAATTGTGTACCCTATACAACTCGATAGAAAAATATTTATTTTTTAGCTTAATAAATTAATTAATATATTATTCGTCGGGTAATGAAATGGCATCTCATTATAAAATTTCATATTTCTAGATCAAAGAGGGGCCTCACATCACTGGCTATCAGACATAGACAATCAGGTGACACTTAATAGTTCTGATCAACGAAACCCTACAAAAATGACTATTTATTTAAGTAAAATTAAAAAAAGCTTATGATTATATAAACGATAGAGTCAAAAAAGTACCATACTTCGAAAAGGTAAACGAAAGTTGAATGAAAAAATCAAATTAATTTAACTTAAATTGAATACAAAACGTTTAAGAGTGCCGCCTATTACTATCTATTAATTGCATCGATATAATTATTAAGAGAAGGTAATAGAAATTTGTTAAGAGGGAGTATAAAGAGATATATCAATAAAAGTTAGGGACTAATAAAATCAGCTATCTTTTTGAAATGACCGTTTTATGCAGTGAATAAAATGGTTTTAACAATGATTATTTTCTATGGCAGAATACATAAAAATACTTATTGCATGAAATTAAAAAATGCTTATTGCATGATAATTAAAAATACTAGTAGTTAAAAGACTTAGAAACATAAATATTCAAAGGATAGTTTAATATGAACATTTTTGGTGAGTGATCCTGTACTAAAGAACAACAATCTTCAGAATTTAATATGACTAACTTTAAGAGTATCGTGCTTTAGATGTAGAGCTTCTATACAATAATTAGTTTTGTGAATTGTGAACCAGAACGTAAGGCTACAGGGCTAATCTGCCGTCATCGAACGGACCGATGGCTAAAGTGGTGTTCTGGTGGCTATACGCCACGGCTTCAATAGATGAAAGTGGCTGCGTCACTGACTACATTTGGTACACTTGACGGTAAAGATAAACCTGGGTACACCTTTTATCTCACCGCCATGTATAAGGGACCGAGGGCGTCTCTCCAAGCGTTCTCAGCCCTCCTTAGAGAGTGCGCTAAGAAAAACAACCACTGGGTTGTCGGAGACGTGAATGCGCGGCACCCCCTGTGGGATAATGCCACCGACAACCCAGCAGGGAGAAAATTGGTAAAAGCGCCCTTTACTGTCGTTCACCCTTAGAACTACACCTTTCACCATAGTGCCAGTACAATTACTTCCACCCTAGATCTCCTACTCACAAAACAGCCGCACAGGATAAACAATTGTGAGACCCTAAACATAGTGGCGACCGACCATCTGCCAGTCCTGTATTCCATCGACGGTAGAGTTGTAATCCCACGTCCCACAAAGTACGACTATAGTTGAGCCAACTGGGACCTATATCGATCACAACTTTGCCACCAATTGCATATGGTCCCTTTTCTCCGCACTACAGAGGAAGTGGATCGACAGGTATCTTTCCTCACCGATGTTATCGTCGATGCAGCCGACTCTGCTATCCCTAAGTTTATCCCAAAGCCACGTATGCCAAACTATATTCTTCGAATTATTGCATTACGCAATAATTTGAAGAATAACTGGTATATAACAAGGACTCTACAAGCCAAGAAAGTAGTAAACTCTCTAACAACGCAAATTCGTAGCTTAATGAGGATTTGGAAGACGGCAATGTGGCAAGAACGGCTTCGTAACTTACATGGCGATTTCCGTAAGTTTTGGAAACTCCTTAGGTCCACAACCAAGAAGGACTCAGGTGTCCGTCTTCATGACAGCCAGATACCCTCGACACAGCGGATAAACCGGCGAAAATACTGGCCAACCGCAGACAACGCCGTTAGGACAGGTAACTACCACGATCCTCCGCAGCTGAGGACAGGTCAGAACTGCATGTTTGTCTACCCGAACCAGCTCAAGGCGATTTTTCACCGGTGTCAGGGAAACCGAGCACCATGGGGCGGTATTGCTGAAACAGCTGTCGAGGAGAGGAATTGCCCAACTCGTTAACCTGTACAATTCATGTATCAGGTTACCCGACATCGTTGAAACAAGCTATCTTGTTGCCGCTGCGCAAGCCCACATAGAGAAGCGACCACCCAGACCACTATCGCCCGATCAGTCTTCTCCCTCACATGGAGAAGATTCTTGAAAAGATAATACTGAACTACCTGAAGGAGTTCTGTTCGGAAAACTATTCCGTACGAGCAGACAGGTTTTCAGGCTCATCTGAGTACATAACATCAACTTGTGAAGGTACAGACGGAAGCCACCCTCGGTATCAACAAGAACACAGCAACTGCTATGATCTCGTTGGACTGCACGCAGGCTTTCGACTCATTCGTGTCCCACGGGATGCTGTGCCGACAGCTTTGCAACTGGGAATGCCCAGAGCAGCTGTACACCATGTTAGTTTCCTTCTTGAAGAACAGATCGGCGAAGGTACGGGTGGGTGATTGCCTCTCTAACCCATTCCCTCTAACTTGTGGAGTTCCTCAAGGAGCGGTTCTGTCTCCGGTTCTTTTTAGCATGTACCCATCTGAAATTGTTGGGACAAACTATAAGAAAGCTACTGTAATCGCTTTCGCCGACGAAATTGCAGTTTAAAGCAGCAGCATGAGTGCACAAAGAGCTCCGTGTGTAACGATATCAGTGACAGACTGGGCATGTTAAACATTAGTGTAAACGCAGGAAAGACCAACTGCGTAATCTTCTCCCTCCAGAGGGTAAAAAATCTTGCCAAAATCATATAGTATAGGAGGGCAAGAGAATTCACCAGCTTTCTCAATGCACTATCTGGGTATAAAAATGGATAGGCACCTCCATTTCTCTACTCATTTAAGTAATAAAATAGAAAAAGTACGGCACAGGTCTTACCGGCTATCGCACTTGCAAACTTCACCCAATCTGTCGCGTCAAATTGATGAGATACAAATGTGTCCTCCGGCCAGCTCTGCTGTACGGTGCCCCGCTATTTACGCTCTTGACTGACAATACAGCCAAATGTCTCTAACATTTCCAGAATGGGATCATGCGAAAAGTGGTCCAACATACCTCTCTCGAGAGGTTAAAGAACGCTGACCTGCACCCGTTGTTTGGCGTGCCGTCGGTGGGTGAGTTCATCCGCCGGAGACACATCAAGTTTTTTGACTCGTTGCAGCACCTAACCAACCCAGTGTTTAGCACCATGGCCCTACCAACCCTCCCGCAACGATGGAAACAGACTGTCGGGGGAAATTAGTTTAAGAATTAGTATGTAAGTTAGTTTTAAGTTTGATCAAAACGGTAGCGCCCTATCACCTTTATAAGTCAGTTTAGTCCAGTCACGTATAATGTACCATTATCAGTATGTGTATCATTATACTTGTTTATTTATTATAATTTTTAGAAAATAACAAAACCTGTATATAATGTAGCGATGCTACAGGAAATGCAAAAATAATTGGTAAATAGATTCGCCTGAGGATCTATAATTACCTGTAAATTTAAAGGGGCTATGAAATAAAAAAAAAAATCTCCTAGTAGAAAAGCTATCATCATTTTTTATTCCTTGGAGATTCTGTACTTCCACCAGAAGTAGCATTTCTACTTGACCTAGTCAGTGAACCGACCCGCTACGGCCAGTCCATCACCAACGCCTCATGGATAATGAATGTCTTCCAGTGCAGCAAAAGACTTGGCCACATGCCAGAAGTCTTCAGAGGTCTCCTAAAGTTTAGGACTTTATTTACACAAGAGGAGGTATTTTAAAAATATGGTCCCACAAGGCTAGACAATCATTGATTATTTTATTAAAGTAAATGGTAGAAATATCGGAGCAATATGCACTCCTATCAGACAATATTTTGAAATGTGCGCACTTGTAACTGTCGAGAGTCTATTCTGTTATTTTTTTTATTACATAATGTTTTCACAGGGACAAATCTCCATGGAAATAGAGCCTGAGCCTATCAATGATAATGAAAAAATATTTTCCTATCCTAAAAACTTCATAGGTAACACACTTATCCCAAATTATTATATTTTCCAAATTAGGGCTGCACCCTAACTTAAACGGGGTCTGTTGATAGACCCAGTGAATTCATTCTGGTGTGGCCACTGGTAGTGTACAGACTGTAGAGGGAGCCAGCCTTCTTGCTATCCTACTCTACTGTTTATTGTTCATTCAATAGTTATCTCAATCATTCCAAACAGTGTTTCTATTACGAATCCATACTCGGCTATTTCTGATACCACATACGCATACTATATAAATGCATATATACATACTCACACCGATACATATAGAGACCCAGTTTGAAAGATAATTAGCATTAGATAGTACATAACAATCTATTAATTGATTGTGGCTAGCGCCAATAAGTCACCCCCTACTTGCGGCCCAACAAAATTATTGATTTATCTCACTATTCGTCAACAAACGACGCCTAAAATGTATGTCCAAATTCAATTAAGGGAGACCAATACATAAAAGAAAGATAATTCCAAATTTTAGTAATCTTGACGGAATCAACCATTTTATCAGCCAAGAACACTTTCCATAAACGATAAAAATAACCTCAATGACATGCATAGTGCTATTCCATTATCGTATGTCACACCCCCTGTATTTTCGTTGCCCAATAACATGAATCTCAGTTGCAAATTATATGAGCTGTCGTGCAGAGGTTGAGGGACATGCGATGTTAGTGAGGAATCACGAAAGATGTTAGTGTTAGATCGAAGTCACGCAATGCAATCAATATTAAGGTTACACCTATGATTTTTTTGACACGATACCAATGGGGTGTCGAAAATTCACATTACCTATGTTTTCATCGATGCTCTGCACTGACTTCGACGGAATAAGTATGGAATAGATTAAGAGTATTTAATGTACGTAAACAAATAAATATCTTAAGGAGGCTACAATTAAGCCATAAAACATATAAAATTAAAATTTGTAAAAAAAGTAGTTCCCTCTTCAGAATAATCAATCAATGGGGTAAATGGAAAACATGCCTTAGTTTTTAAGGCCTGAAACAATAGGTAAAACTAAACTGCGAAGAGGAGCACCCTGAAGTACTTTCCAGGGTCCGGTATTTTAGAGCCGCGTACAGGCCGGGGTAAACATAGGGGCTCTCTAGTGCACTGGATTTGTCAGGTACTAACTGTACATATCACATGCAAGTTACGAGAGTTGACCCGCGACCAATACGGGTATACTCTCTAAGCTGGTAATAATTTAGTAGAAGATTAGTCGTGGTCTCTGATACCACTGGTTTCATAATTGTGAGCTGAAGAAAAAAGATTTTCTCAGGACTAGGATTGGAGCCCACAACCCGCAATACATTACCGTAAAAAGCAATCTATTCTTGGAAACGTTATGTAACTATTCTATTTTTATGTGACAAAGTTAATGTTTCAATAAGTTTTAGTTCCATATCTCACACTTATAACTTATATTTCCGTCTATTATGTCACAGGGAATACTAAGTAATTCGAATGTTTGTGAATACGTATTATGAAGCAGCAAAGTTCCCACTGCATTCACAAATACACACAGTGGAAGGATATTAGACAAGATGTAAATGCAATAAAATCTTAAATTCCTTCTGGTCACATGACTGTTCCATTTGAAATAGTGAGTACTGAATTTATTAAGAAATACCTTACAGAAAATAATTAAAAAAAAAAAAGCCACAAACTCAACATTTTAGCCCTCCTTTCTCCTCTAAACCCTCCGTGAAAATATTGGCATAACAGTGAAAAACAATTCGCAACATGCAGAAGCTATATTAATTTCAAGGAATAATCTATTTCAACGCACTCGCGTTCAATTCCTAGCTCCGCTAGGAAATTTATCCTTAGCTTGATTGACGAAGCTGTTGTGAGTAAGGAGGTGGGATCACTCACTTTCGAGAGGGTGAATAGGAAGCTACTAGAACTTAGCATTACTTGCCAACTACACAACAAACTGACAACCTTAAATTTTTCATAAGGAGATGTATCTTGGATAATAATATATGTATATATATTTATCGCGCAGCGATACATTTCTTCCGAAAATAGTCTAATTATTGTCACACAATTTTTTTTTTTTTAAGCTCAAGATTATAATCTAAATATACTAATGCAATAAGATTCCACAATATACTGACAGTATTTCAGCAGAAATAGGTGGGCGGAGAGAATACGGCCAGCAGCGGAGACCACAGGGCTCATTAATAACACCCACTGATATCTATCTCATTTAGCGGCTCAGTTATAATCAGGGCCTCTGTCATCCATCCTCGGAATCTCATATTTCTACTGGGTGATATTGCAGCTTCCTTCTTCAGAGAGATTCGCTTTCCTTTATTACATCACCATGGCTTTGTTTTCGTTTAAAAACTCTATTTAATGGAGAGAAACTGCATTTACTGTAATAAAGATTCCACATTTACTAAACCAACATTAGCTGCGACTATTCGGAAATGTTTGTAGTTTACTTTAGAATTTTACTAGTCCTAGTGGAGAGGAATTCGTACTAGGCTTTTGTCTTTTATATGCCTAGGTTTGAGGATTGTTATAGTAAAGATGATCCAACATAGACGCATGACATGCAATAGTTAAAGTACTACAACAGAATGAGCATGGAAAATTCAAAAAGAACTAATTTAGATTTAACCACTAAAAACGAAACCATTGTTTTTTATTCACCTGGTAACAATTGGAAATGAAAAACTGAAAACAGGTTAACCTTATTGTGGGCTCTTTTTTTTTTTTTTACATTGATGCATACCTGGAAATAAGGAAGCATATATTGTCTGTCACAAACGATGCCGGGGACAATCCATTATTTTAAATTACTTTTCAAAGGAATAATGGCTTTTGCACCTCAAGATGCAGCTACAAAAAGAGGGAGAGGAGAGTCCTTTCAGTCCTAAGTAAATAAAGGCCTAAAAAGAATTGGGACCAACATGGGTCCACAATCAACAGAAGCTAAGTCGCAAGGAAGTGCACACACCACCGTCCTTGCCCGGTTCAATCCTTCTATTAAACCTTCAGGCCTAGTCCTGCGATTCTAGCAAAAAAAGGCTGACTCTACTTCATTTGCAGAGAAGCTTTCTCAAGCCCCATCTCCTCACAGGCTAATTCGGAAAGCATTTAAATAAAAATATAAAATACTAATTGGGTTTCTGTGACCTAGGAACAAATAAACCCACAATGTAATTTTGAGAAAATGAAAATGAGAAAATGACAGGTTAGATTTATTTAATATATAAGTACACATTTAACTCATTGGGCGTCCCCTCCCCTTGCACGGTGCACAGTGAGGCGAAACCATATTTTCCAGAAAATAAATCTGTTTCTCGACAACGACCACACCTAGAGACAATTTGAGTATCGATTACTATGTTTTCAAAGGTATAAAATCGAATGCAACTGTCTCCAATCGATATATTTAGTAGTTCTGCCACTATGATAGATTTCCCAGTTTTTTAGGCCTAGTTTTTCATAAAGATGATCAATATAAAGCAATAAGTAATAAGTTGGAAGGTATATGGTTTTATGGATTTGTTTTGTGGATATTTTGGTGCAAAAATCATCTTGATTAGTTAATTCTATCAAACGTTATCTTAAAATTATGTTGTTTCTTTTAAATCGTTTGCTTAATTGCTCAATAAAACTCCCATTTTGGTGTTAATAACAGTTCTTTGCAGTTCAACTTTTTCAGCTCCTCCCCAGATTTCTTTTCAAAAATCCTTTTGACTGTGTGGTACAGCAAATTTTGGAGGGACACCTTACCGAAACTATCTCTAATTCTACCCGTCACCTTTTTCGTTAGCATTGTGTTTTTGTAGCTGGTAAATATTGGGCACCCGCCCTTTATGGCTCCATTTCCTATCACTTGAAGAGTTTAGCTTGATTAAAAATAAATAACACTACAAAGAAACGCACTGAAAACTGTACGATAGAGATTAGAACTGGATGAGGACACTTCCGTATTTATTAATATGTGAGGGTAGGATGCTTGAAGACTCCAATCTTTGCTCTTCTGACTTCTTTGCCCACTATCTTAGAAATGTTTAGTTGGGCTTCCACGACCAGTGCTTACGGGCAGAATCATCGTCTTTGACATCCGAAAAACTAAACACATATTCATTTGCCACCCACTGATTTTTTTTACGGAGAACATCTTGGTTCCTCATTACTGTTTCAAATTTTGTATTAACAGAAGGCACAAATTTTTTTTTAGAATGACTAAGAAAATAAACATGCACGATCCTCATTACTGTGAGGAAACGCTTCTGAATCAAATGTCCTATGATTGAGTTTTCAACATTCTCAGAGATTACTAAACTTTAACGTGATGGATTCCATTTCGGATACACACCGACAACGTAAAGAATGAACTGTAACGATAATCGTATATATGAGGCTCTAGTTGATTAAACAATCGTACGTGCCATCTAATTGTAATTTTTACGCAATCTTCAAAATTCGAAATTTAAACAGCCCCCCCCCCCGCCAAAAGTTAGAAAAATGGATCTACCTCATTTTTGCGGCATATCTTCAATAAAAATTAAAATATGTCATGAAGCAGTCGAATGTCAGTATAAAATTTTGGGGGTTTAAACCATTTTAGAACAATGATGATGTAGTAACTGAAACAACTAAAAAACATATGAAGTAAAATCGCAGAAGTTTTGTGTATTTTTTACTGTTAACATGAAAGCATTCTGAAACTATGTTACGTGTTTAGCTCTCGTTTGTGCTAATTAATCACCGTACCGAATCAGGTTCTCAGTCCTCAATTGCATAACTCTTTTATGTATAGATATAAACAATGTGGTCAAAAATAAATCTAAAATACCTTTTCAAATATGTGATAATCATGAACTCTGGACCTCTTGAAAATAACTTTATTTGATAAAGCATGTACACATATAAGAAATGGCTTCTAGCTAACCAGACCAAATGACTTATTGAGTATGTGACATTAAGTTACTAGAATGTATTCTGTGGATTCGGTATGGGCTCAAATCATTACGAGTATACAGATGGGTGACTCCCCCCACATTTGAAATCCAAAACAGGAACATGTGGTTGGGATTTCTGTTTCACGCCAAAAATATTTATATTTTTACCTTGACCCATAGATGATAGAATAAGGAGTAAATTACTTATATTGAAAGGGAAAAGGAGAACAGGAAAGATTCTCTCTTACGATAAAGTTTTCTCAAGTATCTGCTCAGAACCGTTTCTCTCTTACGATAACCAGCTAGTGCAGGCTTGCCATTATTATATATTAACAAAACCCTATTACCAAGGGACATGCCAATCCTTACTTTAGAAGATGCAGATATACTTACAAACAGACAAAACACACTTTAGTAAAACTACCAGTGACTCTACCTTTGGGCAGGGGAAATACGTAGAACTTTGCAGCTGTTTTCAATGTTTACTTTTTTGGTAATTGCTAAGATTATGCGACTTTTGGAGTTCTCAGTAATTTTGAGTTTTGAAAAGAAATGGATCAAAGGTTCTGTATTAACTTATGTCAAAAAAATGAAATAAAGTGCAGCAAACTTTTTGAAATGTTGACAGTGGCTTTTGGTGAATCTACCATGAGTAAACATGAGTAACAAGAGTTTATGAGTGGTTCAAAGACGTAGAAGATGATGATTGATCGGAGCACCCTAACAGTTCAATAAACGACAACATTGAAGAAGTTAAGAAAATGACTCTGGACGATCGCAGAATTACTATTACAGAGGTTAATAGTTAATAAATCATTTGAATCATAAAAGCGATTTTTTCGGAAGTTTTGGGCATGAAACGTGTGACAGCGAAGTTCGTACCAAAATTGTTGAATTTTAACCAAACAAAACGTGACGTGGATATCGCCAAAGAATTGCTAAAAGAAGTAACCAACAATCCTGAGTTTGTGCCATCATAAAAGGTGACGAAACATGGGTATATGGGTATGACGTGGAAACCAAGGCGCAATCTTCGCAATGTCACCGGAAGAGCCAAAACCGAAAAAAAAATCGGCAAGTTCAATCAAAAGTGAAGGTTCTTCTCACTGTTTTTATCGATTTCAATGGCGTAGTGCATCATGAGTTTCTTCCAAAAGGTAGTGCCGTCAACGATGAAAACAACAGGAATTGTCGCAAAACAATTGGTGGAAATTGGATCACGATAACGCTCCCACTCACACCTCACTGATTCCTTGTTTTTTGTTGTTTTTTTTTGCAAAAAACAACACCGATGTGTTACCTTAGCCACCGTATGGCTCCCTGCGACTTCTTTTTCTGAAAAAAAACCTTGATAGGACGACGTTTTGACAACATTGATGAGATAAAAGAAGAATCCCTGAACGAGCTGAGAGCTATATCTGAAAATGGCTTTGAAAAGTGCTTCGAAGACTAGAAAAAGCGCTGGCCCAATTTTATTATATCTGAGGGGGTTATCTTGAAGGGGACAAAATTTCTATCGATGAATCAATAAAATGTTACTAATGCTAGTTACGTTTTGTTCAAACCTCGTATATTATATGTATTATAAAACGTGTGCCATTAAAAGTGTATAACACGAAGGATATATAGTGCACCTGATCCAGTTATCGTTCTGGACATTCAGCTTATCCTAAGTGTATAACTGTCAATAAACATAAAAATCGTTGACGCAAATGGCTGACCATTTGGCACTTTGATCAGCCGGTTGACACGTGGCAATAAAGTGTACCTCGTCCCTAGCCTAGGTCCCCAGTGGGCAAGAAAATGAGGCTAGACAGAGCCATTAGGGGGATTATTGAGGGCCTATTCTAATGGGCCACTTAGCACAACCCAAGGCTGCCGCAGTGTCTACACTTCTTCTTAGTCCTCGCCAGTGCTCATGTGTTCACAGTGGTCAATATCACGCTCAGAGTGCAAGATCACTGGGGACGGGGGCGGCACACACTGGGAACAGTATCGGAAATAATTGCGACATTGACCAAATTAGAAAAAAAACGTTCACAAACTTTTAGTTCTTTTAGGTTTGTAGAATATTATAGTCAGTTTGCGAGAAATTTCAAAGAATTTTAATGATAACATTGTAATAAATCTGTTTTTGTTGGGCGCTGTAAATAATATGACGCGAAAAGTAGAACTTTTAAAATCTTTCGTTACCCAATTACAATGGCACATGACATTTAGTAAATAAAATTTTTCCAGAAGGGTTTAAAAAAAAAAAAAAAAAAATTGGGCAACCAGTATTATTAGGTGATTTATTTTCGCGTTAACATTTTTCATGTCGATAAATTTTCACAAATTTCACAACAACTAAAAGAATGTACCGAATTGTAGCGCTAGAAGGACAAAAATTGTTGTAAGCTATTACGTAGAAGAAATTCCTAAAAATCTGAGCATGAGAATGTAATAATATTTGAAGAAGCGCCAAAAAAAACTTTGTTATTTGTTCACCTCCCCCCTTCTAAGCTACAAGAAGAAACTTTAAAAGAAAATGTTTTCTTTAATTAGATCTACCCGTAATACATTTTCTGTATCTTTCAGTTCCTTTCGAACCTTTGTGTTGAATTGTTCTTAGAACAATTAATAAAATTTTAATTTTTGAATATTCATATAATTTTGAAAATCTAGAAAAACCTCTTCACAGCTATTAAAAAAAAAAACCAAGTTACCGGCACAATGTTCAATTTCTTAAGGAAGTGATTTTATTTTTTTCAACACTTCTGCAAACATTACTCAGCACTACATCCTTAAAAATGTTTTTTCTTATATTAGTATATTGTGTACGCATGAAAATGCATGCTTATTAAAATCTACGTAATTAGAAAAATAAGTAGGCAGTTTGTAAAAAAAAGTTAATTCCACAATTTGTAAACGAATATATTATTATTATTATTATTATTATTTGTTCCGGCATTTGTGCACCGCGGCCTCAGTGAGACCTATTGTGCGCCGTCCATGTCCCTGTCCTATATATGTGACAGGCCCACGGCCTTTGCAAATCTGAGGATACTGAATGGATCGATCAGTTCACATAGTTTGGGGTCTACAATGCGATCATTACCAAAGTGAAGGAATCGCCTTCTAGCTAAGTTATCACAGTCACATATTATATGACGTGCCGTTTCTCCCTCTTTCTTGCAGAATCTGCAGATTGGTGATCCCACTATCCCCAAATTAAAGAGGTGTTTATTTAACCGACAGTGACCTGTATAGAGTCCTGTCACACTTTTGAGTGTCCACCTGTCCATTGATAGAAGTGCTGAGCTTCTTCTCTTACAGGGTCCATTAAGAAACAGTTTCGAGTGTTCCTGGTTCTTAGTTTCTCTCCAAGAAAGTCTTGCCTTGTCCTCTAAAGCTAATTTTATACGCCTTTTAGCGTAGCTGAGGCTGATACCACATACACCAAACGAATATATACAAATATAGTTCTAGGTAAGAATTCGTTTCGTCTGTAGCTACTGTTCACTTAGGCGAGAAGGTGAGCTAAGTATAGTCATTTTATCAATCGACCGTTTCGTCCCACTGAGCGGCAGGGCAACCAAAGCTTCACTGAGCATAGAACAACTTAGTAGAACGCCATTGTTGGTTATTAATTATAAGTATATTTGTGTTTAATAAACCAGTTTAACAAGCATTTTTTAAGTTACAATTAGTGCCATTTGCGTTTTATAGGTTACATACAGTTTTTTCTTCGTTCCTATATGTAAAAACAGTTAAAAATTTCTGGACGGTAATGAAAGATTAAAATAATGAATGGAGTATCTGCAACTTCAATGAAAGGCTATTTCCTCCACACCGGGCCCCAAGTTAAGCTACATAATATCACTGTAGATGTCGAATCAACATAAAAACGATATGTGTACACAAATAGTTTCATAAGCTTGGTTTATACAGCGAAGAAATGGGTATTATCAACTTTGAGTGCTGAATGACTGATTGAAAAGTTTTTAATATCGCTGCAGTAGAACGACAATCACACCAATGGAAATTTGGGTTCAAAAGTATACCCTCTCCCCTCCGATATCGGAAATTTCGGACTGAATTATTAACACCTGATGCATAAAGCAAGATAACATCTATGCTCTTCCTTTATCTGAGGGAAAATTGACCGTAAACTGGCAGGCTAGTCGTTAGTATAGCGAGACAAACAATGAGACCAGCGGTAACAAACTACAAAACCAGCGATGGTGACCATTGAGTAAGTTGTCCTCAGATAGGAAAGACAAAAGACTCGAGGAAGTTGGAAGTCCCGGACGGTGACCAGTAGTTAGCAACTTTCTGGCCCTAACAGGCGGTAGTGAATCACCTGGCGGCTGGTTCTGTGCTGTTAAATTACAGGGGGAGTGAGGGCCTGGCCTAAGCAGCGCCAAAAACAACAGACTCGGCGAGCGGTTCTTGTTGCAAAAACTGACCAGGCCTCTAGTGCTAGGAGAACTATCTCTCATCTGTGCCTATAACTAACGCACAACTTAGGCCCAGTGAGTGGTAGGCCAACTACTGTTTATAATAAATGAGTAGTCTAAAATGTTCAAATTAATAGATGGATATATTATTTCTTTATTTACTAACAAATATCATCAGACACATAGTAAACATATTAGATATCAGTATGTTTTAGACAGAATCTATTATCAAAAATAAAAATAGATCTTTAAAAAGAGGATATATTCCTTTTATTCAAAATGAAATAGAAGAAATAAAATTAAGCAAATAATAATAATTACATTTAAAACCAAAATAAGTAGCAAAAACACTATAAATGATACAAAACACTATATCACTCAACCCGTAGAACAATGACGTACGTGTCGGTGACATTTGGGTAGACAATGGGTGCTACTCGATCCAGCCAAAGCTGCAGCCTCTATGCAAAAGCAGATATTCTGCCTTTGGGCTTTTATAGCCGAACCGTCTATAAAACTGTCTCGTTTTACACAGACATTCTGGCTTTACCAGAACAACTCTACAAGTAAATCCTCATTGATATAGAGCGAAAGGTGGTAGACAAATTTGTCTACATATACTCAAAAATATTTGAAAAAACAGTAACATAGCGGCGCCACCAGGCTTACAACATGTCGAGAAGGATAAATCGATTTATAAATTCATCAGCCTAATTGTTGTGAAATTACAGCCGAATACACTCATTGGTATTCATACTTCTGAAATAGGATTGAAGCCACAATGCTTTGAAGTAGTCTTTCGAAATTCATAAAGGAAACAAGAGGACGGCTATGAAGTAAGCAGTGATGGAAAATCAATTTAAATCTGTTACTATAAAATTGTTTCATGGAGTTATTTAAAATTAGGATAAATGCTATATAACTTTGTGAGATTGCTGCCAAACATCGTACAAATTAATCTTTGAAAGACTTTTTTATCATCTGTTTCTTTTACTTTTTTTTCCTTCTAACTAATTAACGTTTGACTCTGATATCATTTCTTGATAATATTAATGAGATGTCACTTTGGTGCCTTTTTGGCTAAATAAACAATTCAGATTACATTGGTCGTTTAAAATGTCTTAATCAATTATTACAGAGTCGGTCAGCCTTAAAAATTATCTTGCATCGATCCCCAGTCCATATAAAAAAAAAAGAAAAAAAAAAAAGCGAGCAGGTTTGCTTTGGTATTATACCTCCAGAACCAATCCATAGCCCTTTATCAGACAATGTTTTATCTACAGGGAATTTTTCTTTATACAAGGACATGGGTTTTTTTTAATGTATAGAATAGTTTTAGGCTCTACGCAGTATGGTGCAGTGCGCGGAAGAACTTAATCAGGTTATAATGTAGGTTTAGGGCCAAATCCACAGATGGAAGAAAGTTATTCAACTTTTATGAATAAAAATGGGTGACTCTCGAGAGATAGCCCACCTTTCCTGCTCTGAAAGGGCGGATGATAATACAACAAGAGATTAACTCTTAAATTAATAAGGTGTGTTAAAATACTGGTGGCGATTGAAGGGACGGTCAGAGGAGAGATTTTAGTTCAATTTTTTTTCTAACGCCCACGCTCACGCTTCATTAAGTGCCACCTTAAATTAATGAAAACGTTTATGTAAATAACATGGTTTTTAGTACGTGATCTACTTCAGACACTGATTTTGCGAGATATTCAACATGTTGGCTTGCTTGCGATCTTAAGCTGACCATGTATATATTTAGTTCTCACCACTTTAGAAGCCCATATAATCCTTCTTTGCCTCATTCACCTTCAAACTGGAACATATTATTATCCTGCAGAGGAATTTCCTTATATCAAAACATTACATATGTGATCTTCTGTCACTAACGAAAACGCCATAGATAAGAAAAACCCATTACAATAAGTCACCTGCGCTTGAGCGTGGGCCTAGTGATGTCCCAGTTAATGTTCACGTCTCCCGTGAGTATTAGGTTTGATTTATACTATCCCACCGACTGCAGCTGATCCTGACACGGGAATGTTATTATCCCTGATTTATGCTCTAACCGTGACTTGTTCTATCCGTTATTGCTCGGATGTCTAAGCGATTTTCGATAAGTGATATTTTAACTACCTTTCACTGCCAAACAGTTAATTATACATCACTGAGACAAAAACTCTTGGTTACCAAGAAAGCCTCTTTGATTCACTGATCGTCAAACGTTTGGGTGAACACATAGTGTAAAAAGTGTGACCGTACAACACTTCTGTCTAATACCGATTGTCAAATGTTTGATATTCTCCAAGTTTGGTATTTAATTTTCAGGCTGCTGTTTGTACTGAATCAAACGGACTGTAAATATTTGAAAGTGTTCCCTCATACCTTGTGATTTGCCCACCCACACATGTGCGAAACAACATTCTGACCACCACTACTAGGTTTAAACAAAAGATCTTATGCATAAAACTAGTTCATTTCAAAAATGTTGTACCCTGCCCTATTGCACTAACAAATCTTTACATTGAAAATGTGGAAGTCAAATAGGAACCCTAGCTAACACCCTCATCATCCTCAACAATCGAATGGAGTTGCGTCTTCAAGACTGTTATTTCCAGCGTTCGGGACCAAAACCTTGTCGTATTTCGATGCAGCAACCCATCACCTTTTACCGAACAAAGTTCTCTCATCTTTGCACTCAATTTCACATTTCGAATAGTGCCTTAATAGATAGCGATGCTATATTAGTGACTGAAACGCAAAGAAGGTAAATGTGCATAGTGAAGTATTAGTTAATTATATCAATTATGAAAAAAAAAGAGTCAAATAATGATTTAGTAAGTCAACAATGTTTATATGCCCAACGACTTTTGTATCAACTAAATACTGATTTTGTAATATGTTTTCCTTTTTTTTCTTCTTTTTTCTTTGAAATAGCAATCGTTAAGCAGAATTCACTCAAACATTGGATCAAAAATTACTAAACATCAAACGATTTTATACAGGAATAATATACTTAACCAAAACGTCAGTATGATGCAAAAGACACGTTTCAAATTGCTTTATCAGGTCTTTATCTGCAGAATATAGAGAATAAACGTCTAAAGGATATTGGTGATCGGAGGCAAAGGGAGCCAGAACCCTCCAATGTTAAAAACGACCGTATCTTCAAAGTCCTTTGAGGCTAGGCAATAGATTCAATATAGGATCGACAAAGGCCGGGTAAGAAGAGGACCTAAGGTTTATCTAACGCGACCAGGTCATTTTATACAGCCCTTATGAAGATTGAATATGTGCAAAAGGAAGTAAGATATATACACACAGATATCGGTACCAGAGCCGGAGACAGAAAAACTTTACTTACCATAATTTATATCAAATTAAACAAACATTCAGGGGCTTTTCAAGAATATTTTTCGGGGATAATTTCAAGTTTGGGAGGAAAAAAACTATGTTTTTGTTGTAAAATTGTAAATATAATAACAAAATACTCACTTAATTGTCGCTTATTTTAATTGTTTGCAATGTTGTAGGAGTAAAGTTGGTATGATGGTAATAGAGAAGTCAATCCCTGAGGATGGCAGTTCGTTATTTTATAAAAAACATCTTCAGAAGATTTTGTCTTGCTGAATGCAAGAGGTTAATTAGAAGCAATAGGTCTTTTGACGTGGTCAAAATCTTTTAGACGGCGGATGGCATGTAGTTGATACATAAATTATAATTTAAAAATCATATTAAAGCAAAATTATATTTTACACTGACTAGAAACACTTATAATTTAAGGTATGCTATGTTCAATAAGGTCCTTGTTTTCAATAACACAAGGAATATGCTGTGATGATATTTCGAGCAGTTTATATATGAATATGTTTCTTTTCTAAGTAAGCTTTAGATGTAGCGTTCGTTGTCAGCCGTTTGGAAAGCTACCACTCAGATGTACAAGGATTAAGTTGCTTTAAAAATGTATTGTAATACTATAAATTGTTTTATCCTTTAGGGATACAAGAAATATATACATTATGTTCCCCCAGCACTCAAAGCCCAATCAACTATGACATAGTATCTGTCGATCAGTGCTAAGATATTGTTTTTATAAGATGGTAAGTAAAATGGCAGCATACGGTCATACCTATCCCACTCGCTAAGCTACTCTCTGGAATTCTATATCTCCTAATATCTATTATCCTTAGTGCCTTCAGACTCCTTCCATTCCAACACCTCTTCATCATCCAGACAGACCCCTGCTAGTTTGGGAACGAATTAATTATTATCTTCATAATTTTATTTTTGCATTTCTAATTTTATCTTGTTTGTCTGGCACCATCTTTGGATTTTACTTTTTATAATTAGCTTGAGCGTAGCATTTTTTTTTATTAATTCAACGGTATTCATTTAATGTCTTGTACATGTCTGACTTTATTTGCTAAATGCAGTTAAAAAATTTTATTATTATTTTTCTTACGAAGGTTGACATTGATATTATTGTTTTAATAATTGTAACAGTTCTTTTTACTTTCCAAATATAAATTTGTCAAGTGAGCATTGTTGTATTTCAAAGGGGTCTTTGTCCCGGAATCGATTTCTTTTTTATTCTATGTACAATTGTTAAAAAAACATGATGCGACACATTTCAACCCGGAAGAGAAGGAAGTGAAATGAAAATAAACAATTCGAGCTAACGAAAAAAACAAAAAAAAAACAAGATAAAAAAGCCTGGATCGGATGCTATAGTAGAGAGCTGGGGTACTAATGAAGACGGATCGAGAGGCCGTGGATAAAAATCAGATCTACCACGCCCTGCCAGTGCCTCCTCTATCGATCCATAATAGCATCCTCGGCCTCATTATCGGCATCGGTCCCGCCTCCTAGTTCTTCCATTTCCAATAGGTCAGCAGGTTCTTAGGGCAGCTGCTGCAGAGGCAAACATGGAGAACGCATATCTTCCCCCTAGTCGAAGCGGGGGTTATTTAAGAAGAAGAAATAGATGTTTTGCATCTTCTACAAACTTATTTTCGACAACATGCCAACGTCGCTGTTTCTTAGTGACCTTTAGTTTCTACAATGTGATGTCCACAAGAAATACGTATTGGAAGCTAGTACCAACCATTAGGAATCACAAAAAAAAAAAAATAATAACTTTATATTTTGATTTAAAGCAAATAACAATTAATTACACATTTAACCATACCATAGATGTAATTTTACAATAAAAAAATATAATCACCTTAATTAGGATGATCCTGGAGGAGGGGCACAGAGGTTTAACCAAGCGGTTTCAAGACCAGCCAGCTAACCGTGCGGAGCGCGAGTACGTTATAAACTATTTCCAAAACAACAATAATTCGTACCACGGCATAAGGATCTGACCTTGTGATGACCCGAGTATCGAAAGAAACACAACCTCGCAGTTAATTAATAACTATTATTCTTATTCTTCTATATGATATAGAATATGAATATGATATATCATTCGGACCGCCACAACATAACATATCATATTGCGATTTCTAAAACGATTACAAACATTTTCGACTATTACTTCTAAATTAATGTAGTGGGTGTTACTAATATGGTGTTGTTTTTAGCGTAACTGAATAAAGTTGATAGTCACAATTCGTTTGGAACAATAAATCTTTGTAATAAAGATGGGTTACTGTCCGGCATGGGATTTGCATATATTTGAGGGAGGGGGGGGGGCAGGAACCTAAGTGGAACGAGTGACATTTCCATCATTTTGTGAAACTGCACTTTAAAATTAAATCATTTTGATCAATTCGGTGAAACTCTTGCTTGCTTAGTGTTTATATTATGGTTCTTGTGTATATCCCTTGAATATTGAGCAATATAATTATTGAAATGCATTAACTATACATAACCGCACTTAAATTTATTTTAGAATTTTATTGTGCAATAATTACAATCTGCCTTTTATAAGGCAATAATAATACAGATAAATGATCTCATTCATACCATATTTACAGTCATCATTCACTCGCTCATTCATACAATAGGACATGATTGGAGAAACTGGCCATTGCCAGGACTCCCACTGTCACGCGATTATAGCAGGTCACGAGGCCACTGCCGTTTCAGTCTCCGAGGAGGATTATAGGGATGAGTGGCGCAGTGCAAAGACTGTGCTACAGGATTAGGGTGGTTGGAAAGGCTACAATCTTTAACAATATTTAACATTTAAATCTATTTAAAAAAAATCACTTGGGAAATCAAATTGGTTTATTTTCTGTCAAAGCGTACTTTAATTTACTTCCTCATTCACTTTAGACTCTATGCCGAACTCATAGAAGTTTGACTTAAAATTCATTGGTTAGGCATCATTTATAAAAGTTGCAAAGGTTAAGGTTATTCCAACGGATATGTAAAAGTTTGAAATTGTGTGTTAACATTATTAGGGGTAAATAGTGAATATTTAATTAGTAATGCTACATTTTGGAACGTTGATTACTGAACTGTGGCCAAGTTGTAGCTCAGATGATTGTAATTATGTCTAAGGATAATACATCTATACACCCCTGAAAAAAAAAAAAAAGAAAAAAAAGAATGCCTTTGGGCAGTGAAGTGGAAATGGCAAGAACATGGCTTTAAGTAGGTGAATAGAACATTTTTTATTTTTTTTTTTTTTTTGTGCTAAAATTACAATCTACCTTTTAGGCAATAATTAATTTTACACATTAATTACAGAGGTTTTTACACAGACAGCCCAGAGGCCTCATAAATCCACATGTTTGTCACCTCCCTCGCATACGAAGGAGGAAGCGGAGTCTTGGGAAGTCTATTTTAATTCCATTCCTCTTCCTGTATCCGAGATACTACGGTACTCATGCTTCCATCTACATTTAATCGATTACAAGAGACATGGAACCCACATACGAGGCTAAAAAAACAAGAACTAAACAGACGTTTTGGACAACTGTACAGACACCAAAGGACATCCCATCTCTCAATAGAAAATAAATTACTAATCTACAAAGGTATAATTAAGCCAATTTTGACATACGGAATAAAGCTAAGGGGGACAGCAAAAAAGTCGAACATCAAGCTTATCCAATCCTTTTAATTCCCTACTTCATTCCATGGGAGTTATTTTAATATAAACAGTTCTTATCATAAATGTACGATGTAACATTGAACATTGTATAAAAAAACACTTTTAAGTAGCTAGTAGAATAATGTGGATGGATCTACCTTAAACCTTTAAAGTTAAACTTAACTGATTAAAAACAAAATATTAAAAAGCTTTAGACACAGCTTAAAGCTCAAAAAAAAACATAACTGTTAATCCTTTTTTATATTCAGAACGTGGAAGTAAGTCAGGGGCCTAGTAGGGAAATAAGTCTAGTAGGTTGACCAGTTTAGCCAGGGGGAGGAGCGCCAGTACATTATATAGAATTAAGACAAAAAGGTTTCGAGAGAGATTTAATGAGTCTGTTAAAGCTGGCCTAACTGGGACGTGCAGTTCCACCACGTAACAGTAACAGTTTAGTGATAAATAATGTAATTGGCAGTTACAGGGGAGTTAGTAAGTTGTAACGACTTCAGTAACGACATACGTTATCTCTCGCAGAACTTTATATCTGGTAGTAGTTAATTATCAGAGCTGGCACCCGAACTTGTGCCTAATAATCGCCTAGGTAGCGCACGATACAGACTCTTTCTCATGAATGTGCAAATGTACACGGACTGTAGCGACCGCTAACTACATAAGATAAATCACCCTATACACTATTGCATATATATATATTGTAAGCAAACGTAAATAACATGAACTAAATGTATTATAGACAACTGTAAATAACATGAACAAATATAAATCATTGTAAATGTGGTAAGCAATAAAAGGCGGGGGCCAAGTAGTCACACGAGATGGGTCACCAGCTGTCAGTCGCAGGTACCTCACCATATGAGTGAGGGAACCCGCAGGTCCTAAGCAACCCTTTGCAGCCTCTCCCAGGGGACAGGGCTGGCCGGGTAATTAGGCGTCGGCCGCGGGTACCTCACCACATGTGTCGGAACCAATCGCAGGTCTAGGCAACCCTTGCCAGCCCTCCCAGTAGACAAGGCTGGGTAGGGTACTTAAGGCGGGCTCCTAGCCCTGTAAATTACATAGAAGGTGAGCCTCATCACCTAGTGTTGTATAAGAACAATGAACTATTAACGACAATAAAAATTTATTATATTTAGGCACTCCACCAAATGCATTTAAATGCAGAAAGAGGAGAAACATGTAATACAAATATTTTGTTATTTTTCTTTTTTGTACATTGTATTGTTTTGTTGAGGTTTTGAAATAAAAAAAACAAACAAAAAAAACTGTAAATTAATCTCTCGTGACCTCTACTCGTTGACGCGTGGCTTCCGCTCGAACTCTGAAAACTTGACTAATTCTTTATGAAAAACCTCTGTACCTCTTCTCTTGAATATAGTGCATTGTCGGGTCACACATCTATCAAAAATGGAGTCAGATACTAACGCCGTCATGAAACGATTGTCCAGGTTATAAACTCATACAATCCTTATTTGTCACCCGGGCTAGGGTGGCCAGGCACCCCCCTAGTGGCGACCCGACACGGATGGCTGGCTCACAGAATGAAACATAAGCGAGCTAATGCGTCCATTAAATTATAGCTGAAAAGTGGAATAGAGCTATTTTTGTACGTAAATTGGTAAGCCTAACTAGTCTTCATAGCTGTAAGTAATTCTAAATGGTTTGTCCTTTCCCATGAAATGTTGGTAAATGCGCCCGACATCCAAGATTTGTGCATCCCGTTGATGACATGCTACTTTGGCCACTTTAGGATGTTGGCGATGAAAGTGAAAAATAGTAGTATAAGTGGGACAGGGGTAACGAATCATACAAGCCATAATGGTTTGCGTACGACAAATGCCTTCGCCGACTAAGAATACAGAAGCAAGCAGCACTTATGGTAAGTTATTTCATTATATTACTTGAATTTTTTAAATACACGTGATGGTTTTAAGGGCTTCATTACTTTTTTTAATAAAAGAAAGTGAACTTTTGGCAATAGCTTATTGACGAGAAGTTGACCAACCAGTTGAGGCTTAAGAAGCAACGCGTCATGGGAATAAGGTTCGATAAAGGTTTGTGTTGAAAGCTGTGGACGGAGTGTGAAGCACTAAATATAAATGCATGCTCGATGGGCTGCATCTGTATTTAAAGAAGTATAACAATGGGTAAAATCACAATTTTAAAGTAAATTGTTTTAAAATTATCAATTTGTTCATTAAAATGATCTTATGATGTGTTTTAAATGATTGAACTGAAGAAGAGATCAGCCGGTAAAGACACTTCAGTTGTGCAAATGTAACTTCATATCTCGTTTTAAACGATTATTTTAATTTTTACAGTTTTTATTCAAATAACTGTTGAAGACAATTAACAACTTTTTTTTTTAATAAACTATCTCGGACTGGCTGACTCTCTAGCCAGAAGGCTCAGTCGGCAAAAACACGAGAACTTAACAAGGGTTTGTTTGTACTAGTTGCACGACAGACCAAAACTAATGTTACACACGAAACACAATAAATCACATAATTACTAAAATCAATCTTCTAATTCCTCCCCATTGCTTATTCACTTACTCTCTCTGTTTTACCAACTTCCTCTTCAGACAACCGTCTCAATATATAATCTTCTTTCCGATTTTTAGCGCTGGGCTACCATTAATACCATTAAGCCGAATCAATTCTTAGAACATTGCAAGACATGTACCAGAAAGCATGTTTGCTTATTTACCATCAATGGATCGAGGGCATAAAATCTACAATAAAAATATTAAAAAAAAGTTCTAAAAACATAATAATTACTTTTCTACGAACCACCATATCTGTAGTATATAACTAATTAAGTTTACAGTGAGGTGGCGCATGACTTCAAGTGCATGAGTTTCAATGACCGTTACTCCAAGGCACCATATATTCACCAGATTGGGGAAGGTGATGGATGGGCCCCACATTACGTGCACAGCTGGTTAGTATCTAGCTGGCTCGTCGTCTGAGATTGAAGCATAAGTGAGCTAATCTGATGCTAAGGGCAGTGTCTATTAGAGCATAATCTAGCAATTTTGCTAATTAACGGATCAGGAGCGTGTTTAACGACCTTATTATTACAAATAATATATTGAAGACCTTTAAAATGCATTAATGGATTTAACACAGGAAAATCATTCGTAACCTGCCAAACAAATGTTTTAAGGAGAATATTTTATTAATACCAGCAAGGTACAGTAAAACCTCGTTTATCCGGCCCTCGTTGATCTGGAAACAGAAGACAGTAGACCAATTATTTGTAATGCAATGATGGAAAAAGTTCTTTTTATATTTGTTAATGTCTTGTAAAAAGTAATATGTAATTTTGCAACAAAACAGAGATTTTTCTACCGTAATAGAATAATAAACAGTAAGTCTGCTGATTCAAAGATTTTGTTTTACTTATCAGGATTTTTCACTGTCCTTGTTGCCTTTGGCCCCAGATTCTGTGACTAGATAAACATTTTACATACATTTTAATATACTAATTTTAAAGTTGTTTTCGAAAGCCCAAAGTAAAAGATTGGCTCCAATAGAGACAGTTAGAAATATAATAACACTCACCTAACATAGTTAGCAAGTTTGACCATGTACAGGGTTCATTTCTGAAAAAAAAAATTATTATTAATAAAACGTACATTTGAAATTCAAGGTAGAATATGAATTATTACAAAAATTATTATTGTTGGAAATCAGAACGGGTGTAATTCCAAGGAAACCACTTATCTTACACATTCTACACATCAAATACCTTTAATAAAATTGTTTTTAGCCAAGTATTCGATGAGCTGAAACGTTATATTGGATGTGGGCGATGGATAGATATCAAGGACAGGAATTCCGTATGAATGTCATCCACCTGTTTCGTTAAAGTAAAGGTATCTAACTTAGGCGAGAGAATTAAAAACTAATTTAAGATAGTTTTTCAAGGCTAAGATAGTTAATACTAGTAGTTATATATATATAGTTATAAAGGGTTTTTACGAGTGCTCATCCTAAGCCATCAAGTGGTTACAATACCTATTTAATGATAAATATTAACGGTAAATATGTTAAATGAAAAAAGGAAGTTGGGGTAATTGATCTAAGATTTAGTAAAGGGAGCCTGTAGATCCCAGTAGCATGCTGGTTACTGGTTAATACAGTTTCGGTCTAATTGTTGCAAAAATAGTGCATTATTAGTAGGAGAGGAATGTGAAAGAAACCACTATCGTTAACGACCATCTCAACAATATATATATAAAAAAAGCCTAACATATCAATATATACATACAATAAAATTTTAAAATAACAAATGGCTGCCGTCTCACAGTCAAATGGTGACGATAGAAACCTGGTATAATAATATTGTAATATTATTAATATTGTAAAATGCTGATTAATTAAAGGTGATTTATTTTTGGTTTGCGTTTCGTCAGTTCAGATTACCTGTAAGAAATGGTTACTTTGCAGTGCGTATATCAGCGGCAAACTATAGAAAATATCTTCTATTTAAATTTTTTTCATGGACTTCTTTAAAATACAAAATATGAGCCCGCAAAAGATTATGTTCATTTCGAATCATTTGTTTGCATGTCGACTATATCATTCATACATGGAGATATTTAAGTATAAGCGATTAAGATCCTTATTCCCCCCCCAAAAAACAACAACTGATTCTTCAGATATTTTCACACATTTTATCTCAGAAGAACCACTCTGGAACCTGAAAAAAAACATTTTCGAAGGAGTCTCGATTTAAAATTATAAAATTAACCATCGATAAAATTATAAAGTTAGCTCTGAATCATACTGATGCAACACCACTTTCTCTCCCCGCACTCACGTTAGTGAATGTTAAGCACAGCTTAGGACGCTAAGCCCAATTCAGATTTCTGCCCTGTTTTTTAGGGTTTTTTTTTTCGGTTTTAAGGAATACTAATTTAAATATCTGTGTAAATTTTGACTGCTAAAACTCGGAAGATTCTAAATCTATAATTATAATAGGTTCTATATATTCACAACACAGACCTGGAATTTAAACTTGCTGCTACATTAGCAGCAGAAAATAAGAGGCGAGAATAGAAATGAAGTCATAGTATTTTATTAGCCCCAGCAGTAATGGTTGGTCGGCACAGATAGCAGAGGCAGCCTTAAGTTATAGCGTCCTAGAGACCATAACTCGGGGGATAAGTCGGTAGTAAGGGGGGGGCATTAGCTCCGCCTCTTTTTCTCTCTTTCCAATAGTTTAGACCTGGGGGTGGCAATTTTTTTTTATAAATCCTAGAGAACAAAGCCTAGAGAGGGACATATAAGATGAAAAACCTGAAACTAAAGTGTACCTCATATACTACACCAGCTATACGTATAGTATAGTGTAAATGTATATAAGTGCATATTACACCAACATGAACTACACATGTCCATTAATTAATTGACTAAGATTCCACTAATGAAATCGAAGGAAGGAAACTCAAAAACACGCTTCCAGAACAGTTAACTAATTAACTAGCTAGTAACAAAACCTCTTTGCTTAACCACCATAAAATTCACTTAGCTATTAATACCATTATAAGAAGAGCAATAAAGAAGTTTCAATATAGTTATAGCAATTAATTTTTCTGTAGGAAATCAAAATCATTATATTCATGAATTAACATTAAACAATTAAGTGTACAACTAGTTTTAACCTATTTATGACCATTTATGTACATAATTTTTATTGCATGAAATTATATTTTTATAAGATAGAAGTATAGCGGTTTTCTCGTATCTCTGGATATCCCAGTGTTCCATCACACATGTGGTTTTTATTATCAAAGACAGAACATCATGTAAACAAGCCCACGCACTAAATATTCGCATTGATTGCTAAAAAGACAAACAAACACATGAGTAGGTAAGAGATATTAATTGCCCATAGCTGCCTGACAGGCACTGCTTCACACCCCCTCTACCAGAGCACCACCATAGCTGGGAATGACAACCCATTTACCAATTACCGACCCACAGTGGGTGGGGCCCGAGTAATTCTATATGGTGGATTACAGGGGAGAGGAACTGGTTGTCGGCGATTTAACATAGTTATCTCCACCATTATCGGGACACTAGGGCCATGTCTGTCATCTTCAAAGCATCCACCTTAGGGTTAGGGGGAGAGTGTATCTCGTTAGCGGGGAAATTGTCGATGAGGGTGTACAAAACGACCAAAGGATACAGTTTGAGGTGAATAGACTGCTACAGCTAAATAAGTCACAAATGACACTGTATCATTAAAACGAATGAAGAAAAGTGTGATTAATCGACTCGAAAATCGGCAACAAAACCAAGACATAAAAAGAGTTAGCGGAGAGCAGTTATATATTCAAGACTCCCAGGGTGCAATGAAGTTAGAGAGTTCACTTTTATTATCTAACAAATAAACCATCTGGTCTCTCCAGAAAGTTATTATATTAATAAATGTGATTTTGACTGTCAAACAGCTACAATTAACAACAGTGTGATAAGCATTAATATAAGGTACAGGTACTAATAGTGTCTAATGATAGATTGTGTTAGTTAAAACGATAAATAAATACTAAAACAAAACCATCAAATCAATAAAACCTATGTGAACAAATTCACATAACGCTAATGTATATGGGATATTTCCAGTATAAATAAATACTCAGCAATTCAAATTGTCTTATTCTACTCTTATTATTGTATTTGATAGTAATGCTTCCTTAAGCAACCCCTGAATATTCGTCAATTATTTTAGGATGATCATCTGCTGTCACTCAAATACTCACCGGCTCTACAGCTTTCTTAGTCGTTTTTTCTTCAAGCAGGCGGGTTCAAAACTGATTCGCAACATACAGATCTCAGGATCAACCGATATTTTTAATTATTCAAGCCTTAGAACCCTTTGGTTCCTAACTCTCTCTCCATTCTGTAATCTCCTCCATTTCTTGATTTCGTCTCATCATCAGTCTCTGAGCTGACTTGCTATTTGACACAACAATCATAAATTATTGACCCTTCCTTGCCCTTAAGTTCTGCAGAAGTGTTGCAGCTAGTGATCATTATCAGAGGGATTGGATATCTAAGGTGCATCCCTCTTCAGCTGCCGCCATTGACTACCTCGCTGCGACCATTCCGACATAGACTACGGGTCCATTTTTATATTATTTGCTACTATATTAAAGGCGTGTGAAGATCATTCATAGATTCTATTGATTAACTAAACAATAAATTGTTGTAGATGCAACACTTGTAGTAGCCGTTAATGCATAGACGCCTGGGATGAAGGGACTACTTGGCGAAGTGTTGCCACATACATACGGACGGGCGGAGGACTAATTACTAACTTTCTCATTCCTTAGTGATTGACATTATCGAAGTAAAGGGGTCACGTGTATAAAAGAGAAGTAGTGCATAGAGCGACTATATATATGTCTCAAGCTTCTAATATCGTGACGGCCACTAAAGTCATTTGTATCTTTATGATAAAAATTACATGTGTTTTTTTAATTACTATATGATCCCTTAACTAAAAAAGGATAGAAAATGAGTGTTGAAAGCCTTAAATAAATTAATAAAAGCGAGAATAATGAAAAGTTATGACTGAAAACCTTTGCCTACTAACATTGAACATATGAGACTCACACCTGCCTTATAAGTAAACACTAAATCTATCTATAATCACGATTTGTGTAAAAAACTGTTGAGAGTAAAGCGAAAAAAATACAAGAAGCTTCCAAACTATTGAAGAGCAGATATAATATAAGTGTAAGAAAAATGAACGATAAACCCTAACTTCTCAAAGATATGATATTAGATATTAGATATTAGGTTGGCACCATTATATTATTATGGCCTTGAGGAAGAGGAACTAGAAAGAACCGGAAAATTAAAAGGAAACAGCGCGCCCTTTAGGTAAAGGTCGGTAGAGCGGTCATCTCGTGTCGGCAACGAGGAACGAGGAAAATGGCCTGTCTTCTATGTTGTAGCATTCATCTGGTTAATATTATATACCGTGCCAATTGTAACTAAACGGCATTTTGAGAATAATACATCATGCTTATTTCAGATTTATGTTTAAAACACTTTGTAATAGAATGGGACAGTTAGTAATGAACTAAGATGAGAGCGTAATTTTTGTGGTATAGAATGAAAGAGTTAAGATCGAACACTTTAAATTCAAACCCCCATAACCCGTTTATTACAAAATTTAATCAAAATATAGAATCTAGAACATACAACTATTTCAAATATGCATGATTACATAATCAATGTTACTGATTATTAACAACAGTGTGAATTAGACCACGTATAAAATTGACACTGTATAAGGGAAGTATTATCTTTTACTGTCATATAATGTCTCAATATTGGCAAACAAGTTCTTTGAAAATAGTGTAGGGGTCACATTGGTGTCCTTGCAGTAAGTCTTTCTTGCCAACCATGTACTGCGAAAGTTTATCCCAAAATGATTTATATTGGGAAGATCGTGCACTCGTGCAGGTGTGTTCAGTTGGCAGAGTCCACTTAAGTCCAAGATTTAAGGGAGGCCCGGGGTTCAAGCCCCGAAAATGGCAGTATATTTTTTCTTTAGCTAATAATTCACAATAATATATTCATACCATGACTGAATTGCCAAAGTCACAATTATATCTACATCTTATCTTATATATTCTTATCAGGGCATTATGCATGTATACAATTATGTCAATCTTTGTTTCATTACCCAAAGCCGTTACCACAACTAAAACATCCACTCATACCGATACATAATATTTAATATTGGTGTCGTATTATTCTTTATCCCAGTAACAGAATAATACATTATCAAGTCTGTAGTTCACAGTGGTAATATCATACTATACAAATTTGTATACTATACTGATGACATTATTAACTTATTTATTTCCCACAAGAGCAGCTTTTACACCATCAGCACATACTAAAAAGGTACTAGGTACTCTCTCAGCAACATTGATTTAAAGTCACATACATAACACACCACAGGGAATAAATATCACTTAATTATAAACTAATGATACAGTTAACCATGCACTAATTAATCGACTTATTTATTTTAAAATGTTTACAAAAACTAGTTCTGCGTTTTGCGTCAAATTGTTGCAGCAAGAAAAAAAAATGATGCATCTAATTGCACACCTTCATTACTAGTTATAGCTCAGGGCTATTAATGACTGTATGATAACAGTTGAACTATTATGGTGGTTGAACTATTTCATTTACAAAACAACAAAAAGTAACATTATAAAGGTATGAGCGCAGCAAACCTACCTTCCCACTTTCTACCTCATAACATTTAAGAGCTGTAGATACATGGAACATCTGAGGATTTATATCGGCTCAAGTATCATCCGTCAAGTATGAAATAAGATCCACTAAGTCGGATCGTGAGGAGCTGAAAAGGACAAGAGATGATGGCAAAGGAGACAGATATGCAAACAAAGCATCCGTCAGAGGATCAAAGTTGGACTTGGGCCTAATCAGCATGACAATAAGTCTCCAGGACAAAGCCCCAGGGGCTTAAGAGGTCGTGGTATGGAGTTAAGCCCCTTCTGCAGAGACATCCACCAACTGCTACCTCCTCCACGCCTGGTCTTTAGTTAACAAGGGAGGTTATGCAGAGATCGCGGGTTATACAGGACCCCTGCCCACTACCATTTCGTACATGGAACAATGCCGCTGTATCTGATAAGTAAGTCAACGAACACTTGGCTGAAAAAAAACAAGTGGCATTCCGCACTAGTAAACCTTTAAATGTTTTCCATCAAAAAATTAATAATTCACAAAATTAAAAGTTTTACCAAGGATACAAATCCATCAACAATAATGAGCAAAGAAAACATACATGGAAACCGAAATGTGGACAGTAAGTTAAAAGGTATGAGAGGGGATGGATTTAGGCAAATGAAACTAAAGAAGCTAGAACCCAAGCTATAGGTTGCACAATCATTATAGAGAAAAGTGAAATAGGCATAGGACACAGAACGTTGGAAGAAACAGCCTTCCAAGATTAGAAGCACAGAGGAAGTAGTTAAAGGATCATAAAAGATGCAATATTGACGGGATCGTATCAGATTATCAAAAGTTAGAATTTAACAAAAATTAAAGGTTGCCATTATAGGACCATCTAAAGCATCCAAGCAATAATATATATACATTTTCTTTAAAACTATAAATAATCAAAAATAATAATAAAAAAAACACTTCCCAGACTACCTATATTAAATGTATAAAAATATATATGTGCTAAGATGGCCAAAGGTTATGTCACTTTTCCTAATAAAGAGATTGATTTTTCCACATTCAAGTGTATAAGTACTTTAACAAGAGACTATAAGTATTAGGCAACTATCATTAGTAATACGTTAACTGGTGTAAAACAACTTTGTGATTTTTCAATAAGACTATAGTCCATATAGACTCTTGACAGACATATTGTATTGAAAGGCCAACCAACATCTGGAATAAGACATCAATGAAAACATCTCTATTATTTTGATATTCCTTGTATTTGTATAAATTGTACCTGACCACCATTTATTTAATTTATTTGAAGACTGTATGTGTTCTAATAATTTCTGAGAAACGAGGATGTCACAGATCCTGCAGAAAAAAAATCATTCTTCTTGTATTGAAAGTTACGTTGCCGAATTAAGTTATGACATTAATTTATGCTGTAACGAATGGTAGATTTTAGTTTTAATTGTCTTTTTAATATTTAACCCTCTGACGATTACATTTTTATAGACTGAATTTAGCATTATACCAACAAAAACACAAACAATTCATGGCAAACTTGACAGCCATTCTATCAATCCCATAGAAAGCACTATTTATAGTCATTATGCAAAATTTGTTTTTAATAGTCATTTTGAAGAACCACCACAGTATGAATTGCTGTATTATGAACAATATGATAATCTAACAACCTCGTATTTCGAAAAATCAAGTTTTCAAGAGAAAGGAAAAACTGTTTTTAAACTTTTTTTAAAACTATTTTTTAAACTTTGGGTTTTCATAAAATTACTGACGTCCAGTGACGTATGGAATGAAGTGAAAATTAAAAAAAGTGATAATGCTGACTTACGAGGTATTGCTTTGAACATATCGATCTAAGTATAATATTCGTGAATTATCATTAATGAGCTGTATAACTACGTTTTCAAACTATCTATGGCAGTTTGTGTACATAATATTTATTACATGAAAATAATTATTTTTTATTCAGAACCTAGAGGAGCAACCAATTCAACAGACAGTTCGCCTCTTCTCTCTTCCATTCCATTCTCTGGATCGTTTCATAATGACCTTTAGTTGATTTATAGAAACAGATCTGAACCTCCATTTCTTTTGTTTTCACAATGCATAATTATTTCATATTCCAAATTCAACGATAGAATCATCAAGAAGTTTAAACAATACAATACACCTAGCTCTTTCAAAATAATTAACAGCTTTCATTTGGTTATGATTTAATATTTTTTCCATTTAACGCTTGTTTAAATTTCTTCGATTAAAGGGAGAAGAATGGACCGAAGAAGTCTCTGAACCAAAACAGAAATGAAAAAGCAATTTGCATTTCATTAAGAAGTGAGTAAAAGTTTGCAAGGGCCGGGAGAGGGGAGACAGCGCCTTGGGCAGTCTCAACGAAAGCAGCTTTGTAGTTAAATCTCACAGAAGGCAATTACTTACCATGGAACTAGCTCAAACTTTACTCAGGGAAAATAGAGCCAAGGCTTTATAGAACTAGTATTGGCTGTATTTATGTGCCTATTTGTATTTCTGATTAGTTTTAGAGTATCGATTCAGTTTAAAATGTATCAGACGTTAGAGATTTAATACAGCTGATCTCATTATATGTGACTGATTGGATTGCTTCAGCTGGCATTGGTTTAGTAAAGGTAACTAAATGAATTGATCATTAGATTTCAAAAGCACTGCAAAACACATGTTCAATTAGCGACAACTAATATTAATGAGTTATTAAAGGAATCAAGACAAGCCCACTGTATACAAGAATTGAACAAAAGCACCTCTAATCAGATAATGAGAAATAACTTAAGACTGACAGAAATACACAATAGAACATAGACGATAAAAATATATAGACTGACTGACTGACAAATTTAAGCATTTACCATTTTTACAAGAACAACCTTCACAGAAGTGATAGTATTACCTGGATAAACTTTTGAAACACAACAATGGCCGTTGGATGATTTCGAATAAAATTATGTACATTATTTTTCATTTATTTATTTTTTTCATATCCCCTTGTTAAAAAATTAATATATGTTACAAAACATACATTCTACAAACGAATCTACTAACAATTGCTTCATTATATTTCCTTTAGATTGGCTACATTTTATACAAATTCTGTTTTCTACTAATAGTGATCTGCGATGTACAGTATATAATGATGTACATCTAGTACAAACATTGATAACTAATATTTAACCGTCCAAAGCGTCTGTTTATTTCTTGTCTTTTTAGCCTCGTGTGTGGGTTCCATGTCTCTTGTAATAAATTATGGATTTTAGAAATTACGGCGCTATGGTTATGCTCAGCCGTCGCAGCTGTTCGGTCTTGCGGGATTCTACCGACTAACATTCTCTAGATAATTGTAGGGGCTGTTCGAGAGCCCAGTGAGGAGTATACCCTGAAGAATAAAATAAATAAGTATTTAAAAAGAAAACGTATTACCGTATCAATAAATTAAGAGTTAGAGCTTAAACCTTAATCTATATTAAATTTATGCTCTCCTAATAGTATATTGAGCCAGGCAGCTGAGCTTTATAGCGGGGATTATCGTGTGGTTCTGCCGATTGAGCCTATCCCTGCGCACCCTGGCCTAGTCATATTCTAATTTTTTTAGGTGATTAAAGTACTTAATAAGTTAATAATTATTATACATTATTCAAGTGAATGATGCCCTTAAGTGTAACTGATCCTTCTTCGCTCAATTGAAGTCATTGTTGATTGATTGTCGATCCTGGACAGAGACAGAGGCTTCACCTGCAAATGAGTTAGGCGTAATGGTCTCTCGTCTGTCTATCCTTATATTCTATGTATGCAAGTATGTAGAGCAATCGTGGAAATGAATCAATCAATCTGCAATGTTTATACCACAAAACCTACTATTGCACTGGCAATGGTTCTCGATAGCATGACAGGAAGTATAAACGAAAAAAATCAACGAAACAAAATCAATACCTTATCTCCGACACACTCTCTCTGATTTTTAAACATTCACCATTCAGAGCTCCGAAACTATTTATGACGACGTTTCTATGGAAAAAAAACAACAAAAAAACAGAAGCAGCTCACAACAAGACTCAGAAAGTAAGTAGTAAGCGATTCTGAGCCTTTGTGAAAATACATAAAAAAGTGATATGTAATGATTTTATTCTATTATAAATGTACTGAAAGGATATACATAAACATTAAATACAGGCATAGGTATCTGGAACGTAGCAGGTAGATATGAATCACTATATAAATGAGCCGCTAAAAGATTGATGTTGAAGTATCGGCAGAACCTGAAGGCTCCATGGTAGGTATAAAGGGTTGGATAGGGGGCTATAACCCACTAGCAGTGACGTCAGCAGCCCTTACGGTCACTGGCTCACCTTCGGTATAGGCAGCCACCCTTTTCACAGCCCATGTCTCAATATACTGGGCCAGCCAGTGGGGTTATATTGGCATAGTTTTGTAAAAGCATATTGATACGATCTGTAAAAAAGTTAACAAAAAGTAATAACTGACGATAATTAAACAGCGGAGCATCAAACTATTTTCCTCAATTCAAAAAAATGCTTTAACTTTTTACAAGCGTAAACATCATTCAGTAATTTTCGTTTGAAATATAAATTCTAAAACTTACTTAATTGAGTTTGTCTATTATTTGAGTTTTTAACAATTTATTTTAACATCCTTTCCCATAATATTATATTGCTTTTTTTGGTATTCAAGTCTCAGGGCACTCTGCTTAAAAATTAGCTTATGTCGACTAATCGTTGGGACAAATTAACAGATAATGTACATTATGGAGCGATTGTATAATCGGAGTCAAGAAAATCACATGCTAACCCTTTAACAGTTTTATAAACAGTAGCCTTAGTAAAACTAAACATGAATGCTACCGAGACATGTATAAATATAAAAAATATATTAGGGGATATATTATAAGGGAAGCCCCCTTCAAACTTAACGACGGTTCTATTGAGAATAGCCTGGTTTAAATTAAAATATTTCTGCTCTAAAAAACATCTAACTTGGCAAGAACCTCGGCAATAAACAACGAATAATCTATAATTAATCTTTTTTTTCTTAGAGAATCTAACCTTACAATGCAGTTTTATAGTTGTTATTCCTTTCTTCTTTGAACATTGCCTCCCACATCTGAAGTGCTAAAGTGTGTTATGACTTGCTGGGGCAAAAGTGGGTTCTAAGGTATATCTACTCAGCATGACACGCTACGTAGTAATTCCATTTCTGAGAACATTTGAAAAATTATACACACTGTGTCCGAACTGTTTGCAATATTGGCTAACCTGACAATTAGCAGACCTGATATTAGAAAATTGAATTGCTCATGGGCTAAATATTGTAAGCGTATTTTAATTCCATTGTATTTAATATCTCTTTATGATTGACATCTTTTCTTACTGAATGCAATTAAATTAATCAAAATTAAAATTATCATATATCTTTAGCTCAATTTGGTTTATATATAATTTCGTTCATACTTTACTATACGTTATGCATATATAATCTAAGATATCTCTATTTACTTATAATTATTTTTGTAAATAGGTCCATGAACATATAAGTTAGTTGCCTATTGCTCGAAGGAAGCCATTTATGTCTCCCGGAGCTTAGCATGGAGCATATATTATCTCTATTTTATCGCTAAGGCTATTAATTTACATAGTGTATAGCTATTATTTAACATTAAGGCTATATGCTAACAGGGCCTCCAATACCAGACTATTTAGAAGTACGAATATTTTCTGCCCATACTTTAGGTTACAATACACAGTCATATGTAACAAGTAACGATGTTCATATAATACTGGTTCTTTGTCAATGATTATAAATGTGTGGATCAGTGATTACTACATGATTACACTCATGGTATTACTGCAATATCCATAAGTTACTAAAATATTACTAACTAACCTAGTCACTAAACTAACTACGTTAAGTTATTAGGACTAGGGAAGACTAAGGCACCTGTTGTCGCCTGTGTACTTAGCCTTAGAGGATCGGCTTCACGGCTGCTTGCCTCAGGATTACAGGGACGTCATCGAGGGCTTGGCTCTCAGGACCTGAGCCAAGTAATAATTAAACAGTCCAATTTCTATCTATGCAGAGAGATCATCTTATTTTAGGTTATGAAAAGCTATCAAATCTCATTAGGTTTAATGTACACGGTTTATAAATAAGTAAACTTTTAGTGAACATCTGTACCACGAGAGACCAAGAGAGAGCGAAATGGCTTAGTAATTCATAGGTAAAGAGAAAATAGCCTGCAGGCAGAAATTTAGTTAGATAACGCTTCACAGCAATAGCACTCCATTTTTTCGAGCTGAAATATTGGAATTAAACGCGGGATATCGGGACGCTGGTCGTGTGGGCTATTCGTATTAGTAAATATGCACTCCATCTGGTTATATAAACTCACAATTTATTTTATACCAATACGGCCAAATTTGGCAGCTGGCGTATGCGGGAAAGACTCATATGTGGAAAAATTGGATAAATGATGCCTTGAACACATAAGAAGAAACAACAGATCGTACTTCACCCTTAACTGAAACTGACCACGTTCCTCTGTTTAACTGCAGCTCTCATTTGCAGAAACAGTGCAAGGGAAAAGATTGGTTGAGACAAACTATTGGAAAATATCGAGATAAAACTCAATGCGGGTATTCTTAACTAAATTCTTAATTCTAAACAGCCAACAGGACTTCAAATGGACGCTGTTGGTGGGATAGGCATAGGTATAGGACCATGCTAACCAGACAAGACAGAGACATCTACAAAACCAGTAACAGATCTGATTGCGTTAGAATAAGTGACATCATTCAACATCCTATTTTTTTTATATACTATTAAATCATTTAATTTATAAGGTAATTACATTGTTTTAAACATTTATGGAATTAATTCTGTGTAATTTTAGTAATAGATGAATTTTTAACTTAACTTATTATAGTTTGCAAAGTAGGTTTAAAATTTGTTGATGGTTTTTTAATTATAATTATATTTTGCATAATATTCTCGCTGTATGATATATTAATAATAGAATTGAACGCAATTGTTTTTTTTAGAATGGTGGTATTGCCACCGGAAAGTGGTCTTATCATTAGAAAAAAAATTGTAGTTGTTCGAGAGGGAGTGTATTTATTTTTTATAATAGATATTTTATTGCGTGAGTGTTTAGATTCATTTTGTTAGATTGTTAATAAATGAACTAAGTAGACAGGAGATTATTTCATCATATCAAATTTTATACCTGGATGAAATCATAATTTTATTTTTTATAATTTTCAACTCAAAATAACTTTTCATAAAACCCTCGTGGTCCTCAATCATTGTTGCCTAATTAATCGGAGTAAGTTTACGTTAGTAGCTCTTTAAATGCTTTAAATTGCTTTAAATTAAAATGCTTTCCCAAGCTATAATGGTACAATGGCCGCTGGGTACGAATATGATGCACGAATTACTTCATATGTAATCAATCCTATATTAATTATTAGGCCGTGGCTTTCAATGTCATATTGTGAAATGAAAAACTACTATAAGTTTTCGCAATGCTTGAAATAGCTCTCGTTTGATTACTAAAAGAACAAAATTTCTACAAACGATGACCCGAAACCAGTAATTTGGCTATATCTAAATATTTACATTGGAATACAAACAGAATAGTTCATAAGTGGTGTAGAATATATTAGAAAAAAAATCTTTATTCTGGGGTAGTAAGAATAGTAACAACCAATAAATAAACAAATACATCTCTGACCAACAAAAAATAAACAATACATTACATAAGGAGAGCACATAAAATAATAGTAAAAACTAAAATGTACGCCTCAAATTAAAAAAGTTGTTTAAAGACAAAGAAAGAGCCATATTACAAAATTTAAATTTAAAAAAAAAATTGTAATGAAATAAAATAATTTTTTAAACGCAAGAAATTATGACTTTATAGTCCGAACAGTTGAATGTTTTGTAATTGTGTGTAGTTTAAAGAAAATTAAAAAGATTATAAAAGTAGAACAATGTACCATGTATGGTAACTAAAATTGATAAAATGACACTTTCTTCTTCAGAATCGTGCATTCGTTTGAATATCAAATCACATACATAATAATTTAAGCTACCCATATGAAACGAATCCGCCTGCTGGCCCGTGACTCTTCATTTTTACGAAGGATGAAATCCCCTGCACACAGATAGACAGCCACCTGGAGCATACCCACAGGTAGGCCGGTAGAGCCCCCTCTAAATCCTGGATCTACTCCCTCCGCCCTTGTATATTTACATCTAAACCCGGTACTATACTGTCAGGGAATATCCCAGGCAATCCCTTTCCCTCCTAGCTATGCCTTCCTCATGGAGCTAGCTGTCACAGTTTGTCCCGAGGAGTTAAATGGGAGAGTGAATACGTGGTACAGCCACATTCTGAAGGTAGAAGATTATACGATCACAATTCAGTGTGTAACATACCGGAGGTATAACAGACCGAAAAAGCAATAGGAGACCAAACACTGTGGTCACCAAAAGTGCATTTGGAATAGAATAGAAAAAAAATTGTTTTCGGAACAGTCACCAGTGAACAACTATAATGTTCAGATAACAAATTCACATCTGGCTAATAAAAATAACTATTGTATCATAAAAATGACAATGGAAAATAAAGTGTATACCTCTGTAAATAGTAATAAAGTAAAATAATTCAACTGTATTTAGTAAAAAAAGCCATAGATTGATCGACATACAAACAAAAAAGTAACACACGGGCAGTAACAAAATTAAATTAATTAAAAAAAAAGCACGATCAAGTTAAATTAAAAAAAGTAAAAACCAAAGAAGGTGCCAGTCAAACTCAAATATATGTATAAGTTAAGTCCAGGAACCGCTAGTGCCCAGCCTTAATCCCTAAACATATGTTTACATGTAATACCTATAGATAGAGGTGACTTGGATTGAATCGCCCGATCTCAAGGCTAATGTTGTAGTTATTAATAAATTGAGAAACTAGGAATTGTGAAATATATTTAAATAAAATGGTTATGACAAATAATTATATTTAACATAGAGTACTGACAAAAGTATAAAAAAATATTCAATTCCTTTTGAATTAGGATAATTACTACTAATTACAAACATCAATTTGAGCTCAATTTCTTTTAATGGATCCATAATAAAAACAATATTAATATCACCCAATCAATGATCTTCCTGTAATCCAATCAACGTTACTTTCTGCTGTTGGTTCTTCTCCTCTCTTCCTGTATGGTAACCACCAATTCGGGAGCTTGCTAAGTCTGTTCTTCTCGACGGTTGTGCTAAGACTGCCGGTTTATCTCATCCCTACTCCTGGTCTTTATTCTCAAATATCATGAATGTTACAATATATATATATATATATATATCTTTTTCTTTATTTTTCCCACATCCTATGTTTATGAGTTTGAGACCTAAGGGAAAAAAAATATATATATATATATATATATATATATATATATATATATATATATATATATATATATATATATATATATATATATAGAGAGAGAGAGAGAGAGAGAGAGAGAGGACAAGAAAAAATATAATTAAAAAAATTTAAGTATGAAAACATATTATATTTAATAAGTCCTTCCCAAGCTATAAAATGTATCTATATAAACATATAACTCAAAAGACGTGGATAAAATGAGGTCCTACTTTACTTGACTTCCTCCAACATCGATTCGAAAGAAACTGTATGAACCCTACCCGCTAAAACTTTTTTAATAAGACCTAAACTCTCCGATATGAGGGGACTTGGCGGGGCCACGGGTGTACCATAAACTGGAAAATTATTATATATATCTTTATATCTTTAGAAAAGTGTATCCGAGACAGTTTTATAATATTGAGCATCTCCTCGACCACTTTTGCGCATAATAAAGACGAGTTAGTTAGTGACAGCTCAAGTTGGGAATCTCTAATCCATTTAGGCGGTTCTCAGCACCCTCAAACGGACCCTAATCTTCACAAATGCTAAATACAAACCAATGTCTGTCCCACGCCGTAACTTTGAGGTTGGCACAAGTTTATCGTCAAAGTAGAAACGTCAATTGGGCCCTACTAATAATTGACTGATCCAAGTCAAAGCTGGTTCACGTTTAGAGTGCACTGAGTCCGAACAGACCTCTGACTAACTAATCCTCATTAGTTCTGCAAAACCGTTTTCTTATGTGCGCTTTACCATTACCAAGCACAAACTAGTGGATACTTTACTATTTCATAAATATGGTTACGTCCAGAATTATGATACACAAATTGTTGTATATTTAATCACTCGTATTGCAGATCTGAATACACAGGAAGTCTGTATACCTCTACTTACTGATCATACAAATACATAATAGAAAATTGTGTAAAGGGCAGAAGACATCGCAATCTTGATAATCAATATTCTTTTTAGACATCAAGTGTTCATTGCCAAATCAAACCTTTTGTGATGCTCAGTTAAGCCGAATCGCAGGGAGCCGGCATCGTATGGGTAGTTGTAGCTTCGAATCTTGTTTAGGAATATGAGCATCTATGTCAAAATGCGACTATTCAATTTACTAACTCATGTTTCAAGGACTGTCGAGCAACTCATCATCAGCCTATTTATAGTACAATTTGATCACAATTTTGTCAACGTTAGGTTCTCGTAAAATTTCATTCTTTTGAAGAATCGAAACAAACTTGTTTGAACGTAACGCACAAGCACATATCTCGCCTGGGTAAAATCGCTGAAGTTATGTGCGAAGCAAACTCGCACGAAGTCTTACCGGCTTACGCATTTATTGACTTCCCCCCCCAATCTATCACTGCGCTCTCTCTCTCTCTCTCTCTCTCTCTCTCTCTCTCTCTCTCTCTCTCTCTCTCTCTCTCTCTCTCTCTCTCTCTCTCTCTCTCTCTCTCTCTCTCTCTCTCTATCTCTATCTCTATCTCTATCTCTATCTCTATCTCTATCTCTATCTCTATCTCTCTCTCGGATAGGTCATCCTATACCCTTTGGACCAGATAAATAATTCTTAAAATTAACTCACCTCATTACACAACAATATTTTTCACTACTAATTAGCGTATAACAAAGGGATTGACAAAAAGGATCATGCCTAACTGCCAGACTAATCATTCATGATAGTTCTTCCCTTCGTTACATCTATCTATCTACCCTACTTAGTATGGATTAGGGGAATAGATTTTTTCGAAAGGGGGTTACTAATTATAATATAACCAGTATAAAGTAAAAGCGAATCCGGTATAAGATACCGACATAATGGTTGTGAGGTAATCTAACAATCCAGCATTGAACTCGATGGTTGTGGCGCCATCTGCCAACTGGAACTTCCTAATCTGATTAAGTATTGCACAAAAATATTAAGAATACTTATATTCAAATCAAATAACTAATTGTGTCCATGAGCTACGCACTTCGATAATAACATGTTTATAATTCGAAAAGTGGATTGACACAGCGAGTAGGAAAGTGGTCCATGGAACAATATTGAATCGCTACCATAATTACAGAGCCTCAGATATTGAAGCAGCGCCTTTCCAATGAGGCCAAATCAACGAATTAGTAGAAGCGAACTGTACGGTAATAATGGGATGTACGGTGGCACAAACGAAAGTAATCAGAGCAAAAACAATTTTGGAGTAAACAGGGTTATCAAATGGTGCGCAGTACTCCTGTAGTATAATAATTAAAACGTTATAAAACTAGCAGACCTTCAGGGAATATATAAATTAAAAACAAATTTCCCGTTTCGTAACCTTAAATTCCCCTCTCCGATCATAGTGGAATATAAAAAGATTTTTATTTAAGAATATAATATTAAAGAGACAACATAAAAAATGACCTTATGCTATACAATTATTATATGAGGCGTTTCGTATCAAAACCAGCGCAATCCACTTTTATTTTTTCAAAATTAACTATTTTCAGTTTAAGTATTAGGCCTATTCCATACCCTCATTGAGTGATTCTAATGAAAACCAACGCCTTTCCGTTAAATAACAACTTCAAAAGTGCATCCTCGTAACATACTCAATGCAGAGAGATGTGTTTTTTGTGTCTTCGGTAAAATTTCTGAAAATGGGTTGAGCTGGTTTTGAAGCTAAACGCCTCATATACACGATGTATCAATGGAAATCATATACAAAATTAAGAGTTTAAGAGTGTCCCAAACAGCTTAGACGAATTGAACAAACTCAAATAATAATAAACAGATAATTTCGATCAGACATTCCTTGAATTTTACAACCTCCCTCCTTGTAACATAAAAATTTGATATACAGTCAGGGAGTAATGAATACAATAGAACAACAAAAAATAAATCCTGAGCAATGAGGTTGGAGAACATTTGAATAGGTCGCAACGGTCACAACTGGCTAATAGCGCTAACACCATGGTGTTAACTCTCAATCTCAAATCTCCAATTTCCACTATGCGCCAGACCTTTATTCGTGTAATAAATCATTTTCCCTTACGAGGCCGAATGAATCTCAAAACTACTCCAGGGCGTCCACCCATAGACCCGAGAACTAGTTGTGTTTCAGAATGAGGCCAAATAAATAAGTACATCGGAACAAGCTAACTTGATATGAAGTCAGTAATTTACAATACAACTTAAAATGAAAGCCTTCAAATAAATGCTCACAAGCTAATTATTCAAACTTAAAAAGCAAGGAAACCTTATTCATAAAAAAATAATGTAGATATAACACTTTCTACATCATTAACTACAATTTCCTATTAGGGCAGAATGAAGTTTTACTATTTTATCTTTCTCTACTACAAGTCTACGATTTTAACTCTAAAATATTCTCTAAACTATATCCTGAGTCCAACAGATTAAAGGGGTCATTATACAACAATAGAAGAGCGGTTAGGGTGAATCAATTTTTTTTTTTAAAGAGTTCAGACCCGTATCTAGGAAGGGGAGGGGAGGTAAGAATTTAAGTGATTTTCCGCAAGATTAAAGATTAGGCAGACCCCCAGCCACCAGGAGCAGCAGCAGGTAAAGGGGCGGTTTCCCTTTCCTCTCCTGTCCCTACCAGGCATATTATTATAAAGGTATTTTATAAAAGAGATGGGGTCCCAAGGGTGTGGAGAATGAAAAAAACCTCAACTAGGGAGAAAATGGAAATTTTCTTTGCTCAGTTCAATTTGATTTTCCCAGTAAAAATTTAACTCCCCCCCCCCCTCTCTTAAAGTATTAATTTTCATGTTGTGAAGAATAATTCAATAAAACCCAAAGGGTGAACACTGGAATCATCCCCAAATCACCATTCTGTAGCAATTATAGACTTATGATTTATACCGCAGTCATTTAAGAGGATGTAATAGAGGATAAAAATAATATGTGGGGATGTCAATACAGGATGTTAAATTATTATTAAGAACATTTCTATTCTCCAAGTATTGTTATTTGCCTAAGTTAAACTAGCCAACTATTTCATTTGTGTATTGTTTTTCATAAACTTATTTTACTTTTATTTGAGTTATCACTGTCAATGCTAATTTTCACATTATTTTAAAAATTTAACTTTCCGTTCTTTTCACCTGGATACGATGTAGACTCGCTCGAAACGCCGTCGATGAACAAACTCAATGAAAATCAAACCCTTTCGTTAACCAAAGCCAACATCCCAACAAATACAGCCTAATGAACAGAAAATCATGGTTCATTATAAACTCGTAGTACACAATGTCAAATACGTATATTTATATAAATAGTAATTGACTAGTTTTAATGTTCGGGATAAAAACATTCTTTTGAACGATTAACGAACCAAAGAGTTAGTTGCGATTATGTTTCAACGATGGTGGGGGGTTGGATTCGAAAACTCGTTCAATAATATAAGAATAAGCATTCCTTTCATAGAAAATGGACAAATCAATATATCATACGAACAATGGTAGATAAATAGAGAAAATTTACTTTTATGAAATTTAAAGAATTCAAATTGAATGCAACTAGTCTTTAGTTTTTCAGGGGGTAAAAGCTTTTTATGTAAAGAGAGAAACTTTAACTAAACATATGTTCTTATTCAATACTACGTAATATGTTGCTTATCAATACGTCAATACTATTTTTATTTAAAATACTGCACAATATCTTTTACGCAAACTATATTTAATAGTAATATTTTGTAGTCGTAGTACGATTTAAATTTTTTTTTTAAGTATGGGCCGAATGTACTCAAGTTCAACAATAATTATTTCTTTACGGTGCGAACAATGCCTCGCTGACCTATAATTTACCACGTTAACTAAACTTACCGAATTATTCCACCGTATTATAGAAATAAAACTAACATTGGTTCATCTAGAATCAATAATACTTAATATTCTGATTATTTTTGCAGTATCTTTTTGACTTCTTGCCTGAGTAGTCGCCTCTAAGGTTCTGTACTGAAACATGTTGAGCTTTAAAACATAACCACTAAATAATTTAGGCATATAATCTACACAATCAGAATCATAAAAAGTCCTCTGCGCTACTCAAAATCTCAACCTAACCAATCCTTATTGGTCCCAAAATTTATTCTTACTGAGGCTAGGTTTTATTCACACCACTTTTGTAAATGTGAAGCTATCAATTTTACTTTTAAGAATTTAATGATTTTTCCTAATAATTATTATTTATTCTGATAGTGAATTGCGACAAATCGCCTCTCGCTCTAGAAATTAAAAACATCGCGATTGGTTTTAAACAGTATTGCTTAATATTTGTAAAAAATTATTTAAATTTGATAAGCTAGAAAACTCAAGTAAATCGCGTTATAAAGAGTTCAGGCGAACTGAATGCCAACTAACTTAGTTTATCATTGTCTTGTTCAAGCATCCTTGCTAAGGTCACAGTCGTTCGCGCTATTGTTTAAATATTTTTGGACAACGAAATCTATAGAAAGTAGAAAAAAAAAACCATAATGAGGCAGAAACTAGTAATCGTAATATTCGGTGAATACAAATTGTAAATATGGTATGAATGAGAACATGTATACACTTAATTATTGTCTTATAAGGCAGCTTGTAATTTTAGCACAATAAAGAAGTGTCTTAATCGAAAAATCTAATATTCGATTTCTCAAAATCTACATTTAGCCCTCACGTCAAAACCATAACAGTTCTAAATACAGACAAAAACACAATACAGTGAATTCACATCATAGCCTAAACACGATATTCTTGAGTAGATCACTGTCCTATTAGGACAGGACCTCAGTGACTAACCGATACTACTACACTAGAACTAAGCTCTAACTCGCGGTTCTCGGACAGACTCGAGGATTTAACTATTCCACCACAACAGAACAGCATTATAGCTAATGTCGTTCCTGTTCTTGTAATAGCTATGGAAGTTGAGGTTCTTGTTAATACCTCGTTTCAAAGCATGTTGGATATATACATCATATTATTCAATTTTTAGTAAATAGAGAATAAACCGCTTTAAAGGGAAAACGGTAGCGAATTTCTGAGAATGCATGAATACAGTTTACTTTAAACGAGAAAAAAACTAGCGAGGACGAAATTATGCTAGGCCATAAGGTTGACCCCATAAAGGAAGGTAATGATGGAAGGTGTAGGTGGACCTCTGTCCCTACTACTCCTGAGGGAGCTGACACCGTGTGATGTGATTACGTCCTCGGCGAGGCCCACAAAGTGCGGTGTCCTCAGGCACAGGGGGGGGGGGCAAAAAATATATCTCACCAGAGGCAAGTTTACAGCCTGCTAGTCCGCACGTGTTCTGGCCATGATCCTTAATGAGTTTGTGGAGAGGGCTAGGCGGGAGTTCGTGGAAATTTTATATATTAACGTTAAAACCAGGAAAGAACAAAACTAGAAGTTGACTTCACAAAAATGGAAAATTCGCTGATTTAAATGAATGAATCATTCACCCGATGAACACCCTTTAGGGTCCCTCAAAGGTCTCAAACGAAACAAATGAACCGACTCGGTGTCTGACCTGAGTCTATAATATTCTAGGATATTCACATTAGTTTTAGCCACAGAAGATATATCAGAAGACAGGACTGTGATTCCTACCCAGGAAATATTATTTATAACAAAGTTGGACATAAAACCGTTTCTAAATTTGGAAAAAATTCTATAACCTTGATTCTACTTGACCAATTATAATTATACTGCATTATTTTTTTTTTTTATTTTTTTTTCCCCCTTAGCTCTCAAACTTATAAAAATAGGATGTGGGAAATATAAAGGAAAATTATTTTGGGCTAATGAGTGCCTTTCACTAAGGGGAGTCCCCCATTTGAAGGATGTATGAGAAGGATATAGGGTGTGGAATGCCTAAAGGAGGCGGGTGGAATCGGAAAGGTAGTGAGAGTCTACCGAGGGTGATTTTGGTTTCATAAAACAATAATTTTTTTTTTTTTTTCTTTATAGCCCCTTTAAATTTACAGATAATTATATATAATAAAACAATAATAAAAATATAGTTATTTTTCATTTTTAGATTGTACGATGCATTTGACGGGAATCTGTATAGGTGTTCCACCAAGTTTTGTTCTCACTTCCATCAGACCTACTCCAATATAACTCAACTCATTAATACCCACTATTAACTAATTTTAAGATTGAATATTAGATAAAAGTAAATCGTTGACTGACGTACAAACAAACCTTGTTTTAAGTGGTTATAATCAGTTGTATAATTAAACTTGAAACGAGGTTATTCGTCTATATTCAACTTGGAGGCTGACATGCACCTGTCGAGGGGAGACGGCACGCCACTGCCTGAGGTCTCCACAACTACATCAGACCGTGGTACAACTACCATAATTCTATTATTAAACCGGAGTTACTAAAGTGTAATTACCGTAAGAGTAGATTTTTCGACCATTTGTTTTTCTTCCACAAAATATTATCTAATTCCTAATAATCATTGCGAAAAATGCATATTTGGATAATGCATTCCATTCTACACTAGTAACACTCAGCAATGAAAGCTAAGTATCTTATACGATAACCAGAATAACACTAATAGCTTAAATAACACTTTCAGTAGCTCAAGCGAATACCGATCATGGTAGTGATGCCTAACAATACGATGATACTTTTTTTTTTTTTTAAATGAACAAAAGTTCTGTTAAATTTTTAATAAATAGAGACTCCCAGAGACGGCTATCTGGCTGAGATAAATCTTTATTATAACCCCCTTCAGACCTTTTCAGTCGACTACTTTGAAAGATGAGACCAGCTTATTATTTTTTTTATTTCTTGTTCAGGTTTTCATTTTGGATATCTAAAAAGATCATGAATGTAATGGCTATTCTTCTCATTCCACTTAATTTACTCCACTTCCACTTAATTTAAATACCGGAGGAACACTTTGAAAACGCAATCCGAAAGAAGAGCTATCTGATGGATGAAAAGGGATCGTCTTCACTTCATTAAACGTTATTTTGAATTTATATTCCCAACAAGAGATACCGATTCACAAAATAATTCATGTGAATACGTACGAAGTAATGACGTTTAAATAAAAGCAGGCCCTAATGATTTAGTAAAAAAATAAAAACATAATTATAAGTCAACTTTACTTTCACAAAACTTACAGATACGTGAGGATAGTCAATTCTTTCATATTTAATAGTGGAATACTACTTGGTTCAAAAATTGTTGAAACTAATACGCAGGGGTAAGAGAAAACAACTCTTCCCCCATTGGGAAAAACATAAATAAAATAAGAATAAAAAATAATGAAGTTCTAACTGAGCAGGAATTTTTTAGGGTGAAATATAAAAATGCTTGATACCATTCTCCCCCTTTCTAATCAACACAGTCAAATCCACTGGTTATAACATTACCGCACAGATTGCACTCTGATTATTTATTGCTAAATTTATCGTATTTTATACAAATATTCCACGAGTGATTTTTCCGAAATTGCATTCATTTACTGCGTCTAACTTAAATAAAGCTATAAATTAATGTTAATTAGCGATGCATACATGCCTGTAATCTTAATTTTTGAATGTTTCCAAAGAACTTTGAGAGGATAAAAAAAAAGGCCCATTTATCCAGGAAACAATCCAAACCAGCTTTAGATGTTAAGGTGAACAAAAAGAAACAATGGGCATTCTTTTCTGTCTTGAATCGCCAAGTATGTTGAAATGTATGTTATTCCCTTCCTTAAATTAGCTACCTATCTACCTATAAACCTAGACATCAGATGGACAGGCAGGTATGACCGCGTTCATTATTAGTCTCTTACTGGTCGTATATGCACAAGATTCGAGGAACGTAAATAACACTGCCCCGTTCGGTCAGTGTCAAGCTAATCCCCAAGCCAGAGGTCCGAGAGGCTTAAGCTCCTGACCAGGCCTAATCCCTCTGTATTCATATCCACTTCTCTCAGGGCTTAGGTTCATTCGAGCTAATTCAGCATTCCGCTCGTTCATTCAGCACGTAGGCTCTGTCTCTTCGCTATTTGTTGCAATTAATTAAAAAATAATTCTTTTCCAAGAAAGATTACCTGGTAAAACCAAGGTGGATTATTCTCTGGCCACCATTATTTTTTATTTTAATAACGAGTTTGTGCGGATAAGTTTTCAGGGAATTTGGTAAATCTTATGATCAGCCTCAAGGACTGTAGGAACATTGAGATCGTTGTAAAGGGAGGTGTTTGTGAACAAGAAGGGAACGATTAGTTCTAAAGACTTCGGATTGAAATGTTTGAATTCGTTTGATGTTAGATGGTTCGGACGCACGCCGTAGTTCTAGTACATTGTCCATACCGGTAATTATAGCTGTTTGTATATGTGCAGTTTACTTTCGAGAGTCTATTGAGTGCTGTGTAAAGTTGTGCAAAACGTCTCTTTGATTATTGTCTCTTTACGTCTTGTATGAGGGAGGGTTCCATGTGAGTATTGTATCCAGATGAAAGCCTAGATCTCCAACAGTGTTGGTGTGGGTAGCAGTATCAAATTGAGGCATGTATAAGTTCTTACATCACAATTATTAATGCTGAATTAACGAATCTAATGTAATTTCACTAATAAAGAACTTTATTAAAACACAAAATAAAAAGAATAATTTTGATTATTACTGAATACATTTGATTCCTTCAATAAGAAAAATATATTTTCGAAACCAACAAAAATGAATTTTTTGAAATGAACATTGAAAGATAAAAATATTTTGCGGGCTAAGGTAAAATGGTAAACATCTAAAATCCTCAGAAACATATTGGAATGGAGTACGACTATACTAAACTCATACTTAAAAACCTCGTCAATCATGACTAGAATAAACTTAACAATTTCACATAACTGAATTGACTTTGTCCACCAAGACTTATTTGTGCATCATTCTTATAATTGTATCATAAAAAAACAAATAAACTTGCAGGGACTTCAGACTAAATTATTACGACCACAACAATAGGATAGGTAGAACAAGTTAGCTAGATAGGTCAACCAAACAACTAAGGTTGGCTAAAATCAAAACAAAAGATTACATAAAACAAAATAAAAGCACTTTTTTTGACCAAAAAACGTCGTTGCAATGTATTCAATTGTCGATTCTACTCGGCCTATTTTTTCAATCCATTATTAGTAATATTACAAACAGCAAACAATATTCACGCACAGTTATTTAGTATTCACAAACGTTAAAGTTTCAGTTGCTATTGTAATCAAATTATGTTTTTTAAAAGTCTGTCCTATAGAAAACATATTTTCAAAGATAGAAACCTTTGTGAAATATATGGACCTATTTCAGTATTCCTGTTGGGATGTTCGATAGTCGACAGTTAGTGTGACAATGTGGCAGTCTGAAAGCACATGTTTAATAGATAATAACAGTATTTGCATTGCGTCGGTTTTGTTTTTTTAAAAAGGTGTATGCACAAGTCATGTATGTCCTGTTCTTAGGCTACTTAAACAATTTTTTTGCGCCTGTAAAATAATAAGGTACTCGTTCTACCCTGTTTTTCTGAGTTATGTCGTATGTCCAAGTTTTCGTAAATTATTGACGCGCTGTTCACTGTCATGATAGCTACCAGAAGGCCTACTAGATAGTTTTGCAACTTCGTTATTTTTTTGAAGTTAAATCGATCTAAATTTGGAGGTAAATAAAAAATTAGAACCTGGTAGGTGGGTTAAATTGTTATTCACAAGCAGAAATTTACAATGCACTAACCCGATATCATGATCAATGCACACACGCAATCGACGCGAAATGAAAACCAACATCATCAAGCAAAGGTGACAGAAGACAAATAACAAGTTCAAGTTGTGTAAAAATAACTGAAATAACTGTAAATACATGTCTCTTCTCTTTCTCTAAAACTGACTTCTTCTTTCAACCCTATAGTAATAATATAACAATTAATAATAATTAAGAATCAAGTGATAATTCTATGGTTCCAGAGCATCGCTAAAGTGAAACCAAAATACTATTAATATGTAAAACTGAAATATCCGCCTACTGATACGTATGAAAACAAAACCAAAAAAAAAAAAAATATACAAAGAGAGAGAGAGATTGTTTCATTTTAAGTTCCAAGTGGTTGTTGGCAGGTCCATGTAGTTGGCAGATGACAGAACTCCTCTAAGCCACAGCTAAAATAAAAATGTACAAGTCATATTTTTATAAAACTTATTCATATAAATATTTGAATGTAATTATTGGAATTTTTAGCTACTATTGCCATAATTGATATACTCGCACATTCATATATAATAACTATTAAATGCATTTACTGGCTTATAACATGCTAAGTTGATAAGCTTAAATCCCTGAATGCCTAAATAATTGTCATTGTTGTTGTAAACAGATATGCCTGGATATTGAACATACCAAATTTGTTCCCGTATAAGTTTCAAACCAAAAAAAGTTAAAACCATCGGAGGAATAAATGTCTATACCTGGAGTAAAAGTGAATAAGCATGAGGAAGACGAAGGCGGAGAATGCAGCCAATCGACTTTTATTAATCGATATCTGCCCGTCGACAGTGCATTCGTCATTCGTTTCTCACAATAACACAAGATGAATTGAATAACGCTAATTCTTCTCGTCTCAACAACTATCTGACGCAGGTTAATTCTAGTGCATAACATACACTTAATCAGCTGATGTGGTTCATAAAAATTACACAACGATTAAGTGAATTTCTATTTATGCTCAGACTTCCTACTCCAATATTTAGTATTGGAATAGGAACATAATAAACATAATAAAGAACATAAAGAACATAAAGAAACATAATAAAATTAATATTATAATCAGATTCTTGATTATATTGTTATATTTTTTTAATATAACAAACTTTGATATTATTGGAAATATATGAAAATAACGTCATTATAACTCCATATGAGAGAGGTTATGTTGTTGCTCTATTTTAATTGCACGAGTGTTAAACCCAGAAAAATGTTATTAAGCTGATGATTCAACCACACGCTATTTCATTTCCAACAAAAGTTGGAGCTGAGAGAAAATACAGGATAAGGCTTTTGAGGCAACAAGTTGACAAAGTATACAGGACTGACAAGGAATCTTTCAAAACTTTATTTTTGGTGTTTAATGGCCATCCGTCAATTTCCACACTTACACCTCTGCAAAGTTCCCAACTTAACAAATGGACTTCATGAAGTCAAAGTTTTATTTTTGTAAGAGACATTTACCAGAGGTAAATAGTCTAACACTAATTAAATCACCAGTAAGCATTATCATAGCGGGAACTTTCAATAAATAAGAAAACTTTAAATAAAGAAATAGTAAACAGTAATAGAAATTTAATTATACATAAATTCAAAGTTAACAATGAACCCAACATAAATTTGGTTACTAGACCGTAGGAGTCGACTTACGTAACAGGTCCAATCAAATAAAGCACGAATACGATCAATAAATAATTTATCTTTAACATAACTAAACAAAGACAATGAATCGACTTCTATTACGGGCTTCCTTCAATTTATTCATGTATACTTATAAGATAACTATACAATTTAGAAAACAAAAAAAATAAAACATAAAATGAGTAAACAGGTTTTCTCGAAGGCTCAGATAATGGATTCATGTAATACAGCTTACATTGATGCATCAGGTGGGGTAGATAATGAAATGCAGCAAAAGCTTCAAAAAAGCTCTAAAAGGAAGGGAATAAGAAATAGAGAACAAGGGCTACGGTTATTATACTTTACCATGATAGGGGGGGGGGCGAAGGTGAATGTTGGCATAACCCAAAAATAGAGATGTTTCTACTCGTAAGACGAACTGACGTATCCCGTTCCAACCTTAAAATCGGAAGGAAACATGTAGGAACCAGGGAGCCAGTCAGAACTAATAGACTGTATGCCTTAGAAACATATACCTTTTGTTAAACGTGCTCCTTTCTTCTCATCACGAACATTCAAATTCCTAAATTGCCAAAAACTAAACTCGCCGAGACTACAATCAGCGAAAATTGCCATCGATAGAAATAGGGCGTTGGATACTATATGTCTACAAGGTAAAAACACATCATGAAAAAAAAAATAGAAGCCCTATAAGAGTTAGGATGTGGAGGTAACTAGACAGAGCTGACTGGACATGGCAGCGTGTGTAAAATGGCTGACCCCTGGAGAGAGAGAGAGGAATAAATGGAATCGCCACCTATATCATCGCTAATAGAATTATATCGATTCTAGTTCATGGCTGCCCTGTTTTATGTCGGCCACCCTGCCTTCAATCTCCGCTTAGGTGCCTCCGTTAATTGTGTTGTGTCATTTGGTTGAGGGAGGGGCGTATGGGGTATGGGGCGGGGGATGTTTCATGCATCCGCGTCACGGTCAAAATATAACCCTGTAGTTTTTTTTTTCCTTAAATTACTTTTCTAGTCTTATTTTTAAAAGAATGCTCTGAGACAGTACTAATTTCAAAAATTATTAAATAAATGATATAGTACTAATCAATAAGTAATATGATTTTCGTTTCTCAACTACAAAAGAATTTCCTGTTAAAGCATATACCACAGAATGATTGAAGTTAAAGAAGGTTTGCAATATAAAACAGTACAAGTGATGGGGCTCATTTAACATTTAAGTTACAATTGGTGAACAAACAAAAAAAAAAAAACCAAAACAATTCCACATCCTAGCTAATATCAGCCTAATATAGAATATTATACCATCATATATATATTTGTATATATTTTAGTATGTATAACTCATTCCAACTGGCATTGGATTATTAAATTAATTTTTACGTTTCATAATGAAATGTGGGTTAGTAGGAACAGATAATCAATTTAAAATCTGCCAATCGTATAACATAACAAATATCTTAACCATTGACCAATTAAATTAGTTGAGCAAGTGTTACCTTTTTTATATAATCACATTTCATTTGATTATTTTCACACTTTCGGGCGATTCATAAAGATATTTATATTATAAGTTCATTCTGAAATAAAATAAAATTTAAATCGAATTTCACACAAATTTTAAGCACAAAATACCTTAGATAGTTTCAACAAGGATAGTATAAGCAGTATCTTATTTATTACTAACACTTGTTTTCTACATGAGGTATGCAAGTAGAATTCCTAAATAACAGCCTCTTGAGGAGCAATGAGTGGCTGTATCTGAGATACAGGCAACAAGGTAAATAAAGGTAAAGAGTAAGAAACTTACTAGCGTTGACCTCACCACAGATTTAATTTAATTGTTGAATATAAATGTGTTTTGGGGAGGGGAGGGGAATGCTGGAATTTGGCGTGGCTTTATATTGTTATAAAATTTACTTTATTCTTGTTCTTCTGTATACACAGAATTCAAACACGCCAACATTTAACATGACTGGTAAATATACTTCAGTCCTACTCCTTTGTGATAATATTTGTATAAAGACAATTGTCCATGTGAAAAGTTCAGAGCTAAATATTTGCAAAGTTAATTTCTGTTAATCAAACCGAATTTTTCCCGTACTTCTTTAATAAGTAAAAGGCACAATTTCATTGTTCAGAAGGCTGAGATAAGAACGAAAAGAGCCAATGAGAAATTAAACTTATGTACGCAGACTTAAATGTTTAGGTTTCAAATTAGATCAAGATGAAAAATAGAGCAGAAAAGTGGAGCAGCAGCATCAAAGAATACAGTTCCGCAAGACCTCACGGTATTGCTGGTTTGTGCAGTTACACAACGTGGAGGAGTTATCACAGCAGAATACCATACTATTAGAAAGGCATAATATAAAATTTGTCTATAAGGGGTTGAGAAATATAGTGGTTTGTTGTAAGATTTTGAGTATAAATAAGACTCTTTTACATTTGTGTCCAAAAAAAGAACTGAAGTTTCTTTGTGTTTTTTCTCTTTCATTTTGTAGTGCTGTAATGAAGCTATCCCCATTACCACTATCCATTAGGTTCACTATTGAAGGGCACAACTTGACTTAACCCACTATTTTCCCCGTAATGAATGATATTCATGTACCCTCGACATGGTAACATTGTAAAAAACATCCAATCTACCGGAACTCAAACTAAATGTGATTCAATTTACTATGAATTTAAACAGAGTGTATTTGTCTAATGCTATATTACGGCGGAACTCACTTTTTCAATTTTGCTCGCTTACGCAACTATATTTTTCACCCAATGTTGCGACAGTATCATAACTTTTATATTAAATATAAAGGCAGATTGTAATTTTAGCACAATAAAGGATTATAATAAAAAAAAAAAAAAAATATATTAAATATAAATGTCATATTAAAAATAATCCATGGCGCAACAACTTTATGACTCAGTTCAGATTTATTTGAATTTGTTCTTTTAAGTAAAACTATTTGTTCCAACAAGGGTGGTGAAAAAAAATTAATACGTGAAAACTGTGAGAGATAGTGAGTAATTTACTTAAAGCAAGCAAGAGGGATGAGCTTTAATCATAACGGCATCCATCGCAGTTAATTTTCTACGGTACAAACAAATACAAGCTATTTTATTTTTGTAATTTATATATTAATCCACAACCATGACTAGCGTCTTATCCAGCGGATGTGCAGCAAATATGAGTCATCTCTGACATAAAGGTGAAGGACATCTAGTGATACGACCCTTATACTTATGAAGCTAAGTTTGTGGATATTTTATTGTTATTAATTTGGAATATCTCTATTGTAACGTCCACTCAGTCGTCGTTGAATGATAAATGATACCAGGTACGTCAGGAGTACACAATCCTTGGATCAGTGGGTTTGGGAGCCCGTGTTATTAGTTTTTTAGTGCTTCCATAAATTTGGGATTCTTATGTCTAAGGGTGAACGTCATGTGTAAGGATTTAGCAGTATTAATTTTATTTTTCCATGAGTACACCATGAGTTAAGTTGAGCTAAGTAAGTTTGTAGTGTCAGAGAAGTTTGAGTTAGGTCTTAGTGTGTTGCGAGTATTGCCTTATCCTCCGCGTAAGTTGATGTAATTGTATCAGGAGTTGTGAGTATGTAAGAGGTAATGATAATGTAAAGTAATATAACAAGTCTAGAGCCTTGAGGTACCCCTGCGTTAGAAGCCTTAATGAGGAGGTCGCTCAATTTTCACTTACAGAAAAAGGCAGTAGCAAGAAAAGTTAGTTTCAGGTAGATCTTATTCCCCAAAGGAAAAACTACATAGTCAACCACTCTTTGGTGGATTGAGTGAAGTACGGAATACGAATTGATGGTCTGGGAGTGAATTTCTGTGTTGAAAAGAGGTACAGTACATTTATATTTGAGTTTTTCCAAAAGTTTAGAAAGAGTGAAATGAAGGCTAGTGGGTCTATACGAAAAATTTAAGTGTGATTGTTTACTAGGTTTGAAAATAATTTTGATAAGGGAAAATGTCCATTAAATAGGAAAGTGCGTAAGGCAGAATTATAAAGAGAAGTTAAAAGCACAAGATCTTTCCGTGGAAAATGGTAAAAAAAATATATTTTTGTATAAACTTTAAATTTAAAAATATGTTTATGGGATTGGAATTAATATATTGTGGCCAGTAGTATTCGTTTATCAAAACATGATGCGAGCAATAAAAAACAATTTAAATTATTGATGTATAAAATATTAATTGAAAATGCAATTGCTGTATTGGTCCTATAATTATTTATAGCAAAAGCCAAAAATTAGGAAGTGGCAGAGTAACTCTCTGGTTTTAAGGCCCAATTTTGCCAGTCTTTTATTGTTTAGCTGTTACTTATTAGTACATAATTTTTTTTTTAGACGAAGATAGGGTCACTATTTTAATAGTTATTATAATCATATACATTTCTTTAATGTTAATAGTAATGCTTTACATATGAAATTCGTTCAAGAGCACCATTTAGATTTTTAAACTGCGTATACTCTAATTTTAGATATGGGCGGACATGTGCGCCCCTAATAGAGGATGTAATGTATACACAAAGAGGCGAGGTGGCCTGCAGTAATGACAAAAGCACTAGAGAACGGAGGGCCGACAGAGCGCAGGTTCGCAGGCATTGATCACACCCTCTCTCTTGCCAACCCCCTCTACTTGTTGCCCCTCTCTTTCACTCTCTCTCCCTACCTACCTCTCTCTCCCTCTCACTCCCTGCCTACCTCTCTATCCCCATCACTCCCACGCACGCCCTACACCCCCTACCCTTGTCCGGGGGCACCTTCTAGAGGGTCATCCGGCTTACGTGACCCAACGGCCTCAGCTAGTCTCCATTCCTCTCACGTTGCAGCCTCTAAAGAACTATACAAATTACCATACGCTCTTCAATTCATGAGCAATCAGCAGTATTCAGTTTTAAATCGTTAAGTAATTTGAATAAGTACTAGTGGTTTCTACCATAACCCAGCTGATTTTTTTTATCGAATACTTTATTTTACTTTCTTAATACCAGTACCATTATGTTAGTGTCTTAAAAATACCTGGGTTACTTCAGCAAATGCATTTAGTTAAATATCAATGGTTCGCGAAATGGAAGTCATTTTTATAACTAAAAACGTAATGACAGTAATGGTTTTATACAACAGGTGGTATAATAATATAATTGTATACTCACATCATATAATATTACTAACCTTAACAAGTGCTACAGAATTGTTAATATTTTTTTTTTCTTTCATAGCCCCTTTAAATTTATATATAATTATCTAATTTAAAGGGACTATGAAAGAAAAAAAAAAGAAGAAAATAAAAGCATTAGGAACATCAATTGCAATGTCATTATTTCATGCGATTGTTAACTAATTACCAATTAATTTAGATGAATACAAAAACGATAAACTGCAAAATTTGACGTGTAATTTAATAAATTAAAATTAGTAAATTATATTTATTTAAAATATAAAATTTCGGTTTTATCCTGTTCAGACGGTTTTAGTACGTCAGTGAGTACGTGACCCGATGTCTAATCTTTTTTGAAAGTATTTTGTGCCTTTTTGAAAGATGGATTTAGTGGCTAATCCTCACATTCCAATCATTCACAATTAGTCATGTGATTTTGTCACATTCCAATGGGCCAATTGTTATAAATAATGAGGGTTCAATTATAACATATTAATGTATATGTATTTTAGAGAGTACTCTATAAAAATTAAAAACCGGAAAATGGGTAAAATAAAATAACTTATATGAGCTGTCTAATAGATCAAAACAACTTCTGTCGGTCCCAAAGGTTTTTTTTGTTGTTCTTAATTTCGCAAAAGCTTTTGGTGGATTAAACCATTAACTTCAGACATCGTTACCATTAACATCAGATGCTACAATATGAGAAAACCTAGGTAAATGTATGTCGATTACTTGTTTTTTGAAAATTTTACAGATTAAAACACTAAAATACATTGCTATTCACAGTTCCAAGTCAAATGATTAACATTAAACTTTCAAGTAGAAAAAATAATTAGAATCATATAAATAGTCGTAAATTATGAAATCTTATTAACAGTTAAAATTGCTATAAAATACAAATTTTAAATCGTTAAAATCAATATAAAATTATAATAATTATAATAAATAGTGATGAACACAAGGAAAATTAAATGCATTATATAGTTTAAAACATCAATAAATAAACGTGAAAAGTTTCTGAACAAATTAGAATATGTATTGGCCTAAAGGTAGAAGTTCCAAAGTAACGTGGAATAAATTTTTGATGTTGTTTCTAAGGCCTAAATTGGTTTAAGCCATCAGGAATATTAAAAATAATAAAAAACTAATGGCAAAAGTTGTTTTAATCTATCATCAAGCCTCAACCCACACCGGCGAAACTCCAAAGAAAATTTATCCGGTAGGTTCAGGTGAAGAGAGAAAATGGAATAAAAGAAATAAGGCTCACCTTTATGACCTTTAGATGGTGAAAGAGATGAAATGTAGCTTTTGGAAGGAAATGGGAAATGGAAAAATAAATAAAGGGTTTGGCTGCTTGAAAGCTGTTTTTGTAATCTGGCACAATCCAAAAAAAGTCCTGTTTTCACTCATATGGTAATGAAGGACTGACTCTTCCTCTGCCATTGTCATCGAGAAAAGCGCGGGAAGCATGCAGCCAATCAGAAACCGGCGGGAAACATTTAAGTAATAAATGTAAAAAAAAAAGAATAATTATGATTTTAGGTGACAGTATTTGCAACCAACACCATCTCAACAACTGTAGCTTCCCCATCTATTACCCATTATCGATGGCTGACTCGATTGGTAAGCCGAAGCCAGTTACTCGGCAGCTTCCGAATTACGCTGAGTGCTCTGACTGCCAGCATCATCTATCATCTTCCTCGGAAATGAACCCCAACATCTGTCAAAGTGTCGATTACCTTCAGCATGCATATTTTATGTCTGTGTCGTGCTTGTCTCCCTGGATATTTTATTAATATTCTCTTATTTTTTATTTGATATATAACTCTTCAGAATCGTCCATGAATTATTGCGACGGAAAGTTGCCCAAGCTGTAATTCAACCACTTAGTATTTTATAATAATAATTATGTGACCAATAACTGTGCGATAGTAATTGTACGAATGATCTCATTGGCCAGACCATGTAAAATATACCCTGAGTCTCAGGGTTTAAAAAGAAGTCGTTTGACCTGGAAGACTCCCATCTTATATTGCGTTATTTTCTCCATAAAGGAATAAATTTAATTACGCAAAGCATTGAACCATAAAATACAGTTTTTGATGATGATCAACTATGACAAAAATATATTTAGAAAGCCATAATCAAGCCTGATTTTGTCACTGTGGAATGTGACTAATTGATTTTGTCTTATAATTCTTATCTTATAATTACAACCCTCATTATTTTTCGTACCGTTAGCAGTATTTTTAACGGGGAAAATTAAAAAAAACTTAATGGTAACATCTAATTAGGATTAAAAGTTAAATTTATCCATGTAATGCCTAAAACCATCCCATCAATTGGAACATTCCAGGCCTTCACTGGTATTGTCACGTTTTGTGGCATCAACGACGGTTAGATATACTTTGGAAACAGCCACTTCCCGAAAACAAATTAGATTAATAATCAAAACAAGTAAACTTTGTTGTGATGTATGCGATGGCTAGAAACCAGGTAATGAAAAATGGGTACGGTACATGCATATAGTAGGGTTTACGCCTGAGATACTGTAATTTACTTGTAGATTACAAACTTAGTCAAGAGATATTCTCCACAGTTCAGAATTGTTTTTGTTCTAAAACCAAATCTAAACCAATCAACACGTAAGTAACTAAAATTAATAATTTAGGGCATGTCCTAATTCACACAATCAAAATATTTTTTCGATATTGATGATGATAACCTGGATTACGATCGATTTATATTGTTGATACTTTTTTTTTTTTTATTTATTTATTTTTTTTTTTAAGCTCTCAAAGGAAAATTATTTTGGGCTAATGAGTGCCTTTCGCTAAGGGGAGTCCCCCATTTGAAGGATGTATGAGAAGGATATAAGGTGTGGAATGCCTAAAGGAGGCGGGTGGAATCAGGAAGGTAGTGAGAGTCTAACGAGGGTGGTGCGAAGTCGATTGTTGATACTAATTCCACTAATACTACATGAACATATTTCAGTCAGGGCCCTTCTCGATAGAAAAGTATTTATCAATAAGTGTTCCAGCCATTAAAGAAAATTAATACTGTACAGAATCTCAAAGATACTACGTGACCAACAATTTATTGAAAAATATTTTTATGTCATTTGTAATTTAGGCGACGTTTCAACGATGTTACTATTATGAGTTACATTATAATTGTGTACATAGCGAATATTTCGTTAGGGGGGGGGGGTAAATTAACAATATGGTATGTTAGATATCTTATATTGATTGCTGTACCAATTCACGCCAAGTAATTGAATTATTTATCTTGATGGCTTATGAATCTAAATAACAACAATTAAATGAATACACGTTATATTGTGATTAAATTCAATATTTTAAGAAAATGCTAGGACATAACTGCTAAAAGTCAACGTAAAAGTGCTTTCAGTCAGGCATGACCGACGTAAAGGGTTGGAGAGAAACTGTCCCCTACCAAAAAGGGTTAAGGACCTGTCTAACATGGGGCCTCCTTCCTCAATCTTACACCTAGGGGGAAGGCCTGACGATGCCCAATATAAATCGAGGGGGCACAAACTGCCCCTATTGGTTACATACGTATAAGACATTACTGATTGTAAAATCTGTCTTCACTTAAGGCCTTAGTCATTAGTGCAGGAGGGTTCTCTAAACACTGTTACGAACCTGCGCAATGGAAGTGCAACGCGAATGAATAGCTCGAAAAATCTAGATGTAGTTAATTCAAAAGAGCAAGCCTATTTCCGCGATTATGGCAAAGAAAGATGAGGGTCCCATGTATTTTACGAGAAAAGCCTTTGTTCCAAAATAATTTTCCGATCAACTTGAAATTTTAAATTATATTCATCCCCCCCCTTACGGTAATTATGGGTTGGTTAGAACAGAGTAACAAGAAGTAACAGTTGTAAATTTAGAGCTACGAAGCTATTAAAGAAGTATTGATTTATACTCAAGGCTAACTAATTTAAGATATTTAAAAAAAAAAAGGAGGATATTGTGAAAAAATATGGAAACCGGGGTTGGTCCGGTTTAATTTTTTTTTCTTTCGGGGGGGGGGAGTCAATATTGCAGCTGTAAGACAAGCACAATCCTTCTACCACTTCTAGAAGTCCTCCACCTGCCACGTCCTACTGAATTGCTGACTCTCTTCAAAGCTTAACGACAATTGAAAATTACATTAAAAATAAACAATATATTTTAGTATCTATGCGAGAAAGGTCACTATTTCTTCCCGTGTCCTACACAACCTCCCCCAAAACGGTATCGTTTGTTTTTTTTAGGATGGAGAATAAAAATGTTTTTAAAAGGGGTTTTACTAAATCATATGGTTTATAAATGATTATTGTATTTTCAATCAATCAAGTTACCTTTCAAAGTAAAAGAGTTACTGTATTAAATTTTCATTAAACCTTGCATACAAGTTACCAATTCGGTATAAAACAGTGAAGTCATATGTCTGTCGGTTCATTTGAATTGTTACCAACTGTATCATTTATTATTTTACATTTTTGGTCAGCCGCCGCTGGCTCTTATCCAGTGACGCGGCTGACAAAGGAGCGTGGGAGACTTCCCAAGACTCCCCTCCTTCGCACGCGAGGGAGGTGACAACCATGTGCAACGCTTTTACAAATATTAAAAACAATCCAATTTCTTAATAAATACGAAACTCTAAGAAAGGAGAGACTCTAAAGCTCTTTTGACAAGTATGTTTTTTCATTTAGGGCAAATTTCAAAATACCAGATGTATCGGAGGGTTAACTTCTTATTACTAAACGATACATTTCATATATCACAAATTATGGTACACCGAGGTAAAAATCATTCCCTACTAATGTAACAACACCTCTGGCGATGCACGTGCGATAGTTGTCATAAGAATTTATTTACTGAGTTCATTGACCACCTTACCTATCCGTCGCTCTAACAGGGGCCACGCATTTTAGAGCATCAAGTCTCGAGTAACATCGAGGCCAGACCTCTGAGTAGCAATTCCTTTTTGTTCGTGTCCGCTTTAGGAGCTTTCTACAGGACGCTGGATCCTAAAGGCTTCTTTTGTGGGGCCATTCGACCCTTCCGGCCTGTAACCAGCCTTACAGCATCTTGTAAACCCGCATCATGTATCTGTGGGCATGCTCATGAAGAACGGTACATGTTTATGGCACAAGCATTCCTTCTAATGGTTTAGCCTGGCATCGGATCTTGAGGAGGGTTGAGACGAAAAATTTCGCTACATCTTAAATTGAATTGAATACGACTACGCGTTGGATTGAAAGAGTAATAAAACAAAACATATAATTTAGCTTTGAATGACGAAAAATGTTTTCTTTATTTGGCGGCGCTTTCGACAGTCCAAGTGTGTCATCCTCAGTCTACAGGGACTAAACAAGACACAAATTAAATACGTCAAAATTTAAAAGTTCAAATAACAATAACGCATATTACAAAAGTAGGACTAAAAGGGCTAAAATAAAAATTATAACTAAACGACTACATCGTCAAAAACGAAAAAACTAGTAAAAAATTATGTACATACTATTTATTCAAATTTTTCGCGTATAACATTGTATTCACTCCATCGCTATGGTATTTTGAAAAAAAATATTTATAATTTTTTAATAGGGTTTATTAATAAATTCATAAATCAACTTTTATAATTGTCATAAGAGGATGATGTGGGTGTATTGTTGAAAGGTAATTACGATAAATATTGAAGAGAAACGAACATTTGATGTCATTATAACCAAATTAAACTGTGTTAAATACACAAGATATGTTATCGTCCCGAAATTGTAGAAACAATGCAGCTTATTCAATTAATATAATTAATTTTCACATAAAAGTGATAATTACATACTGAATACAATAAACAGTGATAACTTATAATAGTATTTTACTCATCGAAAAAACGAAACCTTGAATACAAAAACGTGGCATTCCGGAATTTTTAGAAAGCTAAACGTAGTATAATTCAGAAGCCTGTTGGTGAGAGAAGGGAGTACTGATGATTTTATGACCCCATTCACTGTTAGGACGTTTAGGTTTGTGATATAATAAAATATTATTACTAAAAGAATCATATAAAATATAAAGAAAGCATTTCATTAGTAATCATATATATATAACATACAAGTTACAACCACTCCAGTCATGTTTCGGTTAATAGGGTTATTTTACCAACTACGTAGGTAAAGTTGACGGGCTTTCAAAACTAATTTTAACCTCTTAATTTGTTATTCATGATTACAGTCTGAAAAGAGCCCTGAGTATGATAATAAGCTATGCGTCTGATGCCTAAAATAATATTATATAATTATATTAATATTATAGAAGAATATTACCCACCAAAATATCATTCAAACATTTACATGAAGCAATTGTCACTTGTCCTTCAATGAAATAAACAATTCGTTCAAATGTAGAAAACAGGCGCATTGAAGTGACTTGTCTTTGAACTGCCTGGCAAGTAAATGGAGAATGGGGCCGAATAAACACAAGAACTGTTGTAATGCACGATTGACAACACGTTTTACTAATTGAGAACAAACAATGTGTGGAATAGCATAGCAAGTTTAAAGTCAACAGTTAATCGAGTTGAATCACGGTCAGTGAACAGAGCATTGTGTCCACAATAGCCATTGATGCCAGCCCATTTCTGTTTTAATCTTTTGAATTAATTGTGTCTAAAGCTTTGACAGGATTTGGTCATTGGCTGAAAACATTCTGTTGTTCCCGGCCAACAAAATTACTAAGTAAAAAAAACTCCCTTAAATAAACCTATTAAACTTTGAAAAGAAAATGATATAACAGATTTATCTTGAAAACTCACCCTGTTAAACTCACTTTTTTCAACTGCAATTTCACTTTATAATCCTATAAAAAGCGTTAAGGAATATAGACATGGAAACAAAGGACAACAATACAAAAACGTTTAAAAGATTATGAAGCGTTATGCTAAAAAAATCAAGTTTTGAGGTAAGCAAGAGGTCAGAGAAAATTTTATAAAATTATTATTTTTAAAGGATACCTTACTCTCTCAAAATCACTTCGGCATAAACACCGATATTAGGTAAATCTCCAGCTGATAGAAGGCGATAGAAGAGCAGCAGCTGCAATGGTGTCACGGTTATAAGAAACAAGAAAGGACTATCAGACCGATGTGGAAGGAGAAGACCGAACGGTAGACCACGAAGATGTGATGTCTTATAAGTAGAGATGCTGATAAGATGAAAACTGGCTTTTGATAGATTTTGTAGTAATAGTTGTACCAAAGAGCTGTTATAATAAAATAATCATTTATCTTAATTACTTATTGCCTTATATAAGGCAGATTGTAATTATAGCACAATAAAGGAATATAAAAAAAAAAAAATAATAAAAATAATGCGAATTTCAAAAGGTTCAATAAAAAGGAGATTTATTTACATTAAAAAAAAATACTCCTTTTGAATTTATAATAATAGCTTTGGACAGGCACCATTGTGCTCTTCGAGCACAGTGAAGGTTCGTACACACAGGGAACACATAAAATAAAGGGGAAAAAACAAACAAACAGGAAAAACTTACATGCCTATATCTTGATACAGAGAGTCTTTTATGCCTTCTGTTATTGGAGGCTTTGTCTGAATGGTAGTGAGTAGTCTATAATTGTATCTAGTCAGAAGCTCTTTAATGTACTCATTTAGTGACGGGATCTTCACTTTGTAAGATTTTGTCGGTTTTTACGACTATTTGGTTCGTTGGTTGAAAGAACGAAGCACATGTGAAACTTATCCATAGCATTTCACTTTGGAAAGTTTTCGAAGGAGTTGTTTATTCGAAGCACATAATTTTTTGAATTGTTTTACTCTGAGTAAATGGGGCCTTGACCCCTAGTTTCTGGATTTGATATGCAGATTGCTTGACTTTGAATGTTGTTTCGGGTAATGTGCCCAAAAAAGGCATTCTATTGGGACTTTTCATTCAAACTGACAAGATAGCTTGCTTACACAATGCTGTTGTGGTCATCCTATCTCATACATGTATTTAAAACATATCAAATCAAAATCTAGTGCTGAAATAGTGGAAATGGCACAGACATCATGCAAAGAAAAGCTCCTATTCCTATGAAGGTATTTGTGGTATACTGACTTTAAACAAGTTAAATAGTACCTTTCAATGAGAAGTATTATAACTTGAAACCAAGTTACTCAAGCTGTGGAACGTTCTAGACCCTCTAGAGCCTTGATACATAACATTACAGCGCCGCGAGAGAAACCGCAGCATCACTTATAAGTGAACACACACGTGTTTTGTGGTGTTCCAGGTGCACTCTATGCAATAACATTATGTGATGCATGTACAAACTGTAAAGAGAGATAATTTGAAATATTTACAGTTATTTCATGCAATTATAAATATACTTTCAGGACTTTTTAAATGAAATCACTTAAACTCGTGAAAGGAAATACGCCTAGAATTAATTAACTCGGTCCAAAAACATAACCAGAAGTAATTAATTTGGTCCAAAAACATAACCAGTCAAATTCAAACAGTGGTCCGACATACCTCTCTCGAGAGGTTATTGAACGAGAGTTCATCCACCGGAGACACATCAAGCTTTTTGACTCGTTGCAGCACCTGACAAACCTAGTGTTTAACACTATGTCCCCACCACCCCTCCCGCATCGATGGTAACAGAGTGTCGGGGAAAAATTAGGTTAAGATTTAAGCTAGTTTTAAGTTTATGGCAAAAAAAGGTGAGCCCCATCACCTTTAGTAAACCCAATCCATTCATGTAAAGTACAATGCACATCATTATAGATACTTTGTACATTTCAGAGCATTATTATTTTATGTATATAATGTAGCCAAGCTGCAGTTATATTTCCTACAGAAAATGTAAATAAATTCGCTTGAGAATCTATATTTTGTAATATGTATCTCTGTAAATTTTAACAAGGGGATATGAAAGAAAAACAGGGAAATTATGTATAAGAAATTGTTTTTTGTTTTCTAACGATTATTATAAATAAATAAAAAGCAGTCAAACTGATTTTTTTTAAATATACATTGAATGGGTAGAAAGAAAGGAATAATACGCAGAGATGGGCCGTTTACTCCTAGTTAGTTTCTTAAATACTAGTAAAAACTATCGCATGAATGAACTACATAGTATTAATAACAAAAATGCATTAGTTTACTTATTAAACTGCTCCAGTTGCTGAAATTCATATTTAAAGAAATAAAGTGTAAATCTAAAGAAATGTGAATAGATAAAATATCGAAAACAATAATTTATTGAAAAAGGTACCATCTCCTCATACTCAAAGGTGTTTGTTGATGGCTCCCAAGCTAGCTGTATTGAACCAAAACTGTATATTTGTATTTCTTATTGCACTGCCATCTTTAAAGTGACCCGAATCATAGGTAAGAAATCAGAATATTAAATCTACATAACTTGTGAGCTTGGTCATGAGAAATTTAGAAAATAACATAAATAACAAAAACGGTTTAAATGCTCAATATGTCTTCCCGATATTATATCTTAGTCACATACAATGCAAAAAGAAGTATAGTTGATAATACCTTGAATAATTTAGGACTGAGTTATTAAATATTTTAATTTGTTTATTCTAAAGTTAAGATCGAAATGTAGCGAAATGTAAAGAGCGATCAATTATCAAAAAAAGGTGACACAATAACCGTTTTCACGTACAAACCACGGAAAAAAAATCTCTAGCAAAGACAAGAACTACGATTAAACTGTTATTAAATTACTGCGGACTATAATAAAGGAGACGCACATTTGGTGTGAATTGAAGTAAAAAAAAAAACTCCCGAATTCTCGAATCAAACGAACTCAAACCAACTATTTGAAAAGTCCTCAAGAAATTCCACTTCCTGACTTGTTCAATTCTGCGTCCAGCTGGAATGCGGGATTCTTTACAAACGGGCCCAGGATTCCACCACATCAATCTTCTAACGTCCCAAATTCCACTAACTTCAGGAAGTTCTCGTGGAAGAGGGGTCCTCAACACACAAAGAGGAACATTTCACTTTATATTAATAAAATCCTTTTTCTAGGTTCATTAAAAAAAGTTATCTTTCCCATTCTGTTGGGGGTGTATTGAACATTGATTATTCAATAGAAAGGTAAAAAGAAATTGTGGCATGGATTTAAACCCGGAACATCCTGGCTATTCCATGTCGAACGACAGTCGTGAACATCTTCCTTGACTAGGTCTTGTACATGTTCTGAAAAAAACATTGCTTGTTGGAATGGATATGACAATGTTTTAAATTTGCTTGACTGTAATTATGATTTTATATTACGTAGATCCCTTTTATAATATAACGATACACTTTTTATAAAGAGAGTGAAAGAGAGAGAGAGAGAATTTGAGTTTATGTACATGTACCATTTTCATTTAGTTCCAAGACGCCAGAGCACCTTCTAAGCTAAAACTAAAATAAAATTAATTTTATTAAATTTTAACAAATTAACACTAGATTATTGTTGATCCTCTTACAATTTTCCAGAAACCTTTAAAAAGTGCTTTTTTTTTTACTACGTATAAATGAAGTCAATGTCTGTGGTATCATGTAGTCGGGAAACGGTAGTACGTGTGTGAATTTTTTTATTATTGTTCGGAGTTTATTCTGTACTGTCTGCAGTTTAAGGAGGTTACTATTACAGATACTAAGTCTATTCAGACAGTGCATAGTTTAATACAAAAAAAAAATTGTTCCAATAACAACACTTAATGGGCCGGAAGTACGATTAATTTTTAATCCTGGTATCGTTTAGACAAACCATATATCACCATGCCTGACTACAGGTTGAGCCAAGCTGTCCTGGAAGAGTGTCAGGCGTTTCCTCCATCACACCGGCTCCCTAAATATGAATTATAGAATCGGAATCTCTTAAATTTTTTTGCTTGACATTTTAAGAAGTGAAAAAAATGCTTTAAGCTTGAGTAGGCTAAATTCAATGTCCTATGAAAAACAACCCAATAGGTGCCCAGCCTAGATATATGCTGTTACCACAGGAGCACACAAGACCCAGCCGACGGCAGACACCCTGCAAAAGATTGGAATGGGCAGCGAAGATGCCGAACAGGCTGTGGAAAACACGTCGATACTTTGAGGGCAATAGCCTCTAGACCCGTCCCCTTTGCTAGTACAGTCTCCCAGTCTTCATCTATTTCTCTAAGCAGCCAATTGTCTTTGCCTCGACTCTCCAAAGTATATTTTTTCCTATAATTGCCAAAATGTATTGAATAGTATATATAGGTGGTAATTACATTTATATAGATCCCAATTATAAGATACATGTGGCTAGTGGTGATAAAGGAAATCAGGGGTGGAAATTTGATAGGAGTGGAAAACAAAATCAACCCCCTCCCAACCAATGAGGATGACGAGCACCATGAGGCCAGTCAAGATAACATCGTATAAGATAATGGAAAATAGTCCCCTAAGATTAAGTATTTAAACACATATTAATAATATCCGTCTCCCCAGAGTATGGTATTTATTCACTGATAACTTTTCGACAGCTGTAAGCTGTCATCTTCAGTTGCCAATTGATAGTTAAAATTATAACATTCAAAATAATTTATATTGTTATGGACAGAGTGAAGTTTGAAGAGATTCCAAACCTATTTTTAAGTGTATATTAGTATAAATTATTGCAAATGTGGTCGGTTTTTTCCACACCATAAACTGCCAACTAAAAATGTAGAAAACATTACTGGTGAATATTGTGAAGAGGCGGAAGATTTAATATTTCATCATATCATTCCACAACTGGCTCTAATTATGTAATAATATTATAATTTAGACGTATAGTTTCAATATAAGCTGAATCCATTTTCAGAAATTTGACTTGAGGGACACAAAAAAGAACCTAACATACGTAAAAATTAGAATATATTGAAACTAAACGCCTCAACTCAACCTGATCACACCAAGGCTATCAAACAAAACCCATTCATTTAATTTTTCAAATAGTATTACCAATCACAAGCGGATTCATATGTATCAGATTTTTATATATGTCAGAGCCTAGTTAGTAAAGTTATGTTAGTACGTAAATATCTCATTATTATTCATGCTTTTAGTGTATACATCAAGTTCATTAATCGAGATTTGTGTTTTGGAACAATTTGAAAATTTATTGCTTTTATAATTCATCAGTTCCCAGGTGTTTGATAATTAATTAATTTATTCATTTCCCTTTAGAGCAAACGTTTCTTTAAGACAAAAAAAAAAGAGATATTAATTGGCGGTGTAAGTCCTCTACTAGTTTGACAGCAAAAACTAAATATCAACAATAAAAAAGGAATGATAAAAGAGAAATTATTGAGATCTTAATTAATATGTGTTATGACACATAAATCTTCCCCACAGTATAACTACGGATTACTAAATTAAACATTAGCGCAGTAAGCGAATTATGCTTTTTTACAAAACAAAAGTAGGAAACTCATTATCCGCCCCTTTTAGAATGGGATGAAAAAAATAAATAAAAAAACATGACGAGAGAAATATCAAGTAAGTAGACATGACTCCAGGCCAATAAACATGAGAAAAGAGGAGAGGGGAAAACCAACTGAGAAAAAAGGAAATTAGTAGAGAAAGAAAGAGCAAAAACTCATTCTATAAACGAAAGGCAGGGAGGGTTAAAAAATAATGAAGCGGCGGGCAGAGAGCAGCCAAGGAAAATGAAACGACTCCACTCTTCTTTGTGTCACATTAGGAGGGAAATATAGGAGCAAAAACAATCAAAATTTTAAATTAGTATTCAAGTCTAGACGGTTTCACTTGGAAAATATACGGGCAATCTCCTGCACTCACGACGTAGCATATGATTATAATTCTAAACATAGCTTTCGCAAAAGATTCTAGGTTCAAATCCCAAAATGAAAAGTTTACTTATTTTATTATCGTGAGTAGAAGTGGGTGGCTTCTGATAGGATATCCTTTCCAGCTCTGAACGGGGTCCTGCCAGGCGCTAATGTTAAACAAAATAGTTTCTCGTGATTTACAAATTAAAGTGAAAATTTGAAATGAACTATTCTGCCAAATGGTTAGCTAACGCCGTTTTACTTCTTATATTTGTATGAATAAATTTTAATATTATATAGGCAAAAAAAAAAATTGTTAGTATCAGTGACTACAGGGACCGGCTCTCTGTTCTGGTACTCTGAGCCATCCATGCACTAATGGCAGCATAGTAAGTATTAAGTCTCTAGCTTTCCTCAGGAAACAAGGTATCTCGCTAAATGTTGCGTGGATAGTAGAAGGGCTACCATGTACTTTTTACTTATTTACACCAGCCCAACTGCACCCCTTGCAGTGTCAGGACCTCCATCAGATCCCGCCGGTCCATTGAGGCTGCCATCCAAATCCAGACTCCATAAAGATGAACCTTCCTAGCCGCACTATTCCTTCAGCGTCGTTTTGGCTTTAAGACTATTCTTCTGCCATGAAGCTAACCCAACCTTTTGGGTACTTCCGCGTCCAAACATATTGACCATACGCTCCGCCGGTTTAAACGTACCAATCATAATGGCTCCCGCCATAAATCTCTTGAATAGTGCATTCTCACACAGTGTATACCGGGTCTTAAATACAGCGCAGGGTGTTCGGTTTATGAACAAGAACGTCCTGGCCATATATTTTGGGAATTGCCCAGGGCCCTTATTGCAAAAGCACCAGGGCAGTTTGAGTTTTGTACAGACTAGAAGCATAGTGTGCTTCTCGATATCAGATTTCTCTGCAAATGGAATCAAAGACCGTAGAAAATTATTTCATGCCATTACATTATGACAGCCAGGGAAGCGTTTCAAAAATGTATATATACAAACAAACCCTTGGACATTACGAAATATAATGGTGCGGTCAAAGTTCAAATGTGTTCCCGGAAAAATTGCTTTACGTGACTACCAAAGTTCCTCCACAAGGGGATTCAATTTACATTGGTTTAAATTTACATTTACACAGCAGTCAAAGATATTAGGATCGGCTCGGTGAATACATAGTGTCGGATTAATGGCAGTGAGTCTCCGACATTATTACATATATCAATCCCATTACATGTCTGTTAGTAAAGTCAACCTTATTATAATGCATATTGGCCTGTTAATAGCTGAGTGTGGAGTGTGGTATACACATAACTGTATGGTTAGTCAGGCCAATAATATCACTTCCTGATATCCGAAATATAACCTATATAACTGCCAAAGAGGGAGAGTTTACACTAAAAGTTTCTCTTTATATAGTGTGGGTTTTTTCTATGGTAGCGTTTGCGAAAATGTCCCGATCGCTTTTCGACAGATTACACTTATTATGTGCCTGTTAAAATGTAATAACATGAAGAAGAAAAATTAAAAGTAGCACTTATAACTTTTAAGATCTCTTAAGTCTTAATTTCACAAGCACGAGAGCTACATATTTGCGATATAATATTAAAATATTTAGTTATGGTTGAAAACACATTAAATAATGCAGATTTTCAGCTACCGAGATGATTCAATAAAAAGTAGTATTGTATTCAAAATCATATTATAAGCATTTAAGAAACTCACGCCTCTCGCATCTTTTGAAAGTGTTATATTTTAGTATAGTATATCCTTGCGAAAATGTAATTTAGCATATAATTGATGGACATGAATTCAAAACTGTTTCTATTTTAATTTTTAAAAACTTACCATACATTAATGACTATTGGTTGTAATAGTATAAAATCCCCCAGTGAGTACTTACAATACAATGCTTAGCAAATTATAGGCTTAAATACCGGCTTTGCCAATATTTTTCTCTCGTTAACTTATTAAACTATCAGACTTATAGTATGTTTAATACCCTTGAGCATCTACTTAATATTTTGATTGACAATTAAATCATTCACTCTGCCACTTTGCACCTACTCAGGCACCTTCAACTAGCATTATGAAAAACAGTTAAACATACTGTTAATTATGTAATATTATATATATGTAAGTTTAAACGTTACCGCGAACTTCGGCACATATGCTAGATGTCCCTACAGAGCTCGCTAGTATCGAATGATGCTCCCAGTTGTAACCTCCTGAATATGGGTACTCTTGTTAAGACAATGGTAAAAGCTTATTATCGACAATTGTATTGATTAGGTTAGTTATAAGTTTTATTTGTTTATTGTTATATTTGTAGCTCTAGCTAATGTGTACATATGTTTAATATTACAGTTCTAAACTACATTTGCAAGTATTCGATGAACCTGAGAACCTCCACCTCCTTTAAGTTTCTGAATTCCAAACTTACATATATACATTATATAATTACATATTAATTATTATTATTAATATTATAAATATTAATATAATTAATAATTAAGTGCATTTCCGTCCAAAAAAATGTTTAATTACTCATATATTATAAATGTTGGAGAAACATTATAACAGATACAAAAATAGGAAATAAATAATACAACAAATTTAGTTTTGATTGATTTTTGTTACCATTACATTTGTTACATAACTGTAAAAATTATAAGATAATAGCTATGTTAAAGAACTATTTCGCTGGAACTTCCTGCAGTAGCGGTTGGCAGTCATTGCCAACATAAAATCTCCTTTTTAACGTAGCCATCATAATAGTGCCGTTCGAAAAAATGCTTCTGGAATAAGCATTAGACGAGCCTGAAAATTATGTTATTCCAACAAAAAGTTTGATTCAGGTTTATGAAAGGCCATAAAGAACGTTAAGATGACAACAACTATTTGTCCAAATTGCCGTGATAAACCTCTTTCTATTCCATGTTTTAAAGTTGATCACTCTAAATATTTTTTTTAATAAACAATATTACTTTTATGACAATTTAATAATCTTATTATATTCAGGTTAATCTTTCCAAATACAAATAAAAATCTTTGGATATTATTCAAATAAGTACCACCCGAATACGCGTGACGATACATGATTAGAATTTTTGCTGTCACCCGAAAATGGGCGACACGGCAGTAGGGAGACCGAATCGATCACGCCACAACCGCTGACTGCCCGATAATTTCAGCGAAACAGTACCTTTAGATATCCTTGAACAATAATCAATATAAAATAAAAATAAAACTAGTTAATAAATTAGAATTATATATGCTTACGCATAACATTCTGGAAATAGATTAAAATATTGCAAAACAAAACAAGCCATTATGGAAAGGTTACATAATCAGCTGAGTAGGGGATGATATCTATTTTTAAAGAGATCAGAAACCTGGAATTTCAGAATAAAATTAATAAAAATAAAACCTAATAAGGGTTTCTTTATTGTTTGGAAATGTGTTTACTTATTGTTACATATGTTGCCGCAAATGTTTTAGGAAAATTGATGAACTGGAACGACTTGATATTTTAAAACGCTCCAGAGAACAAGACTCGAAAAATGAGCGAGATTGCTACTTACAAAGTCTGATCAACACGGCTTCTGAAGAAATTCTTGGTGAGGGGTCATCTAAGACTGAAAGGGTACTTACACCGATTTATTCATCACCTGAACGTAATGGACGGGTTCAGGTATGCAGAATCGCTTTTTTATCTGTTCACGGTGTTACTGCTGAAGCCATAAAACGTGTACTGGAACTTATTGTTCAGGAGAAAAGTCCCATTAAAAAGAGAGGCAAACATATACAAGGTTAATGCCAGACCAGGTTCTGTTTTTTCACACATAGCATCCTTCCCCCTTAAGATAGCTCACTATACCAGGAAGGAACGATATCATTTGAACGAGAAACACGTAGCATAAAGGATGGCGCCACTATGTTTTCATGTACCACGAAAATGTTGGTACTAAAGGCCGCCAAATGAGGCGGCTTCCCTTGTGCTTCAACACATAAACAGTACCATGCCAAAAACAAAACATAAACAGTACCATACCAAGAACAAAACATAAACAGTACCATACCAAGAACAAAACATAAACAGTACCATGCGAAGAACAAAACATAAACAGTACCATACCAAGAACAAAACATAAACAGTACCATACCAAGAACAAAACATAAACAGTACCATACCAAGAACAAAATATAAACAGTACCATGCCAAGAACAACACATAAACAGTACCATGCCAGGAACAAAACACCTTCATGAATGTAGTGGACTAAATAAAACCACACAATAACATAATATCAGGGCCTCAGTATGCCCACCTATTTAGTGTGGGTTATTTTCCCTTCTGTAAAATTTTGCTTTTATGGCGTTCTCAAATGACCGATTCAATTACATCTAACATATCTACTCTTTTATAATTTTAAAACTTTTTACAGTTATGGTATCTGCATATGTTGTAATGATAACAAAAATGTCATTCATGAACTTTATTGCCATATATCTCAGGTTTGTTAATTTACTAACAGTTCAAAATTTTAATGTTTAGTAGTTTTAAAATATTTTTTGTACTGTATTATATTTTCAAATAAACATAATTAAATTTTGTTTTTTCATTATAGTAACTAAATAAATATTTTTTCTCATAATTATAGTCCTTGAAGATGCCTGAAGGGGCGTAGACAGTGTGCACGATTAACATTTTCAATGTATATCAAAATATTACGAAGCTTTATTAAACATACTGTCGGGATATTGGTTGAACAATTGTCGGAGGTGAACAATTGTCGGAAAAGGTGAACAATTGTCGGAGGTCAACAATTGTCGGATTGCTGTAGTTAATAACATGGACCATGTTCCATGTAGGCGTTAATATCTGACTCCATTTATTGATAGGGACGTGTCCCGACAAGACACTGTGTTCAGGATGAGGTTCAGAGGTTCATAAAGAATAAGACCAGTTTTAGAGTTCGGGCGAGAGATCGGCAGCGTAATAAGTACAAGTCGTCAGAGGTTTGCTATAGGCTGTGAGGCAAAGTGCCGTCGTATAGGTGTAGCATAGCAAGAGTCGATTAGCGGAAGGCTGAGTAGGCATATCGCGACGGTGATAGCGGATATCGGTATGTAGAAACTAGAAAAGAATGAAGCGTGGGGCCTACCAGGGGCCAAGTGCCCCCGGTATCGAGTTACTCGGAAGACTGAGAGACAGAGTGTCGACTCATAGGACAGCAGAGAAAGAGTAGCGTGAAGAGTGAAATTTACTGATATAAATATGATAACCCCCTCCCTCGTGGAAGGCTAGGTAATTGCCCGGAGTAAGTTTTACGATACCCAGGTAGTCACTCCCTTTTAGTTACTTGTCTATAACTTCCGACCTTTCTATGATTTATTACCGTCTGTCGGAGTACGTATGTCTACCTGTTCCTACTACGTGCCGCACCCTCGATCCTGTGTGACTTTTTTACGACTTCCGACCTCTCTCTGATTTATTACCAGAAGTTTATACAGATTTACATTTTCTATTATAATACATTATGAACCAGAGTGTAGGGTAATTTACATATATAGTTAGCAGTCGCTACAATACCAAAGGGAAAATTTAAACACTTAAATGTCTCTTATCAAACACCAACATCCTGGAAAATAATATTATCAGATTTATGGTTTAATTTCAGTAAAATAACGTCCGATTTTATTAGTTTATTTTACCGAAATTATTAGTAGCATTCTGAGCACTTGATAATGGCAGTATAGGCTGATAGAAGAGCCAGCGAAACATAACTATAAACTGAACGTTATTTAATGTAACTATCAGGCATTACTAACAGTACTCAAAACCGGGGGTGCTCATTGGAGAGCCCGCCTTCTACGAGACTAGCAATCAATATCATACCATTTAATTATCTTCGTTGCTAAGGTATTATATTCGAATCAATGCTATAAGGGGTGAAATCATAAGGCCATTACAGCAATAGGAGGGGAGATGGCGTGTGAATGTGGGGCATGAGCAATCTACTGCCTATATCTAAGGAGGTAGGGATCGCCTTCCGTGTCAGAGTACCTGTGGGGAGATTAGGCATTGTTAACGATCTTTATTTAAATACCTTTACTGCTACTAACAGTTAGCAATGAAGTATACCGTGGCTCAATACTTGAGGCCGTTATAAATATGTATTAAAACATATATAAACACATATGTCATATTGGAACCCAGATGAATGGGGCTCGTGACCCCAATACTATATTGCGGATTCTTCAGTACTTGAAAGTTTAGATATGAGCAGTGCAGAACCTCAGGATGGCAACATGTCGAGGATTTCATGACTATAACTTATGATCTATTCAATGGGATATTTAAAATGGGAAGGAAAATAAAGTGTCTGAGCATAAATCGTTTTTATTAAGTTACCCCTTATCTGCCGTAGTTTCATACTTTAAACCATTTAGCCCGAATCCGAGAAAAATGTACCATATTCATTTCACATCTTCACCATATAACGGAAACCCTACCTTCTATTCACGTCAAATCCGTTTTTCTTTTAAATGAAATGAATATCCCTTCGATTCCACACTTCCTTAACGAACGAATACATTTGAACAACCCAAAACTATTTTATACTCTTCTTATCTGTTTTTTAAATGTAAATAAAAAAAAAAAAACTATTTATACAAAGAAGGGTTCGTTTTCGCTAGTGCTACCAAATGGATTTTAATGACGAGGCAATTAAAATTCATTTAATCCTTATCACTGCAGGTCAACGATACTTTCAATTTAAAACCTCATTAAATATGATAAAAATTATTTATTTATTTTCAAATAAATATTTAATTTATGAATGGCCCTGCATTATTTTTTATTGGTTTGGTCTTATTGTTTGCTTTTGAGGTATTAAATGGAACTTCCTTACCAAATAGCATGACTCAAGAAAACAAAAAATATCACTGTTTCAAGTTAAAGTTTCAAACACGATGCTACTGCCAGCTTTAATGATATTTTGTAAGTACAGTTTGAAAAGAATAAAACACACATTAAATATTGTTAACTTTGACGTCTAAATGTTTAGTTAGTATCCTACTCGAGATAAAGGTCTGTTTTGTTTTTATTGGCCAATAATAAATTAATTGAAGGCACGATATTTTTTTATGGGGGGTGGCTATATTTTACATGTCTTCTTTATTTCAAATAAGACCTCATATAAAAATTGATGCCTCAAGTTTGAACAAAAATTAGGACAGACACATGGCTAACCGTTTTAGATTAAAAAATGTATGAATAAAAAAAACGAAATTCATATTAAAACACTAGTAAGACTTAGCGATTAGAACAACTAATTAGCTGGTCCACTAATAAATCGCCTCTGCTTGCAATAGGCCTGTTTGTATCCACACGTTATAAGGAATTTATAATTTACCAATACTAAAACAAAAGTGCATACACATGTACAGTACTGATTGAACCTAAATGTAACAAAACAGTTCGGATCCACCTATAAACCTCCACCCAATCCATACGTAAATAATAATGACTTTGTTGCATGTAAAATTTACAACAAAACACTTGATAGTCTGATCATTAAGAAATCATAGCTTACCTTTCTGGAGGGATGATATGACAAAGTGAAAATCATCTGTAAATGAAAGTAATTTATTAGTTTGGTTATTTTTTTTAGAAAATTCAAACTTCTCACATTTATTAAAAAAGCGACAGGAAGAATTTAGCAAACTATGTTTTACTTGACACATCAGATTGCTGACTAAGCGAAGAAGCTAGTTTATCTACAAATATTTTAAACACAAAATATCAAAATTAGACAATCAATATTGAATAAATGTTTAGTCTAAAGGGTTACTAGTACGTTAACTGAGGATTTAAACGCCGTTCAGTCTGATTGACTGGAACTGTCATGAGATGTTTAAAGACATTACACTGACGTTTGGTTTATCCTCGGAAACCTGAAATTTCGCAAAGGCTACATAAACAACTTCCAACCACGGTAACACGATCCCAAGGTACAGGATGACTCCCGCTCCCTGTTTGAATGTGTTCGGTTCTGCTTGCGAGTGATTAATCAGTCTTTATTTATTTAGGAATCCCGTTTAATTACATATATATATATATGCATATAACATTGATTAAAATATAAGAAACGCAGCCTGAAAAACCAGATCTTGGAATTCCAATACATAAAACTACAAGACATGAAGTATACGGTCGACGACATGATTGATTTATACAGGTGACATGAGAATGAATCATAACGTCATAAAAAAAAATAATAAATATAACAATTTCAGATTCAGAATGAGTTGGGTCACCTCCTATGTTGTGTCATCAAAAAATGCAACCACGAAAAATAGTGTGTTAAAATAAAAACATATAAAGATGACATACTTAAATGTTATGTTAAATATATTTGTTATGTACGCGATCTTTGTTTTTCGATTTTGAATAGATTTTCTTATACCATCTTATACCATTGATACTTAATTTCTAATCCAGTATATATTTTATTTCTATTTGTAAAGTTTATTAATATTTATTAGCTGTCGTGATTCCTTTGTTAAACTCTCCGTCATAGTCGTAGTGCCCTATAAATATATCACTCATTTTTCGATGCTCCGGGTAATAATAATTTGTGATATCGGGTACAAAAGGGATTTCTTCGCACACCGTTGTGAGATTATCAAAGCAGCCCACTTCTGAATTACAGATAACTGTTTGTTGTTATTTGAGAATAAATAATACTTTTACCGGTGTGTGAAGCAGTACTAATTAACTACTTTTCCAGAGGCACTAATCAATTTCCTATAAAGAATTATAATCGTTCACAGTTAATTGATTGAGATTATTAGGTAATGAATATTCATTTAGGTATAGAAGTGTAAAATTTAACATAAATAAATCTGATAAAATAAATAAAACTTGCACAAAAGAAAAGAGACCATAATAACGGACTTTCACAAAAGTTTTAAACGTTCACTGATCATCGCGTAAAATACTCCTAAGATAAAAAAAATCGGTAGGCTTATCATTAAAAAGCAGATATGCTCAAAGGATATAAAATAATTGAATACATTATCGATTCAATTTATTATAAAGGTTCTGTATAATTTTCTAATATGAATAAATCCAAGGCGTAACACAACACGAAAATGTCCAGCCGAACACGATCACCTTAAAGGTACGTGGCGATGAAGAGTGGCGCGTAGTGTCTTCTGAACTTTTATTTCGATTTTCAAGTTCGGTTTCGCTACTTTATATAAGCAGCTACTAATTCCCCGACAAAAACCAATTACCTGCAAAAGCCAAGACGATTAAGGCATTTTAAATAAGTATCGTGGTGACAAATCAGAAATCTATGTTTCAATAGCATCTTTATACATATACTAAAACCTCAACCCTTTTTTGAGTTTCTTAACAGTTGATAGCGGTGAAATGTAATAATAACTATTTCATATCAAGCATATCATAGTATAATCAAAATTTTGAGTTATAACCACAGGTAGTTTTCTAAAAAAAAAAAAAAATGAGCGCAGAGACCACGGTTGTGGTATACTTTCCCCCAATGGGAAATTTCACTATGTGAAATTCAGCAGTTACGGAGAGAGGACGCGTTGAGAATTAATAGTGCTTAAAGTGGCAGTGGTGAGGATCGATAGTGAGCAGGCGAGTGGCTACCCGCGCAACCTAGCGGATCTTTCTCTTACTACTGTAGTGCTCGTGCTCGCAGTCTGAGGGCTCTGCTTTAACGGCCCACGCCCGCCAACTTTGAATTCGAATCTGCCAACCAACAAACCTTTTTACCGCCATTCTTTCATTTCTAGTTATTGTTAATACCCTTTATATGTTATACAACTACTACTACTATACTTTTTTAGTTCCTTTCAAATGTCTGTATATATGTCATACGTATTTGTGTATGCATAAATTTATCGATTTATCATTAAAACTATAAGTTGCCATTTTTTCAACCACTTTACCGTTTATATTTTACGATTTAGTTTTATTTTACAACAATACACATAGTCATACTGTTTAGGGACAATTAGCTTCATGGGATAAGTTATCTTTGTGTCTAAGGTATGTACTGACTAAACAAATAAATGAGTTCAATATTTGTTTGATTAACCAGAACAATACTTACTCGCAAGATTAAGTTTGATAGATTAAGTTAGCAGTCACGATTTATTTACAATAAGTATTCGAAATAGTATGATCATTAATACAACTCATTATCAACTGAGGCTTGACGCTTGAGTCTTGAAAAATTAACTCAACATCAATTAGTAGTTATTGATAAATACAAAGATATTTTCTAGCCTGCTATGTAGTCTAGGCGGTTTTTATCGTCAGTCGTGGCTTACTACAGACTGACTGGCATAGATTTCCTACCTCCATTCTAACTTTTTAATCCTCACTCAATGTTTTGTAGAAAATTAGCTCGGTTATATAAGTACACTTTTCGAAATTTCACAGGCTCCACACTCCTCCAAGCCCTTATGTTTGGAGGCTTTACATTAATTTATATTATTTGAATAATAATTTATGCAGTTTTCTTGTGATGTTATCTTGTATATAGTTTTTTACTTTTCTTTAGCATCATCAGTTAAATTATAAATTTTCTGTCTGACGGAGATAACCAATACCTAATAGTTAAACATAGGAGAATACGATCTCAGAATAAAGTATATGTTCATTCTATTCTAATATATTAGAATATTTTTAAATTAAAAAAAAAAGCACTACAATCAATCTTGTGAATTTTTCTTTAAGGATAGTTTTGTTACGAGTATTAAATTAAATTAACTGAGGTACTGCAGTCCATTTCCTTAAGACGGTTTCTCACTGTTTATTCCTACTCCTAAGCTTCACAGAAAGTTTATGATTAAAGTGTATCCATCTTTATTAAGTATTTCTCGTTCAGTACTTAAAAACAATTACACAAATATTATCACTTAACAAAATACACATTAGACATAGATCCCAGAAGAATAGTCAATGACATGGGTTTCCTAACTACAGTATCTTCTACTACGAAATAATCTTTGATCTTAAAACAATACATTGTATGAACTGGCACTTCTTACCAAAGCGGGATGTCCTGTATATTTCCTAGATTTATTTATATATACGAAAGAAACAGTACATGAAGTACAGAAACAGTATTCAACTTCGTTCATAATAAATAACTTGTGCGGGCAGGCAATCCGACAAGTGTTAAGGCCGATTGGCCCCAGAGATCAAGTTACGGTCAGGTCAGATCAGCTTAAGATATCGGATTTCGCCAGTGGCACTACGTGTAGTGAGAATGTTCTCATTGGCTTACATGTATAGCGATTCTGATCTATACCCTGACTTCATTTGATCTGACTTGGCCGATGGTATGAATCGGCTTCAAATGAGAAAACGATCCTTTAGAGATTCATTTTTATTTTAAAATATGTTAAATATATAATTAAATAAGAAGAAAAATTTCAGAAGCAGGTATAAAAAAAAACAAATCAGAGTTAAAAGGGAAAAGATGTAAATAATTATGCATATATAATATGAAAGGAAGAAGAGCCTTGGACAGGAAGGCCGATCACGTAGTCACATAGGGATAAAAAGTTTATCCGAAGCCGCTTTGAAGTTCCGGCAGGCTAACTACGTAGCAATTCTGTGCGCGATTTCGGGGATGTCACCAGTGTTCTACAGAAGTCTACTGCAGCCAGGGTTAGGGAGGATTTGGGTAGTCACCCTGGAGATTAGGATTACGCAGCAGGAATAGCAATGACATAATTGTAAAGGCAGGAGGGAGAACTGCTGTTAGGGGATAATTTTAGTTGTTTGGGCATTTTGTTTTTCATTCTTTAAATTTTACCAACTGACATATTGTTTATATATGATATTTGGTTAGATAGATATTATATGATAATATATATATATACAATATTGGAACAGTGAAGATAGAAATCTCTAGAAAATCCCCAAGTCTGCCATGCTTCCCCCTCCCTATGGCTACATAGAATCTCCCCGTATACTAGGCTACAAAACGTCTTAAGTGTCCAAAACTTCTCTTAGGGGTTTTAAAGAGTAGGTGAATTCCCCGAGTTGGCATCAGTAAGGTTCTGGGCAAAAGCAAGGTTAGGTCGTCAGTACAAGGGGGCTCTAAATAGCTCACGCGCCAATCACGACAATCATTCGTTTTAGATAACTGCAATTAGTCTCGGATTGTTTATTTTAAAATTACCTAGAGATTCTAAAACACGAAAGATATTCGTAAAGTCAACCGTTTCTCTATAAAATTTAATAAAATATAAAAAATGTAGAAATTTAAGCCTCTTGGATATATTGACTGGGCCAAAGGGTAATTTACTGCGTAACAAGTACTTTTAATATTAAATGCGTACTTAGACGAAGACCAACACTTCAAAAACCCCTGTTTTGTTTTCCAGAAAAAAAAATATTTTAGATAGGTAGCTACCGAATAAATGAAAACTGAAGTGTATTTGAAAGGAATGTATTATTTTTAAAAAATGTTGACACACAATGGTGTTTTTTTAATCATAGTATAAAATCTATAGACATCACGAACCAATCTATATAATAGTACCTTCGCGTATGGTTTATAATAATGGTAAATACTATTACATATTATCAGTTTTTGAATGGTTTGAATCCCAAGTTAAAGCGTCACTTCACTACCTACATTATTCATCCTATTCCTTCATTTGCGTAATTAACTGGAAAAAAAAACAGGAACAAATTCAAAAGAGAGGCAACAGATACTGAGAACGGGACATGTAGCCAAGGGGTCGGAAGGGTGAGAGCACATCCGCTAAGGGGAGGGCCTCTCTAGTTATTGCTATCGCATATAAATATGGCAAGTCATCTCGAATATCTTAATATTAAAAAGCAATTCTGTGCCAATTTCCCCTAATAACAGGAGGAGTGAATAGTGTACCATAAACACTTCACCGTCAATACGATAAACGACACAAGTACTTCAAGTACAAGTACCCCCGACCTTTCATGGCGCCTGACATAAAATACTAAAATATTCTAGCCAGTCGCACACCTGGTCCGGAAGGATAATTAGTCAACTACGTTCAGGAAGATTTGTTTTTCCATTCCATATATATACATATTTACAGTGACTCCTCTGGAACCGGCGATACATCGTTGTCTTCGGGTGAGCCTTCCCGAAGACACGGCTGCTCACCCCGCGCCACCCCCCTGGATATATTAAAGTGCCCGGAGCCTTGAACCCTTTTCCACTCCCCGACGAATTTGCAGAACGCGGTGTATCTTGCTTCTTCATTTACCAGCGACGGCAGATCGGACTCGCCCAGGCTGTACTCTCCTATCGTGCGGAGCAGCCGTGCTCTAGCCGGTTCCAGTGCATGACAAGAGAGCACGACGTGCTCCGCAGTATCGCTCTCTCCGCAATGGGGGCAGGACCTGTTTTCTGCCCTCTTGTATTCGTACAGCCTGGCACGGAATCCGCCGTGTCCTGTGAGCACTTGTGACACCCAGTAATCCGGGTAGACCCAACTTGCCCTCAGTCTGTCCTGGACTGAGGGGAAGTACTTCCTCAGGGTGCTCCCCTTGGTCGTGCCAGTCTACCTGTCACCCCAGGCCTCTATTGTCCATTCGCCTATGAGGGCCTTCCACCTCCCGGGCTCTTCCTCAACTAACTTACATCTAACAATAACTAAATCCTAACCTCAGTCGGAGTTCTTTAACCTCTCGAGAGAGGTATGTCAATGTCGGACCACTTTTCACATGATCCCATTATGGAATTGTTGAAGACCTTTACCTGTATTGTCAGTCAAGTGAGTATATAACGGGGCACCGTACAGCAGAGCTGGCCGGAGGACACAATTATATACCATTAGTTTGTGACGCAGCGACAAGTTTGGTGAAGTTAGCTTAAGTAGTGAAGCCGGTAGGAGAACTGTCGTACGTTTTCTATTTTGTTACCAAAATAAGTAAAGAAAAGGAGATTGCCTATCCATTTTTATACCCAAATAATACATTGAGAAATCCGGGGAGTTCTCTTGCCCTCCTATAGTATAGGATTTTGGCAAGGTTTTTCCCCCACGTTCAGGACGAATATTTTTGAAGATAAGTAATAAAAAATCGACTACCCAGCAAAGCAAGAATGGATCATCAATACAAATGGTGCGGGGATAATTTCCTTATACCTACATAAACCATACAGGCCGATATGCCAATGGACTCTCTCTCATTCTTTAAATGTCTTTCACAGACCTCCCCATCAGATGAACAGTGGATGTCGAAAAATATAGAATACATCATCAGTTAACAACAATTAGATAAATAATATTAAGCTCATATAATCATAACTGCTGTTAATTAATATATCAATTATTAATTATATTTTTTCACATACATCCCCACCAGGCACAATAAAGCAATAAAAATTAAAATTTTCGATATTTGTTATTCGGCGTACAAGCCACATTAAAATGTTTTACCAAATAGTTGCTTTGTAGAGTTAGTATATACATAGGCGATTGGTAGTTTTTTACGTAGTTCCTATTTATATATTTTAACATTAGCATAATTAGCACAATCCAGGTTATTCTATAATAATTCTAAATAATAGATTAATACTTTTGATTGATTTATTAATTTTTACGACCATTCCGTACCTAGTGGACACGATGATTACTCATTACTTGTTTTAAGGACCTCCTCCTTCAGGAATTTGAATATCCAATCTATCACTGCGTCTCAAGCTATTGATATACACAAGCATACTAAGGCCTACTCTGCTGTATGGTGCACCGCTATTTCGTTATCTGACGTATACGACAGCTAAGAAACTCCAACAATTCCAAAACTGTATACTGATGAAAGTGGTCATAGGTACTTCATTCAAGCAGTGAAGAAACAGTGAGCTGCATGAGATATTTGAGCTGCCTACGGTGGATGAATTCATCCAGCGTAGACATATCAATTTTTTCGACTCCTTGCAGTATTTGACAAACCCGGTGTTTAACACTATAACCCCCGCTCCGTTTCCCCATCGATGGCAGGACGCTGTCGCGGCTGGAACGCTTTAGTATTAGGTTATAGGTATAGGTTTTAGTTGACAAATCGAAGGTGAGCCTCATCACCTAGTGTTGAATATGAGACTATGAACTTTTAACGATAACAAAATTTATTATGTTATGCACTCCTCCAAATGCATGTAATTGCAGGAAGAGGAGAAATCTATAAATTCAATTATTTTATTCATTTTATTACTTTTTAAGGTTCTGAAATTTGAAAAAAAAAAATTTGAATAACAAAACATTTGTTACAAAAACATTCATTGTAAAAATATATGTAGTTTTAGATGAGTTCTTCACTAAAAGTTAGTTGAAAAGTTTGATAGAAACATTTTTACAGATGGATAACAATATTTCTAAAACGACTCTGAAGCACATACTTCCAACTGTTCCACTGATCCAGGATAAGCAGATCAGAAAAGAGGAGGCAGCAAAGAAGAACTGGGGGGTGAGGGGGAGAGAGGGAGAGAGAGTGAGGGAGAGAGGCGGGGATTTATGACAATCCAGCTCAAATAAGATTGGACGCTAATGCAAACAGGGGGCTTTGGCTGGTCCAAAATAAACATTGCCTGCGATATCTCCTGGCTGCAATATCCCTCTCAACACTTCCTTGGAGGCTTCTGATTGGATAGCCCGCATTTTCCATATAAGATCATCGTTTTTAGAAAATTTCTCCATATATTGAATTCCTTTCATTTCTCACTGGCCTGCAACACATTCTTTGTAGGGATTTTGTTGATTTGTCTGTATGAATCAGATTTATCAAATCAAAAAAAACTAATGTTTTCACCCGTATGTTTGTCTGTCTGATAAAGTCTTTGGGGAATTCCCCGGTTCAGGTAGAAGCCTGAAATTTTTCATGGAGGTCCATATATCAACAGGGAATAGAAGGACATTATATAACTTCATAGACATAAATAGGTATGATTAATTAATTGATTAGCATGGATCAAACAATAAAATTGTCAAAGATGTCCTGATTAAAAATATGTATGTGCTCTATTTTTTGAAAATGTCTTCATTTTTTTTTTATTTATTCATTATATTACATTTGCGTAGATTTGGACCACCCTATCTGCTTAACCCAAACCACAAGTGGTATCCATTTCAATCTAAAATTGTCAATTTAGAAAAGTTAAGGCCAGAGAGCCCTGATCTTCACCTAGCTTAAGGAGCACAGTGAAGTCTCAGACTGCAATGTGGCACTCACTAATTGGGATACTTTGTTTTCGGGTTGTAGCAGCTTCCATGAAAAAACCTCTCTTCCTAGAAAGCAGCTAGTCCAATCCAGTTCAAACCCTATCTTAATAATTATGTGTACAAGCAATTCTCAACAACTTTACAACTTTAAGGAATATCTCTTTGCAGTTTAAAACTTTACAAACCTCGGTGAATGCGAAATACATTGTTACTTGGTGCAGGAGATCAATTTTTAAATGCTTCTGGAGGTCATTCAAAGAGGGGTAACGAACGCTTGAGTTTATAGTAGAGGCTCTCGAAAACCATATCATTAAAACGAACACCTTCAAGTGGCAACTATCGATCCTAGAAGAGTCAAAAGACAATTAACAGCTCGTTAAGGAAGCAACACTTCCGCTATCGATGAATCGATATTGAGATAAATGTTAGCCTGGTATTTAGTGACCTGCTCTGTTCAAGGGAGATTTAATCAGCGATTAAAGGAGTCAATAATCCTGAACAGAGGCGTGCCTACCTAATTCGTTCTAGTGGCGGAGGCAAAGCCTAGTACCAGCGTCAACGATAGCCTAGAGGTTAGGGCGCCTGAACGGGAAGTCAGAGGGCCCTTTTTTTTTTCTCTTTAACATATAAAATTAGGACAAAAAACCAAATTAGTTTATAGAACGCGGAAACAGAGAAACTATAAAACCCTAACGGTCGTAAAACAAGGTATTAAAGAGACTTCTTATATAGCCCGACACAGTATTTATACTAAGCGGGTCGCGGCACAAATATCGATTGCTATCTATTCTTGTATTTTACGATATAACTGTTTTTACTACGAGTTTCTTCCTCTCAGGCTGAAATTCGTGTATAAATGTTCACTTCAATGGATTTTCACTCAAAAATTAAACTATTGCTTTGAAACTGAATTTGTTGGGATACCGTCCTAGGTTGTTCAAAGAAGCATTATCCTAAAGAGTAAACATTCCAAAAAGAGTCGCGTACATTTTATTAGACCCTGATTAATATTAGGGTGTTAGTAGATAACGGTATGATGTTGATAGTCCTAAAGGCAGGCCAAACCGCCAGTTGATGAGGTAATAAACAAAAGATTTTTGAAGAGACTCTGAAGCCTTTTTTTGAAAAATTGTTGGTATCTATTTATTGGTATATTATAACAATTTAGTAACAAGATGCATTTTAAATTAAACTGTGAATAAATATATATCACTGACAAATTTGTTTTTTACTTAGTGTCTAAATAAAAAAATACCTAAAGATTTTATCTAATTACTTGCTAAACAGTACACACCATTCTTACATCCTATAGCCAGTTTATAATAAGGTCTGAGTTTAGACACGGTATATTGAAAATTTCTGTTTGAAGTATGTACTATGTACCCAATAAGGAATCCACGTGAATTTAAATCAACGGCTAACCTTGAACTCCCAGGAATTATGTCTTATTATGTATTTATTGATTATTAAGCGAACAAAATTGTAAAAATCAATGCTGTTTGAATGTACAATCTTAGTAAGGATAATAAGACGAATTGTTTAAAATTTATAGATAAATTTTATACTAAAACATGAAGTTTTCTAATAATATATTTTTTCTTTTTTAATAAACATTACATATTATTATCATGTTACTAATTTTTGGACCGGCATGTGTTGCCTTACACATCGCAATATACATTTTCTCTGAAAGATTGAATTTAATGTAGTACATTTATTTATAAAAATAGCGAACAACTTTATTTCCACGCAAGGCTGGATATGTTAAGTTGATTACTACCTTTAAAAAAATAATTAATTAAAACAGAAACCGTGTTAGGAGAGTTGGTGGCGTTGGCGACAGTAAAAATTATATTTCTGTCACGCTACGTAATTAGAACCAGGCATGCATGCGTGCATGAACAAAACAATTTCTTTAAAACAACAACGCCTTTAGTTGAGATAACGTCTTTGTTACATACAAGATGAAGCCAATGCCACACGATACAAGCGAGCAACAAATAAATACATGCTAGTCAATGTGTATATTGCATATCCGGGAATCACAGGCAGGGGAGATCATCCTAGGGGATATCCAACCTTCTGGCTGCTCATTGATTATATTTGTTCTGTTGAAAGCAATCTTCACGCTGTCATAAATTTGAAATATTTCTCCGTCAATAAGCCGCAATAAATTGCGACCAAAATCTTCTCCTCTTGCCACGTCCCATCATACGAAAATACAGACGTTTTATTCGTGCAGGCTCACCCATGCTTCGTCAAGCATAATGTATTTTTTTATTCCCCACCTCCACAACTGTTTTTGTCGCTTTAGGATCCACTTTATTATAGCCCATAGGGAAATGTAACCTTTCAAAGACTCTCTATCAAACATAATCTGACTTGACCTTCCAAAATATTGAATACTATTTGCTTAAGAAAAATGCCCAATGGATCTCGTTAACTTTCCCTTAACATGGTAAGTAGTGATGGTTTTAACAAATACACTAGTTATAAGGCATCTGATCAGTAAACTGGGGGGTCCTGGGTTCAAGCCATTAGGGATTAGTCCTTCTACTAACTTTTTTTTAATCGTCAATGTAGTAAGATTATACACCTACCCAAATCATTTTTGGTATATTGAAATTACTTTGTCAATATCAAGAAGTTCGCTGTCGAAGCTCTGCGTTTGCTTTGGTACATCTCACAGATTGAATTCCTAAACAATAATCACAGAAATCTGGCGTAATGTCTCGTTAATATCTATACACAAATCCAAATAATGACGTACGTTTCTCCTAGGGGTTTGATATAGGGGGAACATTTCGTAACTTAAACATCAATAATCACATTATATCAACAATTCACAATGTTAATTGAAACGAAAATTGAAACAAACATTGTAATATGACCCTTTCCAAGCCCTAATTTATATTTGGTATCTATTAATCATACCAGAAGTGCGAATTCCGGTGATCCATGGAACTCACGGTTGCATTGATAAGCCAAATTAATCAGGAGACAATGGAGACAGGGCAAAACATGTTGAACATGAGTGCGGTTTGAACGACATTCAGTGAATAAGAGAATGAGTAAAGTTTGTAGTAACGCGAGCGGCCAACAGATGGCAGGAGCAGACACTTCCGTACCTCAAATCTTATATTATAATTCAAAGTCTAGGTAATGAATTTTTTTAAGTATCTATGATCATTTTTACTAAGTTGTTACACAACTTTTAACAATTTGTAAGTTGTATTATGTGATAATTTATAAACTTAAACGAAATTATAATAATGGCATTAAAAAATACAGTGGATGGATTTTAGCTGTGAGTACATAAATGGGTAGAATAGTTGGTCGACAGATCGGCTCACATTGACGAAAAAGAGTTGTTATGTTTTGATCAAGTTTCTTAGTTACGTTTTGAGGACGACTTCATCAAGGTCTTGAGTAAATAAAAGGATGGTGTCGCTGGATGAAGTCATTTAGGGAAACTGGAAACGTTCTCCATTATAAACATGGTAGCCATTAATTTTTTCAGGAAACTCCTAACAACTTATTTTTCAAAACCTTAGAAAATACTTTATATTGATTATCGATCAAGGGCTACCTTAAATAATTAATTTGAAATTCACATCTCTCTCTCTCTCTCTCTCTCTCTCTCTCTCTCTCTCTCTCTCTCTCTCTCTCTCTCTCTCTCTCTCTCTCTCTCTCTCTCTCTCTCTCTCTCTCTCTCTCTCTCTCTCTCTCTCTCTCTCTCTCTCTCTCACTCTCTCTCTCTCTTTTTCGGCCAATCCTGATCTGTGTGCCGGGATTTCTGAACCACAAAAGACCTAGTACATTAGCCTGTGGACTTGAAGAAGTAGTTAGGTCCCACCCTCCGAGTTTGAATTTGTGTTCTCATATGGTGCGGGAAGTTAGATCAATGACTCAATGCGTTCGTTATTATTGTCTACTGGTTCTCTTTTTTAATACGTTTTGGGTAAGCAAGATGATCCTAAAGGAAATAAGATAGCAGACATGACCTGCTACAAATACGTGACAGTAGGAGTCGTGGTAATGGCTAGATTCTCCCATCTTATCCTGAGCTTCTGTGGCTCGCGCTATTTGTCAACCTTCACCGGCTCGTGTCCGGTGACGCGGCTGATGGACCAGCATGGGGGAATTCGCAAGACTCCGCTTTTCTTTTGCATGCAAGGGAGGTGACATGTGAATTTGGGAGGTCTCTGGGCTGTTTGTAAATGCTGTAAGAATGAGCGAGTAAATGAAGAACTGTAGATATGGTATAAATGAGAAAATTGCCAATTATTGAAATTTTTCACAATAAACATTATCGTTCTGAAAGTAAAACAAATGTGAACGCCCTATAGCGAAATGTCCGTTATCGAGAGACTGGAAGAAAAAACAATAAATAGCGACAAACAATTGTTTATTATTAATCATTCAATAAAATTAAAAAAAAAAACATTATTTTTAATTTAACACATTTAAATATTTCTATTTTTATAAGAAAGATATATATATAGGTAAGTATATATTTTATAGGTAAGTGAACAACAGAGCAATGATACAAGTACACCTACAAAACGTTAACTTGTATAAAAAAACAAATTATTAAAATAGTTAAAATTACTCACATAAACAGTAATTTTTATTCGAACTTTTTTTGCATTAATATTTTCTTGATAGCTTAAAATTAATATTTTTCAAAATTATTATATTTTATACAATATATATTATATTATATAAAATTCCAGTATGGAATTATAGTGTAGATATAGTAAAGGGTAGATCCTCCACCCGATCAAACCTCTATCAGTTTTTCGGCCTATAACATAGATGTCGTTTGGTACTGGAGAGAGCAGTCGATATAATGCCAAGTCTAAACGGTGGCAGGTTATTTCTTTAGAAGGAAAGCCAAAATGTTCTTTAGATGATGTAATGTAAATATCAGTGCGAATGTAGCCGAGGATTTATTCTTTGTTCGGTAAATCAGCCCCTACCTTAAGGCTACAACGACCTTGGTTCTGTTTGGCTGGTATATTCAGAGACATCGACAGCTGGTAATGAGGGGAAAGCCAGCCAATCAAAAGAGCAATAAATCACTAGGGAACTTGGAGCGTTAGCGCCAACTCTCCGACTGGCAACAACTCTCCACCAACTCTGCTGAAATATGACATTCATGCGCTTAGAGAGGTTTTTCCAATTCTCCACAGTCCTCCAGCCAGCCTGTGACTGACTACAATTGATGGCGACAAATCTGGGCCCGTTAGCCAATAGTTGCTGAGATTGCTTTATCCAAGAGGTGAGGGGAGGGAAAATATTCTTTGTCACATATATCACGCCTGAAAAAGGAGCCTATACTATAATATGTAATTTGTTGTTGGAAGAAAGTACAATAGCATGTGAAAATAAAATAATGCTCATTTTTATAATCTGTAAACTTACTAAGATACTACTATACATTTATTTTTTTATTTATCTATGCTTTGAAACAGAAAATATAAGCTATCCTGTATAAAAACCCCAAAAGATAGTTAAACCGATCTTTACGAGGAAAAAATCACTTTCTGAACCTAGAACCTATATTTATTGATATAAACATTGCCAAGCAACCTCTATACCACTTTCTTTTTTCCCTCTTTGAGACTCAGCAGGCAAATTTATGATTTTCTTCATAACCTTTAAAAGTTATTTTCAATTATTAATTCTTTGCATAATCTCATCTGCACCCGCTCATTTTTATTATTTTTTTGATCATTCATACTACATTGATTTTAAAATGAGCAGGGACTAATATTGATAATCAGAACTCCACACACTGTTGTCTAGTGTCAGGGCCATTCAACTAAATGAGAAAAACCACGACTCAATGCAATGAGAACAAGAAAATTACTCAATTTTCATTAAGAAAGTGCATTATGAGCCTTTTTAGCCCCGATGGCTGACAAATCATCAGTGGAATCTCTAGATTGAATTTTATGAAAGGACATAAAAACTTTGTTTATCGAATGTTTTTGAGCTCAGTTTAGAGCTTGTTTACGTTAGAAGAGGTAAAGCTACATATGATATTATTTTGTTTATTTATTGTATAGCTGCTGTACAGACTACCCCGAAGAACATCCCATCTCTGAATAAAACGAATAAGCCAAATCTACAAAGTTATACCTAAGCCAAGCTGGACATACGGAATAGAGCTATGGGGAACAGCAAAAAAAAATCGAACATCAAGCGCATCCAATCAAACGTCCTGAGAACAATAGTAAATGCCCCTTATCACGTCAGCAACAATACCCGTCATAACGATTTTAATATACCCTACATTCTGAACTCATACTTTGAAGTTCATAAAATTCCATAGTAACCTATCCAACCACCCTCATCTCCTAGCACAGTCATTGTACTGCGCTACTCATGCCTATAATCCTCCCTCCTTGGAGACTAAAGCGTGACAGTGGGAGCCCTCCCTGGTAATGGCCAGTTTCTCCAATCATGTCCTGAGATTCTGTGCCTCTCGCGCTCTTGGTCAACCTCCACTGGCTCTTATCCAATGACGCGGCTGGCGGAGGACCGTGGGGGACTTCCCAAGACTCCACTTCCCCTTTCGCATGCGAGGGAGGTGACAACCATGCGGAACTGGGAGGTTTCTGGGGTTTTACTAAATAACTTATGAATGAGCGAGTGAATGAAAATTGTAAATATGGTATCAATGAGAACATTTACCACCATTACTTATTGGCTGATAAGGAAAATTGTGATTTTATCACAATTAAGACGTTTCAAAGGTTAAAAAAATCGTTTTGGCCGAGACCTTCCGATTACAAAATTTTATATTCGTGACTTATTGAAAATGTTTTTGCAGAAAACTAATACTGTAATGAATTTCTTTGCTGACAAATACACAATAGGAGCTTCTTTTGAAAAGTCTGCTTCTAAAGGAAATAAGATGTGTTACAGAATTTGATGAAGATTAAGTTTTTATGCGGACAATTTGTTCCTAAACTTAGAAGATGGAGAAAGAACAAACGCATTGAGTCATTGATCTAACTTCCCGCACCATAGGAGAACACAAGTTCAAACTCGGAGGGTGGGACCTAACTACTTCTTCAAGTCCACAGGCTAATGTACTAGGTCTTTTGTGGTTCAGAAATCCCGGCACACAGATCAGGATTGCCCAACATCCGGCCCGTCACGTTAAATTGTGAGGCCCCCGTGCGATATAATATCGTAGTCTAGCAAATCTTTTGTTTCCAGTTGTACGTATACAAAAAGTACAATTAATAAATAAATGAAAATTTGCACGTTTCATTGTTGTAATGAGCAAGTGCGAGAAGGAACTCCAGTTGTTTGATATCCACGAACGCAAAATATTACTAATAGAATCAGTTCCGTTCGGACAATCATTGGTAACGTTCATCTGTAATTTGAATGTAGTTTTGCAATATGGAACTTATGTTTGCTCTTACTAATGTCAGGGAGTGGGATGATAATGCCGAGCAGGGGGCAGCGGATTGTCTCAGATATCTCAGGCTCAAAATGTGGTATCTATCGCGGTGTGAATGACTCATTCCCAGCGAAAAAATGTTTAATATTTTTAAATTAAAAGACACTGACTGGCAACTGGCAAAAAGCGGCATATGCGGACGACATAGGTCACCATAGGTGCACCAGCCTCAACCCAACGAAAGCTCAAAGGCTGCAGAGGGTCTCTCCAATTAATCGCCAACAGGCTGCGAGCTGTCCACATTTAAGTGAACCCAGCCAAGACTCAGGGGATCATCTTCTCTTTCCAGCATGGGAAAAAGAAGCGCCCACCCAGCTTTACCATAGACGGGACTCAATGTAAATTAGCCAACAGCATCTACTACCTGGGCATCAACCTAGGCAGGCACATGACGTTCGGCACACACTTGCAAAAGAAATTAAAACGAGTCCGCAGAACTTACTACTCTCTCCAGCATCTCATAACCAGCCAGGCGATATCCCTTCGACTGAAACTCCTCATATACAAGAGCGTCCTGAGGCCAGCTCTACTGTTTGGGACACCACTCATGCCAGCACTATAACTCGCCTCCAGAGCTTCCAGAACAACATCCTGCGAACGGCACTGGGGCATACCCCTTTTCGTGAAATGAAGGCTTCCGACATGCACGAAAAGTTCGAGCTCCCCACCATCACCGAAGCCATCAGACGACGTCACATTAAGTTCTTCGACTCGATGAAGCACAGTCTAAACCCTCTCTTCCGAGACATGACACCACCACAGCTACTGGCACGATGGCAACTCACAAGATCGAGTAAAGCAGAAGAAATGGTTGACATCACGGCGCTTGGCCCACCAACAACAAGAATCTAAGGGGCACCCTCACTGATATCAGACTAACTACGACTGCACTACATGCCTTGAGAAGACTCTAGGCCCAGCCACCAGTGGACTCTCACCACTGTACCGTAACAATCAACCTCCACCGAGGATTCCCACACTCCTTACTTCTCTCACACCACCTTCAAGCAGGTCCCCCCAGTACAAGGATCCGATCACCCTAAATATTTTATATTTCTCCCTCATCCTAAAATTCTAACTAGAGAGCTTAGAAAAAAAAAAACTGAAAAATGTTTAGATGAAAATAGCTTAAATTTTTAGGGTTTTTCTGGATTTACAACAAATGGAGCATCTGCTTTAGTAGCTACATATAAGGGAGCTGTAAAATTACTTATGTATAAGATAGAATGCAGAGGCATTAAAACCAATGATATTTTTATCATTCACTGTTTGATACATTTATGTGCTCAAGTATTATCCATGAATCACGTTAAGAACTTAGTTATGAAGATTACATTCGTTCACATGATCTTCAGCAACGGTAATTAAAATAATTCCTTGACGAATTATCTGAATATGGTGAAATCGTATATTTTACCAATGTTAGATAGCTAAAAAGATTTCTTAAAGAAACGAAAGAAAATAGATGTGTTAAAGAACAGTTAAATAATCTTTGTAGAGGAAAGTCTTTTAAAAGAAAATAAAAAAATCTTTATTATGAAGTACAAGCGAAACACTGTTATATACAAATAATAAGAGTAACGTTACTACATACTGGATGGGATGTTTAGGAACAAGTGGGGTCTGGGGCTAAAGCTGAGACATATATCTATAAGAAAATGGTAGTTCTGGGAAGTGGGAGGGAGGTCTTGAAGGGATGTGGTCGCTTACATAAAAAATAACAGGAACCATCAGTGACTTCCATTAAGTCACGAGGCAGGTATACAGTAGAAGGGGCTGGACTTATAGCATTTTTTTCCCTTTTATAGTCCCTTTAAATTTACAGATAATTATATACAATTAGAAATCCTCAGGCGAATCTATTTACAAATTATTTTGTATTTCCTGTAGCATCGCTACATTATTTTAGGTTTTGTTATTTTATAAAAATTATATAATGAATAAACATGTATAATGATATTCATTATACGTGACTGGACTGAACTGACTAATAAAAGTTATGGGGCTCACCTTTTTGATCAAACTTAAAACTAACTTTCATACTAATTCTTAACCTAATTTTCCCCCGACAGTCTGTTGCCGTCGATGCTGGAGGGGGGGGGGGGGGGTAGTGATAATCACTGGGTTGGTTAGGTGCTGCAACGAGTCAAAAAACTTGAAGTGTCTCTGGTATGTCCTGTATGAAACAGGTTAAAGGACCTGTGTCGTACTTTTTCTATTTTATTACTAAAATGAGTAGGGAAATGGAGATGCCTATCCATTTTTATATCCAGATAGTACATTGATAAAGCTGGTGAGTTCTCTTGCCCTCCTATACTATATGATTTTGGCAAGGATTTTTTCCCCTTTTGGAGGGGACCAATTACGCAATCGGTCTTCCCTGCGATTACACTGATGTATAACATGCCCAGTCTGTCACTGATAACGTTACAAACGGCCTCGGCGTGTGTAAGAGCTCTTTGTGCACTCATGCTGCTGTTGTAAACCATAATGTCGTCGGCGAAAGCGATTACAGTAGCTTACTTATAGTTTGTCCCAACAATTTCAGATGTTGAAAAGAAAAGAACCGGAGACAGAACCGCTCCTTGAGGAACTCCACAAGTCAGAGGGAATGGGTTAGAGAGGCAATCACCCTCCCGCACCCTTACCGATCTGTTCTTCAAGAAAGAAACTAAGATGGTGTACAGCTGCTCTGGGCATTCCCAGTCGCAAAGCTGTTAGCACAGCATTCCATGGATCACTGAGTAGAAAGCCTGCGTGAAGTCCAACGAGATCATAGCAGTTGCTGTGTTCTTGTTGATTATCTTGTTCTTGTGATCTTTTAGCATTGTATATAAGATTAGCATTATAATATTCTTAGCATTATGTAACTAACGAGGAACAAGAATCAGTTCCTGAATTAAGTGTTGATGATTGTTTCTTAGGCCTATGTTCTTGAGTGTACTTTATATAACAGAAAAACTTAATTAGCTAAATAACGACTTGCATGGACAAGATAATTTAATAACCGATGCTTGTAATTTTACCAAAGCTATTAGTAATAAATTATTGTTATTTGAGTGCCAATTTAAAAAAAAATAATGCTCAGCATTTTCCGCTGTTAAATAACTTCCCAAAAAGCCAACCTTAGAATTTCTCGAAACATGATAATGAAAAAAGAAACTTATAACTTCATTTGATAGTCCATTCTCAGAATTAGTGAAAAATGTTTGAAGTTTGAAGCCTATTTTATGTTGACGTGAACAGTAATCTTGAAAATCTGCAAATTGAGTTAGTTCAGTTACGGCGCAACAACGAAATGAAACAAACTGTTTCCGTACCAATCAAACATTAATTTTGAGAATATTTATATTACATCCATGAGATATTTCAACTTTGTCGAGACATTTTGTACAACGAGTTGTAATGATGAAATTTACAAAGAGCTCATCACGTGCTTCAGTAACTAATGCAAATTAGAAAACCAGTTAAGATTTGCAACCTCAAACATAAATATAGATTTAGAAAAATAAAGTGAAAGAAAGGATAAACAAATATCCCATTAAATATGAGTTAGAGGCATAAGACATGAACTCCGAAGCTTATACTACAGGAAACTTAAGCTAAGTATCACCAAGGACCAGGAGGTTGATAATTGGATTAAAAAATGGTTCTTACTTTGCTTTAAACAATTATCGGTATTAACCCAAATAAAGATCCCTAGGTCACGTAAAAATTCATTAAATAAATGGATACTTCATATATTCTCTGACAGAAATAGTGTTTTATACGCTGCTGTAGCGTGCATGAGACAGAACTTCCTGATAGAGTCAGGGTTCTGCTTGTGATGGCCAAATCAAGAGTTGCCCCAGTCAGTAGAACTTTGAAAGGGTTGACAATAGCAGAATCACACCATCAAGATTTTACCATAATATAGTGTAGTAAGATGTTGGATAGTTAAATATGCCATTTTTTGGACTGATGCTACTATTCTTCTAGCATGGATTCTTAAAGAAGAACACTGAGACAATTTTTTTTAACACAAGTTAAGGAGATTAGGAGCCTACAGATCACAAAAGGAGGTATGTGCCTGGCGATATGTATCCTGCTTATTTGCCTTGAGAATGTTAAGCAATATAAGTGTTGTAATCCCACCATCTAGCAGAGTCTGAAATCAACAATATACGATCGAAAAATCGTTTGGTAATATACAAAGTTTTTCAGATACAATGACATCATTTGTCATATTGAGGGGTATAAACGCTTCATCGGCAATTGTAGAGCCATGCGAAAGGATATAAGAATGTGCAAAAGTTTGATATCTGTCGATGATGGAATAGGATGGGAATTTAATCCTGCCTCAGCACCACGGCGGGAAGTATAGTGGGAGCGATTGATAAGTATTATGAAAACAATTCTGAGACGAATCTGGAACAAGGTAGACGCAGCAGGCATTGACGAAAAATAATCGACTTATCTGCGTAAAATATTCGAGTATCGCCAAAAAACTAAAAGACAACTGCATTCAAGATTTCGCTCAGAATATTTTGGGCAGTTGCTAATTTGCAGCTAAAGTGAGAGAACCAAGGAAATGTCACTGTGGGGGAAATCGTTCTAGCGGGAAGTGAAGGTAAGAAGAGATTGGATTAGTCACTTATGATGAAATTCATATATGGGAAGTCGAGAATCGTTTGAGAACAAGTGGTAGAAAACAATAAGGCCAGGCCAGAGAGCTTACCCGCTGGAACTGGAGTCGGCCACTAAGGAACTAAAGGTTTTAGGGGGTAGCCTACGGCGAGAGTCATCAAGTAGCTCAAAAAGATGAACTTTGAATTATTTTCTTCATGCATCTTAAATTTTACATTGCATAATTTTGTAAATTAACTTCCAGCTGATTATTTAGGTGGGGGTATGTTCTGTCAAATTTAGCTGATTTCAATGCCTTCTGTGTATTTTTATGTTCATAAAAAATACTCTAAATAAATGATTTGTTTACCATTGAACCTAGGTTAATGGTCAAATGTTAAGTTCTGGTTTAGCAGTTGTGCACATATTGTTTATATGAACTTAGTTTTGTAGTCTTACAATACATTAAAATATTAATAGAAAATTATTGTGAGTATTGATTTGTTTAATTTTTTATCAGTTGCTAAAGTAAAAGGATGCAAATATAGATTTATCAACAAATTAATGGTAGTAATCTAGTAAGTAGTATATAATTTAAAAAAATCATGAGGGAGTTTTCAAACAATAAGTGAAATACAACCTTTAAAGTAAAATAAGTTAACTACACGCCAATATTATTAGAATACATAATAACCTAAATAATAATACCAGAGGTTATTGGAATGCCCTTCGACTGTTTATTATATGCCTCATAAGCAATACTGATATGTCTATAACATTTGCATGCTAGAGCAGATAATACCCCCCCCCTCCCCCCACTAGATAACGGTCAGTGGTAGCCAACAATATTACAGCTTTGTGGCTGCTGGCATCTGCAGAACTGAGTGGTCTGAGGCAAAGTGCCAAGCCACTACTGCTGAGCTCTTGTAATCAACAGACTTAGTTCTTCTTTGGCTAAAGGTTCCAAGGGCGGTCATTTATTGTCAAGCCCTAAGAGGGAGGTATGGGTTTCAAATAGGTAAGGGCCAATATAGTTGTTCTAAAATAGCGGTCATGAAGAATATAATATATAATGAGGAATAATAATTTACTAGAAAAAATCGCAGTTGAGAATTTATTTGCTATTAAAGATTAATTATGAATTATATTTAGTATTTACATATTGATTGCAGAGAGATCGATTGAAATGAGAGATGGAGAGAGAGAAGGAAATTGTTTTCGTATTCTAAGACAATTTTAGCCAGCTATCACGACGGAAGAAAAATGACCACGTCAAGCGTCCACTCATTGGTTTTTCGACCAAGTTCAGGGTTGGTAGCGTGTTTGTTACTATAGACACCAAAGCGATAAATACCTAGTTCTTTAGTTAAAGACAACTCCTGTTAAAAAAGAAATATATGTATTACTAAAAACTGATGGTACCCATTTATAAAATGAGCTAAAGCGTAATACAAATGGTTCAAAGCAAAAACAAACAAAACAATTAAATCAATGACATATGTCAATAAAAATCGTTAAAGAGAATGAATGTACATTACTTACGTAAGCCGCCGTAATTAATAAAAATATAATTGGGAACAACGAAAATATATTTATTACACCTCCTATGGATTCATTTCCCAAAATATTAATGATACAAACATACAAGTACTACTTAAAAGCAAGAAATACACTAGTTGTTCCTAATAGTAAAAAATGAGCACCAGAAACTAGGTATTCCAGCTAACACAAGCGAGATCATTCCAATTATCAAACCATTTAAAACTGGATATTATTTGTGATTTGAAAAATATTAGTGTTATATGGGAAATGTGGCTAATGGGTTCTATAAAGCTAGTCATCATATTTCCAACGCTTTAAAATTTAAAGCAAAAAAAAATAATGGGATTGCTCTGTTTGAAATAAAAGAGCACTTTGAATAGAAGTTTTATTTTACAAAAATAATATTTCACGATAGCTCTGACGTATTAGCAACTTTAGATATACAACTTTAGACATAAGCCCTCCAGAACAGCGGCACTATATATTATGTGTATTTTTCTCATATGTTATCCGTTCGGTGAGTTATTTAAATTAAAATGACTATATGTTATGACTAAAAATATTTTATCAAAACAAAGGCTCCAAACGGAACAAACTGAAAGGGCAGACGAACTGAGGGGGGGGCATCGATTAACTGATGATTATTTAAAGAAAATTTATCTTTGAATTTTTTTTTGTGGAGGTCTTACTGATACAAAAAGCCTGTAGGTTAATTCTAATTTATTTTTTTGTTGCCTTTTGTGAACATTTGAATCTGAAGAGGCGTACTTGCGCTGTTTTAAAGATTTAATTTAATGTAATATGTATATAGGGACAAGGATTTAGTTTGAAGTACACAACTCTACCTCTAACGGTGTCTAGCTCACCATCCTGGGTAGCTATATAATTCAATGCTCGACCCTTTCTGTCGTACCTAATCCAACATTGAACCAACCATGAATCGTTGAGTTTTCCTCTGGTATTGTTTATTTTCCCCAGGTACAAAAGCACGTACGCATAGGAGTTAACCTAACGATGAAGAAGGCTATCAATAAATTTATTCAACATGACATGTTTATTAAAGAGAAGGTAGAGTCTGAATATTTAAAAGTTTACATTATAAGTTAAATTAATTAAAATTTGGGTTCTTAGTTATTATTAGAATTAGTGTTTGAATGGGAATCGGATTTTTTTCATGATACTTATTGGAAGGCTGGAATAGGCTCTAATAAATATTGACTCCTTCTCGTCTACCCACAATTTATTTTACAATGAAACAAACACTTTCGGAGGCTATACCACCATTTTTAAGTATTTCATCAATTAAATAGGAAAGTGCAAAACAAAAAAATCAAAAGTTAAATTACGTTTCCAATTATGAAACGTTCTCTTACTTGAGTAACAGATCTGATTGAGCTCAAATATGAGAGAATTTAATTTTCCTCTTTCTATTTTATCCCTGTAATTTAACTTAGTATAGCATGTTAATTTCACCTACTAATCAACTAACAATACTATTTATCTTGAAGGCTCGAATCTCTAATTTTTGTTAAACTATATTTTTTCCATTATACGTTCATTTCACCATTATTTTGTTTTTCATACATGTCCATGTGAATTCAGACAAGTTTCTCCACTTCTCAGAGATATAGATATAACCCCCTCACCACCATTAAGTTGATTCTCTAATTCCTTCGGCATAATTTGAACGGTAAGACGGCAAAGCCAACAAGTATCGACACAAACGTCACTCAAATGAATATGTATATAATATATTTCGAGCTCCCAATAATAAACGTCAAACCAGTCGTAAGCACACTGTAGCGACCGCTAACTACATAAGTTATATCACCCTATACTCTATTGCATATATATTGTAAGCAAAAGTAAAATAACAGGAACTAAATGTATTGTAATTAAATGGAAACCATTGTAATCGTTTTAAGCAATAAATGCGGAAGCCGGCAGTCATAAATAAGTCATAAAACTAAAAGGGTCGGCAGCTGGCAGCCATAAACAGCCAGGTACCCACCACCCTAAAAGCAAGGTGGGCAATAGTACCACCTGGCAGCCAAACACAGTCCTTTAGGGGGCAAGGGGTCACGTAATCGGGCGGCGGTCGCATTTCCTGACGCCGGCCTAGGCCCTTCCCCCAAAGCAGGAACGATATTTAAACCTGGGCGTTTGGCCCTGTAAACTAGTCTCTCAGTCTCCTCATCCACCTCTGAGTCTCTCACCCATCTTTTAGTCTCCTTGCAGACTCTCTGGCGCCCTGTACCCGTAACACTGGCTTGGCTTCCGCTCGAACTCTGAAAACTTGACTTATTCTTTATGAAACCTCTGTACCTCTTCTGTGGAACATAGTGCATTGTCGGGGAACATACTTATCATAAAATGGAGTCAGATAGTAACGCCGTCCTGGAACGACTGTACCGGTTATTAACTCGAACAATCCGAACACTAATACGATTGTATACTTATCCGGGACTTACATTCTCACAGGTAAAGTTGACTACGTCACACACGTCTGCTGCGGTACGTACTAGCAGCGTCAGGAGGCGGATTATCCTAACGTGTAGAATTCCTGAGCAGACTAATTCCCTGTTTGCTCTAACTTTATAAAGATCCAGTTGCTAGGCTCATTGTATCACGTACGGCGGGTTTAAGAATCTTCATTCATCTTTACTCACCATGCAGTTATCGAAATTCTAGTTCATTACGTTCTGGCATGTGTCCAAATCTTAAGAAATAAAGAAATACTAAGAACTTTAAATACCTTGTGAAATGCCTTTTTTATTATTATACATATTTATACAAAGAAATAATTAGAATATTTGGAGGCATTGTTTGCAATCAAAGTTCGGTCGGAGTAGCCCAGGATAAACGTGACTGATTCGAAGTAAAGCCTCTCCCTTTCGGGCCGGTGATGGAATACTGATCAACGCCAGTGATATAAACCTGCTGCTGACATATCGCCTAGCAGAAAGGAACAGATGTAAAAGGTATTGAATTATTAAAGGCGTCAGGCGCTGCCGGTGGCCCGAGACCGGAATCGAGAAATGAGTGAGTTATAGAGATACATAATTCATAATACAGAAGGTATCAAAGATGCGGTGCTTTGAGGGAAGGGGAGATAGGGGCACCAAAGTGAATTTTAAATCCTCGTTTTCTTTGTCAGTTGAGGAATAGCTGATGGATTACCTCTTTGTAATCCTGAAGGCACGCTGAGATGCAACTCCAGTGACTTATAGAGCCTTTTGGGCGGATCTGCAAGGAATAATTAAGTACGAACACATTCTGTCGGGCAGAATCGAGTTTATTCGATACTGCTACAGTGAACTATAGTATGTATGGATGACTTTTATCCAACTATTAGATAAATTATAAAAATGCTTACGCCAAAAGTCAAGTTGTCATTTGCAATAGTAATACCATGAAAAAATATTGTCTGTGGTACACAAGAAAAACTCAAAGTTCATATAAAAAGCCAAAAAAAAACTCAAATGAATTCGATGGCACGTTGATGATTGCTTTAACTGCCATTAATGTTGAGTTGTTTCATTTATTATAAACCAATAATAGCTGTGTCGATGCATCACGCTGATCCGTAAACTAATGTGGGTGGGTGTCTGTCAGAATGAAAGATATAGGTTGATTGAATATAAGTAATAATTTATTAACTATTAAATAAGTACATTTGAATCACAAGTTATATAGGTTAGATTAATATTGTCAGCCAGCTTTTTTCATTTAATAGAGATAACCAAACCATATGACATCTCCGTTTTTTTTTTGTTTTTTTTTCTTTTATTGTGATACATAGTTTTCTTTTAGATATGCTGGCTGACGACTGATTCGTCCACTACGAGTTACATATGTGTCATTGTCATTATTGATATCTTCGCTCTGGCTTTGGTTCATTAATTGCTGATCTGCTGGATCGGCTGTATTATTGACCTTATCATTATTATTTGGATTTTCCGAAATTTGTGGTTTAATATTTTCATCAAGTCTATATTCGTTACTTTCTATTTCGAATGGTAGGCTAGTATCATTTCTTAAGTGTATTCTATTGCGCGTCAATAAGGAGCCTCCCTGTCTTAATTTGATAAGCCCTATTGTTTATGTTTCTATCTATTATTACAGCCCGATCCCACATTCCTTGTTTGTTTCTTACTCTAACATTTTCTCCTTTTTCGTATTTTTTCAAATCTTTGGCTCGTTGATCATGAAAAATTTTTTGTTTCATTTGTCTTTGTAACAATTCACCTTTTATATATGAATTTTCTTCACTTTTAAACTTTGGTATATCATATAAAACACCATTCACATTTTTACCTTGCATTATCACATTTGGAGAAGGTAATGTATTAGATATTGGTGTGTTGTTTAATTCTAGTATTGCTAAGTACACATCTTTTTTATCAAAATGAGCTTTTCTAATTACATTTTTCACAGTTTGTATGTGCCGCTCCACCATTCCGTTACTTTGTGGATATGTTGGACTCGACGTAACATGCTTAAATTTCCATTCTCTTGTAAACGTTTTAAATAGAAAACTCGTAAATTGTGGGCCATTATCTGATCTGAATTCTTCTGGTATACCCCAGTGTACAAAATAAGACTTTAATGCTTTTATAACTGTTACACTAGTTTCATCCTTCAATGGTAAAACATCTACATATTTAGAAAAATAATCCACAACTAACATGTTTGGTTTTCTATCAATGTAAAAAATATCAGCTCCTACTGTTGCCCATGTTTTATCTGGTATTAATGTTGGTATTAGACTTTCTTTCTGATTTGATCGTTGGAACGTTAAGCATGTTTTACAGTTGTTTATTTTGTTTTCTATATCTTTATTCATATTGGGCCAAAATACTATTTCTCTCGCTCTAGCTTTTGTTTTTTCAATGCCTAAATGATTATAATCTAACTTACTCAAAGCTTCTTCTCTTAATTTGTTTGGTACTATTACACAATTATTTTTAAACAGTAAGTCATCATATTCATAAATGTCGGCATGGTAAGTATGATAATATTTAACTATATTTGGTACATCTTTTATTTCTTTTGGCCAACCTTTTTTTATTGTATTTTTCAATGTCTGCAATTCTATGTCATTTTTTGTTGCTTCTATATATTTTTGTTTCTTTTGATTACTCATCTCGCTTGCTAACGTAAGTTCTAATATATACATTCTGGAATCTCCATCCTCTTTAGTTTCTTTTAAATGAGCTCTCGATAGTAAATCTGCTATTATTAAATTTTTACCGCTTGTATAAGTTACTTTAATATCATATGGTTGTAACCGCATTCGCATTTTTTGTAGTCTCATTGGTATATCAGTTATCTTTCGTCTTAAAATAGGGATCAGCGGTTTATGATCTGATTCTACTCCAAAAGGTTTACCGATTAAATACTGTCTGAAACGCTCACATCCAAACACTATGGCATATAATTCTTTCTCTATTTGAGACCACGATTTTTGACATTCAGTGAATGCTTGTGATGCATATGCTACTGGCAAATCATTTTGTAACAGAACTGCCCCTACTCCGGTACTACTAGCGTCTACACTAATTTTGCACTCCTTATTTACATCGTATAATTGTAGAATAGGAGTTTTGCTTAAACATATTTTTATCTTTTTAAAACAATTTTCATGTTCACTTGTCCAGTTGAAAATTGTACCTTTTTTAATTAGATTACGCAATGGTTCCGTTAACTGAGCTGAGTTTTCTACAAATTTACCCACATAGGTTATCAATCCTAATAATCGTTCTACTGCTTTAACATCTTTTGGTCTTTCCATTTCACTAATTGCTTTGACTTTGTCATCATCAATTTATATCCCTTTGCTACTGAAGTAATGACCTAAAAATTTAATTCTTTCTTCTTTAAACTTACATTTGTTTTTATTAAATTTAATCCCATGCTCATAAGCTCTTTTCATTACTAATTCT